>JAKLWX010000002.1:1249210-1873815 GCA_022702355.1 Cercospora zeina | reverse complement strand
ACCTATTAGATTATAATCTCTAAAGATAGCTACCGCGGAAATTAGTTCCTAGTCTTAGAATAAGTCGTTATTAATTACTAACTTATATTTACCCTTAGATTCTATATCTATATCGGGATTTAGTAGTCGTCGAGATAAGGTATCTAGTCTAGTATATTTCGAACTCGGAACGTATTAGATAGTAAACGTAAAGAGCCGTATCTAGGCTACCTATCGTACTATCGTAGAATTCGGGAGATTAGAAGTAGGTCGACTAAGCTAGTAAGCTAGAGTCTTTATATCTACTTCTAGAGTAAAGTAGACGCTAAAAAGCTAAGGTTTTAGCTTTTTTAGACTTTTTAGAACCGCGAGGCATTTAAGTTTTCCTATATTATATCTTCTCTCTATATCGTTCTAGAGGCCGCTTTCGAAATATATAGAGTAGCGACGGCCGTCGATAACTTATATAAGGATATAGCCGTATCTATTATTAGCTAACTAATATACGCTAACTAGCTACTTATTCTAATACGAGAATTAAGACATGCTGCTACTACGGGAACTTAAATTCGGGGCTTACTTTAGTAGTTTTAGGAGTCGGAGTTTAATTAGTAAGGCGGGTATACTTATAACCTATAGTTCGAATACGAATAAAAAAAATAAGGACTAATATAGATAGTAACGCAACGACGACGTATAGCTATAACCTTCTTTCCTTACGAAGTCGTATATATAGAGGAGATAGTAGAGAAGTAGTTACGATAGCTTCTAACGTATACTTACTAGAAATAGGTACGCCGGACGAGATAGTATCCGAGGACTAGCTACGTAGGGCATTCTATTACCTACCCGCCTTACGACCTACTCTATCTATACTAATATAAGCTACCTAAGTATATATAGTTTAGGGTTATATTCTAGAGCCGAAGGTAGGGCAAGACTATAACTAAAAAGATACTACGTTACTAAAAGAGGCACTATAAATAAGACTTAGATTTAATTTATATACGTATACGTATATAGTTCGCGGGAAGTTAGCTACTTCTACTATATATATAGCGTTTAGAATTAGGTATAGTACGCGTTTAGGAGTCGCGGACAATATAGACTTAGAATCTAATATAGTACGCGTTTAGGAGTCGTAGATAATATAGACTTAGAATCTAATATAGTACGCGTTTAGGAGTCGCGGACAACATAGACTTAGAATCTAATATAGTACGCGTTTAGGAGTCGCGGATAATATAGACTTAGAATCTAATATAGTACGCGTTTAGAAGTCGCGGACGAGACTAGTACTAGAATATAGGTAGCGTAGGCATTACCTATACTCTAAAAATAAACGAAGACTACGCTTCGTTCTAGTAAATATAGTTCGCGATAAGAGATAATAGTATACGGACGAGCTAAGTATATACTATAGATAATACGAGACGAGAAGCCGCTATAGAGAGCGGTAAGTAGAAACTAGACGGTCTAACCTAATCCGGACGTAGACTAGGTAAAGACGATCTAGGAACATACGATAAATTATTTCCTAGTAAGATAGGTATCTATTAGGTAGGGAAATTAAAGCTAGAGCCTAGGGCCTTAGCTTAGATAGATAAAAGAGGGAAGGAATCCGCTAAGATATAACTACTTAAGAACCGAGAGAGCTGCTATACTAGGTAATTAAGACGATTATACGGAACCTAGGCTAACTACTATAGTTTCTAGTACCGAGGAAGATAGAATCTATTATAGTACTTAGGAGTTCGATATAAGGAACCGACTAGTAGACTTTGCCGCCGCTATAATAGGTACTATTAGTAATATACCTAATTAAGGACCCTCCTTATAGTCGCCTACCGCGATAGATATAACGTAGCTCCTAACTTTATAAGAAGTCCTAAGGAGTATACTAGATACCTATAAGCTAAAACTACTATTACCTAGAACTAAAGCGAACTCGTTCTTTAGAGGATAGAATACTACTAAGTTCCTCGAACGGTTCGATAGTCTCTAGAAGTAGTTCGATCTAGAAGAGCGTAGTAACTAGGAAAAGATTAATAGCGTTATTACTAATACTAAGATTATCCTACGACCGGAACTAAAGCGGTTAAAGGGCGTGCCTAAATATAACTAGACTAAGTTTAGAAAGTCCCTATTAGACTACTTTACTAATAGTAATACGTATTATATTATTAAATCGGTATCGTACCTTACGTTATACTATAAGACCTAACGGTTAGAAAGCGATAATCTAAATAAATTCTTGCGATAGTTTCGATTAGCTTCTAACTATATTAATTCTAAAGACTTAAGTAATAGGGAACGATCTATACTACTACTAAAAGCTTTACTAGATAGTATTAGTAGAAGGATCTATAGGAAGTATAGCCTATATCCCTAGAAGCTAGAGTCCTTCCGACCGTTTAATAAGATTCTAAAGTCGGTAGAAGAAATAGTTAAAGGATCTAAAGGGTTTAGGCTTACTAAAAATAGAGATAAATAATAGATAACCTCGCTATAGAACTCTATCTTAGCTAGCCGTCTAGAAAGAGCTCTAGCGGTACCTATAGGTAATACTCTTATTAATAACGACTTTACTCGTAAGTTCGTAAAGATATCGATCTTATATAGACTTACTCCGTAGACTAGAACTAGCCCCGTGCCTATAAACTCTTCTATAAAGATAGGAACATAGTAAGCTTATTAGGCAAATACTATAAGCTTAGGAAATAAACTACTCGCGTACGTAGGTATAGTTAGAACCTTCGCGACGCAGATCCTAGTATACTTAACGATATAGAATAAGTCTTTTAACTACGGAGACTAAGACTACTACGTAAGGGAATATTCGATTATAGCCTAGCTCTAGAGAAGTAGGTACCTCTAGTAGAATAAACGGAGGAGATAGTACTATAGTCCTTCTACTAGAAACTATTAGCTAATTAGTATACCGAAGTAGGATAGCTAGATACTACGAATAACTTAGATATACCTAGTAGTATAGAGGTTATTCCCTTCGTATAGTCGCGTTCTATAGCTAGCTTACCTATTAAGGGCGAATTAGTTATTAGTACTCTAGATACGAAGGGATATAACTAATATAGCGCCTAGAAGTATCTCGAACCTAGGATATTAGATACTATATAGAAAATTATTATATATACTTAAAGATATTTAGTTAGGGCCCGGGGCCTTAACTACGATTCTAACTTCTCTAATACTTAAACCTATATATACTACTACGACTATACCTCCTTAGGTTATTAGTAGTATCTATTTCGGTTTCGTACCTATACCTACTATTTTTAAAGTAGCTATATACTAGTCTAGATAAGCTAGTATTAAAGAGGAAGATAAATACGACTATAATAGAGAATAGATTAAGAATATTATAGAAGAAGAGCTTAGAAGAAGCCTTAACGTAGCTACTACTATAGTCGTAGATACTAAGAGAAAAAGTAAGGATAAGGTTAGTAGTATAGTAATCCTAAGCCGGGATAAGTAGTTAGCTCGTATAGCTAAGGATAGAATTAAGAAATAGAAGAGAGCCGTAAAGACGAGATAGCTATAGGCGAAGATCTCTAACTAAGTATTATAAACCTAAGCTTCTTAAGAAGATAAGCGAGATAATCCTCGCTCTAGATCTTCGAGATTATAGACCTAAGAGATATTCGGCTATATAAATAAAGATATAGTAGACGAAGATATAGAGGATATTCTAACTACTAGACCCGTTAACCCTTTAATAAGAAAGGCTAGGAACTCTTCGAAGAGATAGCGGTTCGATAATTATATAAGAGCGAAGAGAAAGAAGAACGAGGAGAACTTACTACTTACTAAGAAACTAGAGACTACGTTGCTTAGGAGGTTAATCTACTATAAGATTCTAATTACCTTTAAGGAATTTATCTTTCTTAGAAGTTCTAAGCTAGCGATTAAGTTACTATAGGATAGGATCTATACTAACGATAATAAACTATATAACGTACTCTAAACCGAGCCTATAAATATTAACTAGCTAGTAGAGAATATATAGTAGGCTAGGGAATTAGACGATATTAGTAAGGATTAAGTTAGTAAATTCCTTTATAAAGCTTTCTAGGACTAGGATCCTTATACTAAGAAGGCTCTTTCTAAGAAACTATTTTAGAAGGAAGGGATTAATACGTATCGCGCTTACGTAGTTACGTAGTCTAAAGTATAAACTATCGAGGAACTATATAAGACTCTATCTAGTATAGACCTATTAGTAGTAATAAATGATTTTATTATAGCTCCTCTTATTTAGGTTCTATATATAGTTAGAACGAGCAAGAATCTAAGCCTAGAAGTTTAAGTATTAGTTAACGAGAGTGCGAATTCTTATATCGTTAATTAGAACTAAGTATAGGAAATAGGAATTACCTTAATCTAGAATATCCTAGAAAGTAAAATAATTACTATAGAAGGGCCGGTTACTATCTTAGGAATTAGTAGGAGATTAGTTACTAGCGTTTTTAGCATCGAGATTAAAGTACTAGTTTTCGTCTCTAGACTAGTTATAGGAGCTATACCTATACTCTTACTTCTAGGACGAACTTAGGTACGTAAAGTAAGACTCGTAGGAAGAAACTACGACGATAGAATATAAGAAGGAACTATTAGTAATACGAAAGGTAAATCGGTTACCTTTACTAGACCGAAAGGATCTAAGAGATGCCTTTTAGTCTAGGACTACCTTTAGAAACTAGCTTTAGGAAACTAGTACGCGGTTTCGTAGCTATAACGATAACTACTAGAAAGTAAATAGCTACGATACTATTAGATTTTAGTAAAAAGAGAGTCGGGGCCTAGGGCCTTAGCTTATATTAGGATATAGAACTAGATACTTAGGCTAATAGAGGTTCCTACTTAGCCGAAAAGGAATTTAAGGATCCGGAAACGATCCTAATCTAGACGATACTATCGGCTTCTACGATAATACGAAAGAGATAGAAGGAGTTACCTCGGTCTCCTACTATTATCTAAGTATATACTCTTTATAAGAAGAAGACTAATAAAGTACTACCTATACTTACTAGCGTATATAAAACTTCTAGAGAAGGTCTAGGAGGAATACTAAAATAGAAAGAGAAGTATCTAGAAGAGGAAGCCTTAACGCCTCCTAGAACGAGCCTATATAATAGACGATATTTAATTAAGAAGTTATTCGATATTAAGCGAGGAAGTAGGCTAATAGTAGAAATGCTTACCCTAATACTAGATAGGGTCGGGATTAAGCTCTAGCCGAAGAAGAAGGAACTACTAATCTATATACTATTTAACTATAAGAAAGTACTCGCTTCGTCTTTCGAATACTTAGGTCGTATTTACTTAAGAGTAGCTCTACTATAGGTTATTCGTACTATACTATATACGCTATAGTAGTACCTAGGATTCCGTATAAGCCTATTATAGAAGATATAGGTCGAAGGGATTTTACGAATTCGTATAGAAGCCGGAACCTTAGAATATAGCTATACTACGTATAGAAACCCCTACTTCTTAGTTTTAAAAAGGGATACGAGGAAGTATAGATTAATTAATATAGCTATAGAGATTAACTAGGTTATAATTAAGGATGCCTTCTTACCTCCGGATATAGATTCCTTCTTAGAATAATTCGTAGGTTATATTATAGCTAGCCTTCTCGACCTCTTCTTAGGATACGATTAGGTTCCTTTAGCTAAGAAGAGTAGAGACCTAACTAGTTTCGACGGCCCTCTATTCGGTCTTTTAAGAATAACTACGTTACTATAAGGAGCGACGAACTTAGTATCTTAGTTCGCGAGGATCGTAAATATAGTTCTATACGATTACCTCTCCTATAGAGCTAGTCCCTTTATTAATAATTTCGAAGTAAAGGGACTATATACTACGTATAGAAACGAAGAGATCGAGCTAGGAATAAGGCGGTATATTATCGAATATATTTAAGACTTAGATTAAGTTCTCGCGAATATCGAGCGAGCTAGGATAACGGTTACTATTAAGAAGTTATAGATCCTCTAAACTAAGATTAAGGTTATAGAGTACGTAATAGATTAAGATAGTAGATACCCTAACGCGGTTCGTATAGCTAAGCTCCTAAGGTAGCTATAGCCGATTAACTAGAAGAAGGTACGTATATTCGTTAGGATCGTCGTATACTTCTAGATCTAGATTCCTCGTTTCGCTATTATCGCTAAACCTCTATATTAGCTCCTACGTAAGGATACTATTTTTAAATAGACGGCTATCTATAAGAAAGCTAAGAAGCACTACGTATAGTTACTAATTACCGCCTCTATATTAGTTACTATATAATACGGCCCTAGTATAAGAGTTATTTACGTTGCGGTAGATACTAGTATTAAAGAATAGGGAGCCGTACTTATATAGACGGTCGATAATAAGAGATATTCGTCTAGGTACGAGAGTAGAATATAGGATAAATAGTAGAGGAAGTACGACGCTAGAAAACGAGAATGTCTTACTATACTCTAAGTACTAAAGAAGTTTAAACTATAGCTTTTCGGGGTATACTTCGTACTTAAGATCGATACTAATATATTAGTTTATTAGCTTAGTAAGGCCTTAACCGACCTTCCTAATACGACCGTAACTAGATAGATCGCCTAGATTCGACTATTCGACTTCGAGGTCCGATATATACTTAGAATAAAATATTAGAGACTAGATGCGTTATTAAGGCGACCGTAGACCTCTTCTAAACGTAGGGAACTAGAGTAGACGGCTAATATAGTTCCGGATCGCAAGGATAATAATATAATCGACTACGCCTTCTTCGATATATTTATAAAGCGAGTTCGCTAAGCTAGGGCCTAGGGCCCCGACTTCTTTAAATCTCTAGACTCTATCTTCCTAGATAAACTAGTAAGTACTCTAGACGACTATAAGCATACGACTAAGTCTATTACCTTCGTACTTCTTCGTAGAAAGCGTATAAAAGAGATAACTCTATTAGAATATAAGAGGTACCTTAAACTTAGCTAGAAGTTCGTAGTCGTAGATCGGAAGCTATATCGCTAGAGATATATAGATATACTATTATAAAGGGTAGTAGATTAGGACTACGCTCGTATAGAGATCCTTTAGTTAATATACGAGTAGAATAGGTATCGTAGTATAGAAGGCATATACTAAATACTATCCTACCTATACTAGTAGGATAGAATATACTTAAAATATACTATATACTATAGGAAGTATTCTTAATATAGCTTCCGGAATAGAGTACGGCAGCCTACTCCTATGCGGGAAGTCTAGGTTTAAAGCGTAGGCGAGAAGTAGTACCTAGATCCTATATATATAAATAAGAGAAGATCCTTAATCGTAGCTAGAGAAGGACTCTCTTAGTAGATCGAGGCTAAGGTCGTATATAAGACCGCGAAAGAAATTACCTCGCTATAGATTACTAAATTTATTTATAAGAATATCTTCTACCGATAGGGCGCTCTATAGGAGGTTATTATAGATAATACTAAGGCTAACCTTAAGGATATTACTAATCTTCTCGAGAGCTATATAGTTAGACGACTACGGGTATCTCCGTATTATCTAGAATCTAATAGCTTAGTCGAGGTAAGTTATAAACTAATACTAGCCGCCTTATTTAAGTACTTAGAAGGAGGTTCTAAACCTTAGATTCTATACGTTCTATTAGTATTATAGGCCGATCGAACGACTATAGTATCTTCTACTAGCTAGATACCGGCTACTCTTATAATCGGAAGAGAAGTAGTACTACTAATTAAACTAGATATACGAACGTATAGAGTAGTAGATTAGGGATCGGTTTAGACTCGAGAAGATCTCCTATATATATAGTTACTCGCGCTTAAGAATATATAGGAAATAATAGAAGAAGTAAAGAATAGGAATAAGCGGTTCTATAAGTAGGTAAAGGAGTACTTTAATATAGTCTAGAACGTCGACTAGTAAGACTTTCGCGTAGAGGATATAGTAATAATCTATTATACTTAACTCGAATATTCGCGATTAGATAAACTCGTATACTAGTAGCGTAGACCGTACTAGGTAGCCGCGTATATACCTAAGGCCTTATATTACGAGCTTAAAGAACTAGATAGAATATCTTTAACTAGTATATAGAACCGCATAAGCCTAAAGCGCTTATAATTTAGTATATAACGAAAATAATTAGTTATAAACTAGTTACGCGCATACCTTAGCCTTAGTATATATAGAGGTTAAGCGTACTTATAATTATAGTTAGCAAACCTAATATTTACTTAGTTTGCTATTTACCGGTCTTAGCGGCGGCTGCACCTTTACTATAAAAGCGGCCCTTCTTTTCTTAGAAACCTTCTCTTCTTTCCTTACTAACCTATCTTTCTCTTCCTATACTTCCTCCCTTTTTTTTAATATCTAAACTATATCTCTTACTATTAAGATCTTCGCGAATACGAACCTATTCTTATAAGCGTAGAGCTATAAGACTAGAGCTACTAATATTCGCGACCTAGTCGCGAATATTAACCTAATTAAAGATAATAACGAGTAGCGTAACGTTATTAGCGAATATATCTACTATATCGATAAGCGCCTATTCTATTAGAATAACCTAGAGGTTAGAATAGGTCCCCGACTTTAGGTCGGTTCCGGGTCTAGGTCGGTTCCGTTAGGAACCGACCTAAGACCTAAATCGATAGGGTCCTCGACCTAATACGAAATCGATAGGTTAGGTCTAAATACTATTAGTTCCTATATAGGTCTTTATAGGGACCTAAGTTTAGAAAGATAGGTCTAATACTAGAGAATAAGACTAAGTCGCCGCGGGGATAATAGAATTACTCTAATACTAAATATACGTATATATAGAACTAAGCGTTATAGTATATTAGAAGCGCTAGTTAAACTAGCAACTATAGTTATAGAGAAAAATAAGGATACTAACTATACTTGCCGACTATACTTGCCGACTACGAGATATCGGAATTAAATACTATTTATAATATCGACTACGAAGTCTATTCTACTCTACGAGTATAACGTAAAAGTAAATACTTCCTTTACTAAGTATTACGGCGAAGATATATTAGTACTATATCCTCCTCGTTATTACTAATTAAGTCGAAGTTACTCTATATAGTAGTTGCTAACGTCTCCTAATCCGCCTCGAGCTACTCCTACTACTAATTTACTATATTATTCGAAGGCTCGAACGTAGTTAATATCGGCGGCGCCTTCTTTATAAGCGAATCCCGAGCCTATTACTATACGTTACGCTCTTAGGAACGATAGTATATAATATTACTAAACGTCGAGGGATCGTAGGACCGATTATATCGGCTCTAATAACGCGCTATACTAAAGTCGCGCTTATAACTAGTTCTAGCTACTAGGATAGAGAGGATGTCCTAGGCTATTAGCGCGCAACCTAGATATTCTAATGCGATTATCTTCTATAACTAGAGCGGATACTCTATAGAATAGGCAGCCGAGTCCTTAAATCTAGCGTAGTAATAACAAGATACCTCGTCCGAATTAGCTAAAGGCTATATAGTCTACCGCGGCCGTCTAGATACCCTTTAATTAGAGTCGGAGTTATTACTATCTAATCTACTATAGAGACCTATTACGAATAATATCGTAGAGCGGTATAAAGCCTTTTTTAGCCTAGACTAAGACGTAGCTACGAGAGGCTTATATCGCGCGTATTCGACCTAGAATTTTAACTAGTAGTAATCCTCGAAGGAAGAATCGAGCCCCTCGCTAGAGAAGGCCTCGCGGTCCTAGAACGCCCGTTTTATTACTAGATTAAGAAGAATCGCAATGCTATATATATTACCGAATCGCTCCTAGGTAGTAGTATAGTACTTCTCGAGCTTTATCTATATAGCTTATAGAGTAGAATAAATCTCCTTTTACTAGAGTTATATTTTATATTTAAGTTTCTTATCTATAATATCTAGGATATCGAATAAGGTATTATAGTAGCTAAGAACGAGGTAGATTATTAGCCTCTTTATTATATCGATCTATATCGTAGCCTCTACGAAAGGAGTAGTAAGGTTAATAATATATTTAACTCTCTTCTATTCTATAGCGGTTAGCTTTAGTTTAGGCTAACTCTTATTCTTAATATACTTGTCGATAATATCTTATAGTTAAGAACTATATATTAGTATAATCGTAGTTAAGCTCTAACGGGTCTTTATATCTTATATTAGGCGTAAAACTCTTTAAAGCGTCTTCTTCTACTATTTATACTATTTCGAGTATAGATATAGATCTGCGATCCTCTTTCGCTATAGTACTATAAAACTCTTAAAGCGTTAAGTACTAGAGTTTACCTTAACTATAAGTTTCTAGAACTTTATAAGGAGCGGTTATTAGTATAGCTTCTACCGACTACGTTTACTAACTATATATACTTCGTAGGGAGAATAAATAGTACCTTTATTAGAACCGTAGCTAGACTTCCTACTTTAAGCTAATATAACGCGTTCGTATCTATCTCCTTATCCTATCGTTCCTATCTCTCGTTTCTTAGCTCGATCTTAAGAGTAGCGAAGAACTTCTCTAAGAAGAGCTAGATTATATATATAAAGTATAAGAACTATTCTAGACGGGAGAACTCGTAGTCTTTAGTATCTAATATCTCTCTTATATCCTCGTCTATTCCTTAAAGAGGAAGTTATTTAATCGAGACTAATAGCTTCGCTATATATATACGCTCGTAGGAGCAAATATTAATAGCCTCGACGCTAGAACTCGTTAGTTAGAAGGTATATATATAGTAAGGATACGTATATAGCTATATATAGTATATTATTATTAGAAGTATTATCCGCTATTAGCGCTATAAGCCTATTAGAGATCTCGAAATAAGTAAGTACGTCGAATAGTAGATCTACTAGGACTTCGCCTATATAACGGCTCGAAATATATAGAAAGGCTAGTATAGCCTTATACTAGGCCTACTCGCTATCGATCTAGTAGCCTCGTATTATAAGGAATTATACTCGGAGCACCCCGGCGTACTAACTATTAAGGGCGACAGCTACCTAAAAGGTTCTAAATAGCTAACGTTTTAGATTGTCCTCGGAGTAATCGACCGCGTCCTAGATATATAACTTAATCGTAGTAGCGCTCTTAAAGTTAATAGATCTAGTCTTCTCTAATAGATATTCGTAGGTACGCCGAACTATAAGACTTTCGAAGAAGTTTAAGAGTAAGCCTAGCTAGGAAACTATAAGCCTATATAACTCTAGAAACTTTAATCGTTCTAGGTGCTCTATTCTAGTAAAACTTTTCTTAAGCCGTTCCTATAAATAAGAGCTATTAGTATATCTACGTTATATATTTCTATAAAGCGTAGTCGGTAAGCGTAGTCGGTAAGCGTAGTCGGCAAGTATAGTCGGCACCTTATTCTCGTATTAATAAATACTAAACTTATAGATTAATCTTTAGTAGCCTTAATAACTTCTTTAGTAACTCTACGCTCCTAGGAGACTCCTTCGTAGCCTACTAAATTAAGGTGCTTTTAGAGAGCTTTTATTCCGTTACCTAGTCCTAGGTATTTAATAACTCTATTATATCCCTTATATATAACTATTAGGGCGTACGTTTCCTAGTCTATACCTTTAACGAAAAATCTCTAGGCCTATAACGTTCGCGTATTCGAGTTTTATTTTATAGGGTTCGAAGATATTCTACTATACTTATCGTAATACCTCGCCTCTTCGAGCTACTAATAGTAGTAGTAAAAGCCCTCGAACGACTAGATATACTCCTACTACTATATCTATACGCTATTAGTTTCGACCTAGTCCTTAGAATTCTCTAGTAGCTTAGTAAGGTTAGCTAGAGGTAGTATCCTATCTTATATACTAGCTCGACTACTTAAGGTATTCGTAATTAGATAGTATCTCTTCCTCTACTATTATACTACCTTCTTAATCGGACTAGAGTCGACGAGAGATAGCTACGATTCGGAGTTAGTCTATCGTTCGCAAAGCTATATACTTATATATCTTAAGGAAGAAGAAAGTATAGTACTACTATATCGTATCGAAGTCGTAGGATATACTAGTAATACTATAATATAAAGTATATAGTACTAAGAAGGAATCGTAGAACTAGAGAGTAAAAGCTAGCAGAGTAATAGAAGTAAATAATATTTATAAAGGCGATTAAGTTTTATTAGTATAAGTACTAGCGAGGTATCTCTATTATAGGCTAACGGCCTATCCTAGTAGTATTATAGAGACGGGCACCTCTAGTACTCTTATTAAGCTCGTAATAGTCGCGACTAATAAACGTACTAAGTACTCTTTAATTATAGTAACGCTATAGTCGCCTTCGAGGGCAAGTATCTTACTAGCGTAAGAGGCTAGTAGCGTTAATAAAGCTTAAGTCGAAAAAGCAGAGTTAGACTTAGCCTAAGTAGATAAACCTATCGTAAAGAGAATTTAGAAACTACTTAAAGACTATATAAAGCAATATAATACTATATAGTAAAAGGCTAGAAATAATACTAAAAGTAAGAAGAGGAAAAAGAATATAGCGAGCTAGAAGTTTAAAGTATAGCTAGAGCTCCTAGATCTAGTACTAGCTCTAAAGACAAAGTAGTAATATATCTCCGAAGGTATAACTACTATATAAGAGAATAAGGCTAGTATTAAATATACTTAGCTATCGAAGGTAAGACTTAAGCTATCTATAAGAATTATAAAGGAGAATTATATATTCGGCAAGCTGCTATAGAGTAAGAGGTAGAGATAAGAAATATAAGTTAAAGAGGGCCGGCTAGTACTACGACGCAAACCGTAGACTAATATATTATATACCGTTAGCGGCTATAACTAATCTTAACTTACGAGATATATCCGTATTCTACCTAGCTTAAGAGAAGTTGTAGAGCTTCTATATAAACCCTATCTCTAGCGACTAGAATTTATATATAAAGGTCTCGAAGATAGCGAGCTTATCTATAGATATACCTAGAAGCTACTCGACGATATCCTAAAAGCTAAGTCCTCCTTCCTACTTAGAATCGAGCTATATTTCCTATAGAAGCTCTCTATATACCGACTCCTTTATATCGAACTTATAAGCGTATAACTAGAACGCTAGCCTATTTCGCTTAGCCTATACTTTAGACGTAACTAGCTTCTAGAACCTATTACTATCCTAATCGTATTCTAACGAGATAAGCTAATCTAGGACTTCTAGAGTCTAAGTAAAGCGATTAGCTATATTAAACTTAGAGGACTTCTAGGAGAGATAGTTGCGATATACTATATAGTAATAGGGTAGGAAAATTTCCGTTATAGTTAGAAGACGGCCTTCTACTATTAGCTCCTACTACTAGTTAGTATATAGTCGGTAGGCATAGTTAGTACTAATTTACCTTCGCTTTCGCTATAAATACTAATATACGGACTAATTTTATAAGCCCTTTATAAGGCTCTATAGAGCGTAGAGTATACTTCTAGTCTAATCGGAGGTACTCGAATACGTCCTAAAGAAGCTATTAGTTCTAGTAGCGATATACTCTTAATAAGAGCTACTTACGTCTGCTCTAGATACTTAGAACACGTATCTCCTCTTATTCTTAGATTATAGCCTCTCGATAAGGTCTATTTCTTACTACGAGGAACTCGGCCTCTCCTTAATTAGTTATACGATAAACTCGGCTTAACTTCTATATTACGCGCGTAGTATCGCAAGCGTATATACCTTCTTCTTAAACTATCGAATAGCCTTATTCTAAAAGGCGTAGACGGCGTAGCTCCTCTATACGGCTTACTCGCTCTTAGTAGCGACTCGAAGGCGGAGGTTAGTTATTTTATAGCTAGTACTAGCCGACCTTACTAGTAATATATAGGGTGCCTCTAGACCCGACTTAGACTAATTAGTATTATACTAGTAGTTATAGTTATAGTGCGGGTCGTCCGCGCCCTTCTCCTTCTTAATATTAAAATAGAAGCTTTTCTTATCCCGGTTCGCTACCTATATAGTAGGCCTATCTTATGCGCGCTTACGTCTCTTATTATTCCTATTATATATTAGTACTACTAACTATATTAGCTAACTATATAGATTATTACTTACGCTATCTAGTCGTACTAAGCGTAGTACTCCTCTCTTTAAGTCTTAATCTTCTTCTACTACTACTCCTTTAATAGAGAGCTCTATATATTATTAGAGCCGATTAAAAGCTTTTTCTACTAAGTAAAGAACTTATTTCTAGCTTTACGCTACTTATCTACTATAGCTCTTTTAGGCGATATATCTATACGCTAGCTACGCTCGCGAAGAGTATTAGGATTAGAAGAGTAAGTATCTATATCTTTCCTTATAGCGCCTAGTTATATCTAAAGTATAGAAGTACTTATACTATCTAAATCCTTATCTACGAGGCGGGGACGCTTCTATAGACTATTAAAGGGCGTAGTACTTATTAGATATCGCTTTTATCGCGCTATTATTATAAGTTCGATTACTAGAAAAAGATAAGTATCGCGAGGTATATAGTAAATATACGCTTAAAATTCGGCGGTAATATAGGTATAGTAGTAGTTAAGGTAGTAGTTATTATAGTAGAAGCTAAGTACGACGAATTCTAGCTTTAGGTACGCTAGAAGCTTAGTATATAGCTATTCCCGCCTAGCTACTAGCTTACCTCTATACGTAGAGTTTAGCTTCTTATACCGTAGTCGGCTACTATAGTCGGCGATATTATATAATATATCGCTTGCCTAATATAGCGTATACTAATATATACGACTATATATAGATAGTAATAGCTATAGACGTACTCTAGAGCTAGAATCCGTCGTATGCGTTACTTAGATTAACCTTACTATCGCCGGCCGAAAAGAGTAACTACTATATACTTATACTCTTAATAACTGCTCGTCTACTCGTCGCCGATAGTTACTTCTTAGCTTATACTATTAACGACTACTTATCTCCTTAGCGTAGACGGCTACTTCTTAGCTTATATTATCGACGACTACTCGTCTCCTTAGCGTAGACGATTGCTTTTTAGTTTATACTATCGACGAACGCTAGTCTCCTCGGCGCCGACGGTTGCTTCTTAGCTTATACTATCGATAACCGCTCCTCTTCTTAGTATTAAAGTAGTATCGATAATTATTTCTTCTCTTTTACTATTATAACGACTCGGTTCCTCGATATAAAGGTAGGCTAGAGAGTCTATTTTTCTATTCTACTACTATATTACGACTACTTAACTATTAATACTATAGAGTACTAGTAAGTCTAGCTCTTTCTCTTCTATAGTATTTTATATATTCGTAGAGAACTTTAAATAACGAAATATATATACTATAGTCGATATTATCTATATAATACCTAGATATAATCTATACTATAGTAAATATTTACGTCTATTGCTATATTCTATAGAGTAGCGAAAGCGATTATAGCGTTCGCGCAACTATAACTTCTACTAGGTAAAGATCGGTAGGGGTGTCCTAATATAGTAGTAGAATGCGATATAGTTCTACTATATAGCGCTATCGAACTCTAATCCCCCCTCTATAGGCCTGCGTATTCCGGCGGTCGTATACGATTTTCTAGTACTCCTATCTGCCCTAGCTCTTCTTTCTCGTACCTCTACCTATCCGCTCCTTCTAACTCTTCGATATCTTTATCTATACTACTTAATACCTTCTCTTATTTCCTAAGCGGACTCTAATATAGAGTTTAACTCGAGCCCTTCTCTACGAGTATATTCTAATATAGATACTAATATACCGCCGTTAGTACTACCTCTACGCATAGGAAATAAGGCTACTAAGTAGCGGCGAATACGGCTACTAAAGGCTATAGTACTAGACGACGAGTCTCGTAGGAAGGTAGTAGTTCTATAGAAAAAAGCGATAGCTATAAGGATAATATAGCGACGAACGAGAGCTAGTAAGTCTAGTATCTCGAAAAGGCGGTTAATACTAGAGATAGTAGCCTTACGAGAGATTCGTAAGCTTTAGCGAATAATAGCTTTATATATCTAGAGGGTCTCTTTTTAGCGCGTTATCTACGAGATTATAATAGATAAAGGTAGTAGCGATATTATTAGAATTTAGGTAGTAGTACTTAAATGCTTATAGGAAGTAGCAGAGGCATTTCTCGTTACGGAGTTCGAGATTTCTAACCTTCTAGCGATCTACGCGAAGCGCGTTACCCTATAAGTAAAGGATATATACCTATATAGTTATCTACGCTACTAGTTTACTAGCTAGGATAGAGGAGGGAATAATAATATAGGTATATAATACTAGGTTGCCGACTATAATTACTAACTATAAAGAGCCTAGTATACGTTACTATACTTAGAAGCTTAGAATTAATATATATAGCGCAAGTAAAGCTATAGCTAGCGCGCTAGCGAGCCTAACGTCCGCCTTAGCTAACCTATATACCCTTACTAAACTATTAGCAATACTACTACCTCTACCTCCTTAGAACTTATTAGCGGTCGCGCTTTATTAGCCTATTATTATCGCCTTCCTTTTTTATACCTTCTAATAAATTTTCGTATTACGCGTACGAAGAATACTACTACGTACGTTAATTATAGCTTAATCGACCGCTTTTCTCTCGGCCCTCCGCGCATTTATAATAGCTTAACTTCCTACTAATAAGCCTAGCTAGTTCGCCGAGTAATACTTCTCTAGCCGAGATGCGGCGTCTACTCCTCCTTTATTTAGAAACTCCTTCCTACTCGAAAACCCTTCTACGAATAATAGCAATATCGACCCTAGACTTCTTAGTAACTAGGCGCTCTCTTCCGACTAATATAGCGCTTCTACCCCTCCTCTCTTAATTTCTAACTCCTCTGCTTATAATAGTAACGACTAAGAAGCTACTAGTAGAAACGACTAGAATAGTTCTCGTAGAAACGCGAACGGCGATAATAGAAATAACGAAGATAACGGCTCTATTATTAATATCGATAATAGTAATAGCGACGAGAGTAATAGCGACGAGAGTATTATACTACCTACCCCTCCCTCTTAGCTTTCTAGGAAGGCTCTATAGAAAACTATACTAGGCGATCGGCCTCGTCTTAATAAGTAGAAGCTCGCTTACTAAATAGCTCGTAAGAGATAGATCGAGAGAGATAATATAGTAATAGTAGCGGTAGTAGTAGTAGCTAGAGGAGCAGTAGGTAGAAAACGATTACTAGGTAGAAAACGAGTAGCGAAAAAGGGACTAGCTAGAAAGAGAACGGCTAGAAAAGCACCGGCTAAAATAGTAGTAGTAGGTAGAGAAGGTCTAGCTTATAGAGCTAGTATATAGAAGACTTATCGCTATAAGCTAGGTAGTAAGTTATATAGTTAGCATTTATAGTTAGCATTACTAACTTATACTCTAGCTATCGCGCTCCGAGAGATCCATAAGTACTAGAAGTCTACGGATCTACTTATACTAAAGCTACTCTTTAACTACCTCGTTTACGAAGTTTACTACGACGTTTCTAGAGGCTTAGCTATTTCTTAAGAAGGTTACTATTAGTAGGCGAGCGCCTTTAGTACTCTATAGGAAGCCGCCGAGAGTGCTCTAGTCTACTTCTTCTCGAGTATATATGCTCCTAGTTGTTCTATATTCGATTAATATTAACTATATTATAGGTACTAACGTTGCCGCAATTTATATAAAGCAAGTAACTATTTAGTAGAGGGATATAAAGTTTGTTATTAGCCTACTCTCGTCTTAGGGAATTAATATGTTTAGTAAGAGATAAATCTCTATAGTATATATAGAGAAAATTATTATAACTATAGAGGGCATATATAGTAAAAATCGGTATAAGTAGAGAGGTTGCTATAGTTAGTATTCGTAGTTAGCATACCTATAGTTGCTCTAAAACGTATAATTTGCCGCATTAAATCAAATATACCTTTAAAACCCGTCGCTTTCTATACTTTCTACTTCCTCTAGTTTCTATTTATTTATAACCCTCGATTTTCTATACTATATTCTATCGAATCTTATATTTCTATTAGGACCTATCTTTAGACCTATCGTTAGACCCGAGTCGGACCTATCTAATACCTATATTTATTAGATAGGTCTAGAACTAGGTAGGAACCGGCTAGGACCCGACCTAACTATTATAGTTCTATATATTTAGGTCCTAGACTCGACCCGGACCCGTCCCGACCTATTCTAACCTCTATAACAACCTAGCCTTCGAGTTTAGTAGTACGCTCCGCTCTAACGACTTTAAGAGTATAACTAAAGAAGTAGCCTCGTACTTCCTTAAATACTCTAAGGCTTATAAGACTAGAGAGAGTTAGCGAGATCGAAGAGAGGGATGTTATAAGATAGTTACTAGTCTCTAGAAGCTAGAACGAGCTAAGTATCCTCTACTTATAAATGCGATTTAGTACCTAGGAATAGTAAAGTAGATATCTATCTTTATAAGTAAGAACTTAAAGTAGAATAAGGCTACTCTAGTCCTTTATAAGGCTATTATCTAGAGGTTACTCTACTTAATAGCTAATAGATCTACCTTAGCCGAGGCTACTTAGAGTAATTTCGATAAGATTTATAAAGCTAGGGAAGAAGTAAACTATATAAATATTAATAGCGCCGCTATATAATAGGCCCTACGAGATCGAGGCCTATAACTTACTCTAAACTTTATTAGTTCTCTATAGAGAGATATTACTACTAGACTAACCCTATTAGCGCCCGCTCCTCGTTCTATAACTATTAACCTATAGTAGTAATAGACTAGTTATCTAGTTACTTAGTCCTATAAGTAAGTACTATAGAGTATATAGTTAGGGCCCGGGGCCTCGACTAAGTTATAGAAGCTAGAGCCTAGGGCCCGGGGCCTCGACTAAGTTATAGAAGCTAGAGCCTAGGGCCCTAACTAGGAATCGTCCTCTATTAGGCGTACTTATAGGGCCGCATACTCGAGGACTATAGAATCGTCGTAGATTAGAGCCTCTAAGTCGTAGATAGAGTAGTTAGAGTTAGGAGTTAACTATACGTAGCCGAGCTACCTTTATAGCCTCTTAGTAATTAGTTCTATTAGGTTCCTTATACTCTAGAATCTCGACTAGTAATAATCTAAGACTATAGAAGTAAGTTCCTCGAGTATATAAGAATTACCCTATAGAAGATACTAAGCTTATCGGCATAGTTAATATAATTAAGAGTACTATAGTAGTATAGCTATCCGAGACCGTCGTACTAATTAAATAGTACTATAAGCGAGCACGATAGGATATGCCTAATAGCCATAGGCTACTATATAGGAACTATTCTCGACGCGCGAGTAGTAGAATATATAGTCTTTATACGAATATTACGAATAACTAGCTCGGAGGTCGTTTCGTAGTATATCTATATAGTAATATCGACGAGGTTAAGAGAATAAACCCTACGTAGTTTTAAGGTAAGCGTCGCTATTCTATTATAGTAGACGCCTTAAGTATCTTTAGGTATAGACCTACTCTAAGCTAGGATCCTCTACTAGAATATATTACGAATACTAACGCCTTAGTAGCTCTAAAAACGAGGCTAAATAAGAAGGTGCTTTAAGATTTTAAGGACTTTAGTACGACTGTAATTACTCTTTTTAATTAGCTTCGGCCGGTCGAGGAAGCTATTAAGCGAGAGTTCGATATCTACGACTAGTACCTTCGAGAAGCTAATAGGCGTAAGAATCTTAGTTAGTTACGGAATATATACTATAGCTTAACCTAATAGATTTTCCGCTAGGACCCTATATACTAGCTATATTATATCGTAATCCGACTAGACTATACGACGTACTTATATTCCTACCTATACTACGCGAAATTCTTATATAGAGCTATAGGATATAGAGAAGCGAATAGTATAAGCAAGTTCTACTATATCGATATCGCCTTTAATAAGCTATACTAAGGTACTAGCGTTAATCTTATATAAGAAAGCATATCTCTTACTAATAAGGACGAGGCTAATACTACTATATTAGTAAGAGGCCTATATAAGAGAGATGTTTTCTAGGCTTAGTTCGAGCGTATAGAGAAGCGAGGGGTTCTAAAGGATAATAAGGGCCTATTTATCGAGGCTATTAGCCCTAACTAACTAATAGAAGAAGACTATACTCTAATTAGATATAGGATAAAACTATAGGTCTATAACGCTTTCTAAGTACGTATCTCGTCGCTATATCTACTATATAGTACGAAGGCCTCTAAGAAGACTCGCCGAACTATACTTCCTTAGTTTACTTAGGTCGATATTAAGAATAATAGCCTAGAAATAGGTAAAGCTTTAGGAACCTATACTAAACTACGTAACGTATACTATAACCTCCTTCTAGGAGTTAGTATACTATCTAGTTATCCGAATAAGTATAGTATTATGCCCTTCTAGTTTCTAGCCTCTACTTATTTTACTCTATAGAGTCCTCTATCGGCCGTACTCGTAGGCTAGCTATAATAGGATAACCTAGCTATTATTAAGGACGCCTATAAGTAGATAACTTACTCTAAGGAAGACTTCTTTTCTAAGGCCTCCGACTACTACGACCGCGTACTTATAGAGTATACTCGTATCTAGCCCTTAGTATTAGAACTAGAATAAATATTTTTCGGAAATAATAGTTACGTACTATACTAAGCCGACTATTCGAAGCGGCCTATAGCTTAGTTTTATAAAGACGCGGATATTAACGACTAATTAGAGATCTATAGTTAGGTATAGAACGAGGTATAGAAGGAAGCTAAGGCCCGGGGCTCTAGCTTAGCGAAGTTAATAGTAGTAGATAATACGCGAGAGATAAGTTAGACTATAAACGATAAGTGTTTCCTATAAGTACCTTTACTTCTACTAGACTAGAATTTAACTAATATCGTAGGTTTAGGTTTATAATAGGGGTAGAGTATATTAGCTAGCTAATATACGCTATTACGTCTATATTAGACGACTAGGTATACTAAAGGTTAATATCTATCTATCTACGTCTATCGAAGGAAGCGTCTATATACTAAGTACTAAGCCGTCCGTATAGGCCTAGCTAGACCGTAATAATCTCCTCTAGTCCGTCTAGAAAAAAGGCGTCGTCTGCGACGTAAAGCCCCCTATCTTAATCTATATTAATCTATATCTTAATCTATATTAATCTATATCTTAATTACTTTCTTAATCTATACTAATCTATATCTTAATCGCTTTTCTTACTATTCTCTAGTCCTTCTATACTCTTCTTAAACTTCCTTTATACTTTAGTTTAAGTAAGATAACTACCTCTCGGTAATAGAGCTAGTAATAGTCGAGCCCTTCGCCTTCCTACTATCCTTCTTTAGTATACCTACTACGGCTACGCTAGTAGCTCCGGTCGTCCTCGGAGTTCTAGTAGTTTCCGAGGTACTACGTATGCTATATAGTACTAGTATATCCTTCGCCTTAAGTATAGCTAGCGACGGCTTAGCCTTCTTTCTCTTAGGTACGATAGCGTTAGCCGCGGCTTTTCTTTTTAGTAGAGGAGCTTTCTTCTAGTCGTCGCTATTATTAATAAAGAGGCCGGTTATAGTATCGTCGTTGCCTATAGTAGTACGCTCTATAGTATCGTCGTTACTTAGTATCGCGGCGCGCTCGAGGTCGCCTAGTAGGTCCTCGCCGTCTAATTCTTACTCGCCGCTTAGGGTCTCTCGTCTACTACTATATATACTAGAATAAAGCTCGAGGTAGACGCTTAGAGTAGAGTCGTCGCGTTACTTAGGTATTAGAGCCTAGTAACGACCGTAGATAGAACGAGCGAATAGACTAAGAGAGTCGGGGTTAGAGCCTACGTTATAGTCGAAATTATAAGAGTTAATACCGAGCTCTACTAACTTACTACGCCTCGGTAGGCCGCGGGCGTCTACTATAGCGTTTAGGACGTAGATAGTACTAAGGAAGTACTTTAGTACTAGTATTATTAGCTACCGATAGAGGTTATTAAGAACGTTAGAGGGGATACCTATATAGTCGATATAGATAGGCTAATCGATAGGGTCGCTAGCGGCTAGGAACGTAGATAGTCCGATACGTCGAGCGCCTTTTATAGTATTAGCGAACTTACGATTAGAGGAGTAGCCGTTCTTAAGAATAAAGTAGTCCTAGTTAGCGCCGCGGTTATAGAGCTTCTAGAATTTAGCGCTACTATAGAGGATACGACGGCCGTATACTATAGCGTAGTACTCGTTAAGTATATAAGGGCGCCCTATAGGTAGGTAGGCGTCTAATACGCTCCTCTTAGAGTCGAAAACGGCGGGCTATATCTTATATATAAAGTCTATAGAAATATACTTTTCCTAGAGTAGCTCGTAAATACGACCGATATAATAGTTCTTTATTTATAGGCCGTCTAGTAGTAGCGTATCTATATAGGTAAGCCCTAAGGCCTTAAAATAGATAATATAGTCGAAAATATAGTAGGAATTATCGATATTCTAACTAAAGCGCTACTATAGCTCGATATCCTTATACTAGATAGAGTCTCCTTAGTATTAATAGAAGGGGTCGCCTAACTTATTAGACGTATTAGAGGAAGCTAGGGCTTCGCTAGTAGTATCGTTAGTAGCGTTAAGGGTAGGCGTAGCGGCTTAGCTATTAGGTAGTAAGTCGTCGCTTAAGGGTAGAGCGAGAGCGTTAGAGACTATAGACGTAAGATTATAGACGTTATCCTTATAGCCTAGTATATCGGAGGCCTTTACTAGGCTATCTCTACCCTATATACTATTATCGTCGAATAACGTCTAGAAGAAGTCGTTATAAACTACTTAACGTCTACTACCGTCTCTAGCTAGAGAGCGTAATAGTACTACCTCTAGAGACGAGTTCTCTATTAGGCGACGGGCTACTCTATCGCGTATAGCAAAGCTAACGTACGTAGGCTAGTCGCTATTAACGAGATTAACTAGGTCGCTAGCGGTATAAGTATAGAAGTAGTAAAGTAAGGATCGCGCTCCTACTAGCTTATTCTAGTAAGGCTCGGAGAGTAAGACTTAGAGTTTATCTATAACGTACTAAATAATAGAGTCGATTATATACGAGCAGGTCTAGAATTAGAAACCTACTAAACGGACGTTGCCGATATCGAACCTAAGATCGTCGGCGATACGGTTAAGGCTAGCTAGTATACTAAGCTAGGAATCGCTATTCTAGATAGCTATCTACGTTAACTATAAAAGGTAAGACGTCGCGACTTATACCGCTACCTAGCTATTAGCGTTAGCCCGGACGCCCGTATAGAATTATTAGTAGATAAGGTCGAAAAAGCTATCCTCGGTTGCGGCCTAGAGAGGGATAGTACCGTTATACTTACGCGCGTATCGAGCGTAGAGTACTACGATCTCGTAGTCGTATTACTTAGTTATACTATCGTTAGTAGCCTAGCGAGCTGCCCTCTCCTACTTTATATATCGCTTTATAGCGTCTATAACGTAGTCTATTAGCTAGTTCTCGTCGTAGCTAGTAGTCCGCTCGTATAGCTATAAAAACTCGGGTAAAATAAAGGTTAGAAGGTAGTCGCTATCGCGAAGGAGCGCCTAGCTAGTTAATACGTACGGATATATAGTAAGCTAGATAGTCTAGAGAGCGTTAAGGAGGTCTACTAGACCCTTAGCTACTATACTATATTATAGCGTTTAGAATAGTACGACCGTTCGACCGCGGAGGATATCTATAGTAATTAGCGCCGTCTACTAAGCCGTGTCGTTAGTAGGCTATAGGGTCGCCTCGTCGAAGGACGCCTAGTTAGATTCCTACTTTATAGTATTATTAATAAGATAGCGAGCGGGCAAGTCGATTAACGAGGGCGGTAGTAGTAGTATTAGTAGTAGACTTATTAGAGTCTTATCCTCGCTCGTTAGTAGTAGAGATAGTCTTATAACGGCCTTATCCTTACTAGTTAGAGCCTTGTCCTTACTCTTACTCTTACTTATTAATAGTAGGGATAGTCCCTCTAAGGCCTCGTCGATAGCGTTATCTATAGCGCCTATAAGTTCCTCGTTACCTTAGCTCTCTCTATTACTAATTAACTAGTCTAGGACGCTGTCTTTACTAACCTTACGGGCAAGCTTATAGTCCTTATAAACTATCGTCCGTATAGTATAATATCGAAATACCTCGTTAAATCCGGCGGCGTTAGTCTACGCTAGTAGTAGGATCTACTAGAGTAGAGAGTTAGCGAAAGAGTCCTACTTTAGTAGCCTACTAATACGTACCTAGTAAATAGCTATCTTAGCTACGACCTAGAAGGCTCGTATATTACTAGAGGCGAAGGTTCTAAGCTAGTAGAAGGGTAGGGCTACCCTAGGAGCTTTTAGTTTATCTACCGACTCGCTAAAGTCGTAGCCTTCTATATAGGTAACTATAGCGACCTAGTCGACCGTATCGTCTATACTAATAAGGTTAAGCTCCTAAGTCGGGTCGACGAGGATTAGCGCTAATAGACGGCGGACTACTAAGAAGGTAAAGTTAAAGCTAAAGATAAGTACGTTAGCTAATAGTCGAGCTATTTAAGTATAGTAAAGTCGTAGGTAAGAGAGGAACTAGAGCGCGAGCTACGAGTTATAATAGAAGACGTAGGTATAACTATCTTATATATCGACGACTATCTAAATTTCCTATATAGTTAAGAGATAAATACGCGGCTTCGGTACTAATATAAGCTACGTACGAGAGAAGAAGACGAAGTTAGCGCTATAGTTAAAGAACGCTATTAGTATAGCTATATTATCGAGTATACTATCGTCTATTAGCTAGAGTAGGAGCGCCTACGAGATGCTAGTTATTAGTAGTATAGGGTCTTATAGTTAGAAAGGGAACGTTATTATATCTAGTTTCGTCGCCTATATCTCTAGAAGCGGTATAACTAGGCTATATATAACTGCGTTATATATTTAGGAGGTCGTTATTAGAGGAATACGGTCGCGGCCGGCGAATAAGGCCTTAGGTAGTAGATAAGAGAGGACGAGCGAGGCGTCTAAAACCTTACGTAGGTAGAAGAAGTCGCGCGGCTTATACTAGAAGAAAGGGAGAGTCTAAGTACTAAGGAAGTAGTAGGTAAGGACCTAGGCTTCCTCTAGTATATAGGCGTGCGCTAGAACGACGTTACTACGACTAGACGCTAGTATAGTAGCGACCGTATCGAGGAATTCCTCCGTCTCTAGTAGTAGTACTATTATCGGATTTAGTAGTATAAGAAGTATAACTAGAAAGAGGTATACCGCGTCGCGCGACTACTATATCTACTAGCTCTTAATCTTTATAACTCTAATAAAGTACGTAAATTCGATAGTATATATCGATGTATAGCTAGCTATTAAAGAGTCGACTTATAGTATTAGCTAAGTAATAATAGGGACGTATAGTAGGGCTACGATATTAATAACTATAGCCTAGCTAGTATCGAACTTACTATAGATCTCGACGCGTATTCGCGCTAAGGCGCTAGTATAGCCTATCGTCGCTATAGCTAGAGTATATTTAGAGTCGCGTTTATAAGGTAGGTCGTATTACTAGGCGCTATCGTTACGCGAGGCGAGGACGTAGCGCTAGCAGTTATTAGACTTTACCGAAGTAGTAGATTTACTAAGAATAATATTGCGGCTATCGAAATAGCTACTAGATATACCTACGGCAATTTACGTAGTAGCGCGATAAGCGACGGTAGCGCGATAAGCGACGGCAGCAGCGGCGTTATTAGGAGTAGTAGCGGCAATAGTATCGGCGGCGCTATATTCGGTAGCTATATAGGCGGTACTATTAGTAGCGATAGTAGTAGGAAGATATAGAGATAGAAGAGATAATATATAAGGAGAACTATATTACTAGAAAGTAATAGGTAGACTATATATTCGCTTAGCGTACTATAAAACTAATACTAAAGTAGAGGAAGTAAATAGAAGAGTTAATAGCGTAGCCGGCGTTCCGCGCGTACCTACGGCGATTTACGCGATAGCGTCGTCGGGAGTAGTAGCGGCGATAGTATCGGTAGCGCTATCTTTAGTAGCTATATAGGTAGTACTATTAGCGGCGATAGTAGTAGAAAGATATAAGGATAGAAGAGGTAAGGTATAAGGAGAACTATATTACTAGAAAGTAATAGGTAGACTATTTATTCGCTTAGCGTACTATAAAACTAATACTAAAGTAGAGGAAGTAAATAGAAGAGTTAATAGCGTAGCTAGCGTTCCGCGTATACGCGACGCGCGACGTTCGCGTCTACTAGCGAGGATTAGAGCGGCGATAGCGACGCTAACTAATAGTCTAAAAAAGAGCTACGACGTTATCTACGGCTATAGCGCTAATATAGTAGAGGAAAAGAATAAGCGCGGTCGTAAGCTACGATTAGGTCGGCTACGTCCCTAAGGTTATTAATATCGTACTAGACGTTATAGCTATAATACTAGTCTCTCTACTTAACGAGGTACTATAGACGACCGCGAGACGTGCGGCGGTTAAGTAGCTACTCGATCTCGTATAAGAGCGCTCTATCGTTAGCGTTTATACTAGTCTCGACCGGGCTAGGCTCTAGTAGCTATCGGTCGTATAGGTCTTAGCCCTCTAGCTAGGGTTCTAACTATACTACGGAGATAATAGAGTATATTTTTATTACTAGTAGTAGGTAGAGTCGGTACGCTAACCGTCCTACTAGGTAGTTAATTATATAGAGGCCGGAGCGCTAGTAACCGAATTTCCGGTTAGTCTAGCTAGCGTTCCGGTATCCCTTATATAGGCAAAGTAGTACCTATTAGCTAGGACGGAAGCGAATAGGGTAGTATATCGCGTCGTACCTATCCTTTATTATAGTAGCTACCTACTCTAAGGCGTCCGCTACTTAGTCTCTAGCCTTCTACTATAAGGCGATATAGTTAGCTATTAGTAGCTCTACTAAAGAGAGTAACGCGTCTAGGTTATTCTTAAAACCCTATAGAATAATATTCGAGATCTCGCCTAAGGAGGTATTTCTAGAGTTATTTAGCTCGGCCTAGATAAACGAAAGCGCGTTAGGCTACTTAGCGTCCGGGAAGGACGTAATAAAGTAGCGTAGCGCGATCTCTATAGTCTAGTTTATCTATTTACTCTAGCTATCGGCCTAGGGGTAATAGGTAGTAGTAGCGAGAAACTAAGTACCTAGCTTCTAAAAGGCTACCTTTATAAAGTCTAATATCTAGATCGGGTCGCGGTCTCTAATTATAATAGATAGGAGGGACCGTTCGGATACTACGTAGCTATAGATCTAAGCCGCGCTATGTTCTATAGTAGTTTAAGTAGACTAAACTTTAGTAAGGATTACTCTCTTAGAGAACTTATACGTCTTAGTAAGGAAGCCGTCGTAATCGCCGATAGGTAGCAAGCTATAGACCTAGTCTATAGTAACCGTATAGTTAGGTACGGCGACTATATAGATCGGGTTTAATTCGCTATAAGGCTTATACTAATAAGTCTAGTTAAGTAGATAGTCTAGGTAATATTTAATATAATAGTAGAGTTCCCTCGAAAGTTAGCGGATATAGAACGACGTAAAAACGTAGGCGTAGGCGTAGTAGAAGCCTAAATAGTAGTAGTCGTCGTATACTATCTTAAAAACCTTCTTATATATAGCTATAAGGATATATAGGCGTTCGCGACTATCTATATCGTTCTTAAAATAAATTAAACTATCCCTTAAGAAAAATTATAAGCCTAATAGTACGGCCTTAGGTTCGTTTTATTCTCGATTATCGTCGTTCTCTTCTAACTTATAAACGTATCGATCCTCTACGGCTCTTAGTTACTATAGCTACTATAACTAAGTAGGGTCGTCTTAGTAGCCTCGTACTAAATCGGCCTTAAACTTAGAAGATAGCTCGACGAGTAGGGAATAGAAGACGAGCGCTTCTAGGAACGTAAAGAGGCGGCCGCTATACTCGTTAATTAAGAACGCTAGGAAGTATTAAGCGTTCTCGTAAACTCCTAGGTAGAGGTAGATAGGATTATCGATTATATCTCTAGCCTAGTTAAGGTTATTATATGCGAGCGGATCTAGGGTGTCCGTATTACCTTTTCTAGAGTCGTTAATAAAGCGACTAAGAGCGTTAGGTATACCGTATAGCCGTCTAGGGCGGTAGAAGGCTACTAACTTAAAGAACTATAAAAGATACTAACTAGCCTAGACGAGGCGAAGGTTTATCTTATCTAGGGACGTAGTAGACGTTAATAAGTCGGACCCGATTATACCTAAGGCGGCCGTATAGTCGGTAAATATAAAGACCGGCCTCCTAGCTATCTATAGGATATAATAGAGCTTCCGAACCGTCTATAAGAGCCTCGAGACCTCTAATTCTATAGCGGGGTACCGGGATTCTACGTCGGACAAGGCCTTACTAAGGTATATTACTAGCTAGACCTTAGTAGTAAGGAATCGGACGGCTTTACTACTATCCGTCGAGGTAGGATTATCCTAGACTATATACGCGATAGTAGCGTAGCTAAGAGTACTTAAATCTAGGTCGATATATAGTAGACGATCTAGATTCGAATAGTATAGGAAATCGGCTATCCTATATATCTCGTATAGGATATTATAACTATAATACTATCTTACTAAGTTATCGTCCTTATTCTATATCTATATCCTCGTAGCGAACCTCTTCCTAGAATTACTATAGGTAGGGGCCCGACGAAGGAGCTATCTCTTACGCTTCTCGAATAGGGCGACGATTTACGAGAAGTATAGAATATAGTATCGCTACTAACCTATTAGGCCGACGTAGAATTCGAGGTCTTTTAGAGTCTAAGAGAAGAGAAGGTCGAGGATAGCCTTAACTTTTTCCTTATATATAGTATAGCCTAGGCTACTAACGCGCTAACTAAGTAAAGTCGCGAATAGGTAATTAATAAATGTCTTCTAGGAGGAGATACTAATATCGTACGAGTCGAGTAGCTAAAATAGCTAGTCGAGGTATAGTAGATAGTCGTTAAACGTATAGGAGAAGATTATAATATCGTCGATATATATATATAGTAGTAGGATCTATATAGCTTTAAGATTCTATCTAGCTATCTCTATATATACTATATACTACCTAAATAGCTTATAGTAGCGACGTATATTAATTCCTATCCTTAGTAGGAGTTAATAGCGAGCTTATACTAGTCGGCCTTTGCGACCGCCTACTAGTAAAAGAAAGAAACTATATCTATAGTAGTAATATACTTAGCGCCCCTTAGCGCGTCTACGATTTCGTCTTATTATAGTAGTAAGTAGGAGTCCTTAACGGCTATCTTATTTAAGCCGCGGATATTAACTATAGCCCTGCCTTTTCGTACTAACTAGCCGTTTAATAGTACTATCTTCTATACTATAAAGACTAGGAAGCCGAATAGAGTAGGCTTAGTAGTAAATAATATTTTACTCTATTAATATAAGCTATCGAAGGCCTTATCGACGACCTCTCGGTTAGGTTTAAATAATAGGTAGACTATAGTAGGGAGGCGATAGGTATCGCTACTAAGTAGTAGTAGAATAGGTATATAGTTAGTTTTTAAGACTCGGACTACCGTGCCTTTATTAACCTATAAGCGTTACTACCTCTATACGAGGGCGGCGTACGTAGCCTACCTATCCGCCGTACTATATAGTATATAGCCTTCCGCTATCCTCTTTTCTATATCTAATAAAGGCATAG
The DNA here is from genome assembly GCA_022702355.1 of Cercospora zeina. Classification (NCBI taxonomy): domain Eukaryota; kingdom Fungi; phylum Ascomycota; class Dothideomycetes; order Mycosphaerellales; family Mycosphaerellaceae; genus Cercospora; species Cercospora zeina. Next base: position 1,844,158 of record JAKLWX010000002.1, on the reverse strand, counting down.
TAGGTAGTACTAGTATAAGGGTCTCGGGCTTATAAGCTAGTTTAAACTCTACCGTAGAAAATCTAGTATTATAGCTAGATCTTCCTAGTTAGACGTTAGAGTCGTTACGAAGGCGCCCTCGAATATAGCCTCGCCTACTATACCGAGACGCGTAGCTAGTAGTAGGATAATCTTTATATTTATCTAGTTAGCGATTAAAACATAGGTTATCTACGAGTCTACTAGAGAGTAATAGACGTCTAAACTCTTCTAAAGGCCGTCGAGGTACTAGGGTTCCGGTATAAAGTTAAAGTCGCGGTCGTTTAGTAGTAGGTACTATAGAATAATAAGGACCCTAGACTTAGTATATAGAGGGACGGTAAAGGCATCTCTCGTAGTTAGTATAGTACGGAATAGTATCTATACCTTCCTAGCGACTAGAAGGAATATCTTAGCGCCTTTATATAAAGCGAGGGTAGCTTGCCGTCGGGGAACGTTAATAAGAATACGCTCTATTACGATTATATCTATACTAAGAAGGATCTTAACTAGAAGATCCGCGATAACGTACGTAGCGTAGCGGAAGTATACTAGGACGTAGTCGCTATTAATTAGAGCTAGGGCCTATATATCTACTATCGTATATTAGGTATACTCTTAGGAGCTAGAGATCCTACTAATCTTAAACGGCTAGTTTAGAGGACGAAGCTATACGTCTAGGTAGTACTTCGTTAGAAAGTAAAGATTAACGATAGAGTAGCCGGCGCCTATATCGAGCGTAATCTCGAAATTAGGGCCGTCGATACTTATATATAGAGCTAGACGTAAATACTAAAAGGAACGGATAGGGGGACCTAGTAAGTAGCTAAGTATAGCGAACGAGTTAACTACGCGAGACGGGTCCGGGTTTAGCTTATAGCCGCTAGGATACGTACTATTCTTATAGGCAAATAGCGCTTTCGTAGAGAGGAAGGTCTCGTTATAAGCGAGGTATTCGTATACGCGTAATAATAAGGCCGGTATAAAAGGACCTAAGAAGGAGGCTATATTAGACGTATAGATAAGAGCGGAGGTCGCTACGAGTTCGGTACTTATATCTATAAAGTCTACTATCTATACTAGTCTAGCGTACGCGTCGACGAGTAAGAGGCTATAGCTATAGCTAAATAGCTATAAGACGATAGTATAGTCGCTATCGCGTAATACTAACCGATTGCCTTAGGCGACGTACGTATTATTATTCTTCCTCTTACGAGATAGGTCTCTACTATAAGAGCGCTAACGTCTCGGTTCCTTATATTCGTAGGAGTAGTAGCTAGACTTATTATAGTTATAGTATACGGGCTCTCGCTTTACTAGGTCTAGGTTAGGAGCCTTAGCCTAAGTATTATTAGGCGTATCTTCTTTTAAATAGTAGTCTCGGCGATCTTAATCGCGTCTACTTCGGCAGTCGTCTCGTCTCTTATAGCGCTAAAGTCTATCGTTAGTAGCGTTCTAGTTATTCCGACGTAGACGGTCGTTATACTACTAGAGCCTATCTAAGTATCGTTTATAAGTATAGTCGTACTCGTAGAGGGCATCCTATTAGTAGCGCCTATCCCTCCTATTAATACGTTTAGTACGATACTTATCTATTCTCGCCTTAGAGTTAAGATAGCGCTAGGAGAACATTCGTATTTCTATACTTTTTATAAAGGCGTCGATAGTCGTTCTATTTATAGGTAGGTTTATATTAAGCTAGAGGTCCGGATAGATTTTTATTTATGCCGCGTTTAACTAGGCGGTCCGGTTAATCGTCTTAGCCTCTCTTATCTAGCGAACTATATTTAAGACGAACTCGGCCGGCAGACGGTTAGTAGCGACCTCCTTTTAGCCGAAACGCTCGTTAGCTAGTCGTACTAAGACTTTAGCTAAGTAAAGAGAGAACTTATCGCGGAGGGCTTTCTCTTAATACTCGATGCCCTTCCTACTATAGATTCTATAGCAGTCGTCTTCTATAAGCTCCGAGAAGAACTAGGTTATTACCGAACTATAGAGGCATTTAACTAGCTATTATCGAGTCGTCTAGGACCCTATAGTTATCGCGTAATCTTTAGCCGAGTTTAAGAATAAGTAGACTAACCTATAGAAGGTTTTACCTTCTTAGTTAGCTATATTCTCTACGGGGAGCTTAGTAGTCGTAGCGGCTAGATAGAAGAAACCTACTTCCTCTAGCTTAAAGCGGCCGTCTTTAGATCGACTACGGCTATATAACTAGTTTAGCGAGTAGCTAGGACGCTAACTACTATTATAATATAGATCGGGCGAGGAGCTATTACTATTACTAGAAGACGACGAGGGATCTCGGCGTCCCTATCTGCTATAGTAGCTATCTCGCCTTCGGTCGCGGCTATAATTATTCCGACCGCGGTTATAGCGTCCTCTATAATATAGGTATATTCCTCCGTTCCCTTCGCTATCTAGTAGTAGTAGGTCTCCTTCGCTAGAAAGAGGGACTAGCCTCGCTCGCTATAGACGTTACTAGCGATTAGCCTCTAAGTTAATACTATATCGTAGAGCGTCTAGTAGTTAGCTTCTAGCGTATACTTCTAAACGCTTAAAACGAGCGTCGAAATTACGTTCTATACGGCCGAGCCGCTTATCTTAACGGCCCTAAAACTCGTTAAAACGCTCCTAAGCTTATACCGCGTACGCTCTAAGCGTATCTCTAATTTACGTTAGAAAGCGATCTAGGTCTAGAACTACTAGAGCTAGTATAGGAGGTCGCTATAGTAGTAAAGGTAGTAGAGCTAGGCTAGTATCTATTTCTCGAGGTAGTACGTCCCCTTGCGGTAGAGCGCTACCTAGCGGTACGTTCCTATAAGAAGATATCCTTAGAGGTATAGAGTTACGGCAAGGCTAGCGTCTAGGGAGGGCGTCGTAGTAGTTATTATAGTTGCGTCCGCGACGCTACTCGTCTTTATACTAGTATAAGAAGTTAATATTATTACGACTAGTAGCGTTGCTATATAGTATATCGTATAGCGAAGTCGAAGGGGCTCGACGTAGCGTAATTAGAAGATATTCTAGTATACGCGCCCCTAAGCTAGAAGTAACTAGCGAGTACGAAATAGTCGTATTAGGTAACGCTCGTACTAACGATTCCTAGAGTAAGGAGTTCGTCGGTAGTAAGTATTAGAAAGAGGAATCGAAGGACGTCTCTATAGGTAAGTTACGTAGTACGTATAGCTACTAGACTAGGTAAACTATCTATTATTCCCGAGGCGGCGCTACTAGCTAGTTTAGGGACCGGCTCTATTCTCGTACTAGCGTCTATAGAGGTCGCTCGTATAGCTATACTAGTATCTATAGAGGTCGCTCGTACGGCTATACTAGTATCTATAGAGGTCGCTCGAGGCGCTACTAAATAGAATTATCGGGCTATTCTTAGAAGGGATATAGTTCTATACGTAGAACTCTATCCGCTAGTTAGTATAGGCGTCTAGCTACGCGGCTTTATTTACGTCGGGCTTCGTTCTAAGCCTTTATTAGGCAGTTACGTAGAATAACTACTTATAGTATCTCGTCTAAGGCGAAGGTAGCCGGCTAAGGTACGGTCGCTATATACTATAGTAAGTCTTAAATTAGTAGAAGATATATAAGAACGAGTTTCGCTACTTCGTTAACGCTAGATAAATTTATAACCTAGTCTTAAGGATACCTTAGCTATAATATTCTACGCTTCGTCGAGGTAACCGAAGGCTTATACTTAGGTAGTAGTATATAGTTATTCGCGATAAACGCTACTAAGCGCTAGAGGTTAGGCTTACTATATCTAATCCTTCTCGAGAGCGCGTCCTATATTAAGAAGACTTAGAAGAAGAAGGTAGTTAATAAGGAAGCTACGTTAATATCTAGTAGGATCGGAGCTACTAGGATAGGTAGTAGAGCTAGTTCCTACTTCTATAGAATAGGTATATCTAGACTAGTAGGGGCTATTATTTACGCGGCTGCCTACGGGCGTTACGACTACTTATAGACGGCCCTAGAAAAAAATAGAGGGCGTCTAAGTAGCTAGAGGCTATAGATAACCGACGGCTAACTTTCTAACCGCTCTACTCGTTCTTATATATATGCGCCTCGTTATTCTTATATAATCTTATAGAATATATAGAGCGTCCGCGATCTATATAGAATGCGGGTCCGGCTACTAATTAAGCTATCGGTACGTTCTCGTTATTCGGTCGTCCGAATAGGCGTAGCCTCGTTCGTTAATCGGTTAGGTATTCGAATAAGGTCGAGATTAACGCTTCCGAGCTACTAGTTATTACGTCTATATCGGACGACTAGGTATACTAAAGGTTAATATCTATCTATCTACGTCTATTAAAGGAAGCGTCTATATACTAAGTACTAAGCCGTCCGTATAGGCCCGGCTAGACCGTAATATACGCTAACTAGCTACTTATTCTAATACGAGAATTAAGATATACTACTACTACGGGAACTTAAATTCGGGGCTTACTTTAGTAGTTTCGGGAGTCGGAGTTTAATTAGTAAGGCGGGTATACTTATAACTTATAGTTCGAATACGAATAAAAAAAAATAAGGACTAATATAGATAGTAACGTAACGACGACGTATAGCTATAACCTTCTTCCTTTATAAAGTCGTATATATAGAGGAGATAGTAGAGAAGTAGTTACGATAGCTTCTAACGTATACTTACTAGAAATAGATACGCTAGACGAGATAGTATCCGAGGACTAGCTACGTAGGGCATTCTATTACCTACTCGCCTTACGACCTACTCTATCTATACTAATATAAGCTACCCGAGTATATATAGTTTAGGGTTATACTATCTCTACTTATATTTATAGCTAGAATAATTTCGCTGCTATTAGGTCCGTAGTCGATAGAAATAAGCTAAGAATAGTTAACTAGAGCGTGTCCGAGAGCTGCCTTTGCCTTCTAATAGGCTTTAGTCTAGATAAACTTAGTATTCTTCCGAAGGAGCTTATAGAGAGGCGCCGTAATTAAGCTATATATCTCGATTATAAACTTAAAGTAGACTAGAAGCCCGAGATATACGCGAATATCTTTCTAATAGGTAGGGTCTAGCTAGTTTAAGATCTTCTATACTCGTTATATATTTAGCTACTATTCTTTAGGCCTACTAATATACCCGACGACTTCTAGCTATTCGTAGAAGACTTTAAACTTCTTAAATACTACCGTTAGACTAGCTCGCTCTAGATCCGTAAGAATAGAATTAAGTATAGTAACCGCTTCTATAATAAACTAGCGGATTCCTAGTTTAATTTCTTTATCGTTATAGCGACTTTTTAGCCTTTTAATCGTAATATTATCGAGGAAGGGAATAGCCGTATACGAGAAATAGTCGTATAGTATAATAGCTATAATCTAGTAGAACTAGGCAACTAAATTCGTAGCTCCTTAAGGTAGAGTCGTCTATCGAACTAACTCTAAAGGCGTTATAAAACCTATTAGATTACGGCTTCCTTTATCTAGAGGAATCTAATCGTATCTAGAGAAGATATCGGCAAGGCTCGAGACTATATAGCTAGCTATCTCTTCTAAAAAGCTATCTATATCTAGTAGCGTATTTATATCTCGGATAGTAACCTCGTTAATCTTCTAAGTAGCGTTTATTAGACGATACTTATTCGTATCTACTTTATAAACTAGAAAGTAAGGATTACTATAAGACCTATAGTAGAACTCGAGCGTGCTAGCGTCTAAGCGCTACTTAATTATTTCTTCTATCGTCTCTTTTAAAGCTAGATTAAGCCGAAAACCTAGGTGCTACTATAGCGAATAAGGTACCGTTCTAATCTTTTAAGGTAGCGCTACTTCTAGATTTAGGCGTCCGAGATATCGAAAGTCTAAAGCAAAAATAGCTTCTTAGTTAAAGAGTATCTTATAGAGTAAATATAATTCGTTTTCTAAAAGTTCTATACCGAGGTCGAGAGTAGATAGGACTTATAGCGTTAGCTAGCTACCTCTTTCTATCGTCGAGAACTTTTAAACGATATACTTCTAATCGAATAGTCTAGAACCTTTAAATAGAAGGGATTCGCGGTCGAGGTATTTTTATTTCTACTTTAGATTTGCTTCTAAGGCCTTACTATCTATTATTAAGACATCTACGTTAACTAGTTTAACCTTATCGGCTACTCTTTTATAAAGTATATTATAGAGAACCTTTCTTATTAGCTACTAGGCCTTTCGAGTAAGTTTAGTAAGGTAGAAAGTAGACTAGAAAGTAGACTCTTCCTAATCTTAGTAGTAGAGGTTATAGACGTCTAAGACTAAGTCGAAAAGGTTTTCTTCGACTAGTTCGTCCTTATCGTTTATATAGGCGCGCGCAAGTACTCTTCTAGATTTATATATCGTAAGAATTCGAAGTTAATAAGTAGAGTCCCTCCTCTCTAGAGCGCTTAGTTACTTAAGCTCTTTCGGGTACTAGAGGTAGTAGTAGCGCTAGCCTTCTAATAACTTCTAATAAAGTCTATTTTCCGCTAAGGTAAGTAGGGCTATAGAGATCGTTATAGCTTCGATTCTCGGCCCTCCGCTTTTCCTAATAGCTAGTCGAGAGTTATATAGCTATCGTTACTATCTAGAGTAGTAAAGGTAATAATTTTACCTCCCGCAGTAGTAATAGTTCCTTCCTAGGAGCTATCGTCGTAGTTTCTACTAGTAAGTTAGGTTCTACGAGTCTAAGGACGCTCGAGGATAAGCTAGATCGCCGTATCTACTTCTCCTTATACGACGATATAAGAAAGTTTAATAATAACGTTATAAACGTTTATCCGAATATCTTTAGTAAGGCTAACGATCTATATATTTCCGATAGTACTATATATTATAATACTCTACTTCTAAGAAATAATCGCTAGCTTATACTATTTCGTAAAGTAATCTATAATAATATAGTATTTAGAACCTTCGTCGATAAGCATATTAACTATTCTAGTAGGTGTTCCGACTTCTACTAGTACCTAGATTAATAGTACTCGTACGAAATCTTTAAAGATAGTAGATAGATCGATTTCTTCGCTAAGGCCGTAAAGATCCTTAGTAGAAAGAGCCGATTCCCGACTTAGAAGGCTTAATACGTTAATTAGATTTATATTCGCAGATAGTTTAGATCCTTTAGGAACTTCTAGACTCTTAAAAATATCGGTATTCCGGACGTCTATTATATAGAGCCTTTAGAGAAGCTTCTAATCGTTTATTACTCTCTTCTAAAGAAGTCTAGAAAGTATATTATAGTAGGCTAGCAGCTTACTAACCGAGAACTCGACCTTTGCTTATATAAGCTTACTTAGAGTCCGAACTTCGCCGATATTATAGCCTATATCTTCGTTAACCTTTTTAGCCTAATCTTAAAGATAGTTCTTAAGAGAACGTTTCTTAGGAACCTTTCGCTTCGGTAGATTAATAGGCCTAGGCTCGTTTTCTTCGCTTTTAAGTATATTTATATCTTCGATATTATTTAGAAATTCTTAAATAAATAAAGGAGTCTTCGTAGTTTCTCGGCCTTAAGTCTAGCTTTTAGGTTCCTCTAATAACTCTTCTACGACTTCTAGAATTATCGGGGTTTTAATACTACGTATAATTTCTTCGAGACGTTTTCCCTTTACTTTTATAATATAACTCTGCTCTTAGAGTTTTTCTTATACCGTTTTTCGGTCTCTCTTAGAGATAGCCGCGCTAGTAGAGCTTACGCTAGGTTTAAGTAATATACGACTTCTTATTTAAGTAGTAGAGAAGATAAAGGAAATCGGCGAACTCCCGAACTATAGTATCTAGTAATAGCTTATTACTAAAGCTAAAGACTTTATCTCTAATTCTTTTTATCGCTAAAGAATAATTAGCTACTTATTATTAGAATAGTTAAGCTTTAAGGTAGGAATCTAGTATCCTAGATTATAAGGCGTATCCTAGTAGTAAGATACATCTCGTAGCGACGGCTAACTTTTTATAATCCTCTTAATCTCCTCGGGATACGTCTACTTAATAGGACTTCTAATTCGTTCTTAGATCCGCGTAGTAATAAACTTTAGCTTTAGCGTCTTCTAGTTCTAGTTAAAGATAATCTTTTCTAGATAGCTAGTATTCGTACGGCCGAAGTATAGGATGTTCCGTTCGCCTTTATATATATAGCTTCTATTAATTAAGTTAAGAGTAGGACTATATTCCTCTTAAAAGTAAGACTCTTCGCTATATATATAGTATTTTCCTTCGATAGAAAGGTCGACCTTTCTTTTCTAGAAACTAGTAGGCTAGTAGTAGCGTAGGAACCGAGGTATACTTTAGTCTAATTAGTCGTCTAGGCTTCTAATTAGTTCTAAAGGGAAGTATAGTACGAGTTAAGCCTAGGAGGGTTAATAGGTATAGCCGCGGCGGTCTTCTAATTAATTTACGCCTAAAGAGAAGCTTAATTTATTACTAGACTCTTAAAGAGTTCGGTAAGCTTAGAGACTAGTAGCGAGGGTCTTATTTCTATATTAAACTTTAGCGTAAAGGTTAGTCGCTTCTAGTTAATAACTTCTTAAATCTTTTTAAGTATCGATCCTTAACTAGTCTAGAACTTTCTAAAGCTATTATCTCCGGTCGCAATCTTATAAGCTTCTTTATAAACCTTAGTAAAAGGTTTAGAGAGCTTTCCGGTATAATCGATTTAAAGATAGTTAAAGACCTTCTTTATAATCTAGTCTAGAAGTCTAGAAAGAAAAAGCTAATACTTCGTATAGTTATCTAGCTCTTTAGTAGAAATCGTAGATTAAATTAGCTTAAATTGCTTATAGTACTCGAGTATATTCGTGTCTTTTCCTTTCGCTTAAGCCCTTTTTAATAAGGTCTCGAGGCTTACGCGTATCTAGAAAAGTATCTAAGTATTAAACTTAGCCTACTTTTCTAGAATCGACTTATAGAGGATAGAGTAGTTATTATCTAAGTACCCGTTTAGTGTCTTAATCTCGATTTTAATAATATAGTCGTAGTTATCTAAAAGACGTTTAATTCTAGTAGAATCCTCTTAGTTTAAATAATAGTCCTTAGTAAACTTATCTATTCTAAAAAGCTATTCTAATACGCTAGCGCCTAAAAAACTTAGATTTCTAAGCGTATCCTTTTCTAGAGGTCGAGCTATTAGAGTCCTAAGATTTTTAGCTAATCCCTTTATAATATTAGGTCTAAGATTCTTAAGTAAGTTATATAAGGCTTTAATAAGAGATTACGTAAGAGCTATAGTACGTCTATCTTTAGCCGAAATCGGCTAATCGTAATTATTTTAAGAGTCCGATATATTTATAGTAGAAGTACTTATCTTAAGGATACTACGGAGCTAAGCGTCTTCTAAAGAAAGTAATTCTAGTAAAGGAAGGTTTTATAGATTAATTTTAGTAGTATTAGAGTTAAATAAATCTAAATCTACTTTCTTTAGACGGATTAGTAAGTTTATTTACTAATCTATCTAAAGAATAGGTCGTATCTAGAGACGTCTAGATATAAAGGAGAAAGAAGCGAGAAGATAAAAGAAGATTCTTAGTTTAACTAAAGAATTAGAAGGTCTTCTAGAGGTATAGTTAGACCGCGAGAGCTATAAGAAGGAGTCTAGTAAAGAGAAGAGAGTCGTCGTCGTTTCGTAGAGTAGAAGGAGAAAAGATTAATTTTAGAAACAATTAGAAGCCTACTAGCCTCTAAGAGTACTTAAAATCGAAGAGGGAAAGGTAGTAAGTAAGCGTTAGTTAAGTTAAGAAGAAGTAATTAGGTTCGTTAGTATTAAGAGGTCTAATACTAAGAGTAGGAAGCCTAGAAGTAAATACGAGAGCCTAATTATTTTTATTAGAAGAGCACGAGGGATTGCCTCTTTTTATACTCTTCTCCCTATCTTTAAAGCTATAAGTATATTCGTAAGACTTACTATCGCGATCGATTAGAAGGTTAGGAAAGTATATAAGTTACTAGAAGGTAGTAGCACGTCTCCTAGGTTCCCTTAATAAGAGTAGGAAGCTCCCTAGTTCTTAGAAGACTAGTTAGTCCTTAGAGAATACTCTACTACCCGTCGTACGTCTAGAAGTTAAAGAAGTTCGTTTAGAAGCTAATAAACGCTAGTAGGCTCGTATCGAGTATATATATAGGCCCTTATACCTATATCGTAGAATACCTTACTAGAACGCTACTTCTAGAAGCTACTACTTAGTATAGTACGCCTTAGAAGTAGAAAAAAAAGTCGTTAGAAGCTAAAGGGTCTAGTTTCGATCCCGAGGTCTCTAATCGTATCTAGAGGATCTAGCGCTATCGCCTAGTCGTCTAGAAAGTATTAGAAGCCTTAGAGTTAAATAGAAGAAAGCCGCGTAAGTAAGATTCTTATTTTCCCTTTTCGAGGTACTATATTCGGCACTCGAGAGAGGCTATATCGTCGTAGCTATAAAGTAAGGCTAGTCTAACTAGGTCTAGAAAAGCAATCTAGTAGTCTTAGATAGTAGCGATATTAAACGCTCTCTGCTCTATAGTTTAAATAAGTTTAAAAAGGCGATTTGTCGATTCTAGATAGTAGCGATATTAAACGCTCTCTGCTCTACTATTTAGAATCGAGTCTCTAGAAGTAATCGGCTAAGAGTAAAGAGTAGCGAGGTTAAACGCTCTCTACCTTATATCTCTTAACTCTTCCTAAAAGAAAAAGCTATTAGAAAAAGTTCGTATCTATATAAAATCGTACGATTTTCTACTTAGATATAGCTTCTAGAATCGGATAGTAGCGAGCTATCGCGCTAATTAGAGTCTTTCGTATACCTACTATAGAGCTCGAGAGAAGCCCGGCTTCTCTATAGTTTTCCGAGGTCGTCGTCGTTTAGAAAGTAAGTTCGTAGTAGTTAGAAATAAATATCGTTCTTCTAGAAGATCCTTTAAAGTAAAGTAGGCGTTTATATTAGTTAAGCCCTACCTTTAGCTTTAAAAATATAGACCTAAACCTATATATACCGAAATCGGTAGCTTATTATATATACGCTAGTTCTAGTAAGGGTAGTAGTATTATACGATATCCGCCCTTATATTATATCGTCTCTCTAATACTAGAGAGGCCTAAAAGACCTATAGACGATACTAAGACCTTATCCTATATCTAGAAGACGCTAATTTCTAACCTAATAGTAAGGTAAACCTCTCGATTACGTTACTTCTTAATATTAGGCCTTATGCGCTCGACTTTCTAATTCGTTCTAATCTTAAAGTTATAAGGTTCGAGTAGTAGATAGTTAAGATAGAGGCTAAAAGGTATAGGTGTCCTATTATTATAAGTAAGAGAAGGAATCGTTATACTAGAGGTCTTTAATAATACGATAAGTAGTAGATAGAGAGGTAAATCGCTTTCCGAAAGTATCTAATCGTAGAAGAAAAGTCGTAAAGAGTATAGATAAAGTAGTAAGGTCTCTTATCTCCTCGAGTCGCTCGAAGGCTCGTCGTTAATATCTTCTTACCTTCCTACTTATTCGATATTCTTATTCTCTCTTTATTCTATATTCTAAGTACTCTTAGCTTTTTAGACCCCCTATTAGAACCGTAGTAGGCTACTAGTTAATACTACTATATCTCGTAAGTTAAGATTAGTTATAGCCGCCGATAGTATATTAGTCTATAGTTTACGTCGTAGTACTAGCCGGCCCTCTTTAACTTATATCTCTTATCTCTACCTCTCGGTCTATAGTAGCTTACCGAATATATAATTCTCCTTTATAATTCTTATAGACGGCTTAAGTCTTACCTTCGATAGCTAAGTATATTTAATACTAGCCTTATTCTCTTATATAGTAGTTACGCTTTCGGAGATATACTACTACTTTTTCTTTAGAGCTAGTACTAGATCTAGAAGCTCTAGCTATACCTTAAACTTCTAGCTCGCTATATTCTTTTTTCTCTTCTTACTCTTAGTATTATTTCTAGCCTTCTACTATATAGTATTATATCGCTTTATATAGTCTTTAAGTAGTTTCTAAATTCTCTTTATAATAGGTTTATTTACTTAAGTTAAGTCTAACTCTACTTTTTTAACTTAAGCTTTATTAACGCTACTAGCCTCTTATACTAGTAAGATACTTACTCTCGAAGGCGACTATAGCGTTACTATAATTAAAGAGTACTTAGTACGTTTATTAGTCGCGACTATTACGAGCTCGATAAGAGTACTAGAGATACCCGTCTCTATAACGCTACTAGAATAGGCCGTCGGCCTATAATAGAGACATCTTACTAGTACTTATACTAATAAAACTTAATCGCCTCTATAAATATTATTTACCTCTATTACTTCGCTAGCTTTTACTTTCTAGTTCTACGATTCCTTCTTAGTACTATATACTTTATATTATAGTATTACTAGTATATCCTACAACTCTAATATAACGTAGTAGTACTATACTTCCTTCTTTCTTAAGACGTATAAGTATATAGCTTCGCGAACGATAGGCTAACTCCGAATCGTAGCCGTCTCTCGTCGACTCTAGTCTAATTAAGAAGGTAGTATAATAGCGAAGGAAGGAACGCTATACGATTACGAATACCTCGAGTAGTCGAGCTAGTACGCGAGATAGGATACTACTTCTAGCTAACCTTAAAGTTACTAAGCCGCTAGAGGATTCTAAGGACTAGATCGAAACTAATAGCGTATAAATATAGCGGCGGGAGTATACCTAGTCGTTCGAGAGCTTTTACTACTGCTATTAGTAGCTCGAAGAGGCGAGGTATTACGATAAGTATAGTAGAATATCTTCGAACTCTATAAAATAGAACTCGAATACGCGAACGTTATAGGCCTAGAGATTTTTCGTTAAAGGTATAGACTAAGAAACGTACGCCCCGAGAGTTATTTATAAGAGATATAATAGAGTTATTAAATACCTAGGACTAAGTAACGGAATAAAAGCTCTATAAAAGCACCTCGATTTAGTAGGCTATAAAGATGCCTCCTAGGAGCGTAGAGTTACTAAAGAAGTTATTAAGGCTACTAAAGATTAATCTATAAGTTTAGTATTTATTATTACGAAAATAAGGTACCGACTACGCTTACTAACTACGCTTCCCGACTACGCTTACTAACTATACTTTATAGAGATATATAACGTAGATATACTAATAGTCCTTATTTATAGGAACGGCTTAAGAAAAGTTTTACTAGAACCGAGTACCTAGACTAGTTAAAGTTTCTAGAGTTATATAAGCTTATAGTTTCCTAGCTTAGATTACTTTTAAACTTCTTCGAAAGTCTTATAGTTCGGCGTACCTACGAATATCTATTAGAGAAGACTAGATCTATCGACTTTAAGAGCGCTACTACGATTAAGTTATATATCTAGAACGTAGTCGATTACTTCGAGGATAATCTAAAACGTTAGCTATTTAGAACCTTCTAAGTAGCTATCGCTCTTAATAGTTAGTACGCTAGAGTACTCTAAGTATTATTCCTTACGATACGAGGCTACTAGATTAATAGCGAGTAGGCCTAGTATAAGGCTATACTAGCCTTTCTATATATTTCGAGCTATTATATAAGCAAAGTCCTAGCGGATCTACTATTCGACGTACTTACCCGTTTTAAAATCTCTAATAGGCTTATAGCGCTAATAGCGGATAATACTTCTAATAATAATATACTATATACTACTATATACGTATTCTTCCTATATATATACCTTCTAACTAACGAGTTCTAGCGTTAAGGCTATTAATATTTACTCTTACGAGCGTATACGTATAGCGAAGCTATTAGTCTTAATTAAATAACTTCCTCTTTAAGAAATAGATAAAGATATAGAAGAGATATTAGATACTAAAGACTACGAGTTCTTCTATCTAAAATAGTTCTCGTACTTTATATATATAATCTAGCTCTCCTTAAAGAAGTTCTTCGCTACTTTTAAGATCGAGCTAAGAAACGAAAAATAAGAATAATAGAACGAGGAGATAGATACGAACGCCTTACGTCGGCTTAAAGTAGGAAGTCTAGCTATAGTTCTAATAAAAGTACTATATATTCTCCCTATAAAGTATATATAGTCGATAAATATAGTTAGTAGAAGCTATACTAATAACCGCTCTCTATAAAGTTCTATAAACTTATAGTTAAAGTAAACTCTAGTACTTAACGCTTCGAGAGTTTTATAGTACTATAGCGAAAGAGAATCGTAGATCTATTATTTATATTCGTACTTAAAATAGTATAAATAGTAGAAGAAGACGCCTAATAGAGTTTTACGCCTAATATAAGATATAAAGACCTATTAGAGCTTAACTACGATTATACTAATACGTAGTTCTTAACTACGAGATATTATCGACGAGTATATTAAGAACGAGAGTTAGCCCGAACTTAAGCTAACTACTACGAAATAGAAGAGGGTTAAATATATTATTAACCTTACTACTCTTTTTACTAAGGCTATAATACGGATCGGTACGATAAAGAGGCTAATAATCTACCTCGTTCTTAGCTACTATAATACCTTATTCGATATCCTAGATATTACGAATAAGAAACTTAAATATAAAATATAATTCTAGTAAAAGAAGATTTATTCTACCTTATAAGCTATATAGATAAAGCTCGAGAAGTATTATACTACTACTTAGGAGCGATTCGGTAATATATATAGTATTATAATTCTTCTTAATCTAGTAATAAAATAGGCGTTCTAGGACCGCGAGGCGTTCTCTAGTAAGAGGCTCGATTCCTCTTTTAAGAATTACTACTAGTTAAAATTCTAGGTCGAATACGCGTAATATAAGCCTCTCGTAGCTATGTTCTAGTCTAGGCCGAAAAAGGCCTTATACCGCTTCGCGATATTATTCGTAATAGGTCTACCGTCTCTATAGTAGATTAGATAGTAATAACTTCGACTTTAATTAAAGAGTATCTAGATAGCCGCGGTAGACTATATAGCTATTAGCTAATTCGGACGAGATATCTCGTTATCGTTACGCTAGATTTAAGGACTCGGCTACCTATTCTATAGAGTATCCGCTCTAGTTATAGAAGATAATCGTATTAGAATATCTAGGTTACGCGCTAATAGCTTAAGATATCCTCTTTATTCTAGTAGCTAGAACTAGTTATAAGCGCGACTTTAGTATAGCGCGTTATTAGAGCTAATATAATTAGTCCTACGATCTCTCGACGTTTAGTAATATTAAAGGTTAGAATAGGTTAGGACGGGTCCGGGTCGGGTCTAGAACTTAAATATATAGAACTATAATAGTTAGGTCGGGTCCTAGCTAGTTCCTATCTAGTTCCGGACCTATTTAATAAATATAGGTATTAGATAGGTCCGACTCGGGTCTAATAATAGGTCTAAAGATAGGTTCTAATAGAAATATAAGATTCGATAGAATATAGTATAGAAAATTAAGGATTTTAAATAGATAGAAACTAAAGAAAGTAAAAAGTATAGAAAGCGACGGGTTTTAAAGGCATATTTAATTTAATACGGCAAATTATACGATTTAGTATAACTATAAGTATACTAACTACGAATACTAACTATAGTAACCTCTCTACTTATAACGATTATTACTATATATATCCTTTATAGTTATAAGGATTTTCCTTATATATACTATAAAGATTAATCTCTTACTAAATATATTAATTCCTTAAGACGAGAGTAGGCTAATAATAAACTTTATATCCCTCTACTAAATAGTTACTCGCTTTACGTAAATCGCGGTAACGTTAGTACTTATAATATAGTTAATATCGATCGAATATAGAATAAGTAAGAATATATATACTCGAGAAAAGGTAGACTAGAGCACTCTTAGCGGCTTCTTATAGAGTACTAAGAGCGCTCGCCTACTAATAGTAACCTCCTTAAGAAATAGCTAAGCCTCTAGAAACGTCGTAGTAAACTTTATAGACGAGGTAGCTAAAGAGTAGCTTTAGTATAAGTAGATTCGTAGACTTCTAGTACTTATAGATCTCTTAAAGCGCGATAGCTAGAGTATAAGTTAGTAATACCGACTATAAATACTAACTATATAACTTACTACCTAGCTTATAGCGATAAGTCTTCTATATACTAGCTCTACGAGCTAGACCTCCTCTATCTACTACTACTATTTTAGCCGGTACTTTTCTAGCCGTTCTCTTTCTAGCTAGTTCCTTTTTCGCTACTCGTTTTCTATCTAGTAATCGTTTTCTACCTACTACTCCTCTAGCTACTACGCTACTATTTATTCCGTTATTTACTATATCTCTATCTACTACGTCTCTATCTACTATATTTCTAGCTACTACTACTACCGCTACTACTATTACTATATTATTACTCTCGATCTATCTCTTATAAGCTATTTAGTAAGCGAGCTTCTACTTATCTAGACGAGGCCGACTACTTAATATAGTTTTCTATAAAGCCTTTCTAGAAAGCTAAAAGGGAGAGGTAGGTAGTATAATACTCTCGTCGCTATTACTCTCGTTGCTATTACTATCGTCGATATTAATAACGAAGCTATTATCTTCGTTATTTCTATTATCGCTATTCGCGTTTCTATAAGAACTATTCTAGTCGTTTCTACTAGTAGCCCCTTAGTCGTTACTATTATAAGCAGAGGAGTTAGAAATTAAGAAAGGAGGGGTAGAAGCGCTACGTTAGTTAGAAGAGGGCGCCTAGTTACTAAGAAGTCTAGGGTCGATATTACTATTATCTATAGAAGAGTTTTCGAGTAGGGAAGAGTTTCTAGATAAAGAAGGAGTAGATACTATATCTCGGCTAGAGAAGTATTACTTAGCGAACTAGCTAGGCTTATTAGTAGGAAGTTAAGCTATTATAAATACGCGAAGGAGCGAGAGAAAAGCGGTCGATTAAGCTACGATTAACGTACGTAGTAGTATTCTTCGTACGCGTAATACGAAAATTCGTTAGAAGATATAAAAAAGGAAGGCGATAATAATAGGCTAATAAAGCGCGACTACTAATAAGTTCTAAGAAGGTAGAGGTAGTAGTATTACTAATAGTTCGGTAAGAGTATATAGGTTAGCTAAGGCGGACGTTAGGCTCGCTAGCGCGCTAGCTACGGCTTTACCCGCGCCGTATATACTAATTCTAAGCTTCTAAGTATAGTAACGTATACTAGGCTCTTTATAGTCGGCAATTATAGTCGGTAACCTAGTATTATATACCTATATTATTATTTACTACTAATTAGCCTCTATTATCTTCTTAGGCTCGTTAATAGCTAGCTTATTTAGCTCTTAGCTAGCTATATTCTTAGGCTCTTAATTAGCTACCTATAAAAGGTTAGTATATAGTAATTATAAAAGGTTAGTATATAGCAATGTATTAAGCGCTCCTAACTATACCCGTTAGAGATATTAAGAGACTAATTCTTGCCGATTCCTCTATATGCGTTTAGCGTGCTTTTATCTTGCGCCGAGTATACGCGGCGTAAGCTAGATACTTCGGCGTCTAACTTAGACGCCCCCTAAGCTATTAGCCCCCTAAGCTATCGCTTTTATAATTATCTCCTCTCTTCTATAGAGCTACCTTAGCTCGTAGGAGAGTCTATATTAATACGGCAGCCGGTCGCTTACGTTCTTATTACGTTACGGCTACGTTACTCTGCCGCCCTATAGTCGTACGCGATTTTTAGTAGTACTATAGTAACGTACTAGATCTTAAGGGACTTTTATATTATAGACCCTATGCCGGCCGCGCGTCGATTATAGGGTAGGTATAGGCTATAAGTTCGCGCCCTATTATATTAATACTTGTTCTAGTATACTATCTTTAGATAAGCGCCCTGCTCCTACCTCGTACTATCTACGCATCTCCCTAGCCTTTTCCTAGTACCTGCTCTATAAGTATTATACCTCCTAAGAAGATCGCTACTCTTATAATCTTAGCCGATCCCTATACTACTACCGACCTCCCTACTATAGAGGACGACGACTATTATCGTTGCCTCTTATATTTAGTAACGGGTAAGTCCGGCGTTCTACGTATATATTAGCTACGAGTTCCTTACTAATATAGTGCGTATAGCTAGCGTTTAGCTATACGATAGGGTTATAAAACTAGATAAGAAGAAGAATTACTAGCGCTATAATAATAATAACTACGCCTGCGAGCGCTATACCGATCCGGATATTATTACGTAGTCGAAGCGCTTATGCTTCTACCTCGCTAAGCTAGCTAAGGGCAGGCTAGCCGCACGCGCTACGTAGCTCTGCTACTACTATACCGATCTATAGGCCCTAATCGCCGATAGCCTTAAGGTCCTATAGTCTAATAAGAGCAAGTCGGCTAGGGTCTTTAAGACCCTAAAGAAGAGTAGGGCTAGCGTATTACTAGCTAGTAGCGGTCCTTCTACTACTAAGCTGCTTATAGCTAGTAAGTAGATCGCTCTATCCTCTAGGCTCTTTAAGCTTAAGTATAAGGTATATCTTATAGGTTATATACTCCTTATACGCGTTACTAATATTCTTCGTAGCGTCTACGCCTACTTAGCGCCTCGAAAGAGGCGCTTAATACGGCGGTCTATACCGCTTACGCCGACCGCCTCGCTAGCTAAGTAGAGGAGGCCTCTAACGACGAGGCCTCTATAAGGAAGGAGAAGGAGGAGGATAATAAGAAGAATAAGGAGAAGAAGGAGGACGATAAGAAGGAGGACGAGAGTATAGAGAAGTAAGCTAGCGTATCGCGCGCTCTCCTTATACTCTCTCCTCGCGCTCTTCCTATGCTACTCGTATAGTTCGCTACCTTATTTTATACTTCTATTCTACGCCGGCGCTATAGCCCGTTTACGCTACGCCTATAGGCGCCGTAAATAAATAATTTCTCTCTACTCTATATCCTCTATTCCCTTTAGTAGCTTTTCGTAATATAACGTTTCGTCGTAGCCTTAGCGCTTAGCGTATACTCGTCGCAAATTATAGTAGTCGCGACGGTTAATTAGTAGCGTAGTAGCTACGATAGTCGACTTTATAGCTTACGTAAGCTCCTCTTGCTCTACTCTTACGCCTTAAATTCCTCGAGCGCTTTATATTCCCCGATATATTCGATCGGTTCCTACGTATTATATTCTTCTAGCTAGCCTTTCTACTAGACTAGCTACTTCCTCTTACTCTTCTCGACTCGGGTTTCTAGTACTTTCTCGACTATCTACTCGCTCTTATTATCTACGAGAGGCAAGCTAGTCTCTTAAGATTCGCTACTATACTAGAGTTCTAGGAGGGATACGTAGAAGATATTATAGATATATAATCCTATTAGAAGGGCTAGGTAGTACGCCTACTTCCCGACTACGTCGATTACTTTAAATAGTCTAGCGAACTTATCCGCTAGCTTCTTTAATAGCATCTTTAGTTTTAGGTTCTTTATAGATAGGAGGACTATATTGCCGACCTTATATTCCTTTAGCTAATACTTCTAGTTATAATACTTAGCCTACGACTCGCTTACTTACTACTAGCGCTTTATTAACTCCTCGTAATTCCGCTTTAACCTTTCTATAGCGTCCTTTGCTACTAGTACTTCTCCTTATAGAATCGCGCTTCGAGATTCGGTTGCGTCCCTCTTATAGGTCTCTATTATTAGGTCCGGGTCGAACCCGTAGATAATATAGAATAGCGACATCTTTAGTATCGTATTTAGGCTATTATTATACGCGAATTCTATAGAGGCTAGCATAGACGCCTAGTCGTTTTAGTTCTCCTCGTAATAGATACGTAGGTACTACTTAAGCGTCTAATTTACGCGTTTAGTCTAGCCGTCCGTTTGCGGGTAAAATGCTATGCTTAGCCTACGTTTTACGTATACCTCGAAATAGAAGTCTAACTAGAATTAGCTAGTAAATATAGACCCTCTATTAGAGATAATACTACTAGGTACACCTCGAAGTCGTATAACTTTATTAAGTAGGATGTCCGTAAGCTCTACGCTTATATAGCGCTTTATCGTCTAAACGAAAGTTACTATCTTAAAATAGCGGTCGATAATTATAAGGATCGCGTTAAATATACGACTATTGCGCTTACTCGGTAGAAGGTCTATAATAAAGTCTATAGATAGATCTTTCTACGGCCGTTCTAGTAGAGGAAGCGCAATTATCTCGCTATAGGGATAGTAGCGCCTTACTTTCGCCTTCTAATAGCTACTATACGATTCGACGTATTACTTAACGTCCTCGTTAACCTCTAGCTACTAATACTTCCTCTTAACGAGTTCTATAGTCTTATCCTTGCCGAAATAGCCGGCTAGGAAGTCGTCGTAGTATATACGAATTACTTACGTTCGTAATACGAGGTCGTAGAGAAGGTATAATACCCCTTCGCGATATATATACCTATCTTAGATAGTATACTTATCGCTTTCGCCTCTATTACTCTCCGCCTATATATATAGCTCCTTCGCTATTAGGTCTAGCTAGACTAGCGCAGCTGCGTACCCGATTACTAGGTCTAAGGTATTAGTATATAGCCGTTCCTCTATAATAATAGCGCTAGCGACCCGTATTAATAGCGCAAATCTATACGGGCCCGGCTCGTAGCGTTCGGGGCTAGCGGACTACGTCCTATTAGCTACTACTATTGCCGCCCTCTAGTTTGTTATATACTAGTAGTTGTAGGCGGCCTTAATGCGGTTTATAACCGGTCCGCCTGCTCGGAGGTCGCTCTAAACTTAGAGTTTCCGCTATAGTAATAGTAATAGGTTGTTTATCGCCTACGTATCTTTTACGTAATCGCTACGCCTTAATAGCGCGTCGGCTGCGTTTAGCTTGCCCGCTCTATAACTAATTATAAAGTTATATAGGGCTAAGAACGTAGCCTACCTAGCCTATCGGCCCGTTAACTACTTTATGCCTATAAAGGCCTTTAGGTTAGCGTAGTCGACTAGCACCTCTACCTTATACGTAGCGCCTTTAAGGTAAGGCCTCTATACCTTAAAGGATTCTACTACTACGAGGAGTTCCTTATTATAGACCTCGTAGTTATACTCGGCGTTAATTATCTTCTATAAGAAGAACGCGATTAGGTACTATTCTAACTCGAATAGCTAGCTTAGAATGCCGGCGATAGCGAAATTAGACGCATCGGTCTCGACTCGTAGGCGTAACGTAGGGTTAAAGTACCTAAGGAGCGGCGCGGTCTAGAAGCGTTCTTTTAACTTTAGAAAAGCCTACTCCTTAGCTTCGCCCTAACTAATAGGCCCCGGCTTCCTACCGTTCTTCGCGCCCTTCGAGAGTACGGTTAGTAGTACTACGACCCTCGAATATCTAAAGATAAAGTAGTAGTAAAAGTTCGCGAACTTAAGGAACGATTAAACCTCTATTAGAGTAGTCGGCCTCGGCTACGAGGCGATTACGGCTACCCTACTAGAGTCTATTACTACGCCTCTAGTCGTAACTACGAACCTAAGGAAGTTAACCTATTTCTAGAAGAACTTGCACTTAGCGCGTTATACGTAGAGTCCGAATTTATAGAGCCTCTTAAGTATAGCGCATACGTCTCGTACGTAGTCCTCGCGAGTCTTACTATAGATTAGGATGTTATCTAGATATACTACGTAGCTTATATCTACTAGCCCTACTAGCGCGCGATTAATATACGCCTAGAACGTTACTAGGGCGTTCGTTAAACTAAAGGGCATTACCTAGTATTAGTAGTAACCGTATCGCGTGCGGAACGTAGTCTTCTAGCGGTCGCTTAGTTTAATATAGATACGATAATACGCGTCCGTAAGATCTAGCGACGTGAACTACGTAGCTCCTATAAGTCTATCTAGCGTTTCGCTAATAAGAGGCAGTAGGTGCCGATTCTTAATTATAATCTCGTTTAGCTTACGGTAGTCTATATATAACCGTAGCTTGCCGTTCTTCTTTAGTACGAATAGGATAGGCGTACCCGCCTTGCTATTAGAACGCTCGATCTAATTATGCTCGAGCCTAGTCTTTAGGTACTTCTTAAGCTCTTCGAGCTCTCTACCTAACTAGTAGTATAGCGGCCTAAAGGGTAGTATAGTGCCCGGCTTTAGGTCGATCGTATACTTAGCGCTATCGATAGGTCTACTTCGTATTTCCTCTATTAGGTTAAGGACGTCGTCGAACTAATAGAACTCCTTTAGTATCGGAGTAGGCTCCTCGCCTATCCTACTTAGGCTAACTATAAATATAGCGGGTGCCTTCTAGAGGTCTTTAAGGAACTTATAGGCCTCTCGGACTTCGAATCGGCCGAAATAATCGTTACTATAATGCTATTTATCTATACTACTATCGATACTTACCTATTATATACGTTACTATAGACGGCTAAGGATAACATTAGGATCTAGTATATTATATACGTAGAAGATCCCTCCGGTTACGCGCTCGATCCCCGAGGAGTCTACGAGCCTTATACGTATATAGTGCGCACTATAATAATAACTTAGTTTACTCGTAAAGGTAGTAGCTAGTAGTAAGGCCGCGTTCGGCCGCAAGGGCAACTTATACTAGAGCACGAAGGCTTATAATACTATATTAATATCTATAGTATTATCGAGAAGGAACTCGGCTAGCCTATAGCTCTCCTAAGATTTAACTTCTCCCCGCACTCGTACTACTAGCATATATTATATAGGCAGGTACCTAGTACTATCTACTTTAGTAGTAGAGACTTACGTAATATCTCTATCGCTTCTACTTTTTTTAACTTGCCTGCGGCTACCTTGCGGACCGCCGGCTTATTACTATCCTTATTCGGATAATCTAGACGGATGTAGCCTACCTCGTTATAACCGTAATACCTAGGTTGCTAGTCCTTATCTTTACCTTTACGCTTATCCTAAGGGTTCTTCTCCCTCGAGCTAGACCTATAACTGCCTTTTAAGGTATACGCGTTACTATCGACCCTCTTGCGCTTTAACTACTAGTGCGACGCGTCCTTATTATAGTCGCGTAAGCCTATATTACGTAGTATTAACCTTTCTGCTTATTTAAGGCGTCGTACTAGAGCGACGAGGTCGGCGCGCTTCGCTAGGACAATATAGTTCTTAATAATGTCCTTCCGTAGCGATAGCTTTAACTTTACGAGAAGCTAGCGAACTAACTGCGCCTTAGTATAGTCGCCGAGCTATACCTCGAGGTTGCCGAGGTCTATTACGAATTGTCGTATACTCTAATTTTCGCCTTAGCGTATTATCTCGTATTTAACGGTTACGAGTAGCTAGCGGTTCGCTTAATCCCTAACGATATCGTATAGGAACTTATAGAACTGCGCCTAAGTATACCCTACTAGAAGTATACCCGGGTACTCGTTATACTAGGCTTCTTACGCTTCGCCTACGAGGAATATAATACTAGCGATTACTTTCTAGTATTCTATTATAAACTTCCTTAGCGCGGCTATAAAGTTTACTTTATATACGCGGACGTATTCCCGGGCTTCCTTAATAGTCTCGCCCTTAAATAGCTTAAGAGAGCGGAGCTTAATAGATTCGTAGGGCGCATATTCGTCGCTACTATAACGCGTGCTATCCTTAGTATCTCCGGTAATGCTCGCTATACTAGAGTGCCCTAAGCCGAGGCTTCTTGCCGTCGTACTTAAGCGTATTAGTAGGGTAGTCGTCCTAACTTCTCGTATTAAGCGTTTATTCTCTATTTAAAGGGCGCGGAGTTCGAGCTATTCGCATAGTATAGCGTTCTCTCGTTCGAGACGCTCGCGCCTCGCCTACGTATCGTTAGCGTCGTTTATCTCCTCGTCTTCTTCGGCTTTAGAGTCTAGCAACTCTCTTATATAGCCTAATAGTAGTACTACGGACCTAGTACGTTCGCTACGGTTACTTAGCTATATAGATGCTCCTCGCGTAAGTATAGTAGGCCTTAATAGATCGCTACCCTCGATAAGGTAGAAGAATTAGTATTATAAAAGGTTAGTATATAGCAATATATTAAGCGCTCCTAACTATACCCGTTAGAGATATTAAGAGACTAATTCTTGCCGATTCCTTTATATGCGTTTAGCGTGCTTTTGTCTTGCGCCGAGCATACGCGGCGTAAGCTAGATACTTCGGCGTCTAACTTAGACGCCCCCTAAGCTATTAGCCTCCTAAGCTATCGCTCTTATAGTAATATATTAAGCGCCTCTAACTATACTCGTTAGAGATATTAAGAGACTAATTCTTACCGATTCCTTTATATATATCTAGCGTACTTTTATCTTACGCTAAGTATACGTAGTATAAGCCGAATACTTTAGCGTCTAATTTAGATACCCTTTAAGCTATTAGCTCTTAAGCCTCTCGCTCTTATAATTATCTCTTCTTTTTTATAAAGCTACCTTAGCTCGTAAGAGAGCCTATATTAATATAGTAGCCGGTCGCTTACGTTCTTATTACGTTATAGTTACGTTACTTCGTTACCTTATAGTCGTACGCGATTTTTAGTAGTATTATAGTAACGTACTAGATTTTAAAGAACTTTTATATTATAGACTCTATATAGGCTACGCGTTAATTATAAAGTAGGTACGGGCTATAAGTTCGCGCCTAATTATATTAATACTTATTCTAGTATACTAACTTTAAATAAGCGCTCTACCTCTACCTTATACTATTCTTATATTTTCTTAGTACTTCCTTAGTACTCGTTCTATAAGTACTATAGCTCCTAAGAAAAACTCTACTTTTATAGTCTTAGCTAATCTCTATACTATTACTAACCTTTCTACTATTAAAGACGACGACTATTATCGTTATCTCTTATATTTAGTAACTAGTAAGTAGAGGTTAGAATAGGTCCTCGACTTTAAGTCGGTTCCGAGTCTAGGTTAGTTCTTAAAGGAACTAACTTAAGACCTAAATTAATAGAGTCCTCGGTCTAATATAAAATCGATAGGTTAGGTCTAAATACTCTCGGTTCTTATATAGGTCTTTATAGAGACTTAAGTTTAAAAAGATAGGTCTAATACTAGGGAATAAAACTAGGTCGCCGCGGGAATAATAGAATTGCTCTAATACTAAATATACGTATATATAGAACTAAGCGTTATAGTATATTAGAAGCGCTAGTTAAACTAGCGACTATAGTTATAAAGAAAAATAAGGATACTAACTATACTTACCGACTACGATATATCGAAATTTAATATAATTTAGAGTAGCGACTACGAAGTCTATTCTACTCTACGAGTATAACGTAAAAGTAAATACTTTCTTTTTTAAGTACTATAGCGAAGATATATTAGTACTATATCCTTCTCGTTATTACTAATCGAGTCGAAGTTACTTATTTAGTACTTACTAACGCCTTCTAATCCGCCTCTAGCTACTTCTACTACTAACTAACTATATTATTCGAAGGCTCGAACGTAGTTAATATCGGTAGCGCCTTCTTTATAAGCAAATCCCGAGTCTATTACTACGCGTTACGCTCTTAGGAACGATAGTATATAATATTACTAAACGTCGAGAGATCGTAGAACCGATTATATCGGCCCTAATAACGCGCTATACTAAAGTCGCGCTTATAACTAGTTCTAGCTACTAGAATAAAGAGGATATCCTAAGCTATTAGCGCGTAACCTAGATATTCTAATACTATTATCTTCTATAACTAGAGCGGATACTCTATAGAATAGGTAGTCGAGTCCTTAAATCTAGCGTAATAATAACGAGATACCTCGTCCGAATTAGCTAACGGCTATATAGTCTACTACGGCTATCTAGATACTCTTTAATTAAAGTTAGAGTTATTACTATCTAATCTACTATAGAGACCTATTACGAATAATATCGCGAAGCGGTATAAGGCCTTTTTTAGCCTAGACTAGAACGTAGCTACGAGAGGCTTATATCGCGCGTATTCGACCTAGAATTTTAACTAGTAGTAATTCTTAAAAGAAGAATCGAGCCTCTTACTAGAGAACGCCTTGCGGTCCTAGAACGCCCGTTTTATTACTAGATTAAGAAGAATTATAATGCTATATATATTACCGAATCGCTCCTAAGTAGTAGTATAATACTTCTCGAGCTTTATTTATATAGCTTATAAGGTAGAATAAATCTTCTTTTACTAGAATTATATTTTATATTTAAGTTTCTTATTCGTAATATCTAAAATATCGAATAAGGTATTATAGTAGCTAAGAACGAGGTAGATTATTAGCTCCTTTATTATACTAATCCGTATTATAGCCTTAGCGAAAGGAGTAGTAAGGTTAATAATATATTTAACTCTCTTCTATTCTATAGTAGTTAGCTTAAGTTTAGGCTAACCCTCGTTCTTAATATACTCGTCGATAATATCTCGTAGTTAAGAACTACGTATTAGTATAATCGTAGTTAAGCTCTAATAGGTCTTTATATCTTATATTAGGCGTAAAACCCTATTAGGCGTCTTCTTCTACTATTTATACTATTTCGAGTACGAATATAGATCTACGATCCTCTTTTACTATAGTACTATAAAACTCTCGAAGCGTTAAGTACTAGAGTTTATCTTAACTATAAGTTTATAGAACTTTATAAGAAGTAGTTATTAGTATAGCTTCTACTAACTACGTTTACTAACTACGTATACTTTATAAGGAGAATATATAATACCTTTATTAGAACTATAGCTAGACTTCCTACTTTAAGCTAACGTAAGGCGTTCGTATCTATCTCCTCGTCTTATTATTCCTATTCTTCGTTTCTTAGCTCGATTTTAAAAGTAGTAAAGAACTTCCTTAAGAAGAGCTAGATTATATATATAAAGTATAAGAACTATTCCGGATAGGAGAACTCGTAGTCTTTAGTATCTAATATCTCTCCTATATCTCCGTCTATTCCTTAGAGAGGAAGTTATTTAATTAAGACTAATAGCTTCGCTATATATATACGCTCGTAGAAGTAAATATCGATAGTCTCGACGCTAGAACTTATTAGTTAGGAGGTATATATATAGGAAGGATACGTATATAGTAGTATATAGTATATTATTATTAGAAGTATTGTCCGCTATTAGCGCTATAAGCCTATTAGAGATTTCGAAATAAGTAAGTACGTCGAATAGTAGATCTACTAGAACTTCGCTCGTATAATAGCTTAAAATATATAGAAAGGCTAGTATAGCCTTATGCTAGGCCTACTCGCTATCGATCTAGTAGCCTCGTATCGTAAGGAATAATACTCGGAGCATCTTAGTATACTAATCGTTAAGAGTAATAGCTACTTAGAAGATTCTAGATAGCTAACGTTTTAGATTGCCCTTGGAGTAATCGACTACGTCCTAGATATATAACTTAATCGTAGCGGCGCTCTTAAAGTCGATAGATCTAGTCTCTTCTAATAGATATTCCGACTTAACGCGTTCTATAATAAACTTACGCTAGTAACTATAATTAGCAGTTTAACGAGGCATAGCAAGTGTATAGCGAGTGTATTGCGAGTGTATTGCGAGTAGATAGAGTAATAGAGGCAGTGTTTACCCTAATGTTTTAATTGAAATTCGTAGTGGCCTCTACCAAGGTTTCGGCCCCCGTCAGCGACATCCAAGCACTCAGCACCTCGGCTAATGCAGGGATCGCGCAGCTTAAGCCGAAAGAGCTCTGTTGCTGCTGCTGCCAACTGCGATGTCATTGCTGGGAATTATCTTCTCGCCCTCTGTTTGACCCGACCTCTTCGCCCGTCACCATCATCCGCAAGCATGGCTCTGTCCTCACGAACCGCCACGAGAGCGCTGCGGGCCTCCAAGGTACGTTCCTCCTCCGCGCTCCAAACCATCCATCACCGCTGAAGCATGCAACGCAGCTCTCGCAGACCGTACCGCTGGCCTACAATGCCTCGCGTAGCTATGCCACTGCCGAACCCGTCCTCAAAGACACGCTGCGCAATGCCATTCCCGAGAAACGCGAACTGCTGAAGAAGGTCAAGGCCAATGCCTCGAAAAGCATTGGCGAGGTTAAGATCGAGAATACAATTGGCGGCATGCGTGGTCTGAAGGCCATGGTGTGGGAAGGCTCCGTGCTGGACGCCAACGAGGGCATCCGCTTCCACGGCCGGACCATCAAGGACTGCCAGAAGGAGCTGCCCAAAGGCACGTCTGGCACCGAGATGCTGCCCGAGGCCATGTTCTGGCTGCTGCTCACCGGCCAAGTGCCCAGCACCAACCAAGTGCGTGCTTTCAGCAAAGAGCTCGCTGAAAAGGCACAACTGCCCGCGTTTGTCAACAAGATGCTCGACGACTTCCCCAAGGACCTGCACCCCATGACCCAATTCGCTTGCGCCGTCTCTGCCATGCAATACGAGTCGGTCTTCGCAAAGGCTTACGAGCGTGGTATCAACAAGGCCGACTACTGGGAGCCGGTCTTTGACGACTGCATCAACCTGCTCGCGAAGCTGCCTACCGTTGCCGCCAAGATTCACCAGAATGCGTACTGCGGCGGTGGTGCTCTGCCCGCCGAGGTCGACCTCAACCAAGACTGGTCGTACAACTTCGCCGCTATGCTCGGCAAAGGCGGTTCCGAGAATGAGAACTTTCAAGATCTCCTCCGCTTGTACTTAGCTCTCCACGGTGACCACGAGGGTGGTAATGTGTCGGCGCACGCCACACACCTCGTCGGTTCCGCGCTCTCGGATCCCTACCTTGCCTACTCTGCTGGTCTGCAGGGTCTTGCTGGACCTCTGCACGGCCTTGCGGCTCAAGAGGTATTGCGATGGATCCTCCAGATGAAGGACCACATCGGCACCAACTTCACGGATCAAGATGTCAAGGATTATCTCTGGACTACTCTGAAGTCGGGTCGTGTGGTGCCAGGCTACGGCCATGCTGTTCTACGCAAGCCAGATCCTCGCTTCGAAGCACTCATGGACTTTGCCTCGTCACGCAAAGAAATCGCCGATGATCCGGTTTTCCAGCTTGTGAAGAAGAACAGTGAACTTGCTCCAGGCATCCTCACTGAACACGGAAAGACCAAGAATCCTTTCCCCAACGTTGACAGCAGTTCTGGTGTGCTGTTCCACCACTACGGCTTCCACAACACGCTTTACTACACTGCCACTTTCGGTGTCAGCAGAGGTCTCGGCCCATTGGCGCAGCTCATCTGGGATAGAGCGCTCGGACTGCCAATTGAGCGACCAAAGTCGATTGATCTGAAGGGTCTGCTCAAGCTTGCTGAAGCCTAAGAATGCCGTGACTGACATGAATGGACAACTGTTTGATGTATGACGATAGAATGAATGCAGAAAACTCCCTGGCATGATGTGCGCCTAATTGTGTGACTGATCCTCACTCCAGTTTTCCATGCTCAGGCATTCATTACTCGTTCAGATCGTACAATTTCGCTCCTGTGGTCACAACTCTCCCATTCGCAAATCCACGCTACCGCTGACGGTCGTGAATTTCAATCTGCCCTCTCCATTGCCCTTTCGAGCTTGCACATGTTTGCCAAATGGCCAGTTACCCCTGCCACTCGGCGCACTTGGAAACTTCACATCCTTACCTCGGATACTGATGCTGCCACTGGTGGTTTCTCCGGAGATACTTCCTTGCCACTCGTCAGGATACCGCAGATGGAGTGTGCCGCTTGTGGATGTAAACTTATGGTCTGAATGCAGCTTGGCGAATGAGTCTCCTGGGTACGCGTATGGCGGGAGGATGGTGAGAGTCTGCGACGCTGATTTGGTGTCAGTGTGCAACAACGAAGCATCAGTAGAGTCATAGATGGGCAGTAACGTTGCCTGCACGGTTCCAGACTGGGTGTGGAAACTGGTCAGCATGCCCAAGATGAAGTCTCCTGTAACGGAGCCGGATACAGTCTCGATTCGAGTGCGGTAATTGCGGATGGGGATATCGCCTGCTGTAGGGTTGCTTGCTGTGACACTCCCGGAACTCGTGTGAATCAAGAACTCAGCTGCCGACGGGTGATTGCTATCTTCGTGTTTAGGGTCAACCTCCACTTGAACCGATCCAGATTGAGACTTGAAAGACAGCAGGTCTCGCAGGGCGTATTTTCCATGTATATTTCCGGAGATTGTCTCGACTTCTGTCCTTCGGGAGGACCAGTAACCGATGTTCACGTTGCCGTGGATTGCATTGAAGCTGGAAGATCCTGTCATTTGCAGGGAAGAGGCTGCGGCTGAATCGGAACTGTGATCATAGAGGCCATCATCAACTTCGACATTCAGATTGCCAGTGGCGAGGTCCCAGTTCTCCAGACTGAGTCCCGATCGTACATCCATTCTCACGTAGACGCCGATACATTGCCTCGAGCTAGGGACACCTGTCGTCTCTAGCGAGGGGAGCTGCAAACTGAGGCTATCACTCGTCTTGACATAGTTCGAGCTCTGAACTTGCCATTGCGGCGAGGTGGAGTACGAGATGGACACCTTCAAGTCTGCAGTCTGTGCGGTCGTCGCGGGCCGCACTTGGATCTGTCCTTTCATGTTGCCGTTGAAGTACGCTGAGTTCTCCATCAGCTCAAGGAAATTGAAGTTTTGTAGCCTCTCAAACTCGAGCGAGAATTCTGTATCCACAGCGCCCGGACTGCAGGACGAAGTTCCCGGAACCCATGGTGTTGTCGGTGGCTTGTTTGGGTTGCGATCACGATCACCTCCGTCTTCTCGCGGCGTGTCGCTGGCACTGTCGTCAATCGACATGCCTATGATAGCAAACATGAACATGACGGCAGCAAGTGCCAGAACAGCGTTGCATACTGAGACAGATCGGCAACAAGACATGCCTGTACGATTCCGCTTGCTTTTTGACCATCCGAGAAGACCAGTTTCTTCATCCGGCTCGGCGGCAGAACTGTCTCGCATGCTCTGCGGCAGCATTCTATCCAGGTCTTGTGTAGATCTGCTGTGAACTGTATTTGGCGTGAACGCACTGCCATACTGCACTGCACGTCCTGATCCTTCTTGTTGTTGTGACACTGGCATTGCGCTGGCCCTTGAGATGCTCTCGTATGTCGGCGGCGGCCCTTCTGCATCAACCTCTGGCCCGGGCATTGTCCAGGCGATTGATCTGGGAGACGCGGCCGCGGAGCTGAACGGAGACTGTGCTGTCGTAGCTCCACTGGCCCGATGCTGTGCCGATTCTCTCGCTTTACTATCAGCTTCGGCAGGCGCTGGAGAACTTTCGACAGTAGGCTCCTGGCGATGAAGTCTTTGCTGAAAGTAGTCTTCGGTGGCAGGTCCTGCGCTGATCAAAGACTCAACGTCCGACTCGTCCTCGGTCTCTGGCTCCGTCAGGTATCCGCCGGCTTCGTCAACAGAACGTGGCACGGCCATGATCACTGCACGAATATAAAGGAAATAGGGACATGGATACGCTGTGTGATGAGTGCTGTCGCGCAGGATCCGAGCCCCAGGCAGCCGCCTTCGAGCATGCGCGGGGACGAGAAGGATTATATTGGTCCGGACTCCGTAGCTTTGCACAGCATATCGTGCATGTACCCATGGCCAACCAACTCCGTACAAGGAGTCATGTCGACGCGCACTTGAATGTACATCGGTGAGGTCAGTTGAGTGCAAAGGGGATGGAAAGTGCAGCCCTGCCGGCCGTCTTGGACAAGGCCGACATCGGCCCCTTTCCTGGCCGCTTCACTTTGATGTTCAGCTGCAATCGATCCTGCCTTTCGATTTGAATTCGCAACATCTTGACATGCGACGTGATCTTGTCAGCGAGAAGCGCTGCCCTGATAGGTTGATGCTAGAGAACAGCATCATCTTGTGGACGCCTGGGATCCGAAGAAGCGATCACAAGAAACGCCGTCGCGACCTCTTCTGCTCTTCGTGGCTTGCTTCGGAAACAAAAACGCGTCAAGAAACGCCGACGACCACCAGGCCATGTTGTGTGGTGAATGAGTCAAGTTTCAGTGCTTCCAATGATATTGTTGTTCCTCAACTCGTCCTGCTATCAGCACTGAGCTTCGGACACGTCATGCGAAACGTTTTCTCAAGCTGTATCGTGGATTGAACGACCGAGTGGAGAATCCGATCACTTTGCCTTAGCAGCGCCCCAGAAGCACGAATCTTTCACTAATTGCAGAACAGGGTCTGACGGTGTGAAGAGTGTGATCGGCGTTCGCTACGACAGTGAAGACAAGCTCTCTTCAGTCCCTGGCATGTTGCATCCTCGCAGATACGCGCACGTGGAGGATGCGTATGAATGTCTTGTAGCGCCTTCACTTCGCTCCATGGCTGATAGGAAAGCAAGCAACCAGCTAAAATCGCTGCTGGCCTCGTCAAAGCGCCCTGTCAGTGAGTAGGAGCTCGTTGGCCGTCGAAGTGCTCAGAGCATCCTCGGAAACGCTGGGCGAATACATTGAGCATGCTTTCAGATTATTTGCTCATTTATTGTTCGTGTGAAGCCGGTAGCAAAAAACGGTTGCGACAGGGTCGCGCTTCATGTGAAGCAGACCTCCCTCTTTCCCACTTCAGAACTTGTCTTAACCCACAACAAACACTTTGACCAAACTTCCCTCTTCCCACTTCCCGACCCGCACCACACACACGTCAATCAGCAAAGGTGCGCGACACATGTGGAAGCGTTCTTGTGCACAGCTGATCCATTGCAGATGAGCGGCAACGACTTCACCGACCGCGAGAAGACCCTCATGTCACTCGCCTGGCAGTGTTTCGAGGGCGAGCCAAAGGTACGGGCGACTTCCACCAGTCACTGGACTTCTTGAAGTGCTAACAGACGTCCCAGCTCGACTACAAGAAGCTAGCAGGCCTGTCGGGCATGAGCAACCCAGTCTCCGTGAGTACTGCCCCGGCTGCATCACCGAAGTCCGTCCCTGACAATGATCCCGCGCGTGCAACACAGGCCTCGAACGCGTGGGCCAAAATCAAGAAGAAGCTCAACGCCCAAGCCGCAGCCGTGCTCGGCGACGGCGAAGCGGTTCCCAGTTCCACCACCAAAGCCACTCCAGGCAAGAAGCGTGGTCGCAAGGCTATTGGAGAGGGCGAGACTGGAGCGGAGACTCCTAGCAAGGTATGTCAAGAGAACATACCTGCTAGGGTGACAGAGGGCTAACGAACGGGGCAGAAACCGAAAGCTGGCAAAGGCAAGAACAGCGCCAAGGCTGATACCAACGAAGACAACGAGGAGGTTGCCAGCGACGCGGTCAAGACGGAGAAAGTTGATGATGACGACGGTGAGGATGACAGACTCTAAATGGAGCGGGACAGTGCATGCTGCTATCTCTGGAACGCGGCAATAGACACATGTCTAGGCGCACAGAACGAAGCGTTTCACGGCATTGCGCAGTGACGCAAAGCAGATAGTCAGGATACGAGTTGGCACAGCTGCAAGAGCAGTCTTGACACAATGGATCTCACTGAATGACCTCTCTGCTCAAGATGCTTCTTCATCAGCGACAATACCCTGATTTTGAGTCGCCTTGATTCGCTTGAGATGGTCTCTGCTTGGTTTACGACGCACTTTTCTGTCACCAGATCTCCCGATTGGTATGAGGATCGGCTGCAGATATTCATCGTGGTGGATGACTGTACTGGGCACTGGGACCTCGTCGATCCGCCCCCCTCGCCCGTCCTCGTCGCCAATCTCGAGCTGTTGGCTTTCTACTCCCGAACTCACCGACTGCCTCATTTCACCTACCATGGCATCGATGTCATGCCTTCCATGCTTATGCTTCCGCTTCAGGTGCTCTCTGAGCCGCCAACGTTGAGGATATGGTTCAAGATGGCGACTGCAGGACGTGTGAGGGCATGCGTATCCATCTGGAGCATCAGCCTTAGCAGAACTCTCCCCACCAGCCGCTACTGCTGACGCCGCGAGGTCGTCAGCAGTCTCATCGAATGCACTGGATTGTGCTACCTCAGGCATAATGCGAAAGTCCATGTTCTCGTCAAAGAGTGCAGCACAACGATGTTGTGCGCGGGCGATGACTGCAGGATTCATGCCTACCAAAGCAGCAATTCCGAGAACCTCGCTCCAATCTCGAGTGCCCAGGTTTTGACGACCACGCTGTTGTCGCATAGAGCTACCATGAACTACGGGCTCAGGAGATGAGTCAGCGGATGCATCACCAGTCTGTGATACCATTTGCGGGCTTGCTGCCAGATCCTGTGAGCTCCTACTTGAGGAAGTCTGTCGCATGCTGGTGGTGGAGTTGGGACGGGAACGAGAGCGTTCCTTTGCATGACCCGTGCGGCTTTGGTGAAGTCCACGCAATACTGCATCAAGCTGTGACATTATGTGGCCGACTGTGGACCGTGTGAGAGTTGCAGCGACCTCATCGTCGGCTAGTGAAACAGCCTTGGCGGTACTCTTCGCGTCGTCAGGATCACTGTTTTCCTGTCCCGAACCGTCGCTAGAATCTTCTTCTTCCTCTTCTTCCGACGATGACGACTCTTCCGCTCGCGAGGTGTCGCTGTCCATGTTCGATGTTTGAGGAGAAATCTCGCCAACTGAGTGGCGTTCAACGTCCTCGTTCACAAAGGTGCGAACCCGCAATCGCTCTTTAGCTTGACGTTGGATTTCAGCTTGCACACAGTCTCGCAGATGCGAACCAGGCGTCCACCTCTCCTCATAGCGATGGGTGGCCGGATCTTCTTCAGGCATCGGCACGCCCCATGCTTCTCCATTTCTGGGTACGTCCACCGTGCCCAGTGGCCAGGCGGTCCAGTTTGAATCTGGGTAGAATGGCCTCGAGGAGGACCCTTCGCGGTCAATCCATCTCTGTCTGCTCTGCCACGGCAGTGCGTTGGATGGATTGTACAAGCGTCGTTTTAGTCGATGGGCATTGTACAGGTGCGCACTCAAGTCATTATTCTCGATCTGATCGAGAGATGCTGCCAGTTCACGCTCGGCCTTGGTATAGAATTTCCAGCTACTGTCCGGACCGTAGAACCGTCCATCGCGCTCGAAGTCTTCTGATTCGGCGGCAGTGAGATCAGCGTCGTTCTCGTGCTCAGCCATGATCAAGGCGACAGTCCACTGCCTCGCGTGAATAGCACATTGCTAAAGTCACCCGCTGTGTGAAGTGAGAGTGACGAGCAGGTTGAGTTGATGACATCGGCTCGTTGAAGATTGCAGCCAGGCACGGCCGGTGAGTGCGGCGCGGCCAGGGTCCGTGCCGTCCAACGGCGCCTCTTGCCTCCTAACTAGCGCGCTTCTCGGTCAGAATAATCTGTGAATCTGTGCTCTTACCACGCACTTGTCATCCGCACCACCACCGACGCCTCGACACTCTCTCCATCCTGCGCAGATTCTTCGCCATTTGTCATCTGACCGCTTTGTCGCGAGACCCCCACGCAGCCACCTCTCGCTCCGCTGCCGCCGCCGCACGCCAACATGACCGAAGTTGCCTCGAATGGCCACTCTGAGCCTGTGCCGCTCGATACCATTCCCATTTCTCCCGAGGGCGGCCTGACTGATGCCACCAATGGCGCCAATGGCGACAGCGACAAGATCGTCACCGTCTTCGACGACCCGCAGAACTTCAACGTGAAGCACGCCCTCCAGCACACTTGGACTTTGTGGTTCACCAAGCCCCCCAGCGGCAAGCAGGACTGGAATGAGTTGCTCAAGGAAGTCATTAGCTTCAACAGTGTTGAGGAGTTCTGGGGCATCTACGTGAGTCCGCCTGCCTTTCTTGCGCGCTCTGTCAAGCTGTGCAAGTGCTAACGACACTGCTCTCCAGAACAACATCACACCTGCCTCGGAGCTGGCGCAGAAGTCAGACTACCATCTCTTCAAGCACAGTGTGCGCCCGGAATGGGAAGATCCACAGAACAAGTATGGCGGTCGCTGGGCGTATACGTTCAAGGGCAGCAAGGCCAATGACGAGACGTGGCTCAACATCATGCTCGCCGCCATCGGCGAGATGCTAGAGGACGAGAGCGACAACGAGGTCATGGGTGTCGTCGTCAACATTCGCAAGGCATTTTGGCGTGTTGGTCTGTGGACGAGAACTGCTGGACAACCACCCAAGGGTCGCAAGGATGACGGCGGGGACCGCGACGAGGGTCGCAAGCGTCTGGAGCGCATTGGCAAGCGTTTCAAGGACGTGCTCGCTCTCGGTCCCAACGAGAGCGTGGAGTTCTCCGGCCATGCCGACTCTGCACATGCTGGCAGCAGTCGCGCCAAGGCTAAATTCTCTGTCTAAGCCGACAGGCAGGCTCACCCGTCGCTTGCAGTCGAGCGAAAACTTCGCGCCGACTGCCTCACGGTTCATTTGACTCACGAACAGCATGGCACACTGGCGTATTAGGCGTATGGTAGCTGGCAGGGCTAGCAATAGGGGCGTGAAGCATGTGGCCGCCCGGGAGATTGAAACGACTTTATGTGCATAGACTCACTGGGTATGTGAGATGCGGAATGGATAGCTCAGAGGATACCCAGCATGCGATACGGAGTTCTCACGCTGCGGCAGCAGCAGCAGCAGCAGCAGCTTGTTACAATGACGATAATTGTTAGATTGTACGCTGCTTCTCACTGATCCCGCCCTTCCTGCAACCTGACCTCTCTGGTTAGCCCTGCACACCACGTTTTAGAATTGTCACGTTGCAGGAGTAATGGTGGCGCGACGAAGTCGGCATCGGCTGTCACATCACGCCGCCGACAGCCTCACTCCTCTCCTCTTCACGCGTGCCACCTCGCCGCTTCTCGCGACCACGCGTAGTCCGTTGCCGCTTGCGCAGAGTTATTATCACGCATCGCGATCGCAAACCAGAACACCGCACTCGGACTAGCACCACGAGTCGCACACCATGGATCACGCTACGTTCCAGCGCGAGCTTGGACAACTCAAGCAGCGAGTCGCCGAAATGTCGGCAGCTTACGCTCGACGACAGTCTGCATTCGACAGCGCAAACCTCTACGCTGGACATTTCTCTGCCACCGATGGTTGCTTCGTGAACAATCATACCGGTTGTCAGCCACAATGGAGTTGCCCTCATGCGCCGGCGGTCACCGCCGTCTCACCATCTCCGGTGTGCATCGCGCACTCCCATCAATACTTGAATCTCCCGTCGCCACCGCTCTTCTGGTAAGTACAGCGATTGTGCTCTCACACTTGCTCACAACCTTTGCAGGTCACTGTTCAACGCGTTGAGGACGGATGTAAGAAGTCTCGATACTCGAGTTGGGGATCTTGAGCACCACGCTTCAGACTTGGAGGACCGCATAGATCACTGTGTAGATCCGAGGACTCCGGCAGAAAGTCTGGCGAATACATCAGATGTGTCACATTCGTCAGCACACGCTGAGTTGGAGCATCCAAATCAATGCGCCAGATCGGCAAGCGCTCGACCTTCGATCACTCCGATAGCACCACAGATGGCACATTCCTACGGCCAGATCTCCTCCCCCCAGCAGGAAGTACCTATGCACAGCCTGAATTGTGATACCGGTGGTACTTCAGGCACTGCTCTCCTCGAGATGGCTCAACAGTTGGAAACGCACGCCTCTCCAGGTGTAGCTTTCAGGGACAAGGAGATAAACGACCTTGAAGAACTTGTGAGAAGCTCTCAAGATAGTCTCAAACGCAGTGAAGAGACTTCCAGGCGGAATGCCATTCAAGTCAGTGATCTTCTCCTCGAAAATGCCAGCCTGCAAAGACAATTTTGCCACCGCGAGGCAGCTTTCGCTACTTGCTCGGACCGCTTGAGCGCAACAGAGATTCAACTTGCAGAGTCTCGTGCATATTGCCACAGCAAGGATGAAAAGCTACTGGCATGGGCCTCCAAGCACGAGACTCTACAGCACACCTGTATTCAACAACAAGACGAGCTGGCAGCACTCAAGAGGCGACTGCAACAAGTCTATAGCCTACAAGCGAGCAGACAACGTGACATTGACGAGCTTGTCGGCTCGAAAGACGAGGATCTTTGCCGGCTGCGCGGCTTATGCGAGTCCAAGCACGAAGTGTTGGTGAAGCAAGAAGAAGTCATCGCGCGAGGTATCACACTTATGCGAGATAAGGATGGTGAGGTGGAGCAATTAAGTCTTGAGCTCCGAGCTCTCAAAGACGATTTCGACTCAGCGGCCCGTGAAAAAGAACGCTACGCACGACTGTTCGAAGAGAGCGGCGAAGTAATCGCAGAACTACGAGCCTCTTTGAGCCAAGCTCTCACCCCAAGCGTGCCCGAGCACTCGGCTGAGCACACTCCGGAGCCCAGTGGAATTGATCTGGCTCCTTGTTCGCCCTTTGCGAACTCGGGGCCAGGTTTGAACAAGCCACGTGCGGTTTCGTGGAAACCCCAACCTTTCAAGTTCGGCTCCCTCCCCAGTGAGAAGAAGCGTGCGGAAATCTGGGAGACTGGATCAATATCAAGTCCATGCGCATTTGGAAAATCTGGATGGCAGAACGACGTTCGTGGTGCCGTTCGTAGTAACCGATCACGTCCGGATAGGAAGCTTCTATTAGAACAGAAGCGAAGGGCGGGGGATAATCCTGGAGAGCAAGCACCGGCCCGTCGCCAACACAACAGGCTGACAGCAGCCCACCCAGCCAGCTCAGCTCATGAGACTTTGCCACCATTGCCCCCGAGAAGATACGAATTGTCTAGTGACCAAGGCTCTTCCGCAAGTGGCGACATTGGTCCACGATTGACCGCTAAAAGTGGCCCAGAGCGAGGGCCGTGTAGACGCGGGCTGCAGCCGTATGTGGAGGCGTGCGAGAAAGACAGCTGAATGCGTGGACAATGGGAGAGGAGAGGGCTGCGGGTGCATGCAATAGGCGGGACGAGATAAGAGGCACTTTCTTATTGCTCACCGCTCATGTGACAGGCGGAACTATGCGCCAGCAGATTCGTGAGGCTCGTTGTTCATGACGGCGACACTCTGACAAGCTCGTTAGGCAGTGATGCCCATACCACGTACATGCGCCTCTTCGACCCTCCCATCATTAGACGTGGCGTCATCATCCAGAGTGCTGCTGGCGTTGCGCAACATATGCCGTTCGAGACCCTTGAAGTTCGCGACTTGGTTCGAGCCAAGTGGTTCCAGTCGCCAAAAGCCGGCAACCGGGGCCGAGGTGACGATCGTCCAAGCACTGGCGCAAGCTGCAGCAAGAATTCGTGTGCCGGCGGTTGGCAGTCGTTTGGTGGGGTCCAACGACGTCAAGCTGCAGCACGCGATGCGATGAGCGAGCATTCGCAGTCGAGTCGACCTGCGGACAAAACTCATGCGTCCTGCTGCTCCTGACTAGCACCCCAGAAGCTACTCACCACCCAGACCCTGATCAAGACGACTAGGAGCGTTTGACGGCACAGCTGCCTCCACGCGTTGCCTCTCCGTATACACCATGCCCGGCTATCCCGACGATCCCATCGCCCCGAGAGCGAGGGACCGTCGACGTGACCGGCTTTACGATGACGACTACGACAACGATATATACCGGAGACCCACGACCAAAGCACCTGACCGACCGTACGACGCGCCCCGACCTTCTCGTGCAAAGGGAAGACGAGACATGTACGATGCGAGTGATGAAGAAGACGAATATGTGCCCAGACGAAAGCACGACGGGGACAGGTCCGCGGCCAAAGACCAAACGCACGGTGATCCCGATATCCCTCCGCCACCGATAGGTGATGATCGCAAGCCTTATGCCGCCGCCACTCGTCAACATCGTCGAGAACCTCAATCGCCGCCCGAAGCGACCCCAACCCGCGAGAAAGCGGCTGCTAAAGCACCAGACGGCTATGTGGACACGGCAGGCGAAGAATATCCAATGCGACATCGAAGTGCGCGCGGTGTGCGTGCAGACGGATTCGGCGCCGATCGAGATGCCGATCGCAAGCACCAGAGCAAGAAAGCCATGAACCCGCCCTCTGACGACGAAGACGGAGCTCGACCCTCCGATCGAAAGCCTACGAGAAGAAGCAGAGATCCTTATGATGACGATTTTCCTCCTGCCAACGAACGCAGGCCACGCCAGTCAGGAAGAGTGCCGTATGAGGCCGAGCCAGAACCTGCACCTGTAGCACGAAAGCACAGTCATCGGCACAGAGACGAATACGATGACATTGGGCCACCGAGACGCCACAAGGCTCGCGAGCCCGTGGAAGAAGAACCAGTCCGTCGCAAGGATCCATACGCCGAGCCGCCTCGTCGCCGCTCACGGCGAGCTGCATACCCTCCAGAGGATAGTGACGAATACGATCCACCGCCGCGGCGTCGGGACGACCGAGAAAGACGTCGCTATGAGGATGCTGGCTATGGCACCGACCGGCCGCGCCGCGCCACACGAGATGACCCATATGAGCGTGGCTACAGAACTGATGGCCGGGACGCCAGGCGCGATCGCGACCGTGATCGTTATGCTGTCAAGCGAGACCCGAGACGCGATGATCGGAGGCGAGACGATCGTTATGACGACGAGTACGACGACCGACATCGAAGCAGCAAGCCACGAAACGGCAAGCACGGCGGCTTCGACATGGACAACATTGTCCACAAAGGCCAAAAGACCTGGGAAAAGGCCGCGCCTGTGGCAAAACCTTTGTTAGCGCAGCTAGCCAACACCTACTTGAACAACGGCAGACCGGGCGGTGGAGTGCCCCATTAGCGAACAGTAGCTAACTTACTCCAATGGCGCAAAGTGGCATTTGCCTGCAGATTTGAAGAAGTATTTGACGATCGACAACAGGACCAGTCGGAAGTGTGGGGCGATGAGAAATGGGCATGGTCTCTTCTCGTCCGTATTCTTGTTATTACTTCACTCATGAATTGAATTTTCTCTATCCTGCAAGTGCTTCCATCAGCGATACCGCAAGTGGTCCATCCAGCACCTTTTCGCATACCAGACCTGAAGTGCAGGCCGAATGGAGTGTCTCGCTACGTGAAATTTGGGACTGCGAGGTCGTGCATCACAGCCGCAGCTTCTCTGACCTTCTGTTTCGCCATGGCGATGTCACCGTCTGTCGGGACGTGTGATGTGCCAGGAAGTGGATGCCCCGACTGGCGCGCAACATACAGCTCTTTCACTTTATTCGCGGCAGCCAGGGTGGAGGTCGCCAAGTCCACAAGCATTTCAGCCGACATGAGTTCGGCAGCGACATTCATCGAGGGTGCTTGTTGGATTGGTGCTGGTGGGGATTGATGCGCTGTCTGCGGGAACGCATCCCCATCACCACCATCATCATCGTCATCGTCTGCAAGCGGGCCAGTGTCGAATGTGGGGTCTATGTTGAAGTTGCTGTCTGGGGGAGTCGTCGCACCGGCCGTTCGTTTCTTCGGCCCAAAAGCACATTCCGAGGGGTAATGGACCACCTCTGCAGGATTCGATGGCACGGCAATCTGCTTGGTTGCGCGTGGCTTCCTCGGTTTCGGAGTAGTAGTAGTAGTAGTGGTGGTCGCAGTAGTACCACGTTCTGCGCGTTTGGCCACTTGCGTCGCAGAGTGCTTTCCTCGCGCTCTCGCTTTATCGTACGGTATGAGTCCCCTGCTGCCGATCAGCCATTGTCATCTACTGCATGTACGCTACACACCATGTTGTTAGAAGTCGCGTAATCGTTGACGACCCACTGCGCAACTCTGCACCTTGAGCTTGTAGTGCTGCAGCGATTTGTTCAGCTGTCTCTCCACGTTCGTGTCTTGATACAATTTCCGCTTTTCGAGACTCCTGTTGCTCACTGCAAGAATGCAATGTCAGTCCTTCTTCAGCTGATAAATTGCTATGGCTCGTGTTGCTCGTTTCGTCAAGCTGGCGTGCGTGCCAGTGGACCAGCCAGTTCCAGACGTGTGACTTACTGCTTGGTCGGTCCTGTCGAGTACCTCTTGCGACCGGGAACTACGAAAATCATGTCGATTAATACATTAGCCCCAACAGTGGCTTCGTCTCGATTACTTACATGTCCGCCCTTTAGTCTTTGGTTCCGCACGCTTTCGAATGCCCCAAGACACACGATAGCGGCTGATCGTCTTCGCAGATATCTCAAGCCCTTTCGCTCTCAGTGCGGCTGCGATCTGCTCGCAATTGTGGCCGTTGAGCGTCAGATCCTCGATCTCTGCGCGATGTGGTTCCACATCTTCCTTTCGTCCAGGCATGGTATGGTCGCGTTGGGGTGTCTAAGCGCTGGAAGGGTGGGCAGAGAACGTGAGATTGCACGAGTTACCCGTGCTCAAATGCCAAGGCCGGAAACATCCGAGACAGGCATTTCAATATGTAACACGAGCGGCCTTCCGTGTGCAAAAGACATCTAACATTCAATACTGTGCCACGGCGACTGCTATACTACCTCACGTCTACTCGAATGCTACTGCTGTCATTGGTCGTCTTCTCCCTCCCCGTCATCATGCATTATGTCTTCTCTCGCTTCGAATCGCATAAAACTGTCGAGATGCTCCTCTCCGACAATCTGCATCCACGCCGCTTTCACGCTCTCCACGACATTGTCCTCCAAGACTAAGTCGGGAGATAATTGGGGCAACTGGATCGTGCGACCAATCTGCTGCATGTCGCCCGGATTAGACGTGTAAGCTTGCTGATACTTCAAAGACCATAGAACTGTGCCTTCTTCCTCCCCCAGCAGGCTTTGCAACAAAGTGCCAATCGCACGTTCTAGGCGCTCAAAACCTGGCTGTTGTGCAGAGGCTACAGATGCGTAGACGATGCCTGAGACTTTAGTCAGCCAATGGTACACCAATAGCGAAAGCAGCTTTGTGGTAAATTTATGGCGTCGGACATCAGGTTGTCAGAGATTTTGTTCTTCAATGCATTTCAGGCAATGTAGATAAGTATTCGTAGGTTGGATCATCATTGTGGACTCGAAAAGAGAGGCGGGGAGTAAACGTACTTTGACCACTTGGGCATTCGCCAGAGTCGCTCGAGTGAGCGACAATATAGACAGGGACAGCTTCGTCGCTGTCTCCTGGTATCATCACGATAGCACCAGCGGGTATTACAACTCCCGCTGCAAGGGGCCTGAACAGTGCGGTCAATGGCGAGCCGACAATGGTGATGCTCTTTGACATGACGCGGCGGGGAACCTGATCAGAAGCAGCATCCGACACTTGTGTTCCTTCGCCAACGTGCCAGCTTGTCGATACGCGATCGCCGTTATCGAGCTCAATGTTCAGCTTGGTCTCGTGGGCTGGCTGAATGTTGGAGGCCCCAGCACCAAGAACATACACCCCTCCACCCACAGCATTCGCTCGGCACGCCACCTGTATGATTTCTGCCAGCCCACCATATCTTTGCAGCAGTGCTGGACAGCCAGGAGCGTGCACGCCTACGCTGCGCAAGTGACGAATGACTCTGGGTGTCGCATATTCGACAGTGGTGTCTTGTGGCGAGTGCGTGCTCATAGTGAGCGCCAGAATTGGCGGGGACAAGGCCGGAGGAAGTCCAAATTGCTGCTGGAGATGATTCGTGAAAGACAGGCCGGAGTCTGTTCCCAGATCCCGACTTGGATCTTCTGCGTTCAGAGAGCGAAGCAGTTTCATCAACGAACGCTTGGCCCGCATATCGATCTTGTCATCGCGGAAAATGTCTTCTCGACTTCCTGGAACCGCGGCAATGGTGTTGTTTGTTGGATCAATCACAAACCATGAGCCGATTGCTTGAAAATCGAGCTGGTTGTGTATCTGGGATGATACCACGATGTCAAGCAACGAGCTGCGACTGTACAAAAGTTGAGGAGCCAGAGAGAGCTCGTACGCTCTCGGCCTTGCCAACTGATTCTCGCCCTTCACTTCTGGCTTGTCCAAAGTGGCATGGCTGAAGGTCGAGTCGACAGGCGTGGCTTCGCCATGCTTTACTGCCCACTCTTCCGCGTCTGTGAGTCCAAACGAAGCTTCATTCCCGCCGTAGTATTGGTTCCGATCGATATGCAGGATCTTCTTGCCCGACCGTGACAATGCTCTTCACCGCAGCTTCGCGCGTCAGTCAGACTGAGGCAGAGCGCGCACAAGCTGAGGGCACGTACAGCGCGAGGAGCGACTGCGGCAGCCCAGTGCCTTCAAGTACCACATCCCATTCGGAATTATCGAGTGAGTCGGTCTGCATCGTAAGGGTCGGTTTTTGACATTATGGTGGTGAGTGCAGGAAAAGAGCAGTCGAGGGAATGGTCGGGTGACGGCGACCAAAAAGCGGGAAGCCCCGGACGATCCGTGCACGCGCGAGCGACACTGACGAATTTGGTCTCCGTCGCTGTTCTTCCTTTTCATCGCGCTCCCACACGAAGCAATTCTTTTTCATGGTGCCGAGTCTAGAGTCAGGCCCCTTCACTGGGGCTCTGCGAGCGCGAGAGAGCAAAAAACGTCCCTGTATCTCCCGCC
This sequence comes from Cercospora zeina, assembly GCA_022702355.1. Classification (NCBI taxonomy): domain Eukaryota; kingdom Fungi; phylum Ascomycota; class Dothideomycetes; order Mycosphaerellales; family Mycosphaerellaceae; genus Cercospora; species Cercospora zeina. The sequence goes on along the minus strand of JAKLWX010000002.1, from coordinate 1,799,962 downwards.
TCGATTCTGCATGAAAGAGCGGGTCGAATGTGGACAGAAATCTTTGGCACAATCTTCGGAAGTAAAAGGAAGATCTCGAGGTTCAACACGTTGTTGAAGCTTCCGCATCTTCTCATATGCGCCGGTGCACCCGCGAGGTCAACAACACCGTGCCGGCGAGACCGACAAATGTGGGACCCGTCATCGGCGGCTGGCCAAAATCTATCATCTACTTCAGTTAAAAGTGAAAGCCCTGCCTGTATCTCCGATGATATGATCGTTCCAACGCGGATGAAGAACGCGACCGTCATTTCAGCTACGACTGTGGGTGGGACAACATCTGCGCTTCACAGCTTGCTCAAGACAGCGTCTGCCCCCGAGACCTGGCGGTAGCATTAGTCTCGAACGGATGCTACACACACTCGTCTTATAACTTACAGTCACCTTGCCAGGCTTACTCTCAGCATCAGCAAGACTGATCGTACCGTCTTTCTCGATGACCATAACCCATCGACCATTTCTCTCCCCTGCGCTCCAACCGAAGTTCTTACTGAAAGACGTCCTCGTGTCGCTCATGAACAAGACCTTGCTGTCCTCGGTCGCTCCATTGACCTTGTACAGAGAGTCAGAGTCATCATAAAAGCCGCGCGAACGTCGTCGTAGTTTACCTTGCCCCAGGCACTCATTACAAAGGCATCATTGGATGCGATGACCACTACCAGGTCTATTCCCTTCGCTTGCAATTGGTCAATCTTTTGGAGGAATGGCGGAAGATGAAAAGCCTGGCAGCCTGGTGTGAACGCGCCAGGCACAGAGACAAGCACCACTTTCTTGCCAGAAAACTTTGACGAAGCATCGTAGGCCTGCGGCAGTCCGCAGGCTGTAGGATCAGGATCTGGAACATTATAGATGAGTGGACGAGTAACAAGCCATGCTGCGGTCACGGACCCGTGATTGGCACCCAGCTACAACATCGTCAGCTGGTAATTGTGCTATAGATAATCGTGCATGGCCGTCATACTCGAATTTCACGTTGGGCGGAAACTTGTCGCCTTTCTGCAGAGGTGCCATTTTGCGGTTCGGATGCCGGGTAGCAATGACTGCGCAAGAATGATCTTTGAAATGGATGACCGAGTATATCTTGAAGTGTTGTTACTCGAGATATCGGGATGACTGTCCGATGCAGCCCCGCTGAACCTTGCATCCTCGGCATTACGGCAGGAACGCAGAGCTGACGAGAGCAGATGTTGAGCGGCCGACAGTAAAGAGCGCAACAGGAAGTGAGAAACATTAATCTCATTGGAGATATCTAAACGTCGCCATCCCATGGCACTATCTCACATTGTCGATTCCGGGTCTCGCCTCGCAGAGAAGGTGGATGGCGGAGGCGGTAGACTCACATCGGATCCCAATGTTTCCACTCTGTGTGAACCCATGAGCAATTCATCGCAGGGTGGCAATGGGAATGAAGCGCTGGCCGTCGTATCTGCGGCAGCCATCGTATCTGGCTGCTGGAATTCACCAAGAGTCATTTCTTCGTGGCTTGAGCCTGGCCGACTGCGCTGTGTGGGCATGACTGTACTTATTTGACTCGCGCGTAATGGATGTACTGGAGCCGCTGATTGCGTAGCATCTTGACCAAATCTACTGGCGTCACGTTCGAGCGCCGCAGCGGTCGGGTCAAAGGTATCCTGGAACATGGGATCGTAAGTGCCAGTCAGCATGTTGGCAGCATCAACGTCGCCGTCGTCCGTGATCTCCAGATCTTCAGTATTGTGACCATCTTGCGACTCCTGTGCCAATATCGATCGGTGCGAGGGTTGCTCAGACTCGCTGTCCGAGTAGCGTGCTTCGTCGTCATCATTCTTCTGTACCGCTTGTCGCTTGCGGATAGGCACCTCGGACTTCCTTTGTTTTCGAGGAGTCAAGATGGGCCTGGTGGTCCAGATGTCAACATCGGGGTCTTCCCCGGTGTCACTGTGCCAGTTGGTCGGGTCTAGCTCGTGCCTTCCAGAAGAGGTCTCCGGTGAAGATAAAGTAGTACTAGGGGACTTTGCCACACAAGAGTTAAGGCTGCGTTCTTGAAGTGGCGAAAGTCGATCGTGGTGATTAGGAATGTGACTACTGCTCGAGAGATGAATACTTGGAGGTGTTTGTGAAGATGGAATTTCGGTTCTTCGGTGCCTCCGGGGCGTGTTCAACAACACGGCAGGGCTGGCGGTCGTAGGTCTCGTACCGGGGGTTTCAGCGTCCGACTCGTCAGACGAGCCTAGTTGGAATGCTTTTCGCGATTGCGGAGAGCTAGCGGTCAACAGCAAGTGTCGTGCATGAGTAAAAGTCGCTTGCGATGGCGTCTGCTGTCCGTTGAGTTGCATCGCCGATGATTCGAAATGCGTCCTGTCGGCTTGATATGTTGTCGCTGAACGTTGAAGGCCTGGCTGGCGCGCTTCGCCACGCTCCTCATCGGCACTCAGCGGTTCAAGTCCGTCCATGCCAATGGATTCGGCAGCATCAGGATACGTGAAGTCTCGCCAGTTTTGCGTGACAGTGGTCTGCTTCAACGTCTTACCATACACCCTTTGCCGCTTTCTCGGCGGCATGTCAAATTCGTCATGTTGGTCGCTAGTTTCATCGTCACCCGCACTACCCTGAGGTGTAGAGCGGACGAAGTCGATCTGCGTGAGCGTGGATTGCTCTTGCAGCGAAGTTGAAGACAATCGTGGCCGCCGTGGACGTGTCGTTTTCCTCGGACGCAGGAACTTTTGCTGCCGCGGTGCGCGTGCGATGCGAGCGTGAAAGCTCACAGGCATGGCGCGCAGCGTGCTCGGTCGGTGGGTCGTGCGCTGATTGAGCTGATTGAGCTGATTGAGCTGATTGTGCTGATTGAGTGATAGAGTGATTGAGCTGCTGAGGTGACGAGCTGCATGTGGGCGACGCGTCGGGACACAATGACGTGTTTTGATTACGTCACGTGACTTTTTCGAACATCCTCAGCCGCTCGTCTCGCCTAGTTAATGTTCTCAACACTGTGCACCCACGAAATGGCGATAACGATGGACGCGCACGCCAGACCCCCGGAATCTATGCGTGAGACGTACAAGAGATATCAGAAATCGAATGCCGAGGCCGTGCTGGGACAACCCGACCTTGTTCAGCTGGATGGAGAACGAGATTGCTGCGACGCTGCAAAGCCAACCCACGATGTAGGCCTTCCAGACCATCTCTGCGAGATATTTGCACAGTTCCTCGATCGTGAGCCTGGAGCCTGTAGCTGTGTAGATCCTGTACGCAATCGCAGAGTCTACGAGGTCCCTAAAGTGCCAGGTAAGATATGCACGACGAGCCTGCACTCGACTTCAATTTCTTCTGAACGAGGTAGGTCTGTACATATATCCGTCATTGCTTTCACCTGCAGTGCAGATCGAGTTGCTCGACAAATTACTGCATCGGGACGTATCAAACTCTCGACACAGCACGAATGTTCACCGCTTCCACCACGTAACGTATCCTGCCTCCGACACCACAGCATCATCGAGCTCTTTCTTCTCTCCGGCTGCAGCTAGTGCGACTTTCGAGCCCCTTGATCCATTCATCCACAAGCCGTTCGGTATTCAGCAATTCTGGAACAAAAAGCTTCGCTGGATTACGCTAGGTGGCCAGTATGACTGGACAGAAAAACAATATCCACCTGAAAGCCCACCAGACTTCCCTACAGATATCAAAAACCTGGTGGAAGACATATTCCCGATGAAAGCCGAAGCGGCTATTCTAAACCTGTACTCTCCAGGCGACACGCTGAGCCTGCATCGCGATGTCAGCGAAGAGAGCGACCAACCTCTGGTTAGCATCTCCATCGGTTGCGACGCCATTTTTATTGCTGGCCTCGAGAAGGATGATGCATCGTGCGGAAAGTGCTCTATGGCTGCTATTCGCTTGCGATCGGGTGACGCAGTGCTCATGAGCGGTCCCAGTAGATACGCGTGGCACGGAGTTCCTAAGGTACGTCAGTATCGATGATTGGGAGAGTTCGCACGGGTCAAGGTGGCGCGGCATGAAAAAGGTGCACCGATGCACGAGACTTTATGGAGTAAGTATACAAAACGTTGCACTATCGCTGACTAGATCTTCTTCTCAGGTGCTTCCGAATACCTGTCCAGAGTGGCTACAAACATGGCCTGCCACAGAGAAATCACCGCACTTCGAAGCATGGAAGAATTGGATGGCGGGCAAGCGGATCAATCTGAATGTCCGACAGATGTTTGACTGAACCCGAGAGACTATGTCGAGCATCATCGGACAGCCGCGTTGCAAACCACGTCCTCCATGTTGCAGGCTTGTCAACGGCATTGGGTTAGCGCGCTCGTTCAAGAGTACCTAGTCGGCACGTGGCGGGCCGCGGGTCTTGACGAGCATGCTGCATAAGACGCAACCTCACCCCTCGTGTAGGGCGTGCGACGCATTCCGTGAACAGCGGAAATGCATAGAACAATCGGAGGGGCTTGCACCATCCACAACTCGGCGGCTGGTGGGCTGTCGCCATCTTATGCGGATCCGCTACCCAGACTCTGCTCAGTCCGTTGTTCTGACACGAGTTGCGCAACTCGTCTCTTTGATGTCAGGCCACGGAACCCTACGCTTTTGTCTCTTCTACAAAGCCGTCAAATCAGGATATACATGACCCAACAACATATGGGTCAGTCTGTCAGTACCCCGCCACAAGAGGGGAGCTGCTAGCTATCCTCGGGCAAGTCCGAGGACGATCGGCCATAACATTAAGTACTCAGTTCCGCGGTGCTGTACTCATTGTCTCCTCCCGGCGCGATCACTATAGTTTCGAAAGCAACACAAAGACCATACAAATATTCATGGCTCCATTTCAACTGCAAAAGCCGTCCAACAGGGAACTCTTGGGTGGCGACCTCTTAGCTCAAGCCCTACGAAACTTGGGGACTGATGTAGCCTTTGGTCTACATGGAGGGCATTTGGACGCCTTCCTGCTTGGAGCGCACGAGGCCGGCATCCGACTGATCGATACACGGCACGAAACAACGGCGGTGCAGGCGGCTGAAGGATATGCCAAAATTTCGGGCAAAGTTGGCGTGTGCTTCGTTACTGCGAACAGCGGGTGTGCATGCGAAACAAATGAAAGATTTTCGCAAGATCTAATTTTGAGCATAGCTTCTCCAATGGACTGCCAGGTCTTGCTACCGCTTTTGCCGATCGCTCTCCCATTTTCTGTGTCACCTCCAGTCCACCCTTGCAAGACAGCGAGACAAACGCCTTGCAGGGCTTTCACGATCAGGTAGTTGTAAGTGAAGCGCAAGCTGAAAGTCCACGCTTCCTGCACGCCCACGGCGGGTTTCTTACCCTTTCCATCCCGCGGTCTTTCCGACGCAGAGCACACTCGCTGACCACCGATGCAGGTAGCCAAGCCCATCACCAAGTTTGCACACAGAGTTACGAATGTGGAAGAAATTCCTAGGATTGTTGCCTACGCTTTCAGGTCCGCAAGTGAGAGAAAGGCCTCCACCCTTGTCTCATGTGCAGACGATGCTGATTGCGACTGTGACAGATACTGGGATTAAAGGACCAGTTCTGCTCGATTTCCCAATCGATGTGCTGTTCTCGCCCCCAGAGCTGCATCGCGTTGCCTATGGTGCCATCGATGTGGCCCCAGCCTCTCCTCCAGCACCTGATCCGGCAGCTCTCGATAGATTGTTGACAGCATGGAAAGCAGCCAAACGACCTGTCATAATAAACGGAACTGGCGCGAGAGGTATTGCACGTGGACTCCAAGCGCTTGCAGAAACCACAAATACTCCTGTGTTCTATTGTAAGTTTGTTCCCGGTAGCCGCGGACAGAACGCAGCAATGCTGACCACAGATTTCAAAAGCGAACAAGCTCAGCACGCCCATTCCTCACGACCATGAGCTTCGGGGTGGGCCAGCCACGAGTTTGGCGGCTTTCGCTGACAGTGGAGAACATGCAGATTTTGTGCTGCTCTTAGCTGCACGCACGGGTTTCCTTCTTGGTGGGAGGAGCGGTGCAATCATTCCCAATGGCATTACGCTCGCACAGGTTGACCTGTAGGTTTCACGATTATCAGCTGGCCCTCCACAATAAAGAATAAGACTGCTAACAGCTGTCCTAGCGATGGAGGCGAGATTGGCAAATCGCATGCAGTCGACATTGGCATTATCTCAGATGTCGGGCTGTTCTGCGATGCATTTGTATCCACAGCCTCTTCTGCCGACTTCCCCCGCAACGATGACTGGATTGAGAAATGTTTTGCGTTGAATAACTCTCCCTCACCATTCGAAAAGGATCAAAAGGTGATGCCTGACGGACAGCTACATGTGAGTTCATGACCAAAGGCTCTTTCCCTCTCATCCCGCGTGCAACCACCTAATCTGCACAGCCATATCACGCATTGCATCAAGTCATGACGAATCTACCACAAGATTCCATCATCATGTTCGACGGAGGCGAGGCCGGTCAATGGGCCGCAATGACTGCAGAGCTCTCCAAGCCGCACGTCGTACTCAATTCCACCGGCTATCTGGGCTTTCTCGGAAATGGTTGGGGTTATTCTCTCGGGGCCGCTATTGCAGACCCTTCCAGGTAAGATTGAACCGTCCGCTCCCCAAAATTCCGAATATCCACTAATCAGCACCCTCCACCACTTGACAGACTCGTAGTAAACTGTCACGGTGACGGCTCCGCAGGCTTCCACATCCAAGAGCTCGACACGTTCGCTCGGTTCAACCTCAATATCCTAACCATCATCACCAACAACTACGTCTGGGGTAAGATCTCAAAGAACGAGTCGTCGGCACCGTCATTGACTATGTATTTTTTTTAGGAATGTCCATCAACGGTCAAGACCTCCTCTACGAAAACACCACTCCCCGTCCGACCCGCAGTCCAATTATCCAAAGCATGTGCCTACGAAATCGTAGCCCAAGGCTTCAATTGCGCCGGCGAGAAAGTCACAGAATACGACCAAATCGCTCCCGCAATCCAGCGGCTCTCATCCAATTCATCAGGCCCAGCACTATTGAACATGATCGTGAGCGTGAAACCCACGAGCCCAGCAACGCTCTCCATGGCAAGTCCTGATCTTTTCCTTTTTTTTTTATCCCCCCCCCCCCCGCCCCCCCTTCACACCTGATCCAAGTTTAACTTTTTTTTTTATTTTTTTTTATTTTTTGCCAATGATGATGTGATGGGCTAATATTCCAACCCTCTTTTTTTTTTGAATTTCTAGGTCGGAGCTACGAATGATCCCAACGTAAGTTTCACCATTTTCCTTTTTTTTTGCCCCCCCCCTACGTGGTTAGTGTGGTTTGGTGGGATATGCAAATTGTTTTGCTGATATTATTGGGCCGCGCAGGTCATTTGTTGTGCCGTACTATGACAATGTGGCCACGGCCATACTACAAGGATCAGGCGACCAATGGCCACTCTTGAGATGTGATGGTGTGTGGGAATTCCTAGGGTGGTGGTGGCATGAAGCTGTAGAGACAGACAGGGTCCCGCGTAGAAGAAGGACAGAGCAAAAAAAAAAAGATATGGTGCAAACGTGTCTTCTCGCCCGCTGACCCAATGCCGATGTATGCAACATCTGGGCGTGTGCGTCTCATTGCCTTACCCCTTCCCTACGTCGATGCCGAAGAATTGCGCACGTGATATCCTCACGTGTCGCTGCTACGAAAGCGTCCCTCGCAAATATCCACCCCCTGAAAGAAACGGCGAACGGGGACGAGCGTCGTGTCGAGCGTGATTGTTCCGAGACTATCAACTACTCTACCAAAGTCGGATTTTTCCCTCCCAATCGTCAAGATCATTATGGCATCTCGACGCCTCACAAAGACGTCACGTTCGCTCCCTCGATGCCTCGAGATATGGTCCTTGCCCTGATGCATGTGCTACAATCTCCCGGAAACACCAATAGAGAAAACCCCGTTAAGCAATCGCCCCGTCGGCAGCCTCTTGCGCATCCGTGATCAATTTTGTAATCTTACCGATGGCAATGGTGTTACCCTGGTCTCTGAGCGTGAATCTGCCGAGCTGTGGGTAGTCCTCAAAACGCTCAACGCAAACACTGCCCGCACCTCCCGTAACCTGGAGTCGCGCAATGATGTTCATGCCTTGCTTTGCGAATCCCGGAGGCTTCTTGGATTTGCGGTTGGTCTTTGGTTCCAGCTTGTGCAAGAGCGCGGCAAAGGTGACTTCTTCTGTCGCAGAGTGGACGTGCAAGACGCAGTTAAATCCGGCCGAAATGATGGACTTCAACTCGAGCAGTCGGATTTGGGCCTCGAATTGGTTGACGCAGTGCACGGGACGCTTCGGTGAACAGAGCACGAAGCCCGGCGCAATGTCTTCTTCTTCGACGCCCTTGATGCGAAGTCGCACTTGATCACCACTGGCCGCATGCGGAATTTCGTCCTCCGTCTCCCCATACAGCGCACTGATTTGAATTTCGGCCCGGTTCGGCATCATCAAGTACTTGTTCTCCTTTTTGAGAATTCCTGCTTCGATCTTGCCTTCGATCATGGTTCCCAGGTCTCGGTATTTGGCAGCAATGGGCATCATGAAAGGTGCTGTGAGCTTGCGCTCTAAGCTCTGCATGTTGTCCAAGAATTCAAGAAGGGACGGCTGGTCGTTCCACGGCGCAACCTCCTTGGGCACCCGATCCTTGATACCCACTGTAGTTTGTGCGGAAAGTGGCAAAAAGGTCAGGTCGGTCTTTGGGTGGTACCCCAAGCCTTTCAAGAATGTGGTGAGCTTGGTGATGCACTCTTTGAATCGCTCCTCGGACCATTGCACCGTTACATCGTCCATCTTGTTGACGGCGATCACCAGCTTGTTGATACCCTGTGTCTTGGCCAGCACCGCGTGCTCTCGGGTTTGGCCACCTCGCTCAAAGCCGGTCTCGTACTCGCCTTTTCGAGCGGAAATGACCAGCACACCCACGTCTGCTTGCGAAGCTCCCGACACCATGTTGGGCACGAAGGTTTTGTGTCCGGGTGCGTCGAGAATGGAGTATCTTCGCTTCTCCGTTTCGAAGAATCCTCTTCCAACTTCGACAGTCTTTCCTTGTGCACGCTCCTCCTTGGTCTGATCCAATGCCCACGACAGGTACCAAGATTCGCGACCCATGTCCTTTGCGTCTCGCTTGTATTTGTCCATTGTCCGCTCGTCGACCATTCCTGTGGCGTAGAGAATGCTGCCGCCCAGGGTACTTTTTCCCGCGTCGACGTGTCCCAGAAAAATGACGTTGACGTGCTCTTTTCCATACATTTCTCGCAGATCGGCCTCGTCGACTTCCTTGGCCTGCTCCTCCGCGGCCAACTCGACTCGTCGAGCTTCGGCCTTTGCGTCAGCACGAGAGGGCGAAGATCGTCCCGAAGTGATGGGGGATGTGTTGCTGCTGCTGGGTGCGGCCTCGCCAGTCTTGTCCACGGCTTTGGCTGCTGCGGCCTTGTTGCCGGCCTCTGGAGCTGCCTTGGCTGGAGGCTCCTTTGTTGCGGTTTTCTCAGCAGGCGGCGCTGGTGATGCAGTTCCCAGCGAGAGCACTTTGGCGCCGCCCGCTGCTTTCTCGACCTTGGGAGCTGCGGCGCCCGTATCCGCAGCACTCAGTGATAGGGTCTTGACAGGCGCGGTACCATTGGCAGGTCTCGCTGCAGCGGCCTTCGCGGCGGCTGGCTGCTGGCCTCCAGCAGGAAGTGCCTCGCCCCGTTTTGCAATCATGGGAGCTTGCCGTTGCTGAGGTGGAACGTAGGGCTGCTGTCCCTGAGGTTGTTGGTGTTGTTGGTAGCCCGGGCCGTGCTGCTGGAAGTTCTGCTGGCCGCCGTAGCCATACTGCTGGTACTGGCCGCCATAGCCCTGCTGGCCGTACTGGGGGTAGCCGCCGTAGTTCTGTCCGTAGCCGTACGGCTGATATTGCTGGCCGGGCTGGAAGGACTGCGCGCCGGGGGTGAAGCTCGCAGCGCCGGGAACGAAGGTGTTGGGTCCACGTGCCGACTGCGCTTGGCCGAGATTCAGGTGCTGCTGGGTTTGGTGGGCGAGGTCGTCGTCCTGCATGCTGTCCTCCCACGAGTCGGCTGGTGGGTGGGCCATGATGGGAGGCGACGTTGGCGCGGGGGTGATGCGCAGTGGGCGGGACGGTGTCGTGTCGCACGCAACGCACGAGGGAAGGGGCGGCACGAGTGGAGGAGCAGGTGGTGGAGGAGTGACGGACGGGACAAGAATTCTGTCGGCGGGGCGGCCACCCCACGATGGTGTTCAGTCCAGCGGCCCGAAGGAGAATAGACTAACTAGCTCAGTCAGCGTGTGGCGCGGGTGTGGCTGCGTGGCTGCTCCGACAATACTGCATCACAACCACATCGTCCCGTACGTACGTCGGTCGGTCGGTCGGCCGGCAGCATGGATCTCCTCCTCCAGCGCGTCACGCAGCAGGCGGTGCAGTACGCCATCCGCTCGGGCATCACGCTCACCGCGGGCTATGCCATCAAGGAGTGCAGCCGCTTGCTCCAGCAGGCGCCCAAGAGCCGCGAGCGCGACGAGTTGATGCAGCTGCAGCGGCGGCTCGAGAGCAAGATCGGCGTCGTGGCGCCGTCCATCGACATGATCGAGCTGATTGCGGCGCGCGGCAACACGTCGCTCGCGTCGGCCCTGTCGCTGTGCCAGGCGCTGCGCTACGACATGCAGCAGCTGGGCCAGCGCCTCGACCACGCCGCGCAGCACGAGCAGCGCCTGCACGCGCGGGGCTGCAACGACGACGACGCGCGCGACGAGCTCGTGGCCGTCAGCGCGCAGATCAAGCTCCTGCTCGCGCGCATCGAGGACGCCGTGCCGCTGATCAACCTGGCCATCGTCACCAGCGGCGTCAACCTGAGCACCACGCTGTCCGGCACCATCAGCCCCTCGCGCCTGCTCCAGGCATCCACCTTCCTGACCCAAGCCGACTCGCGCTTCACCACGAGCCCGACGGCGCGTCACCAGGTCGGCCCGACGTATGTGGTGAAGGTGTACATGCTCTTCGCCGGACACAGCCACCGCGAGCCCGGCCGCGAGACGACATGGCAAGAAGTCCTGCACAAGACCCACGTCAAGCTGTGGCGCGTGCCGCTCGACGATCTGCATGCATTGCCAGGTGAAGTCCACCGCCCAGCCCCGTGCGAGGGCAGCTCAATTCCTGCTGAAGCCACCGCTAGCGAGTTCGCATACCAGCTCTCCCTCGTCGAAGACCACGACGATGCTCGGCTGCACACGTACGACGACGGCGATCCCAAGCCGGGGCCCTTCGATGGCGTTGCGGCCGCCGGGATCCGTGACGTTGTTCCCGTCCATGAAATTTCCAAGGTGAGACTGAACACGGAGGCTGCAATGGCACCACACCGTGCTGACATGCGCAGATCTTCTATGCGGACACCGGCAAAATCCTCCACATCACGGGAGAGGACGAGGTCAACTATCCCTGTCTCTTACTGAAGCGCGATGTACATGCCGAGCCTCCGAGGCGAATGATGAAACCATCGCCATCACGCACTCCCAGCGTCACCAGCGCGTCGGAGCAGGAGCATGAGGAGTGTGATCAAAGCCAAATCGACGAACAACTCGAGCGCGAGTCGACACCAATACCGGAGGCGCCACCGAGCGTGGAGGACGGCATGGGAGCGCACTCATGGAGATTGCCGCCATCGTTTGACCCCGAGTGGATGGCTCTCCAAGTCTACACCGAGGAGGACGACTCTGACAGCGATGACGAGCACGACGAACGTCCAGAGCCTAGCCGCTCCGCCTCCTTCGACCCTGGTCTTTCCAGCGCCTTGGCTCATCTCAGTGTCAGCTCGTCGCGCAATGGCACACCTGTCACCGCACAGCCATCAGCGTTGGCTTTCTCCCCCAATAAGCGCTCTGGGCCTCCAGTCAAGACGACTCTGTCTTTGCTGGAGATGCTCATGAAACTTTCGGCACTGCAGCAGTTCCGCCAAGAGTCGCATCTTGCAATAGAGGATGAACTCCTGAATTTCTTCCTGGAGGACAGTGCCACTGCCGGCGCTGGCGCAGACAAGCAACACCGCCAGCAGACGAGGCACGCTGCCATTCAGCGAGTGGGATTCGACCCCTACGATGAGTCGCCTGTGAAGCGGCGTGGGGAAGAATACATTCGCGGCGCTGGTGCATCTCCCGGGTCCCTCAGGAGTTCGCCTGGGGCAGGTGGCACACCGAGCGAGCTTTCTGACGACGGTGACTACGAGTACAGCAATCGAATCTCACCGCTCAATTTCCATCGGCCCACGAGGGTACCCCCCCCCCCGTCTGATCACAGCAGCGGCAGACCTCCAGTGTACCCATCTGCCGTGTACCGTCAAACGCCGTCGAGATCGTCGACGCCCGACCTCACCAGCGACGCTCATCACGGTCCGTTACATGCCACACTCGCGAGTCCTGCGACGCCAGCCGGCGCACAGAAAACACGTGCTGCAGCGATTCGCACGCAGAACGATAACAGGTCGCGTAGTCCGCTGCACGCCACCCATACAGCAAACGGAGAAGAAGAGTGAGGGGGACGAAAACACGTATCCATTTGATAGCGTTCTGCACCTGCATCACAACGGCGCCGCGAGATACCCTGGAATGAGACATGCATTTGCGTATGTTGTTACATTTGCGAGAGGCTGCTGCTTTCAAGTGCAACGCCTCAGTGTGCACATCTTGCTGACACCGCCTACGTAGCTTATTTTCGTAGTCAAGCATCCCCATGAAAAAAATGGTGGTCAGCGATCGATCGTTTCGGCGTGGTACTTGTATACCGCAGAATCCAATACACTGGCACCAAGTCGCACTGTACAATGTGGCGATCGAGAGGACTACCCAGCGAGACGCACTTCATGCTACACCGGCAGACCCAACCGTCGACACAGCGTCTGACCAACTATCAATCTTCACGGCTTTTTCTCGCAACACGCTGATCAAACACAAACTTCCCAGCTTGCATATTTGTTACTGTCTGGCAGGACTTTTTCTTCCACGGTGCTGACAGAAATCTTCCATCTTCTATTGTTTCGCCCCCAATGCCGCCGATCCTACACCTCGTCCGCCACGCGCAAGCCCAGCACAACGTCCACGCCAACAAGAACCTCCGAGTCCTCTGTCTGCCCGAACTGCAAGAGACGAGTGCATTGCCCTGCGACACGGGCTCGTCGAAAGAAGTTCTCGAACACGAATTCCGCCATCAGCCCGTCGATTGGGACCATGTGACGCCGAACTGGGAATGCAAGCAGGGTCGGTGGGCTTCGGATGCTGCTGCGGTGGAGCTTCGTGCGCGGCAGGTTCGAGTGTGGTTGAGGAATCGGGCGGAGAAGAATATTGTCGTCGTGACGCATGGAGGGTAGGTGAGAAAGACATGTCCTTTTTTTGTCTTTTTTTTTTTTTTTTTTTTCGCTGATGTTATCTTTCGTGGTGGCAAAAATAGGTTTCTCCACTTCTTCACAGAAGACTGGAGCGAGCACGATCTTTTCTCCGGAACGGGATGGGCGAATACGGAGTGAGTGGGAACCTTTTTTTTTTTTCATTGAATTCTCTCTCTAACATAATCATTCTCATATCTCATGTTCCTCCGGGGGAAATTGGAAGCAAAAGAAAATAAAAAAAAAATAAAAAATAAAAAATAAAAAAATAAAGAAAGGACCTTTGACACCACCAGAAAAAGACTTGACTGGCTGACGTTGGTGCTTTGCTTGCTTGATTTTGTTGCTGCTAGGTGGCGTAGTGTTCATTTCATACCTGAGCAAAGACGGACGAGAATCGGAGGAGGAGATGGCTCATGTGAAAGAGCTTCCCGAGTCACAAGAGAGGCGTCGAAATGAGGCCCAAATCCGACATGCGGCGGAGAGAAGGCTTTCAGGGGACGACGGACGTCGATTGTGATGCCGGTGGTCATGGAGGAGTTTGAGCATGTTTGTTGGTGGGGATACCACACAAAGCTGTGGTAATCCCTTGGGATCTGCCCAGATTGACGTGAGAGCGACAGCGTGATCACAGTAATTTGGTCCATCGCTTGGGCTGCTCACGCGAAACTGCCACGATCGACATATCAGTATGCTTACGAAATACGACGACAGCGAGAAGAACAAATGAGTGAAGACGTTGATATCCGTGAATTTCTGCAAATATGATGGGGTATCTCGCGCTAACTTCTGGCAGTATAGCAAAATCGATGCTCTAGCCTCATAGCTCCCTGCTTCCTCCTGATGATCCGATAAGATGTCGTGTACCTCATACGAGCGATCTCGTGCCATAAAAAGCATTTGACCCAGATCGAGATGCTTCTCTTGGTGTCATAAATTTTCGGGAAAAATATCTGCTGGATGCTGGACGCCGCAAGTGGTGTCTGCCTTTGCATGCATGCGATGCATGAGTCTTCGATTGCGAACCGCGAGTCATGTCGTGTCAATGTCGTAGCATATCGTAGCGTGTCGTAATATGTCGTAGGATGTCGTAGGATGTCGTTCCCATCGCTCTGTCAGTGACTGGGCAATCAGAGACGAATGCGGGTTTGCCTCTGCTCCTCAATCTCCATATCGTCCAGGCCAGTGTATGGATCCAGTTGAGCAGCAGGATCATATTTGCGCCCACGACGAAGATGGGAAATGATGGCTGCAGCACCTAAGCCAGCCATGAAACACGCAAGCATGCTGAGATACGGTGCGTAGCAGAAGAACGATGGATGGGCATCACCCACCGGCTGTGTAACTTGAGAGGGTCTGATGGACGCGATGAGCAGGGCAGGACCTAGGCAGCCAGTCAGTGATAAGTAAGAAAGTACGGTCGTCGCCACCACTCACCACATGCGGCAATCAGTATTACAATTGTGCCACTGGTTCCGATCCACCACCAAGCTACCGCAGCAAAGGGCAGTATGATCGCGTACGACATCATGAAGGAGTTCGGATCCAGCTTGCTCAAAGTCTGCAAGATTTGCATGATAGACGTCCAACCGGGACCTAGTCTCTCAAGCGTGCTGGCGACCATCTGGAGTTTATCGACGACGGGAGTGGCGACATCGTCCATACGTGCAAAAGTCTGCACAACAGCTTCGCTAGCGTTGCCGATTGTTCCGACAAGGTCGCCGGCCTTCTGGTTCGAATTGACCAGATGGTCTTCAAGAGTGCCGAACTGGTTCAGCATATCCGCGGTGACGCGTCTTGCGATGTCCAAATCATCAGTGAGCGCATATACCCGCTGATTGAGGTCCGTAAGTAGAATCTCGACTTGGTGCTGATAGAAGTTGTGGATATGAGATTGTACATCTGCAAGATGCTTGGTCCACTCGGCCTCCCTCTTGTCACCCGCAGCCTGGACTTGGTTGAAGGCATGATGAACTCGATTGACGTGTTGTTCAAGATCCTGCTTTACTTGGCCCATGGAAGAGGAGAAAGATTGAACAAGATCAGAAATGCCAGACGTGTCCTCGCGAATTGCGTCGAAAGACTTTTTCACTTCCGATTGGATGCCCTTGGTGCTGTCAACCATATCCTGGTGGAAGTTACGCGTGGAGCGCTGGACGTCGTCGAGCGTTTGAGCGAGCTGGTCAAGGTCGTGTTTGGCGAAATCCACGGCAGAGCCGATGTCCGAGACCTTCTCGGCGAGGAACATAAGCAAGCGAAGTTTCTCCTCCTTGTCTTGCTCAGCTCGCATGGCGTAGCACAGTACAGCGCCATTATTCTTCATGCCGTGATATGTCGTCCACATGTTGTTGTTTTGAAAGAGAGCATCGAGGCAGCTCGTGGTCTGGGATGCGCTCGCAGTGCTTCCATCAATGACAATTTGCTCGCAGGCAGAAGGGGAAGACTGCCCAGCATTTTGGAGTTCGCAGTGCGACATTCGAATAGCAAATTGCTGTTGAAAACTTTCGAGCTCGCCTTGAGTGCTACGCGGGGATTGTGCGCTAGCCGCCGAATCATAGCTTTGGCAGGAGTGCACCAGGTCCTTGGTCGCCGCCTGGTTGCAGTGAGGCATGTTGGGCATGTCGCTAAGCATGACCATCGCCTCGGCAAAAACCTTTGACAAAGTGTTGTTCCGCTCCGGTCGAATGTCCGCCAGCGCGTGAGTGGCAACAGGAGCTGCACCAAAGCCCCAGCCCATGCCTGCTCATAGAGGCGCCGATTAGCTTTGCGCGCGCAGCTTGATTTCAGATGTGACAACTTACCATTGACAGTGCCGGCGCAAAGGGCGGAGAGCACCAAGGTCGTCGTGACGGCCATGGCGCAATTGGTATGCGATCCGATTGCTTGTGGGAGGCCACGCGATGCTGACGCGCCGGTGGTGTTCCGATTGATGTTGGTGGTGGAGGGGCAATGTGATGAAGGGCTGCTGTGACCGACAACCGACGAAGTCGGGAGCGGGAGTGGGTGGAGTGGTGGTGAAGAGAGAGAGGGGGCGAGAGAGAAGAGCACGAAGTGGGAGCCGCTGCCAGCGCGCAGCTGAAGTGAAGCGCACGCCCAGCTTCAGTTGACGGCGTAGCTCTCAATGACTTACGTGTTGGCCGTGTTGCACGTGCAGTGGATGCCTAATCGCGCATGTGCAAGTGCCTGTGTCGCGCATGCGAAGAGTGAAGTGAGGTGAGTGAGGTGGGAAAGCACGACTGGATAGTGGAGCACGGAGGCCTGAGGATGAATGGCCTGAGGTGCTGAGACAACGCACCAGACTCCCGCGGCGAACGGCCAGCAGCGATGGCCCCCATTGCGACAACATCAACCACTCCACGCCATGACGACAATACGGCAGTGCGCGCGCTCATCGAGAGCCTTCGCATCTCCATCGACCTTGAACGCGACGTCAAGAACGCGTGAGATCACGCTTCCAGCCTTCCTGGTGCCGGCATTCGCGCAGCAGACATCGCGCTTCTCGACCACTTCGCAATGTCAGTCAAAGATTGGCAAGGCACCTCTCGCTCCGCCGCCCGAAGTCACCTTCCGCGTCATTGAGCCAGCCGGGTCGTCGAGCCTTGCCCGTGTCAGCAGGAACGAACCCGGCGCGACAGTCGAGATCGAAGGCCCATTGGGCAAAACGAGCATGACCGTTCCTCATTACGTGCGCATACACTCCGATGACGGGAGAAGGACACATACCGTGAGCATCGTGGATACCGAGAATCGGAAGCAGAAGGCTATGTGGGGTACGTGATACCGTTGTGAGAGACCTGAGGCACTTGTTTCTAACGACACCACAGGCACGGTCCGGGCATACCTGCAAAACCACATATTGGGCGTGAGCGAAGGGCATGCTGCCATCCTGCGATTGGTTGGCGTCGGCTACCGTGCAACTATCGAGAACAGCGCTGTCACTAAGGAGCCAGAGTACGAGGGGCAGCAGTTTGTCTCCTTGAAGGTTGGATATTCGCATCCTATCGAGTTGGGAGTACCCCAAGGGGT
Organism: Cercospora zeina; assembly: GCA_022702355.1. NCBI lineage: Eukaryota > Fungi > Ascomycota > Dothideomycetes > Mycosphaerellales > Mycosphaerellaceae > Cercospora > Cercospora zeina. The sequence continues at coordinate 1,782,538 of JAKLWX010000002.1, read as the reverse complement.
CAAGGCAAGCACACCACAGCCGACGCGGATACTGCTACAAGGGGTAGAGCGCGAAGTCGTCATGCAATTCGCTGCGAAGATCCGAGCGTGGCGGAAGCCGGAACCATATAAGGGCAAGGGAATCTTTGTGAACGACGAAACGATCAAATTGAAAGCCAAGAAAATCAAGTAGATACGCCATCGACACTGGCACTGCCAGATGCACACCAATGCACTGTCTCCGGGTGTTGGAATGCTCTGCAGAGCGGCCTCGCAGTCATTTGGCATTTCAAGGCGAACTGACTTTCCAATCCGGCTGCGCCATAGATTGTGCCGCCTCTCGGATGCACCTACTCTCGACCATTCCTCTGGCGACCATGTGACCCTTCTGCCATGCCATGTGGCCAGAGCGGTCCAATGTTGCCACATGCGGAAACTCCAGAACGCGGTGCTTGTAATCCCTGCTGCTTCTGGTTGCAGCTGCTATGCGGACGTGACTTTTGCGCAAGTCGGGCGCTTCAATGTACTTTGCTTTCCCGTGTCATGATGCCTACTCCGAGCCGCACATTCACTTCGATGTCTTGGCCTTCTTCTTCGGCCGCTCCACCTTCGCTGCGGTATCCTCCTCGCTGGCGTCTTTGTCACCTGCATCACCCATTTCGGCATCGCTACCAGCTTCGCTATCGCTCTTGGCATCTGAGTCGAATTCCTCCGCCACGTCTGATTCTGAGTCGGCTTGGAAATCCTCGTCAACAGATTCATCGTCCTCATCTGCACTGCCTCTGTCTCGCTGCACGACCTCCTCATCCTCGCTACTAACAAGGTCAGGGTCGTTGGCGAGAGCAGCAGCAAGCATGCCGCTGTCCCCATCCATCTCGTTCTTTGTCTTAATGCCTTTGGCTTTGAGGAAGCTCTCGAGCGGTTGCTGCTCCTCTCTGTTGATGTTTGAGAATTGGTGGTCTCCTCCGCTCTTCAGCAGTACCGAAATGTCGAATGTGCGGCTGGCACTAACAGCTCCGCCCACGCGGCTCATGGTCACGCTCGAGATTTGCTCAAATGAGAGGTATGTTGCTGGCTTCGGGACGAATAGGAATGCCTTGTCCAGGCAGAAAAGATGGCCTTCGTTGGCTTTGATGCTGCACTTGACCCCACTCATCTGGTGATGGCTCACGAACTGGTCGCTTGGCTGGATCAAACGCTTGCCAGTGAGGCCGTGGAAGATCCTGGACACCACGTTCCCTATGGGCGCCTCGTATTTGGGTTGCAGCTTGCCAGAGTATTTCTCCAGTTGTTCATCGGTCATATTCAGCTCGATGGCCACTTCTTCGTCCTTCTTGAACTGCATGACAAGGAAAGGATACCGTGTCTGACCTTGTCGAAGCGGAGGATCGAGTCCAATACAGAGCAGTTGATGCATGTCGTCCGGTTTGGGAAGGAGGAAGAATCGCTTCGCACTCTCGTATGAGATCTTGTAGTCGTACGTCTTGCCGCGCAAGCGGAATGAGCTCTCGTATAGATCGATGTCGAAGCGTCCGCGGGGTGTGAGGTGGAGGATGTCCTGGAAGGTCGCGAAAGTGTCTCCCGCGACTTCGCCGATTTCAGCCTTGTTCATCAACGTCTCGTAGAATAAGTTGGCCGCGTTCTGTTGCTCAACCCCTTCCCCTTCCTCGACATCCTCTCCGTCCTCGTCATCGCCCTTGGCTCTCTTCTCCGTGCCCGGAATGTAGAATCGTATCTCAGTCAGCTGGTCTGCGGCCCCTCCCATCTTCTTCCCCTTTGCTCTTGCGCCCCCGAGGTGGCCATTCGTGCCTGTGTCTTCGCCATCTGCCGGCAAAGAGAACTCGACGGCAACTTCGTTCTTGCCAGCAAGATTGGTGTTGCTGATCTCGGTGTAGGGAATTTCGAAAGCGGGTTGATTACGCACGTTGAAGGCAAGTTCATTTCGCCCCAGCTCGTTCTTGCCCCAGTTCCAGCCTCGCAGTGCATGTTCCTTGTGCTCGAACGGTACGCCATACCACACCTTGAAACATTTTTGAATGGTATCAAAATCCTGCGTGCCTTGTCAGCTTCTTCCTGCTCGCGCCAGACCATCTTCACGCTGCCACCGCCTCACCTCTTGCTTGAAGCCGTCGAGCTGCACGACTCCTTGATTTCTCGCATATATTTTCATCTCATAGCCCCGCGCGGCTCGGCTCCATTGCGCACTCAAGAACTCGCTCTTGTCCAGCGTGAAGGTCTGCCCTCCCGACGGCTTCCACCCCAAGCCAGACTCGGCCAGACGGCATTTGCCTGGTTCCTTGGAGAGGTCGAGGTAGATGTTGTCGAACGATTCCCTGTGGGCCGCGTTAGATGTCTTCGAAGCCATGCCGTCGTGCGGTGTCGTGGCGGAGGTCGATCGCGCAGTTGGCGCGGAAGCTGCACTTACATGGCGCCGCAGTCAAGGTGCCGTCACTGAACGATGTCGGGAATGCGTTTGCCACGGGTGCCCGTGTCAGTGCAAGAAGCCGCGCGCGTTGACCTTGGCCAGCGCAATTTCGCGCGAACAATCGCGTCCAGATGGACTACACTGCGGTCCGCGCGAGTTTGAGCGTCTGGAAGATGGCGACGAAGAGTTCTGGATACTCTTGTTGAAGATCAGGCGGCAAGGATGGACTTGCTCGCGCAACTCATCTTGGCTCCATGTAAAGTGCAGACAGCTCGGCGGACGCGACATGGTCTGTGCACATGCGCATGGCTTGGCGGACCGTTGCGACTTCACTTCATTTCCTCCAATGCAGCTGCGCAACTACGCCATGCGCCCTGCATGCATCTCAAGTCGTGCAAAAACGAGCTTGTATTCTCAGTCAAGCGCATCACAAAGTGCTGATACAGGCTCTCTGCGCCATCAATGCTGACCGGTGCGGCAGGAGAATTGCATGCAATGCTTTTTCAATACCACAAGTACCAGCTAGTCTCCCGCGACGTAACAATTTGCTTTGGGCGCGAGGCCATCTCAGAACCGCAGTATCATACGGCCACCCTGCCTCTGACCCACACGTTGAATAAGCTTTAGAAGCTCACAATGTAGCGTCAAGATTATATTCCCATTCGGCGCTCTCCTCCTCCACGTCAAGCGTTCGCAACACAAGACTCCGGAGCGCGCCAAATGTTTGGTTCTTCTACTCATCGAAGAGCCCATCGGCCGCGTAAATCGCGCGGCCTGTGCGGCCGACCTGCAGCTATGCCGTCATTTCCATTGCTGGCTGCAGCCATCGTGGTCTCCAACAATAGCTTCCCACGACAATAGGATACAGCTATTCTGCCCACCACAATGCATTTTCACGACAATAGAGCTCAGGCCCCACTTTCCAGCCACCCTCTCTGGAGCCAGATATACTTTTCGCCCTTCTCCAGCTTCCCTTTTGCACTTTTCCTTCAGTCCTTCAGTTCTTCAGCACATCCCAGCTTATCATTCCCATACTATCGTCTGGCACGATTAGTTTCTTGTACATCATATCCCATTCTTGTACGACATTTCCCTTCATCGTCATGTCCGGCACGACCATGGAGAGCATTTTCCCAACGTCCGACTGCATGATCTGCTGTGAAGAAGTCTCGAGCAACGACTTCATCTTCATCCACGACGATCTGGCCTGCCATGGTTGTGTCAAGCAGGTCTTCACAAATGCCATTCTGAGCGAAGCCAACTACCCACCGGTTTGGGCTGGCCACACTCTCCCCCTGACCGAATACCAACACATTCTTGGCACTTCTCTGTCCGCCGAATTTGCACGCAAGGCCGCACAATACGATGTGCCATGGAGCGAGCGAGTGAGTCAACTGTCCACGATGATCATCATTACGGACGTGCACTGATTGCTTGCAGGTTGTCTGCAAGAACCAGTCTGGTCACACCACTGGCGGAGATGTCTTTGTTGGCAGACTACACGCCAACGAGACAGATGTAGCCACCACCACTACCACCACCATCAAGTCGTGCCATGAGTGCACGCACGATTTCTGCATGTTGTGCGCAGAGCACGTCCAACCAAGCACCAATGCACATCACTGCAAGGCGGCCAAGACAGATTCAAATTTCAAAGGCCTCACGCGCGGCAAGGACTATCAACTATGCCCAGGTTGCAGCATGGCCATCCAACTCCGAGACGGCTGCAACCACGTCATTTGCACATGCAGTCGAGATCTTTGTTTTATCTGCGGGCAAGAGGCCCAGGCCAACTCCAACCACTGGGTGCCAGGGCGGTGCCCACGGTACAACCATGTCGATAGCGGCGCTGCTGCTTGGGATGCCGTCTACACTGGCCCAGATGAAGAACAAGTCGTTGCCGCACCATTTGCCGAGCAGCTCGAGCGTCTGCGGGCTGCTCAGGAAGATGTACTCTGGCAAGATGCCTTCGTCGAAGATCGCATGCCACAACCAGGCACATTGAGAGAGATCTTCCGACCAAACCCTGTCGCCCACGTTGTGGCTCGCCATCGGCAGAGGCGCGAAGCTCGTCGAGAAGCTCGACGTGCTGCAGCTGCCAGCACAGTCAACCCCACCCCGGCTGAGAGATACTTCGGCGGCAATCGCACAGTACGACCTCGGGCAGACACACCCCGCCCCCGACTTCACAGAGATGAGCAAGCCCGCCGAGTCGCTGGAGAGGCCCTCCTACTGTTGGCAAACGCACGCTTACGAGCCACACGAGCACGCACCCACAACGCTCGCTCCATCACAGCCAATCTCGACCAACACCAGCGCACCCACATCTCGAGCCACGATGCCTTCGACCCAGCGCAGCACACTTTCGACCACATCATCGACCTGACCGTAGAAGAAGACCCTGACATCGAGATCATTGATCTCACGAATGATGATGATTAGCTTGAATATACCAACTGTACGGCGAGCTCCTTGCTATTCCCGCGCTCCCAGCACTGCGCCCAGGGTTCTCCCCGAAGACAGACCAAAGAGTAGCTGAAGGAGCTGCGAATGTGGTAGCTAGAAGGAGAATATTGTTAGCTTTTTCAGTCTTTAAATGCACAAATGCCCATCACAGTTGGTTCCATGATCATTTCTGCTCTCGTCTGAGTCTTCACTTACTGTAATACTGGAGTCGTGACTGCTGCCTTCGAGCTCCATGTTGTTCTGCTGGACAATTTGATAGGAACGATGCATGCGACGTCTGCTCCGCAAGCCTGTTGATGAAACGTGATCATCAGTAGCAGAATCATCGGAGTACGCTGCAACATCGGTCGATGATTCCTCTGCCTGCTCGCCATGGGTTCGTGCTTGTTGTCGGTTCCGTCGTCCAATGCGCACGGGGCTGGATGTTCCTGCCGCAGACACTCCTCGGCCAAGTCTGGCATCGTCTCTGCAGCGGGAATCGGGCGAGAATATCTAAATCAGGTACGAGTCAGATCCAACTCTACCGTCGCCGCGATGCAGCGCACTTACCTTCACGGTACTATCGATACCAGACACAGCCAACATGGTCTCGTAAGGGTGTCCTTGCACTACATTGACGACCTCGCCATCGCCCTCGAGTATGTTGACCTGCATAAGCCCCGGACGTTAGTGATCGTGTACGAGTACGCTTACTAGCCTGACGGACTCACCAGTTCTGTGGTCTTGCGGTCAAAGATGAACAGGTTCCCGTCATCAGACCCTGTGACGACAAAAGAGTCATTCGGCCCGAAGTAGTTAACGTCCTTGACTGTCCTCAGATTGCAGTGGCCTCGATATGAACGCGTTGGCCCGGAAGTGAGGACGTCTGGCTCGACTTGCGACTTGAGTCTTCGACGCTCGAACGCGCTACGGTAGATGTAGCGAGGTATTCCTAGATTCGGAACGCCATCCTCTTCATCTGCTTCCGAGCTGAAGTCCGATTGTGATTCATCGTCTTCGTCCTCGTCGTCCCCTTCCTCGTCTTCATCCTCGCCATCATCGCCATCGGCGTCATCTTCCTCGACAGTCGTTTGACCGTCCGATGGAATATTCATATTCTCATGTTCAGTTTCTTCGAGCGGCCAGTCATTAGCATGCATGATGTCCAGATTGTCAAGAATGAGGTCGTGCTCGAACTGGTGAGACTCTGGGAGCAGCAGATCGATTCGAGCTTCCTCTACGCTGGCCTCTTGGTTCTGCTTTCCCCTGCCGCCAAGAGCACGATCGATATTCACAAATCGGATGGCAGCACCCGCGTTGAGCAGAACGCCACGGGCTACAGATTGTGCCCAGAAGCTATGAGCAGCCTGGCGACTCTGCGAGCCTTCCGTTGGAGACGACAGATCTGCGAACGGCTTACGTACTGCAGCCGCGAAAGCGAATACGGCCGCTCGCTCGCTCTCGAACAATAATCGATTCGAATCCGTCTCGAATTGGTTGACGTCCACGTTTACAATTGGTCTATCGCAGGCCAACTGCAACAGGTAAGGTATGAGAATCTCGTCCACTGCCTCCGAGCTCGCCTCCGCTTCCGCGATCGGCAACCTCGACGCCGCCTTGCTTGTCGCAGGCACATGTGGGGCTCTAGTGAAGCCTTCGATCAGTCTTCCAATACCTGACTCCAGCCACAAAAGTATTGCTTTCAAGAAATCGTAGCTGAATCGCTCGTGCTGCTGGACCGGTAGTTCGCTCTTCCTCACGTCGATGGATATGAATGAGGATATTGGCACATCATCCGTACTGGCGCCTAGGACCCGGCTGAGTGTTCCTGCTGCTTGTGCGAATCGTCGGCCGGATTCGCGGATGTACCGCATTGTCTGCTGTGCATGTACCTGTATCGGCCCGGGATCGAGAGGATACGTCCAAGTACGCATAATCTCTTCCATGTCCGAAAGCACAGAAGCCGACTGCCTCATGGCCTCGGTATATACCGTTGCGTCCGCCGGTCGGAGGATCATAGATGATCGAATGCGTAATAATTGTGTTGCAAGGCGTTGCGCTTGGCGTTGGCGTTCAGTCAGCGGCGCTGCATTTGGAAGCGCAATATCTTCGCTCTGCCCATTTTGGTAGCGGATTCTGAGAGAGGCACGATTATTTGCGCTCGAGCGATGCTCCGTACGCTGCCTCGCTGACGGCAAGAGCGCTGGTGAGATTTCGCTGTCGCCTGCTTTTCGCTTACGCTCACTGCTACTGCGGGTGTGGATCTGATTAGGTGACGCCTCTGTACGAACAGTGCTGATTAGCACATAGTCACCACTTTTCATCAAGTCTCTGGCCTCGAAAAGTGGACCAAGGACGTTCATCGTTCACGAACGAGCGGGCGCTGGTCTGTGCCGACTGTGCTGTGACTTACCTTCCTCTGCGCCAGAGCCTCGCACAAGATCGAAGGTATAAATGTGATCGCCAGACCAGCTGACCAGCATTTCATCGGGTCGTGCATCAGAGATCTTCAAAGCGGTGATAGACCCATTGTCGGATCGCTTCATCATTTTCTGGCCCCGTGGAGCGAATTTCCGCACGCATTGTGTGGCTTGAGACATGACTTCCAGGTCTCTCGAAGACATTTGGCTGATATCTGGTAAGTGTGCACCTCTTTCCTGAAGCTTGTCTCGCCCCGTCATGCGACGATCATGCAGCAATGCGTGCAGATGCGCTCCGCCCAAAGCGATGTAATAGGGTTGGCTCGTGGAGCATGAAATGCTGTTCAGATCGAGCCCATACTTCTTGTATGAGATCAGTGGTGCCGGAGCAGAACTATCTTCAACAAGTCAGCATAGACATCAACCGCAAGCCACGGATCTACTCGTGCGAGAGGATGATACCTTGGGCAAAGCGGTATCCTCGGGAAGGAGGATAGTGCGAGGATGGCATCCTGAGGTCCCACTGCCTGACCTCGCCGTCCTCGGAACATGTGAGAAACAGGTAAGGCGAGGATTCAGTGACAATCCGCTTGACACGATCTCCGTGAGATCGATACACTCTGGCATTGGTATTGCCATCCGTGAGGTATGTCTGTGCCCTTGCCCGGGCTCGCCTCCTACTGTCGCTGGCTGAAGCTGTCGCGCGGGACGACTGGGACGATGTGCCCGCGTAGTTGAGATCGAAAATTCGCACCTCACCATCTCCAGCGGCCGTGACGACTGTGCTGTTGTCCGAATGCGGCATGAACTTCACGCTGAAGATGTTTTGGGTATGACCAGTCGCAACCGTGGTCGTGAGCTTGAATTGCTCATGACTGTCACTCGGAAGGTACTCATGGATATTGAGATGGGTGTCATCACTGCCGGAGGCTAGCAGCTTGCCGTCTTTGGACCATGACAGCGCATTCACGCAACCCGTGTGGCCCTGCAGCTCATTGACGATGTCCAATGAATCGATGAAGCGGCGGTGGGCGTAGAGGGAGCGGTAGCGGCTCTGAGGGTCGTCGCGGAGCTCGCGGAGGTGCAGGCGGGAGGAGAAGCTGGTGTTGCTCTTCATGGCGGGCGGTCAGCGAGCGTGGGACAATTGATCAGTCGGGAGCCCACGAAGGGAGTCGCAGTGCACACCGGAAGCTGGGCGGCATAGCACGGTGAGGCGTGTCAGGATGGACGAGGATGCTGTGGCCGCGGTGTGTATGTGTGTGTGTGTGTGCGTGTCTGTTGTCCTGAGCTAGGTGGTGGTATTTAGAACTACAGCTGCCCGCTCCTCAGGGACGTCATGTTTACTTATATATTTCCCGCGTCACTTCAAATGTTCATCGCCACCATCCGTGCCGTGCACGCGCATCAATATGTCTAGCACTACTTTGGATACGCCTGTGAAGCTTCCGCGAGTGGCCATCACTTTCTGCACGCAATGTGAGCATATCGCGACTGCAGTGTTCAAACTTGATCAGTAGAAGTACTGATACATTATCTCCAGGCAAATGGATGCTACGCGCGGCTTACTACGCCCAAGAACTGATGTCAACGTTTGGCACGAGTGTAGGCGAAGTTGCTTTGGTGCCATCCACGGGTCTGTCGTTTGTCCATATGCAAGTTCTTCTAGATGCTCATGTTGCACAGGAGGGATTTTCACTGTCGATCTGACCTACAAACCAACGCCATCGCAGCTCGAAGTCGGCGATGATCCAAACGAAGCCAAGCATGTTCTGCTTTGGGACCGCAAGTCTGAAGGAGGCTTCCCTGAAACCAGAGTTCTCAAACAGCACGTCAGGAATTTCATCGAGCCCACACGAAACCTCGGACATTCAGATGCTCCTTCGAAGAAAGAGCAACAAATCAACGCGGAGTCGACAAGAGATCAAGTGAGCGCGGGAGACTGTGAAGACTGCAAATAGCAATCTTGCAAATCGGACCCTTGCTCTGAACTCGACCGATCAGCACGATGCGCTCCACGAAATGCTACAGCTCTGTAATCTGGCGTCCCTTTTCCCGTGTGGCAGGCGTTGAGACTCCAAGGTCACAACCGCGTACTCAAACAAGCCAAGGCAACGCCCGAATAAATTTGCATGTAGTTGCAGTCATCAAACATACTGACAGCAAGAGGCGATTTTGCGATTAAAGGCATGCCAATGATGTTTCCGGCATCGCGAGGCATGCCGCACAAGACAGAAGCAATTCATTCGGGTGGTGGAAGGGCAGAATGAACAACGGCGAGAGAAGCATACAGCAGAGTCCAGAAAAGTGACATTTGTCTATCAATCATTCCAATCTTCATCAAGAGAGTCGATCAATCGATTCTCGGCGTCTGCACTGTCGCCTCTTGCCCGCCCATGTCCCCCTATACCACCGTTCTGTCCGACCCGGTGATAGCCTCGTCTGGACGGCGTGTATCGTGTGCAGGAGGAGGTCAGGATGATGAAAATATCCTAAGACGTCAAGTCAGCATACTCAAACCGAGCTCGCCGCCGGAACGGACTGCGGCATCGTACTCTGAAAAATCTCAGTATCCCCAGCCACAAGTTGTAGTTGGGGACCTGTTGCCAGCCTCGTTGCTGGAGTACGGCGCGGTTGTAAACACATCCGCCCACGAAGTAGACCATGATGGCGATCATGACGATGACGCCAAAGACTCCCGCAGGATTGAGCGTCGCCTTGCTCGTGTTTGCTGTGGCGCACGCAGCAGCTGACCGGCCCTCGAAGAAATATGTGCACGCGTCGAGGGTGCCCACGAAGCTCAACTGCAGAGGGGGCGCCAGGGGATCTCTGTCACAAAGCATACTGATCACAGTGCTCTTCGTCCTGCCCTTGGACTTCTTCGCGGGCTTCTTGTCCTCATCATCGCCTTCTTTCTCTTGCTTATCATCGTCACCCGCGGATGCTTTGAATTGTTCGCTTGTCCATCTCTTGTCCTCTGAATGCTCACATGGACTGCCATCGGTGTAGTTTAGGACTAGCTTTCTGCCTCGCATGACCAGATCGGAGTTCTGTTGTCTGAGCAGTGTTAGTCGAATGTCCAAAGACTCCGCGGTATCGAACTGACCCGATGCTGTACACCTTGTCGGCGTGCCTGTAAAAGGCACTGACATTCCGCCACAACTCCTTGTCGACGCCCTCGACGTTTTCCACCGGTTCTACGACAGGACCGCAGAAGTTGATGGTGAAGTTGTAGCCGACATCGTACCCCGTTGCATTCCAGCTGTGCTCTTTCGGGTGTTTCGCTTTCGAAGTCGCAGGATCGGGTATCTGCAGCGAGGTGAGGTCGAAGAAGGAGCCCGTGGTAGGCGAGGTGATGGTGCATGGCTTGTCGCCCTTGTTGTTATCGGCGCCGGAAGCTGCTAGCACGGGGGCGGCGGACAAGTAGACGGCGAGCGAGTAGTAGAGCAGCTTCATGGCCGTGGGCGTGAACTGCGCCAGTCCCTGCTCTACCGCTGCTACATAGACGATGAATTCGGGGCCTTTAGGGACGGCGCGCAGCGAAGATGGATGCTGTGAGATGGAGGCAGGGCAGCGAATGCAGCAGCCACGTTCACTCTTTGCTGTTCGGATCGACAACGGCCGCCGCAGGGACTGGTCGGCACCGCCAAGTCCTCTTCCAGCTTGCGCCGGCATTCCCTCGCCGGAGAATGCAGAAGGAAGCATGCGATGGAAAGCTCGCTGCTGTCGCGCGCAGCAAGACATACATACTCGATCGTCATCTTCGGCCGATATGGGCTGTCGCGTGGTCGACCAGATGATCGCTGGTCAGAGCCTGGCCATTGCACGTGAATGAACGTGGAGAAAACTCTACCGCGTACGACTCGCAACAGCTACTTTACCACGTGTTCGTAGACAGTCAGGGCCGCGCTGTCATCAAACAAGCTATCAATCATCCATGGCTGGACAGTTCAACCAATCTTCTAAGTATCTTTGCGTGCGATCACGTTGTGTGCACTTACGGCATACAGAAATACAACCATTCTGAGGCCAAGAGACGCTCAATCAAGACACAGCTGACAATCAACCTGAGTTCTCGACAGATTGAGCCCTACGTTCATCAAGCACGGCTGGGAAGTGATGTCGACAACTGCATGGGTTTTGGGAACATCGAAGCGTGCACTCAAAAGTCAAGAAATTCGAAGCCAGCTCTCGCCGTCGCTATCGCCATTGCGGGTGACGCCAGAACGGGCTCGTTGCTCCATGTACTTTGTCCATCGGATTGTGCCTTCAATCGCTTTTCTTTCCGTCTGACTGACTCGTGGCACTGAAGATGATCCGAGGATCGTGTGATGGGAGCACTGGCAAGAAGTCAAGGACAGTTCGTGCCGTCCTGCTCTGCACTATACTGGCGCAGATCCTCTGCAACTCGGCCTTCTCATCACTCGCATTCGGCAGTAGGTCCTTGGGCGCTTGCTTCCCCGCTCGTCATCAACGCTGTTGTGTGCGAGTTAGATTCGAGCCCACAGCACCATACCGCGAGTCACATGACAGAAACAGCATGCGGGTGACTGAGGTACAGTCGAGGCTTGCAAGGATCATGGAGTGCGCATGGAGAAGGGAAGCTCCTTCTGTCGGGGCGCGTACGCCTCTGACAGCGGCATCGAGGGCGCTTAAAGGCGTACGCGAGCCTCCATAACATAGCTCGTACAGAACATGTGCCAATCGCGGTGTGGGTGATGGCGGATCACGGTGCTACGCTCTCAACACATGCAGCCCCAGCACGTCTGGCACGGGGGAGTTCCGAGCATTACTCTCTTGAGCAGGCTCGCCGAAGGCATCACGATTCTAGTCTCACACAGACTGACACAGTCGAGAGTGTTGTGGAGCAACCGGAAGCGGGTAGTGGATGTTGGTCCAAATGGCGCGCGACGGAGGCGTCCAATCAGCGCTGTGAGCAGCTCGATGCCGCAACCGCGCGGACGAAGGAAAGCTGCCACGGACCGTCGAGCAAACAGCAGTTCCTTTGCCCAACTGATGGTGGTCGTGGATGTGAGTGGTGCGACGCGAATGAGCGGCAGGCGGCACGCGCACACGCGATGTCGCGTTGGGTTTGGGCGATGTCTCGGACAGCACGCCACCGCGGAGGAAGTGAGTGGCGGATGCGGCAGAGCAACGCGCAGGGCTGTCGGTTGTCGTAGGGAGTAGAGTACTGACTGAGTAGACAGTCGTCGGTTGGTGTTGTTATGCACGCAGGCTCGGCATTGCCGGTGGCCTGCATGATGAGCAGCCCCAACGGACCAGGTGCAGGCGGAAGAGTGCACCAGTTTCAAAGGGTGCCGACGAATCCACGTGAACGCTGGCGTCTTGCGCCTGTGAGTGGTCTCCTCTGCTGTGACTTTCGATGACTGCTTCGCCGCGTGCGTGCAGCATGGGCGTCTGCACGCATACTTGTGCCGCCCGCCGCGCTCAGCTCGCTGTGCGCTGCACTTGCAGCTCTGTTGTATCAGCAGCACGTCTTCGCCCTTCCCATCGCTTTGCCAGACGTAGCACCACCCGTACCGAACATGCGACCAGTATAGGACACGACCAGTATCGGACACGACCAGTATCGGACACGACCAGTATCGGACACGACCAGTATCGGACACGACCAGTATCGGACCTGCGAACCGTATAGGACACGGTCGATACCGGACACGGTCGATACAGGAGGACACGGCCCAGACAGAACACGGCCAGCACAGAGCACAGTCCAGAACACCGAAGCGGCAAGCAACCAGCAGAACACGGGCAGAACAGGTCGATACATATACGTGAGACCAATCTGCAGCCTACACGTAGCACCAGCTTGTGGCGCGGAACGCAGGGCTGATCGGCCAGCATCGGTGTCGCCGTCGCCGCCACTGCACTTCTGCACTTCTGCACTCAAAGTCGTGGCGCAGCACAGCCGGGTGCATGACGGCACCAGCACGCATCGCGTCTTCCGACGACTTGCACCGGCTGCATGCAAACAAAAGGTGATTCGCATCATTTCGCCTTGAATTCTTGTGCCGGATCGATCAATCCTTCGCGGTCGCACGACGGACATGCGGCTGCTCATCAGTACCTCTTGAATAATTCCATGCATACCCTCGAGCACACAACGACGGTCATTTTACGATCCCATGGCAGGACATATCACATAATCCAGATGAATACGCAATCAACGTGCAAGAGTAACGCGGACCGTGAAAGCATTTCGACCAAGAACCAGTTTAAATCATGTCCTCGTCGAGGACCCACTCCAGAGACACTACGCAATATTCGTCGAGACACCACAGCAGTCGCATCCCGGCCAAGAGTGATGCCGAGCAGGGCCAGCAGAACAAAAGCGCGCAACACATCTCCAGACTGGGGAAGAAGACCGCCAAAGATGCCGGTCACGTCCCGCTTAAAGCTGCCGGCAGAACCCCAACGCCCGTATCGATGACGGCGCACAAACATGGCGCAGACATGCAACGCTTCCTGACACCGGTAGCCGCGAATCCATCGGGCCCAGCAGGCATGCGGACGCCATCCCTCATCTCAGGCTCCTCAGCTTCGACATTCGACAGCCCCAGATCGAACACTCTGCGCCGGAAGCAATCTGGCGCGATCGACCAATATGCTGCACAGAAACGCTCCGATGCTGGAACACTGCAGCTCGTCATACCCTCCCCACAAGAGGAAGACGAAGATGAAGACGAAAAAGAAGTCATGTCACGCCACTATCTTGACGAGTCTGTATTTGGAATCCTGCCGCCTTCGACGACGTTGCCTGCAGGGTCAACGACTGCAGCTATGTGTGAGACTATCCAGTATCGCAACCTGACGAGGGATCCGCCTCTGCGTAGCTACACACCTTCCGTCACTCCATCAACGAGATACACAGACTCCCCATACAGCCATGTACCAACTCCGAGCTCGGCATCTTCATACTCGTCAGGATTGGCAGCAGTCGCAAGCGGGGCTCGTCCGCGGCGGTCGTCCAGTGCTTCGCAATCTGGCACACATATCAGCGGCACTAGCCGATCGGAAGAACAGCCGCAGTCCACATTGCTTCCGGTCCGAGAATCATCAACGTCATCCTCAAATTCCACGGTACGCACACTGAAAGAGGCCACGGCCAGTCGGCGACTGCGAAACACAGACGCACCTGCAGTGCCGGCGAAGGGGGGCATCACTTCGCCTCGTCCTGGAACTCCACGAGCCGAGGGGCGTAGGAATTTAACAAAAGAGCCTTCGCCGTCCAAGATTCGCAAGAAGCCCGTAGGGGTACCCCCCGAATTCGCGCACCTCAACGTCGCTACTCCTGTATCGAAGACTCCAGCCAGACCGAAAAGGGACGACGTGGCTTTTCTATCGGACCTGAACACTCCTGCGCCGGTTGTTCAAAGTGATCTCCCGCGCTTGTATACCGGCTACCACAAACGGACATCGTCGCAGGAAAGTCCGAACCTCGAGAGCGCGTCTAGCGTCAAGAGCAGATTTGGCTTTCCGCCGCGATCTTCTTCACGCGGCGCGTCCGCCTCCCCTCGGGTGGATTCAGCGATCTCGCCGCTGCACCCGGCGCTGCGCCCTGCACAGCAGGACTCATCAGATCCTTCATGGCAGGGGCCACCCACGAAGCACAGCCTACGTGGACAACGCAAAGACTCACCAGCTGTAGGCACCGCTCCGTCGCCAGCGAAGTCGCCTCGTTTCGGATTCTTCTCGCGCAAGCCAAAGACAGACACCAAAGCCGCCGAGAAGCCGAGACGCCTGTCCAGCAAAGGTCCAGTGGCTGGCACCGGTCATGAAGGATACGGGAGGTTCGGTTTCAGAGGCAGAAGTTCCAGCACCACGAGTAGTACTACTTCGCGGTCGCCCAGCAGTGATAGCACAACTAACACGGTTGGCCATGGATCAGCAACACGCAGAAGCAGTAGAAACAGCAGAAACAGCAAGGACTCTACTGAAATGGACCCTTTCCTGAAAGAGCGACTAAAACCAGTGTATCTGCGCGGTAGTGGGAGTACCTGGGGTCAGACCGAATCGATTTCCAGTGCGAATGGGGGCAGCGTGCAAGCGGGGTCCTCCCAGTCTTCCGTTTCCGATGGCGCTTCGCGCCCGTCACTATTGCCCTCTGCAATGAGCAGTTCATCTCGCCCCTCCTTTGAACACCGACCGTCACTAGGACGACGCAGTACGCAGGAAAGTTCCGACGATGGCTTCGATGCACGCATCTCCCAACACCGTGCACAAGCTTCAGGTGTTTCGCTTTCAAAAGTCTCCTCGTCTACCACTGGGTTCTCGCTACTACGGATCGGCGCCGGCTCGCAAGCACGACAACACTCTTTCGAAAGTGAGGAAGGACAGGGACTGTTGAGCAAAGAAGTGGCACAACCACCACCGCATGTTGCAGGAAGCAGCGAGGAACATCAGCCGCGAGGTGCTTCACCGGCCCGTAAACAATCGAACCGGCGGTGGAACTTCTTCCAACGTGCCAATCTTTCGCCTCGTACCAAGGGAAAGCAAAGAGACGCTTCCAATGCTGCTCCCGCCAAGGGTATCGCACCAATGCCGGTCGCACACTACGCACTCATGGACGCAGTGCAGCCAGTGGAGCTGGCAGAAGTCGAAGACTTGGTCTCTGACCTGGAATCTGCCCGGGACAAAGCGATGAAGTTCTCGCACGCCATGGCCGAGAGGGAGCCCCGGGAGCAGTATAAGAGCCATGTTCTACGCTCAACAGAGCACTTTGTACCACAGGGACCGCCATCACTCCGCTCGAAGAGTGCCACACACGTCTCGTCACGGGAGGTGAGCCAGCCTGCAATGTTTCCTGAACCGCTCTCAAATCACCCTCATCACGCATGCCCAGCTTTGCCCTCGCATCTAGATGCGGTCACGAGGCCGGTTCACACGCCGGAGCAAGACCACGGCTCGCCACGACAACCACGACTCTCGCCGGTAGGGCGCATACCAGCGGTGGTATCGAAACGAGATCGAGATCGGAAGTTGTCAGATGTGTCGTTTTCGCGACCATTCGCGCAGAAACAGCCCAAACCTCCCGGAAGGGTCTATAACCAAATTCGCGGCATGGCAAGTCCAGTGGAGCGCGAAAGCCATCCGGCTTCGGGCCAGAGCACGTGGCCTGAACGTTTCGCGAAAAGCCCCCTTGAAGACACCAACGCGGGGGACGTTTTTAGACGTGCGGATCAGACACGAGCCATCGACTCACGACAGGGCGAGTTCATCACCTTTCCTGATCGCAAAGACTCGCAGCAGTCGTACTTGTCGGGCAGCTCCGGGAACAGAAGCGACTCAACCAGGGTGAGTGCAAGCAGTGCTCAGCTGCCTCAGCAAGACGACATTTGGAATGAATATGACGACTTGATGGATGCCATCGCGTCACACAAACCTCACACGACTGCATTCCCACCCGGACAATCGTACGCTCAAGCACACCCGGATCTCACCGCCACAGCAATGCTTCACTCGCATCCCCCTCCATCCAGCACTCCTCCAAGAATTGAGCTTCCTGCCCTTCCCGGCTACATCAACCCGACTGTTCTCACTGTGCCACAACAGGTATCACGGTTCCTGCAGCCTTCGATGTCGCCCTTGACACCTGACACATTGTCGGCTTGGGTAAATGGATATGGCAACCGCAGCTCCTGCACCTCATTTGACCGCATGAGTAGTCTTGATATTCCGATGGTGGACGTGCCATTACAGCAAAGGCTTCGACACAGCGCCGTCTCCTCACGTCAAAGTACTGGCTCACGACACTCGAGATCCACGTCCTCGCCAGACATGATTCCATATGGCGCGGAGAGAGCCAGTTATCATCAACGTACACCAAACGTTGCTCATCAGGTGGCAGCAGACGTGGAAAAGCATAGGACCAGGCATGCAGACAACATGCGATTCGGGGCGTTCATGACTAGTAAATGGTTAGCCTTCGGAAAGATATTGTTCAGTCCAGCCAGCGAGCTACGACTCGCGAGCGAAGCACGAGTTCTTGTCATTGACGGTCTCAGCAGCGATTGGTCCTATTACATTGCTCGATCATACCCAAACACTGAGGTCTACGACATGAGCGCTGGCTCAAAAGTTTCCACAGGTCTTGGATGGGACGATGCGGATGCTAGCACGCCGACCAATTTCCGCCGGATCCCGGTGGTAAGTTTGTCTGCAGCTTTCCCTTTCCCCAGAGGCTTCTTCAATGCCATCGTGCTCCGGTTCCCGACCGCCACTACCGAGCACAGCTATAGCGCCTGCGTGTCCGAATGCAAGCGTGTGCTTCGCCCGGGAGGATATCTCGAGGTCGCCGTCCTGGACCTAGACCTTGTGAACATGGGAAGCCAAACTCGCAAGGCCGTGAAAGGTCTCAAGACCAGAATGCAGATTCGTGATCCATCCGTGTGTCTGGGAAACCTCAGCGATGTTCTCGTACGCATGGTCGGACGGAAAGGTTTCGAAAACATCCAGCGCTGTGTGGTGGGAGTGCCAGCGGCGGGACGAGTGCGATCCCAGGACCTCAGCGGCTCCGGCTCAGATAGCTCAGGGAGAACGTTGTGGCACCGCAGCCATGTCCCCTCGGCTCACGATGGATCGGATTTTCTCCATCTTCTCAACGACACTGAGGAAAAGATGCCTGATCTTGGAAACAACGCCGATGAGAGCATCACCAAAATGGTGGCCAGAGTAGGTCGTTGGTGGTATAGCAACTGCTACGAACGCGCTCTACTCCCGGCTGACCAGAGCATTTGGAGCGAGCGAGGTCTTCTGCGGGAATGCGAGAAGCAACGTACTAGTTTCCGCCTACTGATATGTCAGGCCCAGAAGCCGCTCCAGACACGAAGACGAACTGTCAGTGTATAAGCAGCGCTGAGGAGAAAGGTTGTCTTTTTCCCCTTCACGACTTGATGATTCACGACGGCTGGCCTGTCAGCAATTTCTTTTTTATTTATTTTTTGGAGATGTTCGTGTTTAAGCGTCACTTAGCGTTCAAGCGAAGCGATATAATTCTTACTTTTTGGGGCAAGTTCCTGGTGAACATACTCGGAATGTAATGGGGGTCAAGACGCATCTATGGCCTCACGGCTGAAACAGGAATCAGCGGAAGATCATATAGCATCAGTGGCATGTAGACCTGAATGGATAATGAGAATTGGCGTAATGAATGTAGACAACCGTTTTCATTTCTATTTCGTGTGAATCGATTTCTGGTCTGGGGTAATCTGGTTTCTCGTTTTGAGCACTATAAGGATGCATGAGGGCAGACAGTGAAAGGCTGGAGCAACCTTAGGAAGAAGACACGTCAGACTCGCTGTAGATACAAGCAGATGAAGGGCCACTGCTGATCTCAGAAGGTTCCGCACCGCTGTCGTTGCCCTCGTATTCCACGCAAATGTCGCTTACTCCCGAAGCCTTGATGTTGGTGAGGGTGGCGGTATCTCCATAGTTGCTGTTAATTCCCACCAGAGAAGAGCCGTCGGAGGCAGTAATGTCGTCCAAGATGATGTGTCGTTCGGTCATGGTATCGCAGTTGCTAAATCGAACACAGGTAAGCGGATGTCTGTTGTGAGTGGTCAAATGCTTGAGGATATCCTTCACTTACCCGCAGCTTCTGTACAGTTTTCCGAAGTCGCTGACGGTGAATCCGGACACTTTGAGGGTCCCGCCTGAGGTGAGAGTTAGTACGTGTTCAGTATTACGTTCGAAGGGAAACTGACCTCCGTTGTGTTGAAGAACTTTGTCTTCTGCTCCAAAGGCGCCGCCTCCACTAATGGTAGTTGTTCCGCTACGGATCGTCAGCGTTGGCAACGCGATCATACTCCTATTCTAAATTCCATTCCTCTATCTGGGCTTGCAATGATTCAAACGATGCAAGATCCATCGATAAACATGCAGTTTAAATCAACACTGATGTCAGGGGAGAAGGGTGGCTCACCTAGCTGACTGCTCTTTGATCGTGAACGCATCCTCGCAGACTGCACTCCACCAAACGTTGGTGAGGGTACACTGGCCGAAACTAAAAAAATTGTTAACAAAAAGAGCAACGGCCAGGTGGGTTGAGATCACTCACCAATGGACGCCCTCGCTCTGGTTGGGACCAATGATTACATTGCTCAAAGAAGCCTACACACAGTCAGATTGCGCAAACCGTTCATTGTTGGCGTCCAAAACTCACACCCTCTTCGAGGTGAAAGACGGCATCGGATGAACCTCCCTCGCTCTGTCCACTACACGAGGCGCCACGATCGAAGGCGACCATGCCGCCATCGAAAGATTCGCCGGCAGCGATGGTCTGGACGGCGCTCAGAATGGATGTGCCAGAGGAGGCGGGCAGCTCGCCTCCAGATGCTGCAGAGCCCCCGCCGGACGAAGCTGCCGATGTGGTAGCAGGTGCAGAGGCGAGGCTAGAAGTGGCAGCACTGGTGGCCGATGAAGATTTGCCCGACTTGGTCGCACTGGCTTTGGCAGAGGACGAGCTGGAGGTCTCATCGTCATCGTCGTCGTCGTCGTCAGCGCGCGCTTTGTTTCTGAACTGCTTGATAGGGTTGAAGGGTGCGGTAGGCCAGGGGAGGATTCCAGTTGCCGTCGGGATGATTCCAGTAGGACATGCACCACCAGTTGCCAGTGGGCCTCCAAAACCCTTGGGATACTCCCAGTGCGGAGCAGGTACTGCGTTGGCTCCGATGGCCAAAGCCATGCATGCGGGGACGATGTATTGCATTGTGGGTGATGGAAGACCGAGTAATCAAGCGGTGCTGCAGAGACAGAGTATGTAGAAAGAAGGACAAGCGAAACCAGTCGCTGGAGGTAAGAGAAAGGAAGTTTTGAAGGGGCGTTCTGAGCAGGCTCGTCGTTCAGTTGAGGATATATATGCACTTACGAAATGCCTCACAGCGTCTTATGTGTGCTTCTGCCAGCGATCGGGTGCAGGATGGAAATGATGCTGCATGACATATTGATTGAAACATTGCGAGGCGTGGCCGGCGGAGGAGAAGGGTCGAGAGCGCAGCTAGGAGCACAAAGTAGATGAAGCCAAGAGGTGTATAGGCAGTTGGGCAGTGCCGTTGTCTGGGAGAACGTTGGAGTGTGCTGCAGTCCCACGCAGCAATGAAGACGAAACAGTGGGTGGAGTGGCCGTCGTCGTATCAGATGCAGATGAGTGCTCCATAGCGGAAGGGTGATGCCGAAGTTGTGAGAAGCGAACTGTTTCAGAGAGTGTGATGTGGAGCGGCGCGATGCAGTCGGTTGTAGATGCCAAGATGGATGCATCTCGAACACGTGGAGGCGAGCGCTGGAGCAGCAGCTCTTGGCCGTTGATATCGCTGGACGAGCCATGAACTATGATGGCGATGCGGGTGGTGGTGGCGATGATGGTGGAGGAGGAGGCGGTGGTGGTGATGATGGTGGAGGAGGAGGCGGTGGTGTTGTGTGAGACGTGATGTTCTCGACCCTGTGGTGTGTCAACGTCAATCCCGTCGATGCGCGTCAGTCAATCAGTCCACCGCGACTCGCGCATTGCTCAGCGCTCATCACCACACCACCCCCATATCACCACTGCGCCCATCGCCCGCGCCGCGAGCTCCATGTCGCCATGGCCCAGCCAACGCCGTCGCCGGCCTCCACCGACGTCCCCGTGCTGGAGCGGCACACCGTCTTGAACCTCATCCCCGTAGGCCTGCATGAAGCCAGCCTCGACTCGCCGACTTTTCGTGCCACGGCTGTGCACTTCGCCGACAATATCGATGCCGTGGAAAGATGGCTGGATGGCTACGTGAAGGCTGCCTCGCGCCTGGTCGCCGAGGTCTCGTCGTTGGAGGCCACCGTCAACTCGTTCTTGAGCCAGTCCATGCCGCCCGCCCTCATTAGCGAGGCCGTGCTCGATCACGATTACACCCTGCTGGCTATGCGTCGCTACGGCGAGGGTGCGCGCGAGTTCTGGTCACATACACTTCGCGGCATCAAGCGCTATGACACTGCCGTGATAGATCCCATCAAGGCGTTCCTCGGCCAAGATCTGCGCGCCTTCAAGGACGCGAGGCGTGCGATGGAGATGGCCCAAAAGAGCTTCGATGCTGTCATTACCCGCTTCTCTGCGCAAAGCAAGATCAAAGAGCCATCGTCCTTGCGAGAAGAGGCATTCCAGCTCCATGAAGCGCGGAAAGTCTACCTCAAGGCCAGCATGGACTTTTGCGTTCAAGCTCCCCAGCTGCGTGCTTCCCTTGATAAGGTAAGCTGTTGCATCGTGCCTCGCTCCCGCCCTTTCTCGTGTGATCGTGCATCATGTAGATGCTGATGACCCCGTTCTGGCACGCCAAGCTAGCGGAGTCTGTGTGCGTCAGAACTGAGCCTGACACCTTGCAGCTGATTGTCAAGATCTTCGCCGATCAGTGGAAAGAGATGCGACAAGCCCGAGAGTCCCGTGCAGCAACATTCGCTAGATGGGGAAGTGAAATGGAACGCATTCGGGGATGGAGCAAAGAGATGGAGAACTCAGAGCGTGCTTTCAAGCGAGAGCTACTTGCCGCACGCAAATTGATCGAGGATAGCGCAGAACAGAAGAAGCGGCCTTCTCGCGAGGTAAGTGATCCATTCGGGACATGGCTCTCGCCAGACCCCTAGTCTCTACTCGCCCGCTAGCGATGAAAGTCTGCACTCTGTTGTTGTGCTGACCAAAGACAGTTGGAGGATTATTCGGCATCAACAGTGCCCTTCCTGGGCACTGGCGCGTCCGCGGCTACCGGCGCGAACAAAGGTGCTTCAGAATTGGCTGAAAAGCAAGGCTGGCTATTTCTTAAAACTGTTACAGGCCGGCCAGCCAGGACTGTGTGGTCACGTCGTTGGTTCTTCGTGAAGAATGGCATCTTCGGGTGGCTGATTCAAGGAAGGTCTGGAGGCGTTGAAGAAAGCGATAGGACTGGTGTTCTCCTTTGCAGTGTTCGACCAGCTTTCCAAGAGGAGAGACGCTTTTGTTTCGAGGTCAAGACCAAAGATCAAAGCATCATTCTCCAAGCAGATGGTCAACAGGTATGTTCCGGCATCAGATGCGTTCCTCTGGTCGGAACGCTGTAATCTAACATCCTATAGGAGCTCACCGAGTGGATCAGCGCGTTCGAGGTTGCTAAAAGGAAGGCTTTGGACGATCCCGGCAGCACAGAGGCATCTTCCTCTTCTGCGCCGGGCATAGATCCTGCTTTCGCGATCAGCCCGCCTGTGGCACCAGAATTTGCCGCGAAAATTGGGGACGGACATGCAGCACAGACTAGCGAGGATTTAGCTGTGGGTGAGTATTTGATCACAGCGGAGGATGCTGGTCTGGAGTTACGTGCAGAGGTGATGCTAACATGTCGAAGGACTCACAGCACCAGAGCGGGAAGGTGGTAGTCTAGGCGTCGCAGCCCGTCCGAGCTTCGACGTTAATCCTCGAAGATTAACAAGCCTTGAACGTGAGGCCGAAGGCGGTCTCCGTGAGGCTTCTCGTGACCATGCCGCCCGCATCATACAGAAGCTCGACTTACACAAGAGATCCACTGCGTCACCGCATATGACCCAAGGACCGGCAGCTGGCGGGGGCATTGCCAGCCTCATTTCAGCGAGTCACAGCATTCTGCCCGTCGGGCCCGGTGGCACAGATGGACCGAGGCGAACATTCACGATGCCCATTAGCAATTTACCATCGAGCAGCTTAGCGCCTTGTACACTTGCAAACCCACCAGCCGCGACCAACCTCAGCCACACTGCCGTTGTTGTCAGTGGAGAGCGAGGTATTGGTCTAGGACCACCAGACGGGAGTGGTATGCCTTCTGGCATTCTGGCAAATCTCTGGGGCAGCAGCAACTGGGGCCATGTCAATCGCCTCGGCGACGATGGCTCGCTGCGCAGGCCATCCTCGCAGCCTGCAAGCCTAGGCGTGCGCGGCGTGTCTATCTCCCAGGACGATTCAATAATCATGGATGGACAGAGTGAAACGACACACGCCAACGATGCATACATGTCTGATACAGGCAATACTCTAGGCCATCGCAAGAATTTGAGCATTGGGGGCGAGATTCATCTATCGGCGGCCAAACCCAGCCAAGACCAGGATGGCGCAACAAGCTCGACAGTGCCGGACGAGTATCCGAGCTACTACCCGCTACCGCTTAAAGCCCAAAATGCGCAGTTCCGTATGCTGTTCCCTTCAGTGACAAACACGGAAAAGGTCGTATTGGTATTCCGGGCGACCTGGAATCCGAACGATCAACAAGAGTTCCCAGGGCGTGTCTACGTGACACCGTACGAGATATACTTCTTCTCCAACCACCTCGGGCTCGTGCTCGTCACTGGTGTCAGCCTTTCCGCTCTCGTTGAAGTGACCGCTGCGCCTGGTCGCGATTGTGACTTCATCTACCTTCACCTCGAGGAGGGGTATCGAAAAGATGAGACTCGCAGGCTCACAATCAAAGTGTTCTTGGAGCCATTGAAACTGCTACAACGGAGATTGAACTTTCTCGTGCGCAATGCCCATGCCGAGGCACCGGCAGGCCTGGAGGAGATTATCAAAACGCTTATCAAGATGGAAACAGAACCTTTGCGCCGACGATCAAGTGCAGAAAGCTGGGAGTGGGAAGATATCGTCTACGAGGCTGATGACCCCCTTCGGAGCGATCCAACGACACCGCAACGTCGCCGTGACCGCAACGTCAAAGCCAGCTTGCGCATCGACGGCAGTCTCTATGGTGAAACCGTAAGAACCGGTCGAGACATTCAGAAATTCAAGCTGCCTTCGCAGCCTGTGGTATATGCACCTCAAGGCATGCAGGCGAGTGTCACGAGGGATTTCAACATAAGCGCCAAGGCTTTGTTCCATATCATGTTCGGAGGCAAGAGTGCCGTATTCCAGATCCTATACGCGAATCGATGGGGGACCGCTATCGCACAGACGCCCTGGAACAAAGCGGATCGTGGCCACTGGACCAGGAAATTCATTACTCAGGACCAATCGGTGACGGACATTCAGATCATTGACATCTACAACGACCATCTCTGTTACGTGGTGACCAACGACAAATACGCTCATCGCCTCCCGTACGCCAAGTCCTTCCTCTTGACCACAAAATTCGTCGTGACGCACACTGCAAAATCCCGATCTAAGCTGGCCATCTTTCAGAATTTTGTCTGGCGTCAGCAACCGTCGATACCATATTTAAAACGTCTTATCGAACGACAGGCGTACAACGCTTTGGAGGCAGACGCATTAGATCTTTCGAACGTGGCAATGGACCAAGTGGCCAAGCTAGGCAATTACAGCAAAACCATCAAGGCGGTGGAAATCTTCGGCACTGTCGGTCAACAGACACAGACAGCGCAAATCGGCAGCGACGAGGTTCCAAGTGGAGCGCTGCCTCCCATAACGCCAGTCAGCAGCAAGTCGATCACCGTTTTCCAGCTGGTGTCCAACGACCTTCTCGCCCGTACGTTGAGTGCGTCTAGTTTAGTACTGGATCTTGCGGCCGCCATCGGAAAAGGGGCAATCTCGCTGTGCACCGCGCATACACTGCTTATCATTGTCCTCGCCATTTCGGCGCTCTACAATGCTTGGCACGGATACCGTGACGGGTTAGTATGGTACCACGAACGAAGTGCCGCCAAGTTTATGGCGCGGGTGGGCGTGGTGCCAGACGTGATGATGAGCAAAGGGATATATCTGCGCGATCTGGAACATTTGGTGGCAGCGGACGTGGTTATCAACGCCACCGACTCATGGGACATGTCCGATGCAAATTCTCAGAGGACATGCCGGAGCACGTTTCACGAGCATGTCATGTCGTCCAAAGCTCTTCCAGGGCCAGGATCACCCGGAGTACAATTGCAGAGATCGCGAGACTCGCTGGCTAGACAGCGGCACGACCTGGTGGTTGCGCTGCGAGTCGTCAACCGCATCGAAAAGAACGTGGTTCAAGCGGAATTCGAGGATTGGGTCCGAGCGGAGTCGCGGAAATGCGAGCGCGTGGAAGGCATGCTTATGCAGCTCGTTGCCAACAGCACTGATGCGCCCACTGGCTTGGGCCAGGACTTTGCTGAGTACTGCAGCAGCTGCCGCGTGGAGGTCTGGGCGCTCGACAACGGCACGCGGCTAGTATGAGCAGCAGCATCGTAGCAGGCGGTAGAAGTAGCAGTGATGTCTGACAAGCAGAAAAGAAGTCAATATAGAGCGTGAATGTGGATGTCTGTGCGTGTAGAAGCTGCGTGAAGTGGAGTCGGCGTTCGCGGGCGATGACGGAGAAGCAGCTCGGAGCTTCTTTCACGCGCAGCCAACATTTGCGCGCCAGCCCGACCTCAGACATTCGCTCCCTCACCGTCGCATTGCAGCAGCTCGCCCATCATGCTGCGCGTAGCTGTGTCTCGAGGCGGCTGCGGCGTGCGCGCTGCTGCGAGTCGCCAATGGCAGCCGCAGCGGGTGCAGCACCTGTGGTCGGTACGCCGTGCTTCCCCCCCAATGCTTCTCTTCCAGCACAAATCGAACTGACCACCTCCTCTAGACCGCCCAGCGCGCCCAGAACACCGCCCCGCCCACGCCCGATAAGGTCGTTCTGCCTGGTTCCCAAAGCGGCGGCGCGGCGGGAGTTCCACAGGCTCCTGTCTTGCAGTCGTCCACGCCGACCGGTACACCTCCCATCCCGCCACGAGTCCCTCCATCGCCCGCTGATGTCAATGCTGCGCCGCCTGCGTCCTCGACGACCCTCGGTGCGAAGACTGGTGCTTCTTCGGCGCCTCCACCACCTCCCAAGAAAAAGGGCCGCTTCAGACGCTTTCTGCTCACGCTGCTCGTCCTCTCCGCCCTCGGCTATGGTGGTGGCGTCTATTATTCGCTCATCAACGACAACTTCCACGATTTTTTCGTCGAGTACGTGCCCCTGGGAGAAGATGCCGTGGCATACTTTGAGGAACGGGAATTCCGCAAGCGCTTCCCCAGCTCTGCATCAGCTTCCTCGCGCAGCTGGCCCCAAACTCGCGGCGAGAACAAAGTGACAATCGGCCGTCAAAGTGGCATTAGCCCTCGGGTTGCAGAGGTGGATAACAGTGGAAGTGACTTGGGGTCGCGCGGCCGACATACGAGTGCCCTGGAAGATAATAATGCCAAGCCAGCATCGAAGAAAGAAACAACCAAAGAGTCTACAAAGCCCGAGATCCCGGATGTATCGACGAAGTCCCTGCTCAAGGACATTAGCAAGCCAACGAATGCGAAACCTGCGGAGAAGCCGGCTGCAAATGTTGCGGTACCCGCGATTGATCACCTCAATGCTCCAGAGGCCTCCGAGCCGGCAGTGCAAGAAGCCATCAAGCTGGTGAACGGCATCATTACAGCGATCAACAACACCGCCGATGCATCAAAATACGGCTCCGTGCTAGCAGAGGCCAAGGACAACCTGAATAAAGTCATTGGGGAAATCAAGCTCGCCAAAGAGAAAGCCACCCACGATGCCGAGACCGAAATCAAGAATGCGCACATCGAGTTCGACCAGGCTGCCAAAGAACTCGTACGCCGTCTGGAAGGCGAGATGCGTGAGCAGGAGACTCGCTGGCGGGAAGAGTACGAGCAGGAGCGTGAGAAGCTCAGCACAAGCTACCAACAGAAGCTTTCTGCCGAGCTGGATGCCGCACGGAAAGTCTACGAGCAAAAGAAGCAAAACGAGCTCATTGAACAAGAAATTGCACTGCAAAAGAAATTCATGGAAACCGTTCGAGCAAAGGTTGAAGAAGAACGCAATGGCAGACTATCAAAACTCGATGAGCTTTCCAGCAGCGTAGCAGAGCTCGAAAAGCTGAACTCGGAGTGGAATGAGGTTGTCGATGCTACTCTCCAGACTCAACATCTTCAGGTCGCTCTCGAGGCTGTGCGAGCCAAACTGCAAGAGTCCGATACGCCTACGCCTTTTATCAACGAGCTCGTGGCCCTGAAAGAAGTCAGCAAGAACAACGATGTGGTCAATGCTGCTATCGCATCTATTAACCCTGCGGCGTACCAGCGCGGTATTCCGTCGGCGGCTCACCTGATCGATCGTTTCCGGCGCGTAGCATCGGAAGTCCGCAAGGCAAGCCTGCTGCCCGAGGGCGCGGGCGTAGCTAGTCACGCGGCTTCGGCTGTATTGAGCAGGCTCATGTTCCAAAAGAAATCAGACCGAGGGCTGCCAGAGGGAGATGATGTGGAGGCGACGTTGGCAAGAACAGAAGTTCTCCTTGAAGAGGGCAACCTAGACGCCGCGGCGCGCGAAATGAATGCGCTTAAAGGTTGGGCCGGAGTGCTGAGTAGAGACTGGGTGGGCGAATGTAGAAGGGTGCTTGAGGTCCAGCAAGCTATTGATGTGAGTACACGCTATCCTTCCCTTGGGTTATACGCCATGCTAACAGCAGCTTCAGGTCATTGCTGCCGAAAGCAGATTACAAAGTCTGCTCGTTCAATGATGCGGGCCTAGGGTTCATCTGGTTCGTAGCTGAGCTCTAATCAGCCTGTAGCATATTCAGTCCAGTCCTCTGTGTACAGCAAAATAGACAAAATGGATTCCAAACAGTGTCATAAATCCGCCGTCTCTGTCTCAATGACCATACTCCTGCAATTGAGCCGCAACAGCAGCTATTGTGTTTCAGATTCATAAGTGTGGATCCGTTCATCACAGGGGCGTAGGCAGACGACTTATCGTGCAAACAATGTTGAACCATAGCTCTGAGACGCCGAGCCCGGTCGGGAGCGCGCAGCGTCCACTGCCAAGTCAGAAACGCTGAAGAGGACATATCAGAACAGATGAAAGCATTTGACGCCGAAGTCTGGCATGATTTTTTGTCGGCGGCATCAAAAAATTGGCTTCGGCTGCTTCGCGACTAACACGAGAAGCCTAGTCTACAGGTGTTTACTTGATATCTGTGAAACTACTAGCCCTGCCAGATTGGGTTCATGTCTGCTGCTGTCTCGGCTACCCAGTATGCAATTTCACTCTCCGAGCTTGGATCGCATTGTTGTCTGCTATGCAATAGCTTTCCGTGGCCACTGAGCACGTCTACGCGGCCGAGCTTTGGCTATCTATAACATGACCTAAGCACGAAGCTCGTTGAGCTTCCAGGTGATGTGGGCGCGTGCCTCTCCCGTCGCACCAATGTTGCCGGTTCTTCGACACAATCGTGGAGGGCGGGCTCTCCTGGGTCACGAAACCCCGCTGCAACATTTGAGGCCTCTGCAGGAACTTTTGCCATCCTGCTGACAAGGCTCATGGTCATGTCTACGCAGCCATACTCCTTCCGTTTTGCTGTTCTGTTCATCGAGAGACGTGCTGGATGAAGATGCTTATTTCGGTTGCAATGCATAGGATCGCACTGGATACAACACCTTTGGGAAGCCCTTTTGAAGCTCCGTACTGACAATCTTCAAGCCAGCTTCTTCCCAGATCTGCCTAAAATGTGCGTCGGTCCTGGTGACGGAGCTGTCGGTGTCATCAAAAACATCCTCGCCGAGGTGATGATTGCTGAGATTTTCTTTTACGACTATCCAGCCTCCCGGCTGCAAGAACGGTGCGACTCGCTTGAGATATGCCACGAGCTGGACATCTCGGATTTGTCCCACGCACCATTGATTCCAGATCAGATCGTATTTGACCTCGGGTGTCCATTCTTCGAGTCCGACATTGTATATCGTTCCTACACATGGTTCGTCCTTGACCTGCCGAGACAGAACCTCCACGGGCTCGACAATGTCAACGGTCTGTGCCACATTGCTCAGAAAACCCTTCGTGACCCGCCCAATTCCTGCTCCCGTGTCGACCGCACGCGGCAGCTTGCCGATGGACGGAGGGTATTGCTTCGACGACCGGCGGAGTTTGGCGAGGAAATTGGCGCTGCCTTGGAGATCTACGCGACTGACTTCGGGATAGCCGCCCAGCACCCCGGTGTCGTTGGCGGGTTGTTCGCTCCAGTATTTCAGCGCTGCCTCGTGGTTGATCTGCGCGTCGACATTCTCTTTCACCAATGGCATTTCCTCCGCCACGTCCTCTTCTTGCTCGTCGTCGTTGTTGCGCTGCTTTTTGCTGGAAATGTCGAACTCGGTGGATGCCCGACGTTTCTCCACTTCAGACATTATTGTTGGCGACGGCGGCGGTGGACGGATATCAGGTTAAACTCTGGTTCATTGATGGTGTGTTTGGGCCTAACTTGATTCGGCTGCGTAAGCCGAAGGCACGTCCAACATCTCTCCGTGGGTTGTCGATGACTTTGACATCGCATTGTCAAGGCTGTGTTGTTTCCAATGCACTTTTCCGCTCCAAAGATTGCATCTCGGAGTACATTACGACCGAGTACGATTCGTACTCAAAACAAGCAAGTGATGTGCGAAGCTTGCTGCTGTTTGAGCAAGGCATGATGCCATGCCCCTCACTATGTCGGCTACTGCTGTACCGCTTAGCCTGCAATGTGGCACATCATGTATTAAGTCTGATGTCGTTGACGGTCGAATGTTCATTCAGACGGATATAGCGTGCATCGCCTTTGATTCATGATTCTACAATGGCTGGAGCTTACGACAGTATGCCGTTGACAATGGAGGAAATGCTAAACAAAGATCCCACTGTAGCATCGACGAAGACGAATGATTCAGCAAACGGCAAGGTGCCTGATCCTCCCATGAGATATGGCGAACCGCTTCCAGACAACCATATTCCGCTGTACAAGAAACCACTGAAAACTCCGACGCGCAAGTTGCGGATCGCTTGCATTGGGGCTGGCATTGCTGCAATGAACTTTGCTTACAAGATATATCACGAATGGAAGGATGCTTTGGGAGAGAATACGGAACTTGTGCTGTACGAGGCGAACGATGATATTGGTGGCACGTGAGTGGAAGCGACTACCAGCGTTTCTTGAGGTGGTTTCGGTTTCAGCGTGAACACGACCATGTTCTAACGACTACTACAGGTGGCTCGTCAATGTGTATCCTGGCGTGTAAGTAAATGTTCTATGACTGAGGAGCCGGAATTGATCAAACTGAATAGCGCTTGTGATGTGCCATCGAGTATCTACACCTTTCCATTTGAGCCAAATCCAAATTGGAGTGCGTTCTACGCCTCGGGGGGGGAAATTTTGGAATACTTCAAGGCAGCTGTAGCGAAGTGGGATCTTGCCCGAGACGTCAAACTTGGTCATCGAGTGTAAGTACAATCTCTTCTCTGCGACTCAACAGTTCCGGTCCTGACAGACCCAGATCACACGCGGCTTTCTCAGAGGAGTCCGGCAAATGGAATCTGCGACTTGACACGAAAGAGGGAACCATCGAAGACTCCTGTGATATTCTCATATCAGCAGTGGGCTTCTTGTCTAAATGGCGCTGGCCAAATATTGCAGGCTTGAAGGACTTCCAAGGAGAGACGATGCATTCTGCGGACTGGAACACCGAATTCGACCCCACTGGCAAACGCATCGGAGTCATAGGCAATGGCAGTTCAGCTATTCAGATCGTTCCTCAGCTTGTTGAAAAAGCAAATCACCTTTCCAATTTCATAAGGAATCCGACGTATATTACCCCCGGGCTAGGCTCAGGCGCTATCGGAGGAAAGGTACAGTATTTCTTCAGCGAGGAAGAGAAGCGAAACTTCCGTGAGAATCCAGAGGCACTCAAGCAGTATCGAAAGAAGATCCAAGCGGCAAGCAATAGGGCCTTTGATATGTTCGTCAAGGACTCTGAAGCACAGATAGCGGCACGACAAGCGACGGCTGCCCAGATGAAGGAGAAGTTGGGAAACGACGAAGTATTGGCTGCGAAACTGACGCCGGACTATGTGGGTTGCATTGCCATCTTTCCAGAACCCTGGTATAGCCATCGTGGGCACGACGCTAACACTGAGCAGGAGGTTGGGTGTCGAAGGGCGACTCCTGGACCCGGATATCTGGAGTCGTTCAAGCGTGATAACGTGTCACTAATCACCGAACGCATCGAGAAAATAACCCCAGCTGGCATTATTGTCGTCAAAGCATCGACCGGCGAGGAGCAGGTGCACGAAATGGATGCCATTATCTGCGCGACGGGTTTCGATGTGTCTCACCGACCGCCGTTCCCACTAATCGGTCGTAATGGCGTCTCTCTTGCAGACTATGTAAGTTTGGTCGAGGAGAACTATCCTTGTCAACGGAGTCGTTGACAGCTACCGCGGGCGGATCCGGTTTATGAGCCTGTCGAGCCCGTCACGCCCGTCAGCTAACGTCCGTTCCGAACATCGTGACTCAGCTACTTGCAGATGCAGCTGTTTCGAGCAGAGCGGAAAGTCATGTGCGCGTCGAGCTTGCACTAACACTTCGCAGTGGGCAGTCGAACCGACGTCATACCTGTCGCTGTGTGCCTCCGGGTTTCGTAAGCAATGCGTCCTGCCTGCAATATTGAAGCATGAATACTCACCAGTAGTAGCCAACTTCTTTACCTTCTCCGGACCAAACGCTCCTGGTAAGCCAGCAGACGTTGCGCCCAGGTATGCCCGCTAAATGATTCACAGTTGGACACGGCTCTTTGATGGCCGGGCTGGGATGGTCTGCAGACTACATGTGCCAATGGGTACTCAAAATGTTACAAGAGGTACACGTTTTCAGCTGCCGATGAAACATTCTCCGCAACGACGTGGCGAACTGAGCTGATTCGACGTAAATTGCAGGACATCAAGTTTGTCGACGTGAAGCAAGATGTGCAGGAAGAATTCAACACGTACGGGGACGAAAT
Organism: Cercospora zeina; assembly: GCA_022702355.1. Classification (NCBI taxonomy): domain Eukaryota; kingdom Fungi; phylum Ascomycota; class Dothideomycetes; order Mycosphaerellales; family Mycosphaerellaceae; genus Cercospora; species Cercospora zeina. The sequence goes on along the minus strand of JAKLWX010000002.1, from coordinate 1,750,542 downwards.
TATGCAGACTTTGGTATGGTCCGGAGGATGTCAATCGGTAATTGGAGTTCGTGCGAGAGTGAATAGAATCTACCACTGACGCTCGCGAACAGTGGTACAAAAATCACAGGGTCGACGGACGGGTAACAGCAGTCTGGCCCGGGTCAGTCTTGAGCTACCATGACATGATCTCGACGCTGCGACCCGAGGATTTCGAGATTCAATATCGCTCGCGAAATCGCTTCAGATTCATGGGCAATGGGCGGACGCTGAGAGAATATAATCCCGATGCCGATCTAGCTTTCTACTTGACTAGATAGAGAAAAAGGTTTTTTTTCCACTCTTGCGCGATCGACGTCTCGTGTCTCTAGTGTCGCGTTTGGGATGCGCGTTCCAGGCGTGAAGACAATCTAATAAAGGGTTCGGGATCAACAAGCTCCCGCAGTATGCACGCACGCCTAAGCGCTTGACTCGAGATCGTGACAGGAGCAAGGAGTGTGGTCGTGGTTGCACATGGCTGTGACGCCTGCGGGAGTATCGTAGTCCATATGTATCTTCTGCTCCGCGCTGGCTGCAACAGCATTTGTACCATGAATTCCATCGTCTCGTTCGGCAACGGGATGGCCGATCTATCATGCTGTGCGCCGCCAGTGTGGGCGGAAATTATGTGCGCGCCGAGGCTTGCTCTCCAGAGAGTAGTCGTCTGGGGGGGGTTGCAGAATCGGGCGGGCATGCCCCTGCAGCGAGTCAAGGTGAAGCATGTGTGCATGCGTGCGAAGCGAAATGCAAGCACCAGGAGGAGACAGCAGCAAGCATGCAGCTCGTGTTCCTGTCAGACACGGTCTCCGCCGAGCGTTCGCAGACGCTGGCAGGGCGGGAGTAAGCGAGCAGGCGACGCGCTTGGCACGGTTGCGTCAGAGAGAGCGTATAGCCAGCGCGACGCGCGACCTCTTTCCTCCCACACACACACACACACACACCTTCTCCAAGCAGCAGCATCAGCCGCAGCATCGCCTTCATCAGCACCGCACACCACAGCAGCATCGCCATCAAAAGCAAGAGCGCCTTCATCAGAAGCAGCAGCAGCGGCAGCAGCGACAGACCACCAGAATCAGCCACAGCAATCAGCGCCCCGCAGTTCAGCCGCGACGGGTTGGAAGCATGCGTCTCCTTCCCACCCTTGCACGCCCACCAACTGCCCTCGCCTCGCCCCTTGGGAGCGAAATCATGTCTCTGTCTCACCTCCGTCCGCACCTCCCACCGCACAACGACTCTGTTGTCGACGAGGACGACTACTTTCTGGAGCTCGCCAACGAACACGCAGCCGCCAGCCAGCCATCTGCGCACAACCGCTCCTGCTCGCGCCGCTCCATGTCTCGCGCCTCCTTCTCGAAGCGCCGCTCAATGCCCGCCGAGGCACTGCGACCCAGCACCAGCGCTGGCGGCGCTGGCAACGCCTGCACGCGGCCACCCTCACGCCTCGACGCGCTACGCGCCTCCACCAGCCTCTTTCACAACAACAACAACAATCAGAACAACAACACCGGCCTCCAGCGTCGCGCGTCACTGACGCGCACGTCACATTATGACGACACCACCTCCGCCGGTCGCACGCGTCGCTTCTCGAGCTTCGCCGACCGCTCACCCTCATCACCGCGCCAGCAGCGCCCGCGCTCCCCCGAGCCACAGCCAGCTGGTCGCCGGAGGTCGTCTTCGGGCACTGCATTATTCGGTACCCGACACAATGACAACCACCTCTTCCTCACTGCCGAATCTCACCAGACTTCCACGGAATCTTCGGATCGACAGCAGACAGATTCCTCCGACGATTCACAGAATGCAGACACAGTGTGGGACGAGCTTGACGAGCTCAAGTCTCGCATCAAGAGACTGGAGTCGGACCACAAGAAGCCCGCTCCATCAAGTGCCGCCGCCTCTGGCGACTCTGGCGACCGTCCACGCACGGCGACCACGGCACCAACCACCGTTACATCATCGCCCAAGCAGTCCAATACCAAAGACAGCACAGAGGCACCCGCCACCACTTCACCCCCACAGTCCACCGAACAGAACGTCGGGAGCTTGTGGGCAAATATTCACCCGCTCCTGCACGACGCCCTTGGCAGATCGAGAGAGGGTCTCTCATCGACTACTTTCCATAACCTGGAAGTCGTCGTTGCCGATGCTCTGCACCTGGCTGCACTAGCCGGCGTTCCCGCAGGACAGAACGGCAACGCAGCATCCCCTCAAACCAACCAAGCCCCCCTCAATGAGCGTCAGGTTCGCCGTAGAGTGGACAACCTTTGCCGCAACTTGACTGATCTCTGCATATCGCTACGCGAAAGCAAGCCATCTGCACCGGCCCCTCCCGCTTACGTCACATCTCCAGCGGTCGTCGCCTCTCCCGCTCAGCTCTCCTCGCCGGCCCAGTTTGGATCCCCTGCACAAGCTGAACTTCCCACCATTGACGTGCCCCGGCGCAGGGCGGCCCGCAAGAGCAGTGTGCCTGCTGGTGGTGCTGCTACCGCTGCCCGACCCATGAGTCGTCTCGAGCAGCGCAAGACAAGCCTGCTGAGCCCACAAGCCATCAGCGCCCTTGCCAAAATCAGACCACGTGGCAGTAACGGCGATCTCTCCGGGTCTGAAACATACTCTACTCCGGCACACCCTGCCGCCTTGCAGCCACTGCCCCGGCTCATTGCCGTGCCAAGCAGGGCGCTGCGCAGTCGCGCGCAGCAATATAACGACACCAATCGCGGAAGAGATGAAGATCGCGCACTTCGCGCACCATCACGCGCCATGACAGACTTCTCATCTTCTTTCCGCGCAAACAACCGGCTTGCGAGCCAGGAACGGTCCCCCGGAGCTCAAGCGCAGATGCCCACCCCGAGGGAGACCCTGGCAAGTAGACGCAAGTACGACACATCACCTGTCCTCGAGGAGGATTCTACCAGTCCTGTCCCTCAACCTCGCGCCCGTATCTTCTCTTCTGGACAGACATATAACAAGGTGCCCAGCCGCACATCAAGCATCATTCGGTCGAAGCATCTGTTGGAGTAGGTTTCTCTCGATGCTATTATACAAGCGAGCATGATTAAACAGCGGGCGGCTTCCAGAAATGCTTCACTATGAGCGTACAATTACCTTTTCGGCATTTTTTGAAGCGTTCACACTGGAGCGCATTACGAGCGGAGCATTACGACGAGAACTGAAGCGTTTGAATGGCATTGACCGGCGCATGCCAGCGAAGGCTTACTCGCATTACGATGGAAACGAAAGCGCTTTTGTTTTGGGTGGGACTTTGTGCAAGATACCAATCGCAGCTTTCGCTGCGCGCATGACGATTGTTTTGTACGACGGCGCTAAAATGGCGCTTTTTTTGTTGGCTCGCGAGCCTACTGCACAGTACAGTGCAGACTCTGATCGACTTGGATCGGACAGCCGGGTTTTGGGCTTTTGGTTAGCTTGCGAGCATACTGCACGACACAGTGCAGACTCTGATCGACTTGGATCAGACAGCCGAGTTTTGGGCTTTTTGCTGGCTTGCGAGCATACTGCACGACACAGTGCGGACTCTGATCGACTAGGATCAGACAGCCGAGTTTTGGGGCTTTTTTGTTTGTTTGCGAGCACGCTGCACAGTTGGTGCAGACTCTGATCAACTGGGATCAGACAGCCGCGTTTTGAGCTTTTTGTTTGTTGGTTTGCGAGCGCACTGCACAGGTTGGCAGGTGCAAAGTCTGATCGACTCTGATCAGACAGCCAGGCTTTGGCTTTGTTGTACTTTACTTTACGGGCGAGAGAGTTGTTGTTGTAAGAGAGGTTTACGAAATGCGAGTGCATTATTACACATTACACTTGGTGCAGTCAACGTCATCGCGGTTCTTGCTGTCTTCCGCACACAGCCACATGCCTCCTTCCACATCCAAAACCTGGCAAAAATTGCAGATCCAACAGGGATGTGGCCGAGTGACGTACACGCATGCCGCTCGTATGTGGTTGCCAACGCGTATTGATGCCAACTCGGCGTCAACTCCAGATCTTGGATCGGCCGGCAAACAATATAAGTATGCACAAGTCGATTCAGAGTCGGGAATTCGCTACAGACAATCTAGCTGAGCGACATCGAATTTCTCCACAGAAACTGACATTGACCGCAGCACTTGTTTAATCAACTGAAAAAAAATCCACCTCACAATAGGATGGCAGATGCGTTGAAGAACGTCGGCCAACAGGCCCAATCCGGTGCTCAATCCGCTGGACAGTCACTCCAAAACACCGCTCAATCGGCCACCAACAGCGGCACAAATCAGTGGGCTCAGATGTCCGAGGAGCAGAAGAAACAGACGTTTGATGCTCTGCCAGAGGATAAGAAGCACAACAAGACTTATGCGGAATGGATCAAAGAAGGGTACCAGCACCAGAAGGAGAATTGGATGCCGTGGATCGAAGACATGTATTTGCGTTGGTTCACCAACGATAACAAGGCCAGCTATGCGACCAAAGGTTAGTGAGATTGCAACATGGGAAAGGAGTTCTCGTAGACTGATGATGTTAGATACGCTCGGCAAGACAAAGGTTACCGGTGTCGAGCAGGTGGATACCCTGCAGGTATGTTCGACAGGCAACCCAATTTACTGAGTCTGGTTACGATGTTGCTGACACTCTTCTCGCAGGACGGCGTGAACAATCTCGCCTCTGGCCAGGTCGGGCAAGGCGGACTTCTCCAGCCCGTTGGCGATGCGGTGAGCAAAGAAGGCGTCAATCGAGCAGAAAGAGGTGGGAAAGACAACGATGGCAGTTATGGTGGTGCCGCTTCCAGTGTGACTGATCCAGTGGTGAACAACGCAAAGGCCGCAGGTCAGAGTGTTGCGAGTGGTGCTCAAGGCGCCGGATCTTACGTCAAGAGTGCTGGAGGATATGTTGGCGGCATGTTCAGTGGAGGGAATAAGAATGAGAATGAGGCCGCGGGCCAGAAGTGATCTAATGGTCAGGGAGTTTTGATTTCACTTAACCAGAATGATGAGTCACGGCCGTAGATATGTTACTAGACAAACCTCTTGCAGCATCGTGATTCGGTTCAATGTCGATGCAACGAGTGTACGACGCGGATCGCACTTGCACTTTTTCCATACTGCCAAGGCCTGCGCCGTTGCCCCGATTCGGCAAAGCGGTGTCACTTGGGCTCACTTCATGCACCGTCTGTGCTTCCCACGCTGTTCGCTTCCAATATCAGTGAAGCTGACTACTTCTCCTGCACGGATACCATCACGCGAGCTCTCCGTAGCGACGACTTCCTCATTTTGTAGAGCAGGGCGAGGCCGACTACCGGAAGCACACCACGTGAAAATTCAAGCCATGTCTGACCGGGGTGGAAAACGCAGCGGTCGTGGCGGCGGCCGAGGAGGTCCTCTGCCACGCAACGTGCAAGTATCGAAAAAGATCGCCTGGCTCCTCCGTCACGGCGCGGAGAAAGAAGGCCTCAAACTCGATTCGAGCGGTTTCATCAACGTCCAAGACGTGCTCAACAACCGCAATTTAAAATCCCTCAAAGTCACATTCGACGAGCTAAAAGCGTGCGTGGCCGACAATGACAAGCAGCGATTCACCATGGTGCCCATTGCGAATTCGAAAGTGGAAGCAACAACAGACGCAGCGGAAGGGACATCATCGGCTCCTGCATCACCCGACGATCCAAGCCAGTATCTCATCCGCGCAAACCAAGGCCACAGCCTCAAAGTAGAGAGCGAAAGACTCTTACAACCCATCACGGAAGAGAACTTGCCATCGCAAGCAATTCACGGGACGACACATGCCGCGTGGCTCAAAATCCTCGCATCAGGAGGTCTCAAACCCATGGGTCGCAACCACGTACATTTTGCATCGGGACTTCCAACAGGCTTCAAATCGGTTGTCGCGGTGGCCGATGCTGCTGCTGCTGCTGACGATGATAATGCAGCACCGCCTGTGATTTCGGGCATGAGGAATTCGAGCACGGTTTTGATCTACCTGAATCTTCCCAAGGCGATGCAGTCGGGGATTAATTTTTGGTGGAGTGATAATGGGGTTATACTGAGCGAAGGAAATGCAAGCGGGGTGGTGCCAGTGGAGGTTTTCAAGAGTGTGGAGGACAGGACAGGTGCGGGACAGCTAGTGGCGGATGGCGAGATATTAAAGGAAGCACCGGCAGCGTGGGCAGGCAAAGCGAAGGACAGGAATGCGGCATGAGCATTGTGGCAAGGGCCTGTGGACCGCGAATGCAACGAGGTACAGTGCTTGGGCGGTAATGCCGAGCATCGATCAGGTTTTCACGCCGAATTTTGCTACAGTGTTCCATCGAAGCCTGCCTATGCGCAGGCTTGTTGAGATGCTAGGACCGAGGTCCCGAAAAATACAGCGGGCTGTCCTACGTGGGCTCTGACCAATCTACTTGCTCAGTAAGAGGTGCCGCACCACCTTGGGAATAGGTCAATTTCAGCCGCAGGCGCAGCTTCGCGGGCGGAGCCTAAAAAGTAGTCAGTATCAGAAAAGCTAGCTTTTAAGTGCAACACTTACTCCTTGCACGCTTGTGACGCGCATTTGCTGCGTCGCTTCCTGGCCACCGTCGATCTCGGACGAGCTGATTGCTTGCAGCTGCAGCTTTTGGGTCTTGGGAACGGCCGCTTGAAGATTCAAAGCGCTAATGCTCGCAAAGTTGTTGTTGTTCTGAAATCTCGCCAGCACTTGGACGGCTTGGGCTGTGCGTTGAACACTGAAAGTCAAGTTCAGGTCATTCTTGTTATAGACTGCGAGCGCTTGAGCAGCGCCATTGCCCATGGAACTGCTTGCCATGCCAGAATCGGAAGTCGCCGACGGCTGTGACCCGAACAGATCCATGATGGAATCCATGTTGCTTTGCGTCTTGGCTTGGCCATTGGCCACGGGATATGGAGCATGTGCCGCTGTGGATGTTTGGGAGTCGCCGCCGCCCAGGATATCAGCAAGCAGATCTGCATTGTTGGCCTGCGTTCCATTGAGCGTCGAACCTGCAGATGGCAAGGTAGAGTCGCCTCCCATGAGGTCGAGCAGCATGTCCTGCTCCGTGATCTGACTGGGCTTCTTCTTGGCTGGAACCTTACTGTGGCGCTTCTTCGTCGCCTCGCCGAGTACGCGTTGCTCCTCTCTGATCTCTGGCGCTGGCATACGCTCAAGTACGCCCCTTCGCACTTGCTCGTAGCCAAAAAGATTCCCGTACTCCACCGCTCGTTGTTGCACTTCAACATCAAGGTCTGCTTGGCGACTGAGTAGTATTCGTCGTAATCGGTCGACCTGTGAAGCATCTTGAAGTCTTGTCGTGAGTTTGATCGCAGCAGTGATGATATATTGTGTGACAATCTGGCCCGAATAACTGGAGTTCAGTATTGTGGAGAATAGGTCCACGATCTCGTTTTCTTTCACTTCCTTTACCAGCTCTTCTTCCTCATAAGATCCGCCGCGCAGTAGCGCATCGCCGTACTCGCCGATGACCCATGCTCCAGCAAGATTGAGACCTTCCTGACTGATGTCGTCTCTGAGCGCGGTGTACAACTTCTGCGCGCAGTAGGTCTGTAAATCTGGGGTAGTCGCAATAAGTCTGACAAACGAGGCCAAAATCTGTTCTTTGATGTAGTTCCCCGCAAGCTTGAGGACCCTCAGCATGGTTTCCACATGCCAGCGCTTGTTCGGGGCGAACCTATCTGCAGCGATGCCGATCTGGGAGGTCATGATGGGTTTGAACTCATTGTCAGCCACTTCCAAAAATGCAAGCAACTCTCGAACGAGAACGCGTACGTTCGATTCGTTGATGAGTGTGAAGCTGAGATCCAGGGCTCGTCTCCGTATACTGATGTCCGGATCTCGCAAACAGTCAAGTACTGTATTGCGATGACGCTGTACAGCATTCGGCTCGATGGCAACGACTTTGATGAGCGTATTGAGAGCCACGTAACGTATGTTGTTGTCTCTGTTCGTCAAGAACTTGCCCAGGATATTGACACCGAGCACCCGGAGTCCAGAGTCGGCCTCGATGTCCAGAATGGTCAAAACAGCCTCGTATAGGATCGAATTCCCAACGTTCTTCGACGCCTCGGTATTTGTTGCGACCTGTGCAAGAATGTCGTTAATCTGCTCGCTCGTCTGCTGATCGCCTCGCCCAAGAACGCGTAGCAATCGCAGAATCTTGACTTGAAGGAAAGGATCTGTAATGCCAGTCACATCGTGCTCGGGTGCATAACCGGACTGCGACAAAGCCTTCAGAACCTTCACCAGACTGCCGGTAAGCGGTCGGAAGAGATCCACAACGCCCTGTTCGCCGCCTTCCTCCTCGTCCGCCTCACAGAGACTGATAACAAGTGTCAGACCACTTAAAAGTACGCCGTGATTTCGGTCATTGAGCAGAACTTTGGCCTTGTTCAGAAAGTGCTCTTGCAGGTCCGGAACCTTTCGACATATCCGCATGGCGCAGAGGGCTGCTTTTCGTCGAATGTAAGGATTTGACGACGAGAGGATTGTTTCCACTTCAGGGAACAGGTCTCGAGACATCTCAATGGATGCAATGTTACCCAGTGTGCAGAGTGCCAGCCCGACGATGTATTGATTGTTATGGTTGAGATCACTATGTTCTCGTCAGCGGGATATGGCAGTCGTTCCCGACATACGTCCAACGTACTTCTTGAGCGAATTCGTGACCAGCGTCAGCACCTCTTGATTCTCGTCCAGCAACAGCATGGTCCCCAAGTAGCCCAGTCGCTTGTCCGCGAAGCGCGGTGAGGCTAGGAGCTTGAGGCATTCGATCTGGCCGAAATGGGTTCGCTCGCCTAGAGTGAACAGGTACAGCAGTTTGGCCACATTATTCCGCCTGTAGCGACATTAGAGTCTGTTTGTATAGCAACCACATTGCCTCCGTATCCCAGTTGTGCTCCCCTACCGTCGGTCCGGATCATGACTCTCTTCTCGAAAGCTGGCTCTGATGGCAGCGCTCTCCTTCTGTACCACAGCTCGCTCGTCGGCAATCGTCTTGGCAGCTCGCACATTGCGGATGAATTGCTTGACTGTGCGCAGGGTTATCAGCGGCTGCCGTACGGTGGGAGAAAGTGATGGTGGGCCCTGTGCCTACGTGAGCTCATGGCGGCGGTCGCATGGACCCCAGTCTACGCTGCGAAGCTGTGCAGCGGACGTGTATCATGCGCGCCTTCTCGTTCACGTGCTCGTTGTCGCTCGGCGGAAGTGGGAAGCGATGTTGTGGTCGGGCTGGCTGGATGTGGAGTTCAATAGCCAAGTGCCAGCAACACAACTTCTACCAGGGACTCAGGAGCGCCAAGCCGTGATGTTTCTCCATGTATCGCCGCCGATGCTTGCAGGCGACGACAGCACCAATCGCGTGCGCCAGTAGTGTGGACAACGGATGTCTTGACATCGCCGCCACACGACGTGGAGCATTGCTTAATGCCCCCGTCATCGACGAGAGGGATCATTGAACGACAGACGGGCAAATTGATGCCTTACTGCCTGAACAGCCTGATTTGCCGGTCCGAGTCGAGGCGTCACTCCGGAGCGTATACTTGCCCATCGTTTCCGCCACATACAGCCAGCGAAACCACATCACGCGCTGCCACCGGCTCGCACATTCGTTTGCTATTGTCCTATCGCCGTGTTCACCCGCTACGTGCTATTCCCTCTTCCGCCATCGCCACAGTCATGGTGGAGCCGTTGCAGGATGACTCGATCGTTCAGTGCACAAGAACCAGTTCGCTCACGACCTTGCCCGATGAACTGCTATTACACATCCTCAGTTTCCTCGCGCCGCTCGATCTGGCACAAGCAGCGCAGACATGCCGCAAATTGGCCGTCACAAGTTACGACGATATCATATGGAATCCCATAGTCAACCAAGCTGCCGCCGAAGTTGTGCCCACGCCGACGCCGATGCGCACCTTTCGAGACCTGTACGTCTCTCTCCATCCGTACTGGTTCCTGGCTGCAAATCGAGTTTGGTTTGGAGACACAGAACCAACCGGCAAGCTGATCCTCGCGCGCTTCGATTCCTCCTTAGGCGCGATCGTCGCCCATCAGGTCGTGGCGGTTGTGGCTAGGTCCATGGATCAGGTGAGCTATTGGGAAAAGGATAGAGACGTTCTCATCCATAGCTTCAATCCTCGTGTGGGTTTGGACATGAACCAACCCGTGCTCAAGCTAGTTATTGCTAGGACAAAAGAGCAATCCTCCGTCAGCGATAGTTTGATCGGCTGTGGTCGAGTAAATTACGGCACGGAAGCCCGTATGGAAACATTTTCAGAGTCGGGATTACACAGCACGCTGATGCTATGTCGCGCACTCCCAGCTGAAGCCATCTCCGGCGCGACAACCGTGTGGCCCCCTCTCAGAATTCCTGCTTCCGCTCGAGCCCGCAACGCGAGCAGTGACGGTTTCAGGTCTACTGGTCACGTACCAGAGCGCTTTTCTGAAATGAGCCAAAACAACTTCAGGCTGAAGAAATGGGCAGAGTATCATGGGCGCGCTTCCAGCTCGTTCGGCGCTGCAAGTAGAATCGCGGCGGCACTGGGAATTGGTCTGCCCTATGTCGTACATCACCTAGATCAGGACAGCACGGAGCTCGTACCTGGACCAAACGTCGTCACAACCTACAGTTCACTCGTGCCGCATTGCTTTACACCAACATCCGAGAAACCTTGGCAGGGGATCTTTGTTGGCGACTACAGTACGCATGGCTGCGAATTTTTGCTCGTCACTCAGCCCGATGGAGAGCACGCTAGGCCGTTGCCAAGTGGAATGGATTGGCTGAGGCAATGGTTTCGTGGTGGACGTCTGGATGTTTCGTCAGCTGCAGCATTCTACGACGATGAATACGATGAGCTGCAAGACAATGCCACGGAGCAACCGGAATTCCCAGTCCAAGCCGACAACACTGAAGCTGAAGCTGAAGCTCTTCGAATTACAGCCACGGTATCCAATGCATTTCCGCATGTGCGATCGCAAGATTATGACGACGTACCGTCTGGACGTCTCGAAGCGATCAAATTAACAGGAGATCCCAATGTGCCGCGCTCGCAGTATAGCTTCATCGCGCCTGATATCGGACACGGCGGATTTCTGAGAGTTGCAGACGAGAACCTCTTCAGAGGCGCCCGTGTTGTTCGTGCCGCGGGACATGTAGCAAGTCGAGGTTTCCAAGAGGGTCAGTCCCCAAATCTCTTGCGAGTGCTTTCTCGCTAACTATCTATCAGATCATTATATCCCAAGCCAGCTGATTATGATCTCTCACGATCGTCTCGCACAGTTCTGGTGAGTGCATTGAAGGGGAACCCTTTCTTGACACCAGAGGACCTGCGCGATGTCCAACACTAACTTGACCCAGGGAGGCTTTTGGGCACATCAGTTATTACAGTCGCGTTGATCTTGCCAGCTTGAGCCCTCAGGCTGCCACTAACGCTAGCTGATTCCACCTTCGGATTTGTACACACAAACCTTATGGCTTGTTACTTCATTCATACCTCAGCATACAGCGTGTATCGCCAAAGGCGGTGTCGTGAACCGCGAGCCGCTGCGAACACAAAAAGCGGCGCCTCTATTGGTAGTACGGCATGTCGTCCCTTGTAAACGCCATTCGCTGATAAGTGACCAGAGAGACAATGTTCGCATTGCACATCAGAGTACCCCGCAACGTGTGTGAGATAGTGTCCCCGTGTCAATGAAGAGGCTCAAGATACAGCCCCTATGCTCTCGCTAGGAGACCCATCGTCGTCAGAGTTCTCATTTCCACATTGTGTTCCCCGTTGCGCTTCCAGCTCCCTTTTCATCTCCTCGTGTTCCTTCTTGAGTACGAGCAAAGCTGTATTTTCTCTTTGCAGTTTGCGGATATATTCATTAGCAGATTCCACCGTAGCCGCCTTGCTGCTATTGCTCTTCGCAATAGCGTCCTCTTTGGACTCCTTGGTGTCTTCTGCGTTGGCCTCAGGACTACCTTCCCTCGTACCAGTTTCTTTCCCTTTCGGCAGCAATGACTGCATTTCCTTGAGAGCCTCATTGATGCGGTTCCGCCTGCCTTGCTCAGCTACTTTGTGGGACGTCCGCTTCGATGTCAGACCTGTGGATAAGGATTCCGGGTAGTTGACGCCTGGTAATTGGTTTCCCTCGAGAAGATTTTGATAGTTGGACTTCGATGCCAAAAGCAGGGCGTGGGTAGGGGAATGTAGAGCAGCGCCTTCCGGCAACAACGGCTTGATGCTGGGACTAATCCGAGGCCGCAACGCTGGGGAGACCATATTCGAGCCACTACTGTTCATGCTGCCCCGCTTATTGCCCCCTCTGCCTGGTTTTGATTCTTTGCGTTTTTTCAAAAGCGCACCAGGTGTGGTGGCAGTCATTGGTGAGCCTACCATAGCTGGACTTGGGGCCGTCGATAGAGGTCTCGCAGAAGAAGGCGTGCTCGATGGCGCGAGTTTCGGTGTCTTGCGTGCCGATAGTCGAGGCGTGTCGTCATTCGACCCAGTGGTGACCCACGTCTCTGGTCTGTCAACGCTTTGATCGGCGGCAGCCGGTAATTGTAGATCCTCCAACTCCATTTCACTCGTGGCGCGGTGTGATCTAGGCTCCGAGCGAGTGGCCGCGCCATGACCCATCCATAGCAAGGATTTTGGCGTTGCAGCAGGCCCCATAGAGCTCGCGATTCCATTCGATTGTTGAGCTCGAATGGCTGGGGAGTTCGTTCGGCTGGAGGATGGCCGTGGTGGCGGTCCCATCAGAGCCTCGCTGAGCGGCTCTGGGCTTATGCTGCCAGTTGCGGAGCTATCACTGCGCGGAATTGAACGGCCAGCGGACGGTAGTTGTGTGCTTTTCGATCCTTGCACCGCGAGGGCGACATCCGTCTCACGAGAAGGGGCCAGCGAAGAAAGTATAGTGCCAGATTTGCGCTTGATAGCTTTTTGAATAGGACTCTGCTTGACTCTGGCGAGCGGGCCCGCGCTTCTCGGGGTTGGTACCTTTCGTCGCGTTGACTTTCGGGTTGGTGCTTCAGCACTCTCAGTTAGCGCTTCATCAGCCAGCATGTCCACATCTGCAGATGTATTCAGTGGAGATGTCGCGTTGGAGCTAGGGGCGGTGCTGGGGTTGGTATAATAGCCATGCTGCTGTGGTTGTGTGTGAGCCTGCTGCGAACTCTGCGCATGGAGCATTGGTGAGGTCAAAGGGGAGAAGTAGGCGCCCGGAATGGTGTATTCAGGCTGCGCATTGTACTGCGGTGTGCCTGCAGGGGATACCATAGGAGTGAATGCGATCTGATTCAGAGTCAGTCTGCGCGGGAACCCCTCGGCGAGCTGCGAACGCACCGCGTCCTCTTTCCTCAGATGATACTTTTGCTCGAGCAGGGCACGTTGCTGCGGGTTCAGTTGCGTCTGGAGAAAGCGTCCTGGTTCTCCATGCATCTCATAACTGTCAGGGGTCGGGGGAATGTGCTGATGCATGGAGTAGCCGGGCATTGCTTGGTACGGGAACGACTGGTTAGAATGAAAATCGTGCTGCTGCATTGACTGTTGAAATGGCACATCCGAAGGGAACTGCGTCGACTGTGGATTTCGCTGGCTCTGCTGCGCTTGGTCTACCCTCGCAGCGTCGTCAAAACGCTGTTGCCCTGCAAAGTCCTGCGCATTGCCACTGGGAATCGTCTGTGATTCATTGAGCTCGTTGAACGATCTGCCTGGATGGGTGCCCGTATGTTGCATATGCTCATCGTAGGACGCGGAGGGCTCTATGGACGGGAGATTGTTCAGGTCGATGTCGCCGAACTCAAACAGGTTTCCCAGATCGTCCATGCTGGCATTCAGCGTCAACGGGTCGAGATCGTCCAGCGAGCGCGACCATTCGGCGGATGCGTCCATGGCGGCGGCCGCACCACCACCGCCAGCACCACTCAGGAGCGGGGACGCCGAGCCCGCGGGCGGAGGGTGCGTGCGCGGTGCGCGTCGTCGCGGCGGGGGGCCGGGTTCGTGATCGGGGAACGCAGTGATGTTGTTGCTGCTCTTGCTCTGTGCGCCAATCGCTGGACGCAACGTGGGGCATGCGGTCGAATTGGATCTCCGCACCAGCGCTCCGAGCTGGCAACACAATCGCGCTGGCCTGGGGCGATAGGCGCTGCGTCGCACTGAGTGAAAGCTGGCGCGGTAGAGGTCGAGGGGAGGTGAGGGTGGGAAGATGGTTTCGTTGCTAGAGTAGTGGCCCGCAGCCGTCAGGACAATAATGCGCCAGCAGCACCTGAGCCGGCCCTAGTTAGAACCGAAATGTACCTGTTAGAGTTCCTCTGCAGTTTCTGTTTGGCGCAAGGGCGTATTCCGCCAGCCCGCCAGCCAGTTCCCACCCTGTGCGCTAGACAATAACTAGGGACCTTGTATCGGGCTACGCTCGAGGGAATGCCATGATGACAGTCTCCACGATGCATGGACGGTATCACAGGCTGTGCTTCGACTCGGCCCTCCACACTCTGCCCCCATTGCCGGCGTGGGATGGCCAGCAGGAACTCACAACGAGAATCAACTTGCGCAGACGCCAGAAGCGACCCCGCCACGAGCACATTGACGCGCCGCGGCGTCGAGCACTTCTGATTCGCCCAGCCTCTCCTTACTTTGCGTCTGTGGCCACACTACACCTCCCTAAGCTCTCTTCTTCCTCTCAACTCTCCGAGACCACCAATCTGGCAGTTGACCAGAAACGTTTTCTCTGGAATCGATCCTAAAGTCTGCTTGCCCTCACGGCCTGAGAGCTGATGCGCGACCGGCCACAGGCAGTTTTGCATGGAATTCGAAGCTCATTATAACAGCCGCGCACACTGCTGCACGGGCAACGGCAATATGTCGACGCTGGCCAGACGTGGCGTCTGACCTGCCTCCATACCCGCGTAGCCGGCTCGTTATGCCACACGGATAAGCAGTCTCAGCTTGTTGGAGTTGCTGCCTGTAGTGATCGAAGACGAACGCGAATCGCGCGGCTGGGGAGGTTAGATAGACGCAGAAAGGAAAGAGTACAAGAAGGTAGGAGTGAGAAGGCAGAATGACCCTTTTCGATGCTTGAAATATGGATGGATGGGGCAGGGCCGCACAATATAGTACAACTGCCTGATTCTACACATGTGCATGGCGCATGTTTGTCCATCACTCCCTGCTTTTAGTTGTAGCATAATAGATTCCTCATGAGCCGTCGAGGATCGCGACTCCTCCTCACATGTTGAACCGCTGAAACGCCAATCGAAAGACCGAGGTATGGAAAGGGTATCTGGCGTGTGGCTACATTACTGAACAACAGCCGTTGGATTGTTGGGGGGCGTAAGGGTCTTCACGTTTGTCGATGGTGCCCCATCGACTGGGCACCATAAAGTCCTGTGGAAAGTCAGCATGTCGCACGCGGGAGACGCAATGCATGCTGCGATGGTGTCTACCTTGGGCTCTTTGTCCGTGAAGGCAATCAAACTACAGCAAATGTCAGCATGCGTCGTTGACCCGCTCCGAGCGGCAGATACGCACTCCATGGCAGCTTCCGACACCGGTATCCTCCTGCGGTTCAAATCTTCTTGTAGTCTCTGATTGAGCTCCGTGAGCCGCCGCAGCTTGAGTTCCGCCATGGACTGCTTCTTCGTCTTGCCGTTGTCGTTTGTGCGGATTTCGTAGGGAGCGGACATTATGATATGCTGGGGGCGGCGGTGCAAGGCACGGCCAGTGATGCACGGTAGAGGCGCTCGTCGGACGCAGTGGTGCTCGATGGGGGCAGGAGCGGCGAATGAGGGCTCGATCGTGCGGCGCGGTGCGCGTTATGTAGGCTGTGCCCGGCGAGCGTGGGTCGCGTGCGCTCAATGCGTCGTGGAGGCGAACGCGCAGCGGTCAGAGGACGGTGAGCAGGCCGGAATGGGTGGTGCACGCTGCTCCGACAGCTTGCGACAGCTGCGCGCAATCAGCGTGGATTCTCGTCGGTGGAAGTCTGGTATGTGCAACCTGCAAAGCTTCTCGTGCGTTTCCGAGCTGCTGCTGCTGCTGCGCTTGGGATAAAGCCTGGGTTGCGGTTGGGGTCGCAGCGGATGGGCGGTAAAGAGCGACGGGACGCGACACGTGGAAGGCAGCGAGCACAGCAGCGGGCGGTGCGGAGGTCGCTGGTCGTGGAGCACGAGCAGCGGCGGTGGTGGGTAGGAATAGTAGTAGCAGCAGCAGCAGTGGACGACGAGAGCACGGCGGCGCGGCTGTCTACGGTTTCAGCGCTCTTTCACCCTCCCCTGCAGGTTATTAGAATGAGCTCGGTGCCGCAG
Organism: Cercospora zeina; assembly: GCA_022702355.1. Lineage (NCBI taxonomy): Eukaryota > Fungi > Ascomycota > Dothideomycetes > Mycosphaerellales > Mycosphaerellaceae > Cercospora > Cercospora zeina. The sequence continues at coordinate 1,734,245 of JAKLWX010000002.1, read as the reverse complement.
GCCACAAACTTGGGATAATGAGACGCGGCGCCCGCGTGTTGCGGGCGGCGAGGAGGAGACATTGGTCGCAGCAGACACCGGTGCATGCTGCTCTTCGACACACGTAGGCCGCCTCCGCTGCCACTGCCATCGGTATTTGCAGCAGCACAGCACAGCTGCCTCGCCCACTCCGTGAGTGCACTAGTTAGTTGGAGTCGCTAGCGAGCCACTACTTCTGGCCTGCGCCCGCCCGGGACAGAGAGGCGGATGCGCAGCGAGCATGACTTCAGTGCAGTACACTGAGTACAGTTCCCACCCGTCGGGCAGCCCGTGCCGCTGGCGCTCCGCCGGCAGGACATGCTTGCACACGCATGGCCAGTGGGCGTGTTGCCCACTCGCTCGGTCATCCCCATACCTCCGAGCGTTGCCGATCACGTGCGTGCCAAGACCCGCACCTCCCGCTGATGAAAGCAGAAACTGGGTTGCATCAGCGTCCGCCTCCACGACCGACCACCAGACGTCTTCGCACCGCGACGAAACGCTGTCACCGCCCACAGCTGCCATCTGATCACAGTGCCTGTGATCGGATCCACCACCGAGGTCGCCCATCATGCCGCCTCCGCCGCACACGAGGCCGGAGAATGTCCTCAAGCGCGCCCAAGAACTCATCGGCGTCGACCAGAAGCAGGCCGCCCTGTCCATCCTCCACGAACATGTCACTTCGAAGCGGACCCGAAACAGCACCATTGCGGCGCTCGAGCCGGTGATGCTCCTGTTCGTGGAGCTGTGTGTTGAACTGCGCAAAGGAAAGTCGGCCAAGGATGGTCTCTACAATTACAAAAACACCAGCCAGAACACAAATGTGGCCACCATCGAGCTCGTCTTTCGACACTTCATCGAGCTGGCCGAGCAAAAAGTGACGGAAGCCCAGGCCAAGGCGGATGAGGTTTCAGCGCAAGGCGCCGCCTCTGGCGATGGCGAGACCGCGGATAGCACTTTGGCCAACGTCACCGACTTGGAGGCCATGGAAACTCCAGAATCCATCCTGCTCTCCACCGTATCCGGCGAGCAGTCCAAAGATCGTACCGATCGTGCCATCGTGACACCGTGGTTAAAGTTCTTGTGGGAGACCTACCGTACCGTCCTGGACATCTTCAAAAACAATGCTCGGCTCGAAGTCATGTACCAGACTACCGCCCACCAGGCCTTTCAATTCTGTCTGAAGTACACCAGAAAGACCGAATTCCGTCGTCTCTGTGAGCTCCTCCGCAATCACCTGCAGAATGCGGCCAAGTATTCGCAGCAGGTGCACGCTATCAACCTGAGCGACCCTGAGACACTTCAGCGCCATCTCGACACGCGATTCATGCAGCTCAATGTGGCGGTAGAACTCGAATTGTGGCAGGAGGCGTTCAAGAGCGTCGAGGATATCCACACTCTGCTCAGCTTGTCGAAGCGGCAGCCAAAGAACTCCATGATGGCAAACTATTACGAGAAGCTCACTCGCATTTTCCTGGTCAGCGAGAATTATCTCTTCCACGCTGCTTCATGGAGCCGCTATTACAACCTGCTCAACTTGTCCGCGAGGCAAGTGGCAGCTGGCGCGTCAAAGAAGGACAATCCGAGCAACATTTCCGATACCGACCTTTCCAAGGCGGCGTCGTTCGTGCTGCTGTCTGCCCTCTCCATCCCTGTCATCAGCACATCACGCTCTCGAGGCGCGCTGATCGATGTCGATGCCGCTCGAAACACGAAGAACGCACGTCTGACCAATCTTCTCGGCATGAACTCGCCCCCTTCCCGTGCAATTCTTTTCAAGGATGCGCTGAACAAGGACATCTTGCAACGCGCTCGCCCGGAGATTCGAGATCTGTATAACATTCTGGAGACTGACTTCCACCCGAAATCGATCTGTGAGAAGGTCTCGCCCATCCTGTCGCAAATCGGCGCGGACGAGGAAATGAAGCGATATGTTCTCCCACTGCAGCAGGTGATCCTCACACGCCTCTTCCAGCAACTATCCCAAGTCTATACCGATGTCAAACTGCAGGATGTCCTAGCTCTTGCGCGTTTCCCCGACCCATTCCAGGTGTCTGCTGCAACCATCGAGAAGTTCATCATGAACGGTTGCAAGAAGGGGGATCTATCCATCCGCATCGATCATTCTACTGGCATCTTGACATTCGACTCTGATGTGTTCTCCTCGGCCAAGGCCATGCATCCAGGCTCTGGTGCTGGGTCTGCTGAAGCCGATGCTAGCTCCGTCCAGCGACTGCAGAGCACTCCTGCGGAGATTGTCCGATCGCAGCTGTCCCGACTCTCCAAAGCGCTCTACATTGCTGCGCAGTACGTCGACCCCTCGTTCAATGAGGACCGCCAAAAGGCGCGATTGGCAGCGCTCAAGCGTGCTGAAGCTGGCGCGGAGAAGGAGCACGTTGATCTCCTTGCACGCCGAGAACTCATCCAAAAGAAGAAAGAGACTGCCGCCAATGTGCAACTTGCGAGACAGAGAGAAGAGGAGCAAAAGCGCAGAGTTCGTCAGCAAGAACTGCAGGCTGCTGAAACTGAGCGTCTGGCTCAAGAGACGAGGGAACGAGAAGAGCGCCGGCTTCAAGCAGAGAGGAAGAAGGTTCAGCGGGAGGAGGCCGAGAAGCAACTCCAGGAACTGAAGAAGGGTGTGAAGGGTGTCGATATATCTGAACTCGACATCGACAACCTCGACACTGGCAAGATTCGCATGCTCAAACTGCAGGCACTGGAACGAGAAAAGAACGAGATTGGCGACAAAGTGCGCATCGCTGGCAAGAGAATCGACCACTTGGAACGTGCGTACAGGAAAGAAGAGATCAAGCACCTTGCCGATGACTACGCGAAGCAACGTGAGCAAGATTACAAGGCATGGGAAGACAGCAAGAACGAGACGCTGGAAGCTGCCAAGGAGAAGCACAAACAAGAGGTAGCGCTCAAGCACCGCTTGAGCAGACTCGTCGGTCCGTACGAAGGTTTCAAGCGCACCATTACCGAGCAACGCCATGCAGACTTTGAGAAGCGCCGTAAGGCTGCGGAACGCGAGCTCAACGCTGCCATGGAAAAGAGACGACGTGAAGTCCGCGAGGCCAAAGCCAACGCGAAGCGCCGAGCCGAGGAAGAGGAGCGCGCTCGACGTGAGGAGGAGGAGCGTGCACGTATCGAAGAGGAAGAGGCTGCTCATGCCGCTGAGGAGAAGAGGATCAAGGATGCCGAGGCCAAGGCGGATGCGGAGAGACGCCGACAGGAGCGTGCAGAGGCGGCCAAGAAGCAAATGGAGCGCGAGGAGGAAGCAGAACGCAGACGCCTTGAGCGCAAGCAAGGTGGTGGTGCGAGTGCGGGTGCGGCCGCTGCCCCCAGGACATTCGAGCGCCGTGCTGAGCCTGCTGCCGAGCCGATTGCATCGTCAGGTCCACCACGCCTGGCGCTTGCCGGTAACAAGCCGTCGTGGCGCGAACGCGAGGCGATGAAGTCCGCACAAGGCGGCACGCCTGCGAGCGAGACTCCAGCCCCGACCGAGGAGCCTGCGCCTGCTGAAGCGACTCAACCAAAGCGGACCGGCTATGTACCGCCCGCACTTCGTGGCAAAGCTCCCGGCACTGATGCTGCACCGCCAGCCGCCGAACCCAAGACCGAGCGATGGCAGCCGCGATCTCGCGCTACCGAGGGCGAGCGCGAGCAGCCTGCGCCCGACAGATGGGCTCCCCGACGGCAAGCAGATGCGCCGCGAGGCGACACTCCTCCAGCTCCAGCAGGCGGTGCTTACAAGCCTCCGCAACGCACTGGCGGCGCGTACAGGCCTCCAGGTGCACGTTAACAAACAATACATGAAGAAAGGAAAGTGCTCCTGACGGAATATGTGCGCGCATATCGGAAGTGCTGGCAGGCGTTTGGCAAGGAAGTCACGATGGCGTGGAGCTCAGTCAAGTAGGCAGCTACCTAGCATAGCGCTTCGAATACCGAGATCATCTCTGAATCACCATAGCACGAGCAGTCGCATCCCGCGGTAGACTGATCGTCCGTGCTCGTGTCACATGCCTATGCACCTGGTCAAGCGCGAGTGGGGCCGCTTGTCGTCACCCCTCATGCGGCAACCTTGACCTCGACACCAACAACAACGACCGTAACCTCCACCACGACAATCACGACTGCTCTCTCGCGAGCGCAACGCTATCATACACCGACCGTACTTTGTCCCTGGCCACACACGCCGCGCCGACCGGACACGGGTCTTACCCAACAAAGAAACAGCCCTGGCACCGCCGAATCCCCTGCTCCGCGTCGTCACCCTCGCAATCGCGGCGTCGGCCACCGCAGTACACGAACTCTGCCTCGTCTGACAGCGGAAAGCTGTGGTTACGCGGCGCGCGATAGCTATCGCGGACAACACCTGGCGTAAACCCAACCGCCGCTCTGCCTGTGCGTCCCTGCACGCCAGCTCCTTGGGCTTCACCAGCTGCACGACCTACCGCTTGTCTCGGCGGACCCGAAAGAGGCTTCGTCAGGCTGGATGCCACCCGCCGAAGACCTCGTGCCCGATCTCGACAACAACCTCGACGAGCCTCGCCCATTTCCAGCTACAGTCGGAGCAGCGGAGCCCTCCGCTCCAGACGCCGAGGAGGCCTGGGGGCTCAGTGCATCGCCCCCCAAAGCCAGCAAGAGGAAGAAGAAGGGCAAGAGAATTGCCAAAGCACAATCAGCGGGTGACGAGGGCGACATATCAGCTCCATATCCGAAATCGATAACACCTTCTCCACCCACCGATGGAATTAGTTTTCAACCAGCTGAATCAACGCCACCAGAGCCGTCACGCCTGATTGATGTGGAAGACGAAATCAATGAACCAGAAGGAGCGGCGTCATCTGTGACCCAAAAACAAGTCGCGAAACCTGCACACGAGCCGTCTCCTACTCTTCGCTCTCCTCACTCGGTGTCTGCCAGACCAGCCTCCATACCACATCACTCAAATCGGCCAGCACCGCAGCATGTCTGGGATCGTGCAGAGACCCAGGCGGGTTTCAATTCCGCGGGAGGCCCTGCCTCGACGCAGTCGCGTCGTGAGTCATTCATGGCCCAACCAGCGCAGCGACCTCGCTTTGTCGAAGCACCGCAGCCACACATGCCGCAAGCTCACTTCTTCGGTCTGCCGGATCTTGGTCTTGGGCTTGGACAAAAGCAAGATTCCAGACGAGTGGCGGGCGCGGAGGGTTACTGCTGTCGCCTAGACTCGTTCGTCGACGCCGGTAACGATACATGTGCGCAAAAAGCAAGAGAGGCGCTGCTGGTGGGGAGCGACGGGGCTCTTGAAGTCTTCAGAGTCTTACCAAACAAGCTCGAGCTTGTTGGCCGCATCGAAGGCTTGAGAGGGGCCGTCATTGGCGCCAAAATTCTGTCCCATGTCGAGCGCTCTGATGCGCTCAGGGAGATCCGTCCCCTGGTGGCCATTGTGACTCACGGACCGATGCTCGATCTCCGCCACGACTCGGGCACCGAAGGGTACCCGGATCACGATGCGGCTTTGCGCCTTCAGACGACGGTCGATGTATACTCTCTCGAGACACAGCAGCATCTCGCCACACTGTATGGCAGTGCTCCCGTCCTGGATGCGCGACCTACAATCAATTCACCGTTATCGCTACTCCGGCCTGCTGGTGATTTCGAGGTCGATGCGCGAGGGCCCTATGTCACGATATCCTCTGGAAAGAGCGGCGAAGTTTATGTCTTCACGGCATTGCCTAACGAGTTGTCTCAGCAGCCCGAGTTCCGATGCATAGGCAAATTCTGGACGGCGATCCAGAAGCCAGTGACTGGTCGACCTAGTGCCAGTAACGAGAGCGGCGTGAAAGTGCCAGAGTCGCTGGAAGAGCCGCAAAAAGCGATCTACAGCTTGAGCTCACGTTGGCTCACGATTGTACCTCCTGCTTCCTCGTCGACCATCTCGCTGGGCGGCTTTCCCCTGGTAATTGAGAGCAATTCGAGCCCACCGGGCCTCTCGACGCATGCGGCGCCGCCGCCACCGCCGGTCACCTGCGAGGTGGTGAGTACCGATGTCGAGGGCGCTTGGGGCCGGCTTGGTCGTCAAGCAGCACAAGGCCTCGTTAAGGTTTCGCAGAAGGGTTTCGAAATGGGTCTCCAGGGCTGGAAGGAGCTGACCCAGCCCTCGCCTCTCGGCTTGCGTACCAACCATGATCGTTTGCTTCAGCAAGAAGAATTTCCACCCACCAAGGCGCCTAAGAATGATCTTCGCACGGCGAAGGAGCCAGCGCTCGTGAGTCTCATAGACTTGGACAATCTTTTGGTTTGGGAGACACAAAGACCGAAATACGCACCCGTCCCAATGTCAACATTCGCGCTGCTGGATGGCTGCAATTTTGTCTCACTTTCATCCACCGGCACTCGGCTTTTGACTTCAAGTCGCAAGGGTGAAGTGTCCATGATATGGGATTTAGCACAGGTTGCACACGGGACGCCGAAGCGACATGACAGCACCAGGTTGGAGTTCAGCACATGTCCAAGTATTACACAGCTGCTCCGAGTCGCTCGCAACAGCCCGTCAACTCTGCTGAGTTGTGCTTGGAGTAGGGACGACGATGCCGTTGCCATGCTTACCAATCATGGCACGATACACCTTCACGAAGTGCCTTCGCGCCCGCAAAGCCGCAAGCGGAAGCGAACGGCATCGACTACGGTCAACGGCGCCGAGAAAGCTGACGCCACTGTCAGCTTGTCCACCGGTCTGTCGCCTCCAAGTTCGGGCTTCTTGGGAAGCATCAAGTCGTGGTCACAGACCGTCAGCACGCAAGTCAACTCCATACGGACAACCAGTCCGGCATCAGCTTTTGGACTCCCAACCACATTTGCTGGATTTCGTGAAGCTACCGCAGCAGCTGGCAATGCTGGCTCTCGCGCGGTAGCACGTGGCCTAAGCCAAGGCCTCACCGCTGCCAAAGGCGCTAGCAGCGACTACTGGCACGCTGATGACAACAAGATTAGGCACACAAAGGCGTTGCAGACACCACTTTCTGCAAAGTCTGTAAGATGGATCAAACGCAACAGTGCAACGTCTGTGGCAATTGTCTGCGGTGGCACCTTGCACGTCCACCCAGTGCAGCGCGTCACTCGACGCAAAGGGTCCCAAGTGGTCACTAATCTCAAGCACGAGAGGTATGCCCACAAATCCTTTCCACTTCCACCAATAGCATCCAAGCCGGAGCATGCAGCCGCAAAAGGAGCAGATCTGTCGTGCATAGGTCAAGGGCCACACGGTTTCTGGAGCTTGCGAAGAGCATCCTCGCCACTTGCTGGCGATAGCCGTGCTGGCACTATGGCAGCACCTCACGGATGGGTTTCCACCAATGACGTGGAGACGAATGCGCCTTATTGTCCATTCCACGTCGGATCCCAGATTGGGATTTATGCATTCGATGAGATGGACTATAGCCAGTCCAAGGCGTGCCCAGCCTTCACGAGCTTCCAGCAAAGAGGTCATGGCACTGACGAGCGACCTTGGACCTTCGGTGACGCCATGCCGCCTAGCTCAAAGATAAATGAACAGATGCCGGACGAGTTTCGTGAAAGTACGTACGGCACGGGGCCCGCTGACGAGGACTACGAAGAAGAGGTGGCTAGTCAGATGGAAAGCAAGCTGACTATCCAGTCGCCGAGTGGTAAGAGGCAAGACGAGCATATAAGAGTGTCAACACGCCGGAAAGGGAGAGCCCAAGGGACCGTAGACGATGGACAGGAGGATCTCGACCTCATGGAAGACGACGAAGGACATGTTGGGCTTTGAATGGGGATGTGGGCCCGGTAGACATTCACTTGATCCTGGCGGTTCCAGCAAGAGGCTCAAAGCCCGCACACCCCTGCGGGAAAGAGCAGGCCTGGGCTGAGCAGGGCTGCAATGGACCTCATTGCGCGAGCGAAGGTTCGGTGCACGACCGAATCAGCGACATGCTGTGATAGTGCACGAGATTCCCGCATGGCGTGAATCGAGCATGGGACTGCGGTAGTTCTAGTTTGGAGAGCACACAAGTGACAAATCAACGCTTCGCTGTTCATGACAAGGAGTACATTATCCTTTTACATCCAGGCCTTGACGATGCAAGCGATCACGGGGAACGATCTTTGCGTCTTCTATTCCTCGATTCGTCGCGTCTGCCTCGCATACTCTGCGGTTCCGTATCAGAGGTAGTAGTGTCTCGAGCTGAGTGATGACGGGGTCTCTCGTGATCCGCGCGATGCTGCGACCGAGAATGGGAGCTGGGCTCAACTCTGTGCGGTGACTCTCCTCGGGATCTGTCTTGATCACGATGATGGTTACGCCGAAAACGGTGTTGGCCCTTCCGCCTATCCCGGTCGCTTTCATCTGATTCCTCGCCTCGCCGTGATGACCGGTGGTGATGATGTCGTTTGTGTTTATGGTGTCGCTCGTGAACTCTACTCGAAGGCCTTTGTCGTGCCACGGCCTTCAGGGCTTCTGCGACCTCTTCTCGTTTGGCTTCGACGAGATACTCTTTCATGGGGTCGTCATCGTCGTGTTTTCTGAGCAGCTTCTGTAATTCGATCTCCTCTTTGATCATCGGTCGCTCTTCTTCGCCCTCGCTCTCATCCGTTTTCCTCCGCTTCCTGCGCTTGTCACCCTCCCTGTCGGTTTCATCTGGATCCTCAAGATCTTCGTCGCCGATGCCTTCCACCTCTCCTTCCTTCTTCTTGTATCTTGTGTGGTCGACGCTGATTACACGGCCCATGATGCCAGCGCCGCTCAAGTTGTCGACAGCGAGATCGCAGCTCCGTTGGTCCTCATATCTGAGGAAGCAGAAGCCGCGCGATTTTCCCGTGTCCTTGTCGCGTACCAGGTTAATGTGCACCGGATTTCCATACTGGCTGAAGATGATGAGGATGTCGCCCTCGGAGAGCTCAAACGGTAGGCCGCCGATGTACAGGTAGGCTGTATCGCGGTAGTCGGTGTGCCACGACGCGTTGGGTGGGATGCACTTGTCGAGCTCGGTCTGATTGAGGCGTTCGATTTGGCGGATGGACTGCATCGCGGCGGTGTTGCTCGTCCAGATGCACGCGACGACACAATTATTTCACGTCCATCTGCACGGGCGCACGTGGCAATGACGTTGGAGCACATGCCACACTTCGTCCACCGTCTATGCTACACGTCCACTTTGCACACCTCCGCCGCGACCAACATGGCTCCGGCGCTCACCATCTCCATTCCCACGGCGACGACAGCGAGCCCGTCGGACTCCAAGCCCTTCACGCAGTACCACGTCTCGCTGCAGCTGCCTCTCCGCCGCCACGACATTCGCAAGCGATACAACGACTTCGTCGCGCTACATGAAGCCCTGATCTCCGAGGCAGGCAAGCCTCCTCCCGCGCCTCTACCCGCCAAGTCGTGGCTGCGACGTACCGTCAATAATGCCAGTCTGACTGAGGAGCGGCGCGTCGGCTTGGAAAAATACGTCCAGGCCATCATAGCCTCGGACGATGCACGATGGCGGAGCAGTGCTGCCTGGCGCGGCTTCCTCAACCTGCCCAGTAGCATCACCACCTCCAACACGCCGGCTTCGAAGCGCCCAGTGAGTGCGCTTGGGAGCGCTGCCACCGACCCTAACCAATGGCTCGACTTGCACCGTGACCTCAAAAGCCAGATTCAGACGGCACGGTCCCAGCTGAAACAGCGAGAATCTGCCTCGACGGCTCAGGTTCAACACACCCTCTCTGCCGAAGCCAAAGCAAGTCTTGTACGTGCAGCCACATTTATTGCACAACTAGAAGATGGTCTCAAAGCGATCACAGCGGCGAGTAAAGGCGACGATGCCGGCTGGGGAGGCACGAAACGTCTCGGGGACGGCGAGTTACGTCGCAGAAGAGATCTGATCGGTGCCGCGAGAAAAGAAGTCGAGGGTCTCGAAGGTGTACTAAAGAGCATGGCCACACAATCTGCAAAAACCTCGGGGAGCAACAGTGGCATGCACGCTTCGGCTGCAGCCACCTCAGAACAAAAGTCAGCACTATGGAAAGGAACCTCGGCAGCGAAACCGAGCGGACGCGTACTGGGAGGCCCGATGAAAGAAACGGAACGAACCAGAGAGCTGGATAATTCGGGCGTGTTGCAATTGCAAAAGCAGATCATGCACGAGCAGGACGAAGATGTCATGAGCTTGGGTAAAACGGTGGCGAAATTGAAAGATATGGGCATTCTCATCAATGAGGAGCTGGCCATACAGAATGAGATGTTGGAGGTGGTGGAGCATGACGCCGACCGTGTGCAACAGAAGATCGACGTTGGAAGAGCGAGGATCAAGAAGATATCATGAGGAGGATGATGCAAGTGGCCGTCTATTACTCCCAAGGCGCGAAGGAACTGTCATGAGTTGGGAGATTGCTAAGTGGAGACGAATCATCTTCGCGAATTGTTGTTGTGTTCTCTGCTGCGTTCAAGCGAGCATGGTTGCGCTCACGAGCATTATTGTACAATCTGTATCTCTATATCGAAATTGTCCTTCCATTCCAAACGCCTTTCGCTAACACAACAGCAAGCACTATGTTACAGTCTCAATCTGCCGCCTTCTGATCGGCCTCCGAACCATTTCGATAGTGCTGACGACCCTGTTTCATCGTCTTGCATCCATTTTGGCGCCTTGAACACATTCCCAATTTTCTGCACAAACTCCGGCGGCTCCGCTGTCGCAAACGTATTCTGAATTCGCTCTCCTAGATCTTGGTAGAAATGTCTCGCACTATCATCTTCCTCTTCCTGATTGGTAATCGTGTTGAACTGCCTGTTAGCTTCGCGAATGCCTTCGGTTCGAGGAGACGGATGGTCACTGAAAGCGTCTCTAGAAGCCACCGCGACCCGAGCAGGGGGCGCAAATGGAGTGTCCTCGCCACTTGGCATGGTGTTTCGCTCCAGATCCGAGGATGCACTTCGAGCGGAAAGACCAAGCATGCTATCGGTGCCACGAGATTGCAATTCACGGTCCAGTAAAGCTTTGCCTTCTCGCCATCCGCCTGTGCCAAATCCTGATGGATTATCCTCGCTCTCATCTTCAAGAAAGCCGAAGCCAAGCAAGTTCTTCATTCTGCCATAGACGTTGAATAGAGTGGCGCAAACGGGAATCAGCACGAAGCAGGGGAAAAAGCGACTGAACCCAGAACCGAGGGGCGTAAGGTCGAGGAGTTTGCCCAGAAATTGGAAGAACATTGTTTCTTCGAACACGCTCGGAGAAAGAAGAGTTACGAAGTTGTAGCTCAGCGGCACTGTCAGTTTAGCAATCTGCATGGAGTACCAACAAGCGCTTTCCCCGTATGTCTGTCGCTTGACGAGCGCGCGATTACCCCATACCCTTACGTCCTGTATGGCGTAGAGTGCGGCGGTGTTCATGTACAATAACCATGCGGCCGCGACGATTTGACCACCAATGTTGACCTTTCCGCCACTCGTCGAATTTGGGTGATGGACGACGGTTAACCCGATGACCGATAGTTGTGGCGCGAAAGCTCGGACTACTTCGCTCCACACAATGAGGGTTGATGCAAGTGCCAGAGCACAGGAGATGGCAATACGTATCGCTGGTACGAGGTTCGTGTGCAGATGATATCTCATTGCCGGCGTGAGAAGGCTGATGTCCCTTCCGATCCCGTTCCTTCCGAAAGTCAGCCTTTTCGACGCAGCTGAATCGAGGATGGTTCGAGTCTCGTGAGCTCGTTGCACGAGGCGATCCCATTCATCTGCAAAGCGAGCCTTCCTATGTCGGGCGCGCTTAAGCTTGCGGGTCAAGTCGGCAAGGTACCGATCAGTCACTACAGCAGGAACGTTGTTGACTGTAGCCTGTCGAGTCGGCGGCAATGCGGTTGGGCGTGTATCATGTACACTACCCAGCTCATCAATCCACTCTCTCTGCTCTGCGCTTGCCCCGTTCTTGAGTCGCCCCAGCTGGGAGACGGTATTCTCCAAGACCTCCAGCTTTTCTGTGGCCTCATCCAATTTCTCTTTAATCTTTGGCGCTTGGCCGTGCAACCACCGCAGACGAGAGGTCACGTTCGCGTTTCTGAATAGACGCCGCGGTATGGCGACCAAACCGTGTCCCATGAGGCCGATTGCCAGAATCAGGCCCCAAGTGTATGCTAGTGCCATGAGCAACCCTTTGATCGAGGCGAAGTGGAATCCATTCTCGAAAATGAAGTACACGAGGCCCACTGCGCCAGCCGAGAAGACAATGATTTGGTAACGGAGGTTCGATCGAACGGCGTCGGCGACTCGCTCCCTCGTGTCACGGAAGCCCGAGTCGCAGTATTCGCCCAGCAGCGGCAAGATGAACCACGTCAAGACGAAGGTGAGCCAGTACGCTATGCGCCATGCCACCAGAGTCACGCGCTCGGGCAACCAGACGGCGTGGTTGGCGTTGGTTGCTGCGCAGTCGATGGGGACCAGGAGGATGATGGAGCAGGGCAAGGAAAGGGCCAGGAAGACGGGCAGCAGCAGCCAGTGCGGCGTATTGCGGAGCGGCAGATAGTGTCGGATGGTCAGCAATACCAGCAGAGCGATGGTCAAGAGAGCCGACGCTGCGAAGATGTCGGAGGCCACCGAAGAGGCCGGTGCGGCCTGGTCCGTCATGATGCGCGTTCAGAGGCAATCGGGCGGGCGCTGGTCCATCGCGTGTGGGCGTCGGCGTGCGCTGACGATGTGGTGTAGGCTGTGACGATGTATTGGAGGTCTGCGCGGGATGAGGTTGCTGGCCCTACGACCCAGAATGCGCTCCCCGCATAGACTTCCGCCTCGCGACCAACTTCCCAGGCACCACACTGCAAAGCATTTGCCTCCAGCCATCCAGGCAGCGTCATCATAATAACACTCGCCACGGCAGCGTGCTTGGGAACTGCTGCTGCCATGCAATCGCCGCCGATTCGACGGCCTGGACTTTTCTCGGACATACTTATCGGCCCACCCACATCAATGAGCACATCAGTCCCCACTCGTCAAGTGCGACGATGGACGGGGAATGGCGATAAAGATGGCGCGTGAATGCAGTGCCGCCTCCTTTGCATCCTCAGCACAAGCTGTCCAGATTCGACGCGCACCATGACGGCAACGCAAATCAGGCAATGGAGGACCGCTTTCGACGGCCTCGACAAGCTCTGGCACACGACGGCTGAGATGCCTCAGCCAAGTGAGGGGGAGGTCCTCGTCAAGATCTTGACCGTCTCCTTGAACTACCGTGATACTGAAGGTGCGAGAGCCACCCCGACCCCGCGGCGAAACTAGTATTGACATGTCGCCCAGTCTGTATGGGGCTGTACAATCATCACAAATCTGTGGACAGTCCCCAAGATCTCGTTCCATGCTCGGATGCCTGCGGTATCATTGTCAAACCAGGCTCGTCCGAATGGAAAGAGGACCAGCGCGTTATGACAATCTTCAACCAGACCCACCTCACTGGACAGGTGAAGCAAAAGGACATGTCAAGCGGACTCGGCCTTCCGCTGCCGGGCGTGTTGTCAGAGTATATGTGCTTTGATGCTCGTGCTCTGGTGGCTGTCCCTGACTATCTCTCAAACGAAGAGGCCGCGACGCTTCCAATCGCAGCTGTCACAGCTTGGATGTCATTGAACCGGTTCAGACCTCTGAACAGTCCGGCAGACGGGGATGTGGACGAAACAGTTGTGTTTCAGGGCACAGGAGGAGTAGCGATATCTGGCCTGCAAATCGCCCACGCAGCTGGCTTGAAGACTATCATCACCTCCTCGTCGGACCAAAAACTGGACAAGGCGAAGAAATTGGGCGCCGATCACGGCATCAACTACAAGGACAACGCCGAATGGCAAGAAGAAGTAACGAGAATCACCAGAGACGAAGGCGCTGACATAATCCTCGAGACCGGTGGGGCTCAAACCTTGCGCAAGAGCTTCGATTGCGCAAGTTTCGGAGGTCTCATCTCCTGCATTGGTTATCTGAGTGGGAAGGAAGATGCCCCTGGATTGATGAACACCAACTTGCTCGCTCTGCGCAGGAACCTAACGTTGAAAGGTATCTTGAACGGGCCCAAAGATCGGTTCGAGGAAATGTGCAGATTCTACACCAAACATCAAATTCATCCCGCGATCGACAGGGTTTTCGAGTTCGATGAGGCAAAGGACGCACTACAGTATCTGTACTCTGGCGGGCACTTTGGCAAGATCGTTATTAAGCTGGCTTAACCTGGTCGACTCAATATTCGCAATGACAGCGAAGCTTGCACTCGTTCCGACTGCTGCAGCAATGCTAAAATCATTTTCGCTTGCGAGCTCTCTGCTTCTTCAATTTCGACATGCCAGCGTCGACTGCATGCGTGACTCGGTCTTGCACATTGTGCTTCTCAGCTTCGTCTTGGATGTCATCGATCACATCGTCTTCATCGGGACATGTCGTCCCGAAGCAAAAGTCCAGAACACCCATTCGGCCATAATTTCCAATTCCGTAACCGTCGCCCACAGAAGCAAAGTGTGCCTCGTTTCGACGAGCCATCCCGCCAGATATGATCGTCAACGGCAGTACGGTGTACCCGGAGAAGACAACAAACTCCTCCAGTGATACCAAGATCAGGAATAAATGCCAGGTCAGAACATGCCAGCGGAATATCACGGCCGGCAAAAACGTCGGCATAAATGCGACCAGCAGATATGTGGAAGGATGATCGTACGCAGCTAGCAAGCCGAATGTGATTTCTGTGCAGTGCTGATATTCCAGATGCCACGTTTTCAGCACGGATTGCCACTCGTGCAGGACGGATCGATGTAGAGCGTAGTGCACGATGCCCCTCAACACAAAACCTTGAAGCACATCCTTCAGCAAAGTCCAGGGAAGAGGAACGGTTGTCGAGACCCGCAGGAGACTACGAAGATGGAGTATTTGAGTAGCCACCAATTCGAGAACCGCTTGAATCAGCACACCGAGGAATACGTTTCCCGTCGCGAGAGCAGCAATGCGTAATAATCGGTCTCGACCAAGCTGATGTGGGAGATGTCTTTTCCCTGATGCTTTGACCTTGCGACTCATGCTAGGTATTAACGAATCGAAGCAGAGGGACAATAGCGACGGGATCAGGTAGCAAAACAGCCTGATGATGACGGTGCCGTATATCTCGATGGTCAGTGGTCCTTTGCTGTGGTGGCCGATCACTTTGAGCAACATGTGAAGGATGAATTGATTCAGCTCCCAGCTTACCTCCAGATCAAACTGATCCATGTCAAATAAAAGAAGCCGAGACTGACAGTAGTCGACGAGCCGCCATAGAGCGGAATGGCGATGAAGGAGACCAGTGGCAGTGGCAGTGTCAACATGCCTGTCGCTTTTGACATGAAGGTGCCATAAAGCTCCCTGAACCCCGTTGGCGAGCGTCCTGATAGATAGCCAGATCCGTAGACGATTTTGTCGCGAATCGCCTGCATGGTTTTTGTGGTATGTTGTCCAAACGGAGACACATTTGATCCGTCTTATATGTAAGGCGTCACTCACATCACGTGAGCTCGTGACGGATCGCGCACGCGTTCTAACCTCTGGCACTCGCAGCATGGTGATCTCAGTCGCCGGTTCATGGGTTGTAGCAAGAGCGGTGCTCCAAGTTGCTGGACGAGCATCGTGATGCATGTTGCAGACAGTCACGGGGGCTGTCTCGGCTCGGGAATGCGCTTCGGCGGAAGGATATTGCGGGCAGCAGCATTCTCGATTTCTGACTCATGTCTGCCGCACGGCTGACGACCATGCATCATCCTCACCACCACCACCACCACCACCACGTACTCGCAGTCATGGACGGGGCAGCGATGATTCGTAGCCATTGGACGGTCCATCCCTCGCGGTGGACTACAAGCACATGAGATAAGCAATGCTGGTGCATGGAACGCGAATCCTGCTGAGGAGTCCCCGGATGCATCAAGTCTCTTTGGTGTCAAGACACAAGTATGTCTCTAAGCGTCAACAGGTGAGCAAGGAGGTGCGCTTTAATTCGATGTCTGCGCCGCTTGACATGGTTCGGAGTGTCCCCGCCATGCGACATAATTTACGCGAATGCCAACGGACGAAGCAGTCCTCTCTTGGGGCAATCAGATAAACCACCTACGAGCGCGGCGATAGGACACTAATCACTCGAGCCCTACTTTTCTTCACAATGAGCATTCGACGTCATTTGTCGGTCTCAAGATGCAGCTTACTGTAGGTCAGCAGCCACTTTTTGCCGTTCTTTTCCCCCCGTAGGGCTGAGATGCCACTGACGAAAGGATTCTGTCCCAAATGCTGCACGATAGCGCGCACAACTGAAGGACGTCTTTTCACCGCAATTGCCGGGGCATCTGATGGGCTGACATTCCTCACTTCGGGAGTGGTGTGCGGCAACGTGCGTGGACAACGAGCGCCAGTCGACTACGACTGGCACGAATCGCGATGCTGCCTGTTGCTCGCTTGCCCAGCGCACATCAGATCTGGTAAGATGTCTCGATGCTTCGAAGCACTGACACGCAATCGCGGATTACTCAGACATCCAAGTATAGCTTGAGTCTATGTCACTGTTGTGGTTACAACTTCTTCAGGTGACGATGAGCGCCATCGACATCAGGCGCAGCACACCAGCAGCACAGTACTTAAGCATGTATCGCACGCTTTGGGGCTTCCACAGTGGTTGAGCAGCTCATCATGCACGATTATACGCACGTTACGAACGAGAACTGGAGAGGCAAGAACGATCCTGCAGAGAGAAGACGCATACAAAATCGTATCAACCAGCGGGCATACCGGCAACGGCAGCGTGAAGGGGAGTCTTCCAAAAGCTCCAGAAGCAAAAGCCCGTCAGAGAGTGCCAGCTCGACGCCTTCCAAGACTGATGATGGAGCGACGAATGGCCGGCAGGACACATTTGGCACCTTCGCACCACCATCATACAGCGGGAGCAGTGAGCCAGAACCCTGCCAGTACGACGATCTGGCTCGCTTGATCAACCGGAACTTCTATGCGGCTGCGTACTCGAATGCTCGTTCCCTGGGTATCAAGCAATCATCGATGCAGCGCGCAGAGATCGGTATGACCGCGAAAGCGGCTCAAGTAGTGCCAAAGACATTGACGCCAATTACTGCACAATACCAAGTTGCTCATGACTATCTCATCGACATCCTTCCGCATGCGAGGCTCAGATACAATATACTCCGGGCGACGACGATGTCACAGATCGACGCAGCTTTGCTGTGTGACGAACTGCGTTGCTCGGGTGCACTGGAGCACATTGGAGGAAGTTGGCAGCGATGTGGGCTCATCGTTTGGGGTGATGCCGATCAGATGCACAGCTGGGAGATATCTGCTGGTTTCATGCAGCGATGGGCGTTTCTCCTCAAAGGGTGTGAGGATTTAGTGGCGGTCACGAATTCCTGGCGAGCGCAGAGAGTGGAGCCATGTTTCCCGAGTCCGTGAGTAGCGGTTCAATGTGGGTTGTTTTCCTTTTGCTTTGTTTTGGCCAGGCAGCCTGATATGGAGTATTGCATCCACGCGATGCCGTGCAGGAAAGAGCGTTCGTTCGCAGGGTTCAGCACTGAACATTGATGAATATGAGCGTCGACTATGCAGATTTGATGCAGATGGAATGCAGCATAGATCCAATTTTAGAACATTAAACGGAACGGATGCAGAAGCACCAGCACGATCCGGTCGAATTGTCGCCATCGCCGTCCATGGTTTAACGAAGACGGTCACGTTCGAGCATATGAGCATGGTGGCATGTACTACAAGGTCGCGTTCCGGTTGGTTTGAGTCTAATAACGTTAGACTGCTGGGGGGCGGACTTGGGCCGGCGTAAGAGGGGGTTGGGTTGATTGGATGTCGCAGCGTCGCACAGCCCTCCTGTACGCAGCACGTCTCGTCCGTGCTTGTGCGATAATAATAATAAGTAGTGTAGAAGATGGCCTGCAGCCAAGTCTCCTCCTCCTGCTACTGCTGCTGCTGCTGCTGCTGCTGATCCTGCCGTCCGCACACCGCACCCTTTCGCTCGCGCACGGCCGCCGCCCGCTGCCGACGCCGACGCCCGCCGCCGCACTCCCGTTACAGTATCTGCGCGCCACCAACGGTTCAACGTTCGATTCGGCGCCTCGTCCCGTACGGCTCCAACAAGACACGCGAACCGCCGGCGCGCGTGCAATGGCGTGAGCGCAATCGAGAGCAGCTTGCAGCTGTGCCTGTAGCGCCGCGAGCCCGCTCGTCATGGACGGGCGCGCGGGACAGTGGTCGAAGTCTACGTCGTCCCAGCGCGCCTCTTCTGCTGTCTTGACTTCCATCATCGATTCGCTCGACACGCTGAGCCCGTTGCCCGACATCCACACTCCCGACCATTTTTCAGAAACGGCCAGCCGACGCTCCCTTCCCGAGTCCCTGAACCGCTCCGTGGCCAGCACGGCCTCCATCCACAAGAACACCATCTCGCCGGGCTTCGGCGTCGAATACGGAGGACAGCTCGAGCTCGACGACGTCGACGGCACCACCGATGCTGCCCTGCCCCCAACCGTGCCCACCTCCAGGCCGCCCTCGGGCTTGTCGATGCACCAGGTGCCACGGCGGGAGAGCAGCAGGAAGTCCACCTCCATCGCGAGCTCGGTACGCCGCCAGCAAGCCTCCCGCAAGAGCTCCCTGGGCTCTGTCGCAAGTGCTAGTAGTCCTCGCAACACGCTGAGCTCAGAAAGCTGGGTCCGCAAGAGCGTGTCAAAGGGAGGAGGCGGCGACGACGACGATTCGGCCAGCACGCGGGGCAGGTCAGTGCGCAAGAGCCGTTTGAAGGGCGTGAGCTCGTACAGCGCGCTGCGCATTGAAGAGAATTGGCCAGTATCGAGAGACGCCAGCGAAGACAGCGCGCGCGAGTCATTGGCCGACCACATCGTCACATGTGCCAAAGCTCCCGCGCCGCCTCTTCCTGCTGGGCGCGGCAGAATCTTTTTGTCAGATGCCACCATCGACGAAGATCAGGCTGAAACCACGACTCCTCCTTTGGTGAATGCCAATTCATTTGGCGCTCGTAGTGGTGGAAGTGAAAGCAAAGCCTCGGCGCGACTTTCTGTATCGGGGTCATCGTTGAAATCTCCGAGCCCCATTGAAGACTCCATTCCCACCAGGTTCTCTTCGTTGCGCATGTCCAGCAGTAGTTCCGCTGGCAAGAAGAAGCACAAGAAAAAGGAGAAGCGGCCCGCCCCTGACAGTACTGACAAAATGGGTTATCGCCCATCTTCGCCAATCCCGGAGTCCAGCTGGGCAGATCTGGGCGACGAGGACGAGACGGTGAGACGCATTAGACAGTTGAGAGAGCAGCGCAAATCACGACTACAGGAAGAAACAGTGTTTGTGGAAGCCACCGAACTCGATCCGCTACCTATGCCATCCCGAGATGCCACTCCGCAACGCTCTGCCAGCGAGAGACGGACGTCTTCGCAAGATGATAGTGCCAGAAAGGCACGCAAGCTTCAACGACCAGTCCACCGCCACAACGTCGATCAGTCGAAAGCACATACGACTCTGGGTCTTGACGGCGCGAGTGGGAAGCGTCAACAAATGGATGACCGTAGTGCAGCCGCTGTAAAACCCAGGCCCGCAGAATTCATTCTCAGTCAAAGACCAGCATTTTCTCTAGACATCGAGCGGCCCGCGGTGCAGCGCAGACCACAGACCGCGAAATCAGTAGATCGGCCCTCTCCGCGACTTTCTCTGGACTATTCGTATGCCCAGGCAGCAGACTTGTTCCAGAAACCAACTCGCGATCACAGTCGCTCGACCGAGCACAGAAGCCGAGACTCGTCGATGCCCGCGCCGGCTGCCAGGAGTGAAAATCTGGATACACCAGCTAAGCCACGCTCACTTTCAAGCGCGTCGCGGTCCACGAAGAAGAAATCCAGGCGCAATGTAGAAGAGAAGCTGGTGACGGGAAATCACCCCGATCTTCCACTGACTCTGGATAAAAGGAAGAATCGCAGGAAGTCGATGAATGACGTTCGCGTGGCCAACTCCGGGGATAAAGACGTAGCAGCTTCACGGCGTGACAGCATTGATGAAGCAGTCTCGGAATACCTGCAAGCGCCACGGCTGAATCGTAAGGTAAGGAGTCAGCCCGGCGGCCGTACTATTGCGTACTCGGAGGTTGGCGATCCTGAGGGAGCGGCAGTATTCATTTGCGTGGGCATGGGTCTCACACGATACGTCACCGCGTTCTACGATGAACTCGCAGCGACCTTACGACTTCGATTAATCACAATCGATCGACCTGGAGTGGGAGGCAGTGACCCGTACCCGCCCTCGGACAAGAGCGGCCCGCTGAACTGGCCTGAAGACGTACTTACAATCTGTCAGCATCTGGGCATCATCAAGTTTAGTATCCTTGCGCACTCGGCAGGAGCTGTATACGCGCTGGCGACGGCTCTCATTCTTCCCCATCTCATACGAGGCAAAGTTCATCTTCTCGCACCGTGGGTGCCTCCGAGTCAACTTGAGGCGATCTCACATCCGACTTCGTCCGCGCCTCCAGCAGTCCCTCTGCCAAGAAGCCAACGTTTCCTTCGTGTGCTTCCGACGCCCTTTCTCAAGGCAGCGAATGCTTCGTTCATGACGGCTACATCAGCGTCTCTCAAACCTGCCTCCAAGCGCACGAACAAGTCCACTCCAACCAAATCTTCGCCCCGGAGACAGGTCAACGGCGAAGATCCCTTACCGGACAGATCGGCAGGTCGTGAGCGCCCGGAATATAATCGACGCGAATCAATGATGTTGATGGATCAATTCATGCCGTCGACGAACCCCCTGGACAATTTCCCGATACCGATCCAAGGGGAAGAGCAAGGTGAGGCCAGGCGCCGGAGAAGCTCACTTGTGCTTACCGCGACTGCTACGCCCATGGACCCGAGTTTTGCATACGCCTCGATCGGCCTTCATGCTGCCGAGCACGCTGAGAAGGCACGCCAAGTCGAATATACCAGTCGCTTGACGCAGGCCACTTGGGACATGGCAACGCGAGATAGCAACCCTGCCACAGACCTGTTAGTCTGCCTGGAGCGCCATCGCGATGTGGGCTTCCGTTACACGGATGTCGCCCGCGAAGTAATCATCACCCATGGTGCCGAGGATAAGCGAGTACCGGTTGCAAATGTGAAGTGGCTAGCAGAGCAGATGAACCGAAGGGCATTGGGAGCATCAATGGAAAGAGGCTCCGGGAGAGACAGTAGAGATAGCTGCGTTTCCAGCCCGAGAAGTGGGTGTGAAGTGCGCATCCTCGAGGGAGAAGGACACGGTCTGATGGCCAGCCCTGTGATCATGGGCGATATTCTCGAAGAGATCGCACGAACGGCCTACGAGCGCGATAGTCTACAAGAAGATCGAAGAAGCTGACTTCATTCCGGGTGATGCGAAACTTCTCCGTCTGTTGGCGCAAATGCTGCAATCAGAGGTCGAAGATTGCGCGCCAGGACGTCCTTGGTGGCAATGTTAGAATAGTTTAATAGTGTGATACCCACGAGCTCAGCACAGCTGCAGCTCGCTTGCTTCTTTTCTCTCATGGCACCCGCTTTACTCTGTAATACTCCGGGCCGTACTCCAATAGCCACGCCTTCTCGATTTTGGTGACATCGCGGATGAACGTCTTCTCGCCGCTCTCCAACACTTCATTGAATATGACCCAATCCGCTTTGCGATTGAACATCAGGCTTGACGGATGAGCATGCAGCGTCGTAGCGCCATCAACGGTTTTGAAAGTTCCATCGGGCATCATGCGCGCAGCATGCGCAAAGAATCCACTAGCTAAGCAGCGTCTGATCAACTCTTCTTTCGATCGACCACCAACGCTAATGGCTCCATCTGAGCTCGGTGATTCGGTGACATCGATGCCGAATCGTTCCAAGTACCGGCGCAGCTGGTTGCGGATGCTGACTGCCCGATTCAGAGCCTTGAAGTTGAGATAGTGCTGCTGACACCATCTGGATTCCTTCTTTCCTTTCGTGACAAAGGCTTGATACACATTCAACAGCGTCAGATGATCGCCCTGCTCCACGGCAAATTTCCTACGTGCCGTCTCTTCGGCTTTCTTGGTATCGTGCGATATCCACAGGCTGCCCTGTAGGTTGATCATTGCAACAATTGTGAGCATTTCTGAGAGACAGTTGAATGCCGGAGCACCCAGCAGGCATTTGGCGAGCATTGGTTCCACCGCAAGTTCTGCCATTCTGGCTCCCAGTGGTTTCGTCAGCTTGGCATAGTCGTCCAAAGCACCGAGCGAGAACAGTAGTTCAAGAGCCCGTATGATCAATTCTGCTGGTGGAGGGGTAATGAAATCGAATCGCGCGATATTGTCGATGCCCAGCGCCTTAAGCTGCAGAACCAATGGCGCAAGATTTGAGCGTTGAATTTCGGGTATAGTCGCTTCGTCCATCGAGTCGAATGCTTGCTCAGTGTACAGGCGATAGCACTTTCCTGCTCTGGTGCGCCCTGCACGACCGGCCCGCTGAGTCGCCTAAGGCCAAGGTCAGAAGATGAGCATGTGATACACCAGTCTTTGCGTCGGACATGTGTCTGCTGCTGCGGCAACAGCTGCAGGTAGATAGAAGGAGGATGGCACTGTCTGACGGCAACCGCAGGCACTTACCGAGGACCTCGAAATTGGGGTCGTTGTGAGCGCCTCTATTCCTGTGTGCGGACTGTATGCCCGCAATTTAACGAACCCGCAGTCGATCACATATACGATGCCATCGATCGTGACACTAGCCTCGGCAATATTTGTCGCGAAAATGACTTTGCGTGTGCTCTCTGGACTTGGTTCGAAGACATACATCTGCTGCTCGGTGCTCAGGCCGGCGTAGAGAGGGAGAGCGAGCAAATTGGGTGCGCCTGAGTCAAGCTGAGGTAGACGATCAGCTACGGCCTCTATAGCCTTTTCGATCTCATCGCGTCCCGTCAAGAATACCAGGATATCGCCGTCCGGTTCGCTTCGATGGATTTCAAACACGACTGTTGTCGCACGCTCGAGGTATTGCTCGCACGGGCTGGTCAAGTAGTGGATATCGACCGAGAAAGCTCTCCCTTCAACACTGACGATGGACGTGTGGGGTGCTTCGATCTCACAACCTTCTTGTCCTTCAGTAAGGCCGAAGAACTCCAGAAACCGCTCAGCATGTAACGTTGCAGAGCTGATGATGATCTTTAAGTCTGGTCTTCGCTTGTGGATTTTCTTGAGTAGACCAAGTAACACATCAGAGCTCAGGCTTCGTTCGTGCGCTTCGTCTACCATGATGACGCGATATCGCGACAGCAGAGGATCCACGAGCGCCTCTCTGAGAAGCAGTCCATCGGTCAAGAACTTTATCCTTGTCGTGTCGGAGGTGACGTCCTCGAATCGAATGCTGTACCCGACCTCTTGGCCTAGCGGACAGCGCATCTCCCCAGCTACTCGCTTGGCCACAGTAGTTGCCGCGACTCGGCGTGGCTATAAGGGACCTGTAAGCCACCGTCAACGATCATCAACAGTTGCTGGCGCGGGATCATACATGCTTGAGTAATGGCCATGCATTTGCCGTCCGAGCACCATCCTGCTTCGTAGAGATATTGAGGGAGTTGTGTCGTCTTGCCACTTCCAGTCTGGCCGATCAAGACTGTGACTGCATGTTGCTCAATGGCACAGAGCAGAGCATCGCGGTGACGAGCAATGGGGAGGAGTGAAGACGGCTTGTGGAGGCCGGGAATGAAGACATCCGTGTCGGCCATGATACTGCGCCCAAGTGTCGACTTTTGAGACGCTGCTTCACTCGAATTGCATGTCCTGCGCCATGATATCTGTTGAGCCCTGATTTGTTGTCGGGTCGGCAAGAAGCCATGCTCGAGTCGGAGCTCGGAACGCGAGCGGATAGCGGCCCGGGCCATGATCAGCGCATACGTCACCTGCACACTTCGTCAAGGCAGCATGTTTCGAGGTTCAGTTCCAATTCAGCCCGCACACATGCACACTTCGACCGATCGCCTGAGACTGACATTGGCCGACTTTGCACATCCCTCATAATATTGGCTGCATAAACAACGAGCAATCCGCGGTGAGCGACCACAATGGCTAGCAAGAACAGCCCCCCAGTGTCTCCCCTCAAGCCTGAGGAGTCGGCGACAACACGCGAGGAGATGAGCTTCGACGACGAGCAAGAGACGGGCACGGTGTCTCCACAAGGACACGAGACTCCTACCAAGGGGTCTGCCAAGGTGCCTTCACCACGGCCCCGTGTATCATTTCAGGACGGGCATGAAGAAATTCCGCCCACGAAACCACCGCGGCCGCTCAATGCCACCCAACAGGCCGAGAACACGCTCATCGAGGCGTTCCCAACTATCGATGCCAAGGTCGTCAAGGCCGTGCTCACCGCGAGTGGAGGCAAGATCGAACCCGCTTTCAATGCTCTGCTGAGCATGTCAGATGAAAACTTCCAGCCCGAGGAGGACTCAGCCGCCCCACCTCCACAACCACCTCGCTCCGCGCTCCGCCAGCAGCCGCAAATGAGCCAGCTTGAGGCCGACGAGCTATACGCGCGCCAATTGGCGGAGGAATACAACAGCGGTGGAAGCCGCTCGCAGAATCGATACAACCAGCGCGAGCCTGGGCGCCGAGGCCCAAACCAGCAAAGAGGTATTCATGACGACGATGATGACGGTCGCGAGCGTAGTTTCTTCGACGATGAACTGCCAGAAATAGGGCGCAACATTCAACAGGGCTTCCTGGAGACACAGAAACGAGTCAATAGCTGGATCACGACCTTCAAGAAGAAGATTGATGGCGAAGAAGAGGACGATGAAGAATTGTATGCTTCGTCGCGGACCAATTCGAGGCAGAACACTGGTCTGGGTGGCAGACAAGACTTTGGGCCGAGTCAAAGCGAGCAGCTGCGTGGCATTAGGAAATCCGCGGAACAGCAACGCAGAAGTACAGATGCACAGCGTTATGACGCAGATCCGCGTGAGCTCGACGCAGGCGAGTTTGAACGCCTTGAGATGCGCGATGAAGAAGCTCGTAAGTAGTGTTGCTGGGTATAACTGAATGCAGATACTAACGGCAAGCAAGCGCCTCCTCAACCTCCGCGAACCAGCAGCCGAAAGGCAGCGAACCCAGATTTGTTCAAGTCACAACCAAAGCCTCCACAACAGGGCCCGGTCGATGAAGTGGACGCGGCCGATCGAAAGGCGATGGGCAAAGATGCGACCGAAGCAGACAAGAGCAAGAAGTGGCAGCCTTTGACTAGTGTCGCCCCGAATCCAGAGGACGACAATGATCCGTTCTCCCTTGGCGACGACGATGAAGACAAGGATAAGACGGAAGACATCCGGAAGGATGATACAGAGAGGCTCAAGCAAGCTGCTCGAAACAGTGTCAGCTTTGGAACAGACGAGGCGAACCAGCGGAAGCCATCGGAAAGCGATTCTGGACTGAGGAACAAGGAGGCGGAAGAATTGCTGAGTAATAAAAAGACGTAGTAGTCACGTCCATGATAGCTCAATTTGGCGGCAGATTATCAATGCATTAGCATCAATCGGTAGATGCAGACAGCTGAAGTGTAGCCAGCTCGGCCGACCAGTTGTCAAACCTCCGGACCCCCGATCAAATTAAGGTTTAATCCCTGTATGGGTCCTGTATAGGTCGGTTCAGGTAGCATCTTAGTAGTATTTTATAACATATTATCGAACATGTTATAGAACTAGTTCTATAACGTGTTAGTAGGTAGAAATATGTTATATAACTAGTTCTAAAACATGTTTTACTCCCCTAACCCTCTATTTTCTAGGCGAGGAGCGACGTACGCGCGCAGACGGCTTGCCGTCGATGCGTCGCGCGTGCTCGAGCGGGCCGCGAGGCCAAATATTGCTCGAAAGCATTCAGAAATTTCGGTTATAGGTAGGTTGAGCATGGGACAGGTAGGGGCAGGTTAGCCGAGTAGTAGGGATGAGGTGTAGACTCGACAGCTGAATGTCAACACTGCGGCCTCCGACGAAACGGCATGTTACGTTGCGCGCGTCGCCAGTCGCGAACTAAGGCCATCTTGAGAAAGCAGCGCAGCACGCCGTCTACCAATGCGGAAGGCGGACGCGAACTACGTTTGAGCTCGCCTTGGCAATTACATGTCGCTTCTGTCCGACCAGTTCGATACATGTAGCTTCTGCCTCTTCCACATTGCATTTCTCCCCAACGTTGCACAGCAATAAGCCAAGTATGGCATTGCGAACGATATTGGGTCTCGCTGGGCTCTCTCTAGCTCGCGACATTACGTTCCCACCTGTGCAACATCCTCTGGGGGTCGAAACTGACGCACCTGGACTGAGTGAGGACATCTCGCTCGCGAAATTTGCCGGCCTGACTACTTTTGCAAATCTGGTATGACTGTATGTCTGGAAAGTGCAGACTCAACCCATCCCTAACCTGCCAATGCCCAGCCATACGTTCACTGTCTCTCGTCAGATGAGGAAGTCGACCCTTACGACATCGCCATCCTGGGCGCTCCCTTTGACACTGCGGTCACTGCCCGCCCAGGAGCTCGGTTTGGCCCTCTAGGTATCCGAGAAGGATCAAGACGCATCTCATCTTCATTTGGATACTCGATATACACGGGACAAAATCCGTTCGACCAGGGGTTTAAGATAGTAGACTGCGGTGATGCTCCCTTGACCGTGCTTGACAATACTGTCGCGCTCAGGCAACTTGGCAAGTCGCATCAGGTGTGGCCTCGGTGTCAAGAGTAATAGTCTCTTCCCGCGCTCAACGTTCGCAGGTTACATCATCTCGAAAGACCAATTCAACAAAGTACACTGTACCACGAATCATCGCCCTAGGCGGAGATCATACCACCACCTTGCCAGCGCTGAGATCTACTTTCCGCCACTGGGGACCCGTATCCATAATCCATTTTGACTCGCAGTGAGCATGGCCTACATTGTATGCAGTGAGAGCATGACTGACCGTTGATCGCGAGGGCAAAGTCTTGATACATGGTGAGCACCGATCACGCCAGTGCTCGTGGTACGTGGCGAGTGCTAACAGGCGGAACAACTGGTAGGGATCCCGAGCTCTTAGGGGGTGGACTCTCTCACTATTCAGGCGTCAATCATGGAACATTCTGTGGGTGACGCTGAGCCCATAAACAATTAAGATAACACTGACGCACGAATTTCATGGCGCCAGTACACATGTAAGCATACATGGCAACGGTGATTCATTCCGGCATGCACTGAGACTCAAGAAGCGCACACGAAGAGGGGCTTGTCCTCAATTCATCTATCCATGCCGGAATTCGAGCTCCAGGTGAGAGCTCCAGAGATACGGTGCAGAGTCAGTCCACACGCTGATCGACAACAGTTCAGAACAGGAAATACGATCTCAAGAATGACAAAGCATGCGGGTTCCACATTCTGACCGCACGAGACGTAAGTACTTCGCCAACATTGGTATTTACGCTGAGCCGCAATGACTGTTCGACCTGAGAACAGACTAACATTACGACGAATGTGCTGCTGATTCTCACACATCTTACAGCTTGACAAACTCGGCATGGCTGGCTTCGTGCAAAAAATCAAGGAGCGAGTCCAAGGTACGAGAGTCTATATCACCGTGGACATTGACACTCTCGATCCAGCGTTCGCCCCCGCCACTGGCACAGCAGAGCCTGGAGGTTGGACATCGCGGGAGTTGCTCAGCGTACTAGACTCGCTATCTGGACTAGAGGTTATTGGTGCTGATGTTGTAGAAGTCGCGCCTGTAAGTTCCTCTATCCTGTAGCGATGCGCCCACGCTGAACGCAGGTTGCTGATACGGTGCTCGTAGATCTATGATAACCCTGGCGAGACCACGACTCTTGCTGCTGCTGAAATTGTGCGGTCTTTGATACAGATTATGGTGCGGACTATTCAGGACCAGTAATGAGATGCACATCGGCTAACGTGCAATATGGCTAACCGTAGGTTGATACACCTGTCGTGACCTCTGATGCTGTGCACAGAGATGAGAGGTGAAGAGCCAGCGGGAGCAGAAGAGACTGGTGTTGGTGATGGTGAAGCGAAAGGCAACGTGCATTTGATGGGAGGGCAAGGGTGACACCATCAGTAACCGATTCGGCTGTTATGCACCGGCGGATCTATCCGATGCAGGGTTTGCACCGGCGTGGGAAGCTTGTTCACCTCGCTAGTTCTGTAGCATACGAAATTCTCCAAATCCTATTCTTGCAACACCTCGTGCCACGCCATACCTCGCAGCATGCCGCCCGCCGCAAAGCGCCAGCGACTCTCCGATGGCCACGCCGCAGCGATCGAGGTCGACGATGCGAGCGCTGCGCCCATGAAACGTGCACAGAGCAGTGAACAGCAGAAGCAGGCCGCGGCCAAACGTTGCTCGCTCTTCGTGCGCTCTCTGCCGACTGCCACCACCACCGAGGAGCTGACTGAATTGTTCTCCGACGCCTTCCCCGTCAAGCACGCCACCGCTGTCGTCGACCCCGAGACCAAGCAGTGCAAGGGCTACGGCTTCGTGACCTTCGCTGACGCTGAAGATGCGGCACAAGCCCGCGCACAATTCAATGGCCATGACTTTCACGGCAAGAAGTTGCGCATTGAGATTGCTGAACCTCGACATCGCGATGGTAAAGACGGCGAGAGCGCGCCTACCGTCGGTCGCCAGCAAGCAGAACTGGAGAGCCAACATCAGCCATCGAAGCTGATCGTGCGCAATCTGCCGTGGTCGATCAAAGGCCCTAAGCAGCTCGAGAAACTTTTTCAAAGCTACGGCAAGGTCAAGAAGGCCTACGTGCCTCAGAAGGGCCCGGGTCTCATGGCTGGCTTCGGCTTCGTCATCATGCGTGGCAGAAAGAACGCCGAGAAAGCCATTGAGGGTGTCAACGGCAAAGAGGTGAATGGCAGAACGGTGGCTGTGGACTGGGCGGTGGAGAAAGAGGTATTTACGGAGCAAGCGGACACCGGAGCGAGTCACGAGAAGGATGCAGGCGCCGCTGCAGATCCGGATGCGATGGATGAAGATCTGATGCAAGCGGATCGTGAGGACCATACCAGCGAGGACAGTGCTGATGATAGTGGAAGTGAAGACGAGACAAGCGAGGACAGTTATGCACCCGACGGAGAAGAGGAGAGCATAGACGACGACGAAGACGAGGTGAACCAGCATCACGACGACCAGGATCGTTCTGAAGACAGGTCGAGTACTCTGTTCATTCGGAACCTTCCCTTCACATGCAGCGATGAGGACCTCGATGATCATTTCCAGCAGTTCGGCTCCACGCGTTACGCACGCATTGTTATGGACCACGACACTGGACGCTCCAAAGGTACTGGATTTGTGTGCTTCTACGAAAAGGCCGACGCAGACGCATGCCTCCGCTCTGCGCCCGCCAAACCCACTGCCACGACCGAAGAGATAAGCAAAAGTGGCAAGCACATGCAGAATGCGCAATCAGTGCTGCAGAACGATATGGCCGACCCTACCGGTCAATATACTCTGGAAGGTCGCGTACTGCAGGTCACTCGGGCTGTTGGCAAGTCTGACGCAGCTCGACTGACAGAAGACGGCACCAATCATAGAAACAAGCGTGACCGTGACAAGCGGCGACTGTATTTGTTGGGCGAAGGCACCCTAGCAACCAACTCCAAGCTCTGGCACCAGCTACCGCCATCGGAGCAGGCAATGCGTGAAGCCAGTGCAAAACAACGCAAGCAGCTGATTGAGAACAACCCTTCTCTACATCTGAGTCTGACTCGGCTTTCCGTACGCAACATCCCTCGTAGTGTCACCAGCAAAGACCTGAAAGACCTCGCACGGCAAGCTGTCGTCGGATTTGCTACAGACGTAAAGGAGGGTCGCAGGGATCGACTGTCTAAGGAGGAGTTGCTGCGTGGGGGAGAAGAGATGCAGGCTGCAGAGGCCGCTCGAAAGAAAGCTGGCAAGGGCATCGTGAAGCAGGCCAAAGTCGTGTTTGAGAGCGATGGTGGGACCAAGATCAACGAGGAGAGCGGAGCAGGCCGTAGTCGAGGTTATGGTTTCATCGAGTACCACACTCATCGGAACGCCCTCATGGGTCTTCGTTGGCTCAACGGACATGCTGTGGATTACCAGGTCAACCAAGGCAAGGGAAAGCTGAGCCGGGAGGAAGTTCAAGACCGCAAGAAGAGGCTGATTGTGGAGTTCGCCATCGAAAATGCGCAAGTTGTGATGCGAAGAAACGAGAAAGAGCAGAAGGCGAGAGCACGCACACAACCGGGCAGTGCCAATCCTGATGACAAGGATTCGCCTAGATCCCGAGGCGACAAACCCGGTCAGCGGAAGCGCAAGAGGACTTCCGACGACACTTTCGATGCTGTGAAACCGCCGAAATTGACCACAGACCACAAGCACAAGAAAACCGTGGACGAGAAAATTGCCCGGCGGAAT
Source organism: Cercospora zeina (assembly GCA_022702355.1). Taxonomy (NCBI): domain Eukaryota; kingdom Fungi; phylum Ascomycota; class Dothideomycetes; order Mycosphaerellales; family Mycosphaerellaceae; genus Cercospora; species Cercospora zeina. Next base: position 1,703,790 of record JAKLWX010000002.1, on the reverse strand, counting down.
CAGATCATTGGAAGAAAACGGGCGATCCGTGCACGCAGGAAGGTCGGCAATTGATGCGATTGATCCATGATGTTATTATCCGGATCCATCGTCTGTCGCATCCGCCATCAGTTTCACGACATGTGCTTCGGCTAGGTCGCGTTCATTCGATCATGAATGCAGGCCACGCGTTAATGCCCGAGCGCAGAGCGCAATCGTGCACGCGCAGCTGGACGCTGCGCAAGGATTGCGAAGCAAAGACTAACTGGTTAACGCAGACCATCACGGGTCTTCAATTGTTGACGTGGTCGTGACACATTACCAGGGCTGTGATCAAGTCTTACGAATCAATCGCGCTGGAGCACATCGGCATCGGAAGTCGACATGTCATGAGGCGGTAGGGACACCGGCGGCTGCGGGCCGTGGCAGGTCGTAGTAGAGCAGCCTGCCGAAAATGTGCATCGCTCGAGCTTCCTACCGGGCTATAGGGTCGTGATCTGCTACTCTGTCCAACACCAGGGAACAGCAGGGACCCTCGAAGAAGGCCCTCGCCTTTGCGACAACAACCAGAGTCTGTCAATCGTTGTGCAAGCACAGAGTAGTGCATGCATTGTCAACTTCTACGGCCAGTTTCGACCAGCAAAGTGATACATAGCAGACAATACGAGCCACAGGAGGCTTCTTCCGCAACTCGAGTAGCAAAATGGAGTGGCAGGCTCAGCTTCGCACACTCATGTCCGCACGAACAATTGACGTGCATCTCCACGAATTGATTCATCGAGCGTCAGTCCGCGAGGATACCTCACGACACGTGTGGTCCCGCTCACGATCGCTGGCCTAGTGCTTGCAATGTGACTGATATCGCAATGCTCTCGAGGAGTCATGTCGTGACAGGACGTAAGCGTAAAGTGGGATATTTGCGTAACCAATGCAACTCTTCAACGCATGTCAAAAACTTGACCCACACTCTTTGTGGCTGGAATGGCCATGATTCCACGTCGAACGTCGACGTACTGTCTATGAGCATTGAACAAGTGGAGACGCTACCCTCGCGACCTGAACATGCCACGGCGTCAAGACTCTCCACGCAGGCGCGGGACCGAATATATAAGGACATTGGTGTCTCTCATCTCCTCCTCATCTGCTTCTCAAGCTGCTCGTTGGACTTTTGTTTTCTTCTACTGCGGTTGGTAATATCTGTTGCTAGCACTCCAAAGCAGCCAATTGGGTCCGAACATCGTACGCCTTGTATGTTCGGCAGTCTTCCGTCCCGTATCTTTACAGCACGTACTGATACGACCACGGCAGCGTGAGCAGTACACAATCCACAAAGTCCGTTTCACCCGCCGCCGGACCCCCTTTTACTCAACAGATCGTGCAACATGTGTCAGGTCAGTCACAACGAGTCCCTTTCAAGAAAGCACAAAAGAAAGCTGGGAGCTGAGGAAAATGACCAAAAGTTCGAAGTCATCCACTTCCACTGCGGCCACGCCGGTCGTCGCCTGATCAAGCACTGCCACGCTGCTCGCAACGACGCCAATCACCAATGCTTTGGACCATGGGCTATCAAGCGTGAATGGCACAGCGCAAATCAGATGTGCCAGCAGTGTGGTCAACAAGCCATGATGCGCCGCGTACAGCAGGCACAACTCGGGATGTGAAGGGGGCAGGAGATTATGAAGTAATGACGGTGTTCGGCGTTGTGGACATACCCATTGAGTGCTTTTTTTAGTTTTTCAGCGATCGTTGACAGTCAGTCGTCCGTGGGATACTATCATGTGGGCATCCGGAAATCGCCGGAAGTGTGCGTGTGTGTGTGTGTGTGTGTGTGTGTGTGTGTGAGAGAGAGAGAGAGAGAGAGAGAGAGAAGAAACGCGTAATGGCAACAAAAAAAGGCGAGAACCGTCGTCCTTGTATCTTCAATGTAGTAGTACTGGTGGTGTTGTTTTTCTCGTTTTCCCGCGCCTATTCTCCAGTATTCGTGGCACCTTCCACCTTGCCCTTGATATTATAGCGCTTGCTGAAGAACGTGTACCAATCATTCAGCACCTTCTTCTGATCATCTGTCAAGTCGTACCAGTCCGGCCGGCACTCTTCTTCCTTGAGTGAAGACTGCGCCAGAGCTCGAGAAGCGTCTTTGCCGGCGAAGACTGCAATGGGAGAGAAAACAAAATTCCGAGATTAGTGTGCATTCCGCCAATGCATGCGTGGATGGATGGATGGATGGATGGATGGATGGATGGATGGGACGACTGGCCAGAGTTGCCGCCGCTCTGCTACGGGTGGTACGAACCTTTGTACGAGCCTTCAGGGCCATAGGCTTTGTTACCCGTCACATCAAACACCGTGCCCTGTGCGAGTTTAGCTCACTCTGTGGGAGAGTGTTGAAATTGGGGGCGTCTCATGCTGGTTTACCTTGATGGCGACATATGTAGGATAGCCTTCGTTCTTGCCTGAGCATGAGAGTGACGAGTGATGAGTGTTGGGCTTTTCGCGGGGCGGGGGGCGGTCGCAATGTTCATGTGCTGTACTTACCGTCACACTTGGCAAGATAGTCCAGACTGATGATGTCCTCCTTGGGAGGCTCGAGGTCCACCTTGTGCTTGGGCTCGAACGACATGGTGCTGCGTGGGAGGAGAGTCGTACAAATACTCGTAGCGGCGGGGTAATATTTGTTTCCGATGGCCTGGGTCGGCTAATGCGAGTCATCCTGGAGTGTGATGGCGATGACACATGGACGTGGGGGTTTCTTCTTGGCGATTTCCAACGCTTTCCGCGGGAAGATGTGGAATTTCTTGCGCTTGAAAGTCTGAAACCATTATGCAATCTGCACTATTCTATTCTAACTTCGCTATGCTACGTTCGACGCTGCAAGACCAGAGACCTCAATGCAATACTCATAAATTCAATTCGCCACGTAACAGCTCGTGGAAAGCAGGACGAACCATTCAACAGCCAAGTTTATGCTCGAGCGTCATGTCATTCTCAGGTTCCAAGCCCACACATGCCTTCAAGATATTGATCAAAGCGCTGCGCTGCTTTGCCAGAGCGTTGACTACCGGTGTACCTGATGGTGTCAAGGGTGCCTTGAGCATGTAACTCAGCACGCTCAGGACGCTGTGGAAGCTCTTGTATTCCTGCTCGCCGTCGTGCCGCCATTGAATGCGTGTGAAGAGCTCTGTGAGAAGCACTAAATCGAGAATCAGCGGCGAGGCGAGCAGCGAGTCCTCGCAGACATTGAATATGCTGATTGTCTGATGGCCGCCGAGGAAGATCTCGGCGTAGTACTCGTCCAGCGCACGTTTGTTGTCGCCCACTGCAGGCATATACTTGATGACAACCGTGTGGTCGGGATGTTCGTCCTTCTCGTAGAGCACATTGTTCGCGGCGACCATGTCGTCGACAACGTTGGACTTGGAAATTTCCTTTGACCGGAATTGCTTCTGCGAAGAGAGATTCTTGCCATCATTGTTGCCGAGGTGGTTGTAGCTCGCAATAGAGGTGAGCTTGATGCCCGCGTTGATCAGGAAATCCACGAGCGCCGACTTCATCTTGGTCTGACCAGACTTGAAGTCATCGCCGCCAATGAAAGAATTGTGCTGCTCCGCAAGCTGGATGCAGCCAGGGACGAAGGTGTTCTGTGGCGAGCCGTTGACAAATGGTGCGTTCTCCAAGATACTTGCGACTGCAAAGACAGTTGATGGCGATACTTCCTCGTGCCCAGCTTTGATGGAAGCCATCAAGTTTTCTGCGGTGTCGTTGACGCCCGGGACCAACTCAGCATAACGCTCAGTGTTTGCCGTCCATAGAACGATGACCTTGTCGAGACTGTTGGCAGATTTGAAATTACGGATGTCAGCGCGAATGTGCTCAACGTGCTCTAAGCAAGCTTGGGATCCTGGAATGACATTGTCTGCTCGGTCGCCCTGATTCGAGGCGATGAAGTCGGGGTAATAGATGCTAGGCAGTGGCTTCATGCCGGCCATCTCTTTCTTGACCAACTGCTTCAGAGTCGGCTCCAAAACTTGTGCGCGATCCATTGCTGAGGCCAGATCCATGCCACTGATATCCCAGCCACCGACGACGAGGTCGTCGGGGTGCACCATGGGTAGCATGCTTTGGAGTGGAATATTGACGTCCTCGCCCGTCTCAGCATCAGTGCCGAGCTTGACTGTGGAAGACATGACGACTGAGCCGTAGTAGTTTGCGGCGCGCGGGCCCTCTCGGGTCTCCCAGGTGAGCTTGCGGCGGTTGGCGATGATGCCGGCAGTCACGGTGGTACCATTGTTGCCACCCAGCCCGACGAGCATGACACCGACCTTGCCAACGTGGCTCTTGGTTTTGAAGTCGTAAACGGTCTGCTTGGGCTTTGCAACGTACTTGCCATTCACGCGTCGGACCTCGGTGGTGCGGTAGTGGTACTTGCTGAGTATGTCATCGTTGGAGTACTGGACATGGGGTGCGTCGACACTGAAGTCGGTCGCATTGGCACGCCGTGCTGTTGCTGTCTGGTTGTTGGTGGAGAAGCCCTCCGCATCGTTGGCGTGGGGTGCCATGTTTGCACAACTATGCATCAGTTAGGCGTGTGAAGGGCGAAGAGAACAGAAGCAATGAGGAGCATACGAATGGTGTGCGATGCTGTGAAGAAGCAGCCGAGAACAGCAGAGTATGCGACAAAGCGGTCGAAGCGTTGCAGAAAGAGCGAGAATGAAGATAGGAGTGGAATGAAAGGAAGAGGAAGAGAAGCAGGAAAGCGCAGGTTACTTATCCTCTGCATTGCGCACACCGCTTCCGTAGCTTCGTCGATCGCGTGATTTGTTGGATGCTTCCGAGCGTATCGTTGAGAACAAATTGCGACGATGTGCTTGAGCTAGGAGGAACTGTTGTTGCTGAGTTGCTGATATCCGTCCGAGATTCAGGTCCGGATCATTAGTTTCTCCGAGAGGCTTGGCATGCCGAGTGGCAGAACGGGTTGGGGCTGTGGTGCGGTCTTGAACATCGGCAAGACAGCGACATCCAGACTGGCTTCCCCTGACGGAGAGTGAGGACCAAATGCTCCCGGCCTTGATGTGTTGACGACTTCCACGGCGCAACCCCAGCAGCTGGATTACAACACCTCGACCTTCCGAGTCTTCTGGCGTGGCTGAGGGAGCATTTTCTTTCGCGACGAGGCAGCGACTCCAAGGCTCAGCTCGGAGCTCGTGCCAGAGAGCCTGACATTGGCAAGTCGTCGGCTGCATGGCGTGGAATCGGACCAAGCCCGTCGTGGGCGCCCAGGGTGGCAGCCTTCGCCAGAGTATCGCATGTCCAGTCGGTATGTAGCTGTCACATGGTGTTGCACCGCGCAAGACGGCGCGGGGCGAGCGGCGGCAGGCGGCAGGCGGCAGGCGGCAGGCGGCAGTCATCTGATGCGAGAGAGAAGAGTCTTGCGGCCAAGCAGGGGCATGCTGGTATGTTCGTGTCGCGGCGCGATGGCAGCAAAGTGATGACAAGCTGCCGCGGTTGACGCTTCTCGGCCCGCTCGACTATTTTGGGCGGTTGCCTGGGACGCGTTGCTCCACACCACGAGCAGCAACGAATGGAGCTTGGATGGATGGATGGACATACATGTACTACTGGACGCGTCGACGATGCAGCAGCGCGCAGGTCCGCAGCAGCAGTGGCGCAACGGGCGGTGCATGTCGGCCCAGCATGGTATGGAGGCACTAAGTCAACTCCTTCCACACTTCGACACCACTCCCGAGCACGGACCGCCCATGGCGGCTTCTCATTTCGTTTATATTGACGCGTGCGGCTGCCCACTTGCCCACTCTGCCTGCCTGCTCGACACGCCCTTCTCCACGCTCGTTCATCCGATCCATTCTTTCGCGCCGTCTCTACCATCGACATCGACATTGCACGTCTTCTACCACTAGCATTACCGTCACCATCGGTCCAGCTTAGCATACATCGATCAACATGCGTTACTCAGCGTTGGCTCTGGCGCCATTTGTGGCTGCCGCATTCGCCCAGGACAAGAACGCGCAAAACAATGTGCGCTCCCTCAACTGTTCAACGACGCTGTTCCGCCGACAGAGCCTCTCTAACACAATGGCCAGGCCGATACCACTTCGACTTCCATCTCCATCCCGCCGTACTCGAACACCATGACCAACTTCCTGACGGAAACCAACTCATTCGGAGTAAGCCGCCCGTCGCGTGTCATGTCATCTCACCAACACTAACCACGTCGCTTCGATAGGTCATCACAGGCATGCCGGCGCCCGCGACTGGTGGCCAAGGTGTTGCTGAGACCAGCATTCCTCCAGTTGCCACCATCCCAGCTGGTCTTGCTCCGGGCTCCGTGTACACCCTGTTCTACGGAAATGCGACCTCCTTCACCATCACCGTTGCGTCTTCTACTACCATCGTTCTTGGTGCTGGAGGTAGCCAAGCGACCGGCGTGTCCGTCACCACGGGGAACAATGCTGCCACACCAAACTCGGCGTCTGGCAACGAGAACGCAACAGGGACATCGAAGGGCGGCTCGACCGAGACCTCGAGTTCTGCGGCCAGCGGGAATCTCCAAATCGCTTCGGGTGCCATGTTTGGCCTCGGCGCTCTCTTGGCCTTTGTTCTGTAAAGACGTCGCACAGTGGTATAATGGATGGAGGAGCGTGATGGGTTGGACACAAACACTCAGTGCTGGAGCGCGCCAGCTTTCCTTCCGTATTGGTGAGGAACTGTTCATGAACGAGAGTGAGATGGCGATGGTTGTATACCCTTGTGCCGCTGTAGTAATGCACGTTCTATTTCCCCAATTCATCTGTTGACTTGGTCGCGTTCCACTGTGCATGTCTGTTCAAAGTGGACGTCTTCGCCTGCAGAATGATGCATGCTCGTGTGAGCATGTCGAGACGGGTGATGTGTACGCATATATAGGCTGCCAACCCGGTCTTGAGATGGAGACCGCCGGATGGAATGTTGTAGATTTTGGTCACTCGAAGGCATTGTTCGGATCGCTTCAGCTGGTCCACGCAAGGACCACATTCCCCACCAAAGCCACGTTCGACTTCACACCGATCACACGCACATCCACAAACAGTCCGGCACAGCACACTACACGCAGCCCAGCCCAGCCAGTTCCGGACACTGAACGACACGCGCAATGTGGACGAGAAAGACCTTGTCCAGTACCTGACTGACGATCCGCCCACCATTTGCCCGCTGGCGATCAAGCCCCACTTTGACGCCTTGTAGGCAGACAACCACAACGTGGCCAAGCTGACACAGGCTGGAGCTAACTTGATTGCAGATCATCGGAGGAGAAGAGATATGCTCACTATATCAGCAGAGCAGCCTTTTCAGGGACTCGTGTCAACCTGCGCCAGGTCTCAGACGAGTCGGAACCGTAAGTGATGTGCTGTGTGTGCATGGCTGTACAACCACGCTGACATCCCGGCTTCCAGAATCTACGTATGTCGGCTCTGTCCGAGACTTTTGTGAAGCAACGCTAGCATAGTCGGCCACACTGCTATGGGCTACGACTATTGACGTGGCTTCCGAGTTCTCGGGAAGAAGCTGACAGCCGCCGTTGACAGGATTTGATTGTGGATCTTCATAAGCGCTGCAATGGCGACTGGAAAGCCCTGCAAACCGAAGCCAGCATTTCTGATGACGATTTGAAGCACTTCCTCTCATTCTCTGCGATGTTCTTGGGCAATACTGGAAAGTAGGTCCGCCTGCAAGGCTGGTCTCCCAAACTATGCGCTGACATTCCACTCCCGAAACTTGCAGCTACAAATCCTTCGGAGACTCGAAGTTCATCCCACGTAAGTTCTTGCCGTTACAGTTGTCACACTGCTATCAGCTTTGGACAATACTAAGTCGATTCGTGTTTCTTCAGGCATCCCGAAAGAGAAATTCGCCGCGCTTGCTAAGACCTCTGAAAATGCTTCACGTCTATTCCAGCAAGTCGGCGCTGTGCTCTACGACACAAGCTCCGTTCCACAGTTGCATCTAGGGTATCCGGAAGCGGGCCATGTTTCCACCTACTACCCAGATTCTCCAGGCATCAAGACAGCGGAGATTGCTGCCATCTCGGATTTCTTCAAGGAGAAGCAGCTCATGCCAGAGAACACCCGACTTCGACGGACCTCTGCCGGAGATTTTGAGCTGCTAGTTGCATCTGCAGTCACAGAGCCGGCACAGCGCGATCTAAAGGAAACGGAATGGACTGTCGACGGCAAGAAAGTCCGCCTAGTCTACGGCGATCATGCCGTGGAGATGGGGAAGATCGCTCGTAACCTGGCAGAGGCCAAGAAATATGCATTGAACAGCGACGAGGACAAGATGCAGGGAGAGTATGTCAAAGCGTTCCACGATGGGTCCATGCTCGCGCATCTTGAATCACAACGCCACTGGATCAGAGACCAGGTACGATCATTTGCTTTCTGGCGAAGCCAGAAACTGACATGCCGGCAGGGCCCCATTGTAGAGACAAACATTGGTTTCATCGAAACATACAGAGACCCGTACGTCGCAGGCAGTTGTCATTCTGCTCTGCATTGCCCCTTTGCCGTTGTCCTTGCAGATGACGTCTTGAGATGTGATCGTCTTCTAACGATTATTACTAGGCATGGTATACGCGGAGAGTGGGAAGGTTTCGTGGCGATGGTGAATAAAGAAAGGACTGCTGCATTCGGCAGACGTAAGTGCACCAAATTTCAAGGCTACTGTATCAATTTTGATGTAGCTGACCTTTGCTTGTGCTGTAGTCGTCGAGTCGGCGCCAGCGTGCGTACTTGCTCCCGGCAGCATTGTGGACTCCACTCACACACACATGACAGGCAAATTCCAAAACTTCCATGGCCAGCAGCATTCGAGAAGTAAGTGCTCTGGAAACCTCTTCACATCGCCCAGCGCTTCTACTGGTCCATGGCATTCACTCTCAGACTTCGTCTAACATAATTCGACAGAGACCAATTCCTCAGCCCAGATTTCACTTCCCTCGAGGTATTAACATTTGCAGGCTCGGGTATCCCAGCCGGAATCAACATTTCTTGAAATAGCCTTCGGGGTAATAGAGTATCAATTGCATGTATGATTGTCTGTTCATGACATCTAAGTATGCTTACTCTCTACCCTTATATACCCTGTTAAACAAAGGATGTATACCTTGTTTCCAGTCATTCCAGTCCTTCTTTAATAGTTTCTGCGAACGGCTGTCCAAACTAGTCCTTCTTTCACGGTGTCTGCGAACGGCTATCCAACAACATTCCCAACTATGACCTCATCCGACAGACGGAGGGATTCAAGAATGTCAGTCTGGGCAACGTGATTTCCGCTGCTGCGCCAAAAGAACCGACGCCTTTCATCCGGAAAGAAGACCAGGAGCTATGGGACAAGTACAAAGACGCGGCTTTCGAGGTCCAAGTTGGCCTACACGAGCTACTCGGACACGGTGAGACTACACCCAAAGTACTCGTTTTACGATGGGAGAGACTGATCATGGAGGGAATCCATAGGTTGTGGCAAGCTTTTGCAGGAGACTGAGCCGGGCGTGTACAATTTCGACGTGAAGAATCCTCCACTCAACCCATGGTCTCGCAAACCCATCACTACATGGTACGCAAAGCTTCGCTTCCTGCATCGCTCAAGCAGAGCAGATCATCAGCTGACTTTTCTTGGCGTTGCAGGTACAAACCAGGCGAGACTTGGGGCACGGTTTTCGGCGGCGAAGGACCCAGCTATGAAGAATGTCGAGCAGAGTCCGTCGCCATGTCTCTGTGCCCAGACTACAGTATCTTGTCGATCTTTGGCTTTGGAGATGGCACAGAAGACATCAACAGTGTGGCAGGGGACGTACTCTACATCTGCTACCTCCAAATGGCTCGTGCTGGCATCGCTGCCCTCCAATTCTGGGAGCCATCCACGCAGAAGCATGGCCAAGCACACATGAAGGCTCGTTTCGCCCTGCTGAACGTCTTCCTCGAGGCTGGCAAGGAATTCTGCGAGCTTCGCTACACCAAGGACGACCTTTCGGATGTGGAGATTCATCTCGACAGGAACAAGATTGAGAGTCACGGACGACCGGCAGTGAACCGTTTCTTGCAGAAACTCAACGTCTACAAGGCCACGGCAGATCACAAGGAGGGCTTGGAGTTCTACAAGAAGTACACGACTGTGGACAACTGGTTCGCCACCAAGCTACGTCCGGAGGTGGTCCGTCAAGCGAAGCCGCGCAAGGTGTTCGTGCAAGCCAACACTTTCCTCGAGGGTGACGATATTGTCCTGAAGGAGTACGATGCCACGCCGGAGGGGTTGATTCAAAGCTTTGTGGATCGGGACTACATTTGAGGGGAATCGAGTAAGACAACGGAGTGAGAGGCGACAAGCGTGTTTCTAAGCTGCTGTCATTGAGCAGGATGAAAAAGGGTTGACCACTTGCATTGAATCTCCTCAGCATTCGCAAGATAGCGGTACGCAACGAGGGTGACTCCAGTTGCGCTTATCACAGCATTCAGGCAGCCGCAATCATGCTCCATGTTCTTCCACGTCGTGGCCATCACATGAAGTCGTCTTCGTCAAACCCTTCTTCATTGCTCCGCATCTGATCCTCGGCATGCACATCGTCGTACATGTGTTCCTTTTGCCACTTGAGTTGCTTTCGCTCCTCGGCGAGTCGAGCTTCATCTTTCTTCTGCATCGAGGTCAGCGATCCATTGACACTTGCCAATGGCAACTACAAAAAGCACCACATATCCCTCACCTTCGCCTGCGCAGCTATTCTCTCCTTCTTCCGCTCCTCGTGCTCGCGATCGGCCTTTTCCTGGCGCAAATCGGGATACTTCTCCTCCTTGGTCTTGTTCAAGCGATTCACAATGGCATTCTCCCGTTTCTCCACATACACCCTCTTGACCAGCTTGTTATTGTGGAATCCCACCTGTCCCGTGGCCATGTTGCCGCTCTTTTTCAAATTGCTCCATGGCGTGTAGATGACGGTGATGTTGTCCTTCTTATTGCCCTCGATGCTGTTGGCCTTGGTGAGCTGGGCGCAGTCGGTGAGCAGGTCCTCCGGAATGCGCTCCCAGGTCTCGCCGTCGCGCATACGCAGGTAGACGTGCGCGGAGCTCAGGTTATCGACGTGGAACCAGACATCGTGGGTCCAGCCGTGGGCGATCAGATCCTCGTCTCTACGAGAGTCAGCCGGCGCTGTCGCGCGCTGCTGGCCACACGGGGGACAGCTTACTCTCGACTTTGTCTTTGCCGACGTAGATGAAGGCCGGCGGGTCGACGACGTTGCTGGTGAAGTAGAAAACCATCCTGTCGCTGCTGGGGAAATGTCGTCGTGGAGTGCTTCTCGGAGATCCATCTCGTCGGGCTTTGGATTCAGGATGCCAAGACTGGAACCATTCCTGAATCAGGCGTCCAACAGCCCACGCTGTCGACGACAAGACAGAACTAGAGCTGTCCTCGCCATGGCAATCGCCTTCTACTGGGCCTCGATTGCGCTCTGTGCGCTCGTCTTCGTGCTGGCGCTGGACATTATGGGCCTTTTTTCGCGGACGAACCGCTTCGATGTGGACGGCCGAGTACGTACATGATCGGCGCTACTGTGCGAATGCTGACTTGATAGACGGTGCTCATCACCGGCGGTTCGCAAGGCATGGGCAGAGGCCTGGGCAAGCTGCTGGCCCAGAAAGGCGCCAACGTCGTCATCGTCGCCAGGACGCAGAAGAAACTGGACGAAGCCGTGCAATACATTTCGGTATGTTCAATCCATGCTGTCGGCGTCTGCTCGCCCCTAATTCTTTCTGTCCCAGGCAGCGGCGAAGCATGGTGACCGCCAACGCTTCCTCGCAATCAGCGCCGACGTGTCCAAGCACGAAGAGAATCAGCGTGTCGTTGACGAAGTGACCGCCTGGAACAATGGCCACCCTCCGGATGTCGTTTGGGCAAACGCTGGCACGGCTCAACCGATGCTCCTCCTCGACGCTTCCATCGAGCTTCTGAGGCAGCAAATGGACGTGAACTACTTCGCTGCAGCATACCTCGCCCAGTCGACTCTCCGAGAGTGGGTTAAACCCGCGGGCATCAAGTCCAACACTGCATCACCGGGTGCCAGTCAAAAGCCGAGACACTTCATCGTCACTTCCAGTGTCGCGTGCTTCGCTGGCTTCGCCGGCTATGCGCCCTATGCGCCACCCAAGTCGGCCATGCGGTCCCTGGCTGACACACTCCGCTCCGAGATGAATCTGTACAATGGTGCTCGAAAGAAAGACCCCGCCAACGCTCCGCCTGCCGAGATCAAAATCCACTGTGTATGTCCCGGGACAATCACATCGCCGGGGTACGATAATGAGCAAAAAACCAAGCACCCAGTCACGAAGATTCTCGAAGAGGGCGATATTGTGCAAACCGAGGATCAGGTAGCTGCAGCAGCAGTGCGTGGTCTCGAGTCCGGAGGTTACCTCATCACCACCCAAGTGCTGGGACACGCGATGCGAGTGAGTGCTCTGGGTGGCTCCCCACGGAACAATTGGTTTGTAGACACAGTGTTTGGATGGGTGGTGGCCGTGGCGTGGCTGTTTATTGGACCTGACATGGAGGGTAAGGTGTACAATTACGGAAAGAAGCATGGAATGGCGAGCGGGTGAGTAGTTAGGAAAGTATGAATTAATCTCTTGCTCGGGAGACCTCTCGAGTCTGTCTATACATCGACAACTCGAGTTCAGAAGAGACTCGGCAAAACGCATCAGCAAGACGGAACCAGGTGATACTGCAGACTGCAGTATCGCAGTCAACCGTCAACCGGCAATTAATAATTGATCAATCGATTGATCAATTCCAACCCAACCTAGCACTCTGATTGGTTGCAATCATCTGCTATAATACGTGAATGGTTGCAACCGAGTCGTATGATTAATTAAACGGAGGCTTGGCAACGTTGCTGAGTACGTAGAAGGCCTCTAGTTAGCTACCTGCGGTACCGCCTCGTTTTAATGAAACAGCCTATCGAATTATAATAAACACTTGCAAGTAGTCTGCCTCCAAGTTAGTTGAATTAGCTCGTCAAAACTCAGATGCTTTGCATTCTTTTTGCCTATAGTTTTGCTTACTCATGATCAATCCGGCTCAACTGGTTGATTGAAATAACCTCTGGTTGCAATCACTAGCCTTGGCAACTCAACTGAGGCCTCTGATTGATTGCAATCGGTTGATTGCGATCATTGACTGCAGTGTTCCCAACGGGCCATCGATCTCTCGCACGAAGCTGTCTGCGTTGGCATAGGGGGGAATATTGCGGTAGATGGAAAGTTGGCTGCGCAGGAATCGTCTCCGACTCGAAGTCGTACGGCGCGCTGTGTACAGGCCCGTTAAGCGATGCTGTTTGCTGGTCCTGGAAAGACGTTTGGTTCTCGGCACACCCCTGATGAAATTCATGCGCGTCAACAAGGCGGCAATCGCGCGCCCTTCTTCACCACAACACTTCCAGACTCAGCAAGCCACACAGCAGAGATGTCTCGCCGGCGGGCTGTACACTTTCCTCCGGCCCCTCCCGCCCACCGGGCTGACAATGTAGATTACGTGAACGCAGCATACAAGAACTACGTAAGGCGTGGTCTCCGAGAACACGAGATGGACGAGCGACGAAGAGACGGAAGCCGGCACTTCTGGTTTATCACCTGGTATCGATGCCTCAACGACTCGTACGAGTACGGCGGCAAGGCCGAGTTGGACTAATTTCGGTCGCACTACGAGGATCAGTGGCTCTACCAGTTCCGCCGCGAACAGCACTCGTTCATCATACAAGGCAGAGGCTCAAGGTGGACCTGCACGTACGACTGTTCGGAAGACCCCAACTCGACCAACTCATCCACCGCTCCCATCGGCGAGCGCGCCGACTAGAATGCTCGAGCGTAATAATGGTCGGTCCGCCACTTCACAAGCATTGCCAGCGACACCCGGACCCGCTCCACCGCGACCGCGATAAGCATCACAGCAGGTGGTCTCAGCGGTGGAATCTATCAGAACGCAGAACTCAGCAGAAGAAGGCGCGACTGAGCCATCACATAGGCCAACGCCGCTGCCGCCAGTGGACCCTCCGGAAGACCCAGCAGCTTTCCTAGCAACGATTGAGCGAATTCTTGGACGACGTGCAAGAGCAGATGAGTGACAGACTAATCTCGCGGCGAGAACAGTCGTTCCCTGTCATCGTCTGCTGACGACCAACGATGCCGCACCGACACGGAGAGCCGAGCTGCAACGAGCTCGAAGGCGCACGCGCACATCGCCACGACCGTCTGGAAGCACAGCGTAAACGGCGGTGAAATGCACATTGCACAGTCCCACCATATCTGTTACGAAAATGGCAACCGATTCTGTGGCACCGTACCTGGCCATTTCCAGTCGTCTTTGACTGGACGAGGCGCAGATGACCTACCTACGCGCGCTTTCCTTTGGCTGCATGCCAACGAACTTCTTCGTTCTCCTTTCCCCCCTTTATTGAGCTCTTGGTATCATTCCCAATGCGTTCCCAGCACTCGGGGACCTTGATGTCATGAATGCTCACGAGGTTCGTGACGCTGTCATGATCACTCATTCTTCAAAGCGCTCTTGTCATTTCGATACTATGAATATTCGCATTTGCGTTATGCTTTTGACATCATCCACAATTCTGGCATGCAACCTCGCGGGCTCTGTGCCATGCGGTAGTCAGGCTCGTGCTCCGGCCTATTGTGGTAGGAGGATGTTACCAAAGTGGGCATATCAGTTTTCAAGAGGGGCGCAGGCAGCGAGGAAAAGGCTAGGAGTGGAAGGGAAAAGCTTTCGGAATCAAGCAGGCAGATCAATGTGTTCAGTGTTGAATCTGCCTACTCGAGAAGTGGCAGTTGAGGTCAAAGAGGGAATCACGAGAATACACGGATAGGCATCGGAAGAGCAACTCTCGACGTAGATGCTAACCCTAACTAATATCGAGTATGATTACAATGCGCGTTGCGTGCGCCATCGAGGAAACACTGCGACAAAATCGCATTTTGGCAAGATGGCGAAAAACCGAGAACTGTCGCTCTGATACCAGTGCAGATCCAGGCCGCTAGTCCCAGGAGCAATCTGCGTGCCCTCGATATTCGTCATCTGCAGGTCCGTACGGGGTGCATCCATTCCCGTTGACTTTGCAAGGGTGAGCCTACACTTCGATTAGCGAGAACGCACCCTAACAACTACGTTCAGAATGGCATTGGAGACCGCATACCGAATCACAGATCCAGTAATCAGAGTTTAACGTTCTTTCACGGCAAACACCAGAGCCACCAGTCACGTCGCATGTCTAAAGATGATGTTAGTCAGTCGTAGGCGAGTCCAATGGAAGGCAACATACCGTATATGAGGCCACCAATGGGAGCAGCACGCCGATAACAATCGGGGCGAACGAAGTGAACAGCTTCATGGTAGCAATGTGTAGGAGTATATGTGTATGTGTGTAGGAGAGTATGTGTGTAGGAGAGTATGTGTGTAGGAGAGTATGTGTGTAGGAGAGTATGTGTGTAGGAGAGTATGTGTGTAGGAGAGTATGTGTGTAGGAGAGTATGTGTGTAGGAGAGTATGTGTGTAGGAGAGTATGTATCTAGATGACGTGAAAGACAATGTCTTTAAGTAGAATCTGATGAAGATGGGATGGAGCAGCCCGCGAGACAGGGTGCTTCAGGCTAGCAGGAAGGTAAAAGGATCGAGGCCACAGTGTCGTCGATGAAAGAACGTTTGCCTTCTCCGTCTACCGGGTTTGCTAAAGTAAGATCTAATCTTGCTAAAGTGAACCCCAGTCTCACTATGTACAAATTACTAGTCCAAGGAATCTGACCAAATCTCTTTTTCTGCCCGGATTTTGGCCTGGCGGCCCGCTCGAGTACGCGCGACGCCTCGCTCATATCAATAGAGAGGGTTGGGGATAGCGACTCGATAGAGTGATCTTGGAAATTATGCAGCCGATGCCATTAAAGTGGGGCAAGATTTCACTTGATTAGCAAGTCCGTCAACACAGGCGTCGTCATCTCTGGGGGGTGAAAAAAAAACACAACTTCGACGGGCGACAGGCATGCCCCTCGTCTAAGAGAACTAACAAGAAGGGGCATCGACGTGCACGGTATTCATCAATAGTGCTGACGAGAGTAATGATGAGTATGCTCGAGTTAGGAGGTGAGGTGGGTGCGAGGCGGATTGCGCTTGTCCAGTAAGGTTAGTCTACGCGAATAAGGTTGACAACATCGTTGCAAAGCTGCCGAGCCCAGAGATACTAGACATGTTTAGCCGTGATTTTGACAACAAAGTCGTTGCGCTGCACCGGAGCGCTGCAGTGATTCAATTGGCTGCGCTACCGTAGTAATTTGATCCTTCCGGCGCTCCGTGGAATAGTCGGCCCTTTGCTAATAAGTTATCAAACACGTTCGCGTCGCGTACTACATATGTTGATACGCGTGCCACCACTCACCCAGTACGTTATCGTACGCCTGAGAAGAAGGCTCGGTCCAGCCAGAGTACACGGTTTCGCTATATTGGCTCATGTTGGCTTCGCTAAATCGCAATTTAGGTGACAAAATGGCTGCAGTAGAAGAAGATATTCAAGAGCGCGTTCACGGTGTCGCTATACACGCGCAAGGACACGAGGTTAAAAACTCTTAGTCATTCACTTTGAGCTACATAAACCGATTTCGAACACAACAAGCGCTGTAGCGGTGCGCTGCATAGTTGCCTTGGCCGTATCCACCTTTGATTTAGCCAGTTAGAGGTGTCGCAGCGGTGTTGTTGTGGTTGGAAACTGGCACGGCTAAACATGTCTGGTGGAAAGGGCAGCGGACGAAAGAGGGCTCCTGGTATGTAGTGGGCGGTAATGAAAGCACGGGGCAAGAATACGAACCATGCAGCAGCGAATGTGGCCCGAGGGCCCAAGGAGCCCTAACTAGCAGAAATTCGACATGGACTGGTGTCCCTAGACCAGGCGGACGAGCCACAGGTAATGACCGAGATGATGAGATTGACGCCAGCTTCTTTATGCGTTCGGGGGACGGGCAGCAAAGTCTTCAACTTTGTTCAGGCATTCATGTCTCTTTTGGGCTACAATTTCGACCTACGTTGCCCTTCTAGTCGTAGGCCTCCGTTATATACTTCTCCCTTCAAGCCGCAATGTCATCTGTGACGCTGCAGCCTCGAGTCGCTGTTTGGATGGTTATATACGATTTGAGCTACGACGGATGTTATGAAATACATCTTCATTGGTCTAGTGGTCATGATTTCCGCTTTGTCTTGGGGTCGGTGGCTGTTTTGTAACCTAGGGAGGGACTGAGGTGTTATAGCGTAAGCTATAGATATCCCGACTCCTGGAACTCGGTCTCCTCGCTTTAAGCTTACTAACCGAATCCTGGTTCTAGGCTTCAGGCATCTATTCAAGCGCAATGCCTTTCCCTTCTCCTGCTACTACGCATAACTTCGCTATGTACAGTATGATCGCATGCTGCGTAGTTGCACTGCATATCAGGCCTGCAACTCGCTTACACCTGGACTGGGGTTGACAGTTGGAAACGTTGGATCTTTCTACAAGAGCGTTCCCCTTATACAGTTTCATGCTTCTTCCTGTATACATCTTTCGCTGCCGCAACGACTAAGACATTACTTTATCTAGACCACGTTCTATATCGTCAAATCGCACGCACTCTGTCATGGCACCCAATCACGCCACGCTTCAAGAGAGAATCAAGCGATTGGCGCGTGGCGACAAATCAGCAGTTCCACTTGCCGGCCGTATTAGCAAACCCTACGACAGTCTCCTCAAGGTCGTGGAGAAAGCGTGGACAGAGTACCTCCGGCTTGGATTTGAGGACGAAGTATGCAAACACGTGGAGCATAACGCCTGGTCCTCGCCTCCGACAAAAGAGCAGGTAATGGGGTTCCTTCTACACGCCGTCGCTAGCGGGAAAGGTCAACTTGGCTCGGGTCTTAGGACTTCCACCCTCAAAAAATATGTCCGTACGCTTAACAGACTCGTCGAAGATAAGCTTGGGCAAGCGAAGCGCCTGAACCGCGGCGACATGGGCGAGCTCTATTCATTTGTGGACGTCGAGTGTGTAGAGTATGGCGCGAACTAAAAGATTAGGGAAAAGCCACTAGCAACACCAGCAGTTGTTCGCACCATGCTCCAATTCCTTTGGACAAGCGACGAGTTCGACTACAGACATCCTAGCGAGCGCTTACAAGTCTTACTTCTGCTCCTGCTATTCTTGTTCCTGGGACTTCGGCCAGGCGAGGTCATTGAGTCTGGCGCCTACGTTAAAAGCAATAAGGGTCTGAAGTGGAAGGATGTGGAGTTCTTTGTTTCTCTAGAGAATGGAAGACGCCGCATCGCGGCTAACATCAAGATTCGCAACCGCAAAGGCGGCCGAGGCGATAGCATGAAGGCGTAGGTTGGGATTTGCGCGACAGGAGAACAACAAAACTAACTAATGCTCTAGCATTGGCATGATTTTGCTCGAAGATCCTAAGCAGCCGGAGCTGACAGCGGCCTAAATGTACAGATGTATTAACCTCGCAACTTCGTGTTTTCGGTTTTTCGTATTTTCTATATACTTACCCTATTTGCGCATGCACCTCTACTTTTATATACTTTTCTCGAATATAAAATAATAAAGCGACTCTTAATCTATCGTCTTTAAAGCTTCTATAGCTATAGAAACGATAAAGTATTCGTATTTTAAAGAAATCTTACGATCGAGAGCGACTTTTCCTCGTCGCAAAGTTATTATTTAGCTGCCGAGAATTTTAGGGTCTAATTAAAATTTTATTGCTTAATAATTAAAATTTAGTAAGAATCTTTATAAGAAGGATCTTAAAAATAGTATATATTTAAACGCTAAACAAATATTAATTAATAGTTAATAAAATTTTAATTAGACCCTAAAATTCTTAGTAGCCGAACGATAACTTTACGATAAGGAAAAGTCGCTCTTAATCGCGAGATTTCTTCGAAATACGAACGCTATATCGTCTTTATAGCTATAGAAACTTTAGAAATAATAAAGATAGCTTTCTTCTATACTAGGACTATAGTATTTAGTAGATATAAGCATCCCTACGTAGATAAAATAAAGAAATACGATAAAAAAGTCGATTTTAATCGAGAGAATTCTTCGAAATACGAATAATATACTATATATCTATATTTCTATAAGCTAGGAATCGAAGGAGAGACTCTCGACGTATAGACTAGCTATAGTATCGAATATAATAACGCATCGTTACGTACGTAATCGAAGAAATAATCCGGAAAAGTAGCCTTTTTACGAAAATACGAAGTTGCGAGGTTAATATATCTATATATTTAGGCCGCTGCTAGCTCTACCCGATTACTTAGCTTATCGCCCTCGCTATAGCTTCTAATATACTTTACGATATATATAGCGTTAATAATCTACGCCGTCTTATAGGTATAGAAGGCAAGTACGTTAGGATTAGAATCTCGCTAGAGTATATAGATATGCTAGTCTTCTAGAGAAGTTCATCTCTAGGCAAGATACTTATAGTAGATGCTCTTAATAAAATGCTAGCAGAGCTTATATAGCGTGCCGGCTTTAGAGACCGCTTCTTAGTATATAATTTACGCCGCGGTTATAGTAATATACTCGATCGTACGTTCTCGAAGGATACGCTTTAATTACGAGAAGTCTAACTAACGTTATATAGGATACTATACTAATACTATATAGTAGCGCTATATAGGATATACTAACGCGTAGATATTCTAAGCTTATATCTCGATAGTTTCCCTAGTAGATAAATAATCTATTATGCTAGAACGGGATCCTAAATAGAGTATAATAGATTCTCTTGCATCTATAGTAGTAAACTACGATCTAGAAGGTCCTCTACTACTAGGCTCTAAGCTTACTAACTATACTTCCGGAGCTAGTAATCGACGTAAACGGTAGGAGTAATAGCGTTAAGAGAGGGCTATATATTTAGCCCGCTACGTAGGTTTTAGGAACTATAGGGCGCTAGGAGGAGTCGATAGTTAAGTAGAAGGCATAATTAAATCTAAGACACGATTAAGCGACCGCCCGCTCTCTCTATTACTATAATAGGACCGACTACGTACTAACGTAGCAAGACTATTTTACTATCGAGATACCGAGCGCGAATATAGTCTAGAGGATTTCGTAAAGCCTTTAGAGCAGATCGCACGCCCGGGAAACTAGTTTTAGTACTACGAGTATATACTACTAGGATAGAATAGTACGTATAGTTATTATAGCAAAGTTTTAACGTTGCTCTTTAAGAATAATCGCGCTATAATTAACGACTACCTCCTTTCCTACTACTTAAGCGCTCGCTAGTAAAAGCTTACGGTACGACTAGAGACGATTATCGCCGCGTAGCCGTAGTATAGCTTTTATCCTTATAAGTCTAATATAAGCGAAGAGTGCCTAGAGTAGGTAGCGTACTACGTCTTAGATTACCTAGAGGAAGACCTAAGTAAATATATACTTTATAACGACGCTATTAATTCGCGGACAGACCTAGAAGCGTATTTGCTATAAGATTACTCTCTACTAGTCCTAGGTAATATTCTTAAAGTGCATTATTACTTCGAGTGTCGTATCTATATCGAGAGCTTATTAGAATAGCAACGGTATTATAAGCTCTATCTAGAGGAATACTCTAACTACTATAGGATTATACGTAGGAGGGGCGTCGTAATCTCGGTAGCTTACTACCCGATTTGTCTTAGAGATATATTATAGCTAGCTAAGGGAAGGTAGAAATAATACTTATATATACCCGACCTTATATAGTACTTAAGGGCGCACTTAAGCAAATTTAACCCGGCTAAATAGCCTACGGAATGTCTATACCCGCTATATACTACCGAAATTTCTTCTAGGCGTAGCTTTTAGATATATATAAGAAGAGTCTATAGAATATATAACTCGAAGGAATTAAAAGTAAGCAAGAGCGATCTAGTAGAGAGTGTTTAAGCCTATCGTTAAATTATCTTCGTTGTTATAGCGTACCGAGTAATAAAGTATATTCGGAATATAAGTTAGACGGCGTAATTCTATTTGTTTTAGCACGTGCAGATTATTACTTTCTCGTATAGTCTATATAAATAAGGCGGATTAACGTATTTAATAAGTATATAGATTAGATAGGCATATAGATTAATTTATTAGGTAGACTATATGCTAAACTTAATTTGTTATTTATTCTACCTCTAATTGCAGCAAAACTAGGTCTATAGATTGTTTAGAAGTTACTCTATCTAATAGATAGTTCCTTAAATTATATCCTTAAATGCTATACTTGCTATAGGTTAGTTTAGCCCTTAGTTTCTTCTTAAGGTTATTAATTATCTATATTGCCTAACGAGCTTATGCCTAAGAGGTATCTCTAAATACTAATTTATCTATATTAAGTCTAAGTATTAGTTTAACCTTTCTTCCTTAGAGCCTTATAAGATTATAATTCTAAGACAATTATCTTTATATTCTTATATTTAGACTATAGAAGAGTTATAGCTACTTATAACCTTTAGAAACCTCTTAATAGTTTATCTACTACCTTAAGAATTAGTATTAGTAAACTGCCTTTATACTAGATAACCTTATTCTTTAGCTTAGTTATATATTTATTAACCTACCTTAGATTCTAAGGTATATACTATAGCTTAATTAAGGATAAATATAATAGTAGAGGTAGTGTTTTTTAACGGAATATTAGCTTAGATAATACTACTTATAGATTAAATAGAATTAAGCCTAAGCCTCTAAAGGATACCTTAATAGTCTTAGGTATAAATATAGCTTAATAAGTAACCTTAAACTCTAGAAGGAAGTCTTCTTTAATTAAGTAGTAATATCTAACTATACTAAGCCTTATTATCCTTTTTAAGTAAGCCTTCTTAAGTAGACTAAAATAGCTAATATCTAAAGGCTATAATAAGTAAGATAAATAAGCTAGTATATAGAGGGTAATAATACTCTCCTACTTATAAAACTACTTAAACTCTAGAGTTATATAGCTATTATAACTATCTAAAATTAAGAGCCTCTTTAGACTAACCCTTCTATACTTTATATAGTTATTAAAGTACTTAATCTAAGCTAGTCTATAATTATATAAGGTCTAGCCTTTTAGACTAACTCTAAGCCTCTATAATAGTAGAAGATAGTAGAACTTATTATAGATAAGATAAGCAGCTAGCCGAATAGGGGTTATAGGCCGAAGGAGATAAGTAGCTAGCCGGATAGAGGTTATAGGCCGAAGGCTAAGGCTATAGGCCCGGCCGCCGGGCAAGTACTTTAGTATATATATAGCTAGATAGTAATAGGATATACGTTACTAACTTAACTCGGCCTAACTCTACCTAGGCCCTAATAATTAGTAGCTTCGAAATTATATTAATACGATCTAGCTAGTCCTACGGACCTAAATATCTAAAGGACGGCCTACCGACTACGATCCTCTACCGATTATTTAGCTACTTCTCGCGTCTAGCGCGTCTAGCCTACCGGCCGCTAATCGCCTACTTATTCGCCTTAGGCTACTTTCTCCTAGCTTAGTTCTTAGCCGCTAACTAAGCCGCGAGGAACCTATACTACCTAGCTACTACTCCGCTTCCTACTAGCTACGGCCTGCTACTACCTCTTTAGCCTAGCTTTAGGGCCTTTATTTACTCTATTATAGCTAATTTAGGAAGGAATTTACCGCTTCGCTAGTAACTACCGTATTACGAGCAGTGCTTTTCTTATATAGTAGAGAGCGCCTTTAGTTAGACTAATACCTAGTTCCTCGTTATATCCTAACCGACGACCTACTATTAACTATTAACTATTAACTATAAACGAGACGAGACGAGTCGATAGAGTAACTATATAAGGTACTAGAACGCTATAAACCTTCCGGACCTATAGCGGCGTAGACCTCTATACTATTAGAAGCTTATTAGCGTTCTTAGCGCTACTTATCTTCTAAGTACGCTATATATAGCTAATCTAGCTCCTAAACTTCCCGAGGTTAACGCTCTTATACTTACTTACGCTTTCTTATTCTCGGTCTTCTTCGAGAATTTTAACTTATTTAGAAGAATTAAGCGTTTAAGACTAGCTCTTCTACTCTTAGTCTAGTTCCTAGTCTAGTACTACCCTCGGCCGTAGAAATACTCGCCTCCTAAGTAGATAGGTAGAGGAGTAGCTACCTTAGGATACCTATTAGATTAGCTAATAAATATATCGGTAGTAATAGAGGCCGCTAAGTAAGTTCTCTATTTGCGGCTAGTAATTAAACTACTCTAGTAGCTTGCTATTTCTCTAGAAGTACGCCTTAAGCTCTAGCCGTAGCTAATTCTATAGGAATAGCTAGCGTAGTCTAATTAGCTAGTACGACCTATATTAGAAATTCTACCCGACGAGCGGGTATAGCGCCTAGTCTAGAGGCATCGACCGATCCGCTTACTTAACGCGATCCGCTAACGAGTAGTAGCCTAGCGTTCTCTACGTATACGATCCTATACCTAGCCTCCGAGGACTCTATTACCTAGAGCTCCTCTACGTAAGCTATTTGCCTAGCTACTAGCTTTATAACGTTAGGTATCTAGTTCGGAAGCTAGCTTTTAGTACTCTCCGCTATTATTACTAGTAGGCCTTATATAGTCTAACTTGCCGAGTTTAGAGCCTTAGCTAGTATAAGAGGTAGAAATAGATAATCTAGGACGTATTTCTAAGTAGAGACGTTATAGTTACCGCGCGTATTTACTTAGTCCTCGGCTACGATAGCGTAAAAATACGGAGGATATTAACCTAGTACTAGTTTATCCTAGCCTGCCTTAATACTCGGACCCGTAATAATAATAGCTAGTACTACTACGTACTAAGATAGAGCTAGAAGAAGAATAAGCTTAGGAGTAGGTATAACGTTATAGTTTCTATATTCGTCCTTCTAGGTAGCTACTACTCTCGAGTTTACGCGAATTTCTATAGTAAGGCCTACGAGCACCTCTACTAGCAGCCGTAGACCGGCCGGCTACTAAGAAGCGTAGGCGCTATCGACGTAAACTAGCTCTATAGCTAGTACCCGAAGGGCTAATAGACTAGATCTATAGAGTCCTAACTAAATAGACTACTATCTAGCTCTATTATATCGACTAGTTAAGGGACTAATAGAACGAGAGAGTAGTATAATTAGAGAATAGCGTAATAGCCCGTCTTCTAGTATTAGAATAGCGCCCTCTAGCTAATACTCTCCCTTTAGCTCCGGCTTCTATAGTTATTAACCTAGAACTAAATAACTACGCTAGACGAGCTTAGCGTAATTTAGACGACGGCCGCTAGTAACGCTTATAGCGTACTAGTCTAGTCTTAAGTAAAGAATAATAACGCGCGGATAGCGTACGGCTACGCCGTAATCGGAACTCTAATAGTAGTCCTCTACTACTAGATAATAATAACTCTTAGCTAAGACGCTATAGTTAGCGTAACTATAATAGGAATAGTCGTAGACGCGATAGACGCCGCTACCGATTACCTTTATCCTCGCCTTTCTTATTAGAAGGCGATTACTATAGGAATAGTAGCTAGGAACTATCGCGTTCTCTACGCTATAGCCTACGTCGAACTACTTAGTTTAAGGCTAAGGAAATTAGCTATTTCTATCTAGACGCTTCGGCTACTAACCTACTAGAGGGTAATATTATAAATAGAGGTAGAAAGATATAGTATCGCTTAGTCTACCTATTCTTAGACGTAGCTAAGGACTATATAGTCCTTAATAGTAGCAAGTTTACGCGGACCTATCTAACTAAGTATTTTCGAGGGAATGCCCTATAGTAGCTTATAAGTAAATTAACTAAGGCAGACCGCTATACTCTACGTAGTAGTAGTAGGATTAACCGCTAGGATAAGGCGTTAAGAGATAAGTTTTAGTTACTACTAGCTAAGGCTTTAGCTAAACTAGAATTAGAATATTACGACTAGAGTAATATCCGGACTAATCGTCTACTAGAAGATTTCGTCCTAAATATAGTACGATAGGCTAGAAAGGCTAGGACGACGGACCGATAGGCTTAACTTACCCTTACCTAGATAAAGCTCTACGAAGAGTTAAGAATAAATATCGACTACCCGACTCCTAGTACTACGATCGACTAGTTTACTACGTACCTAAAGACCTAGCTATTTAGTTAGAGATAGCTATCTAAGAGCCGCCCTATAAGTAAGTATTCGCGCTCGATACGATAGGAGCTATAGCGCTTAAATATAACGAGATCCGGGTAGTATAGAGATATTAGACGCGTAAGCGGCCGTAACTTCGAGCCTAGAAACCGACGTAGACCTAGTCGTAGCTATAATAATCTATAACCTAATAAGTACTAATAGAAATACGACGAGCGCGATCGCCTAAACGATAATAATCGGTATTACTAACTCTATAAACGCGAAAACGACTATATTAAGTAAGAGCCTAGCCCTAAGCTAAAGATTAAGAACGAGCTTAGTATCTATAATAGGGCCTACTATAATTATAGAGAGCGCGGCTACTATTCGAGAGAGTATTCGAAACTACGATAAGACTATAGACGTCGACCGCGAAACTACTACCTTAAGGACTTATCTCGTAGTCTAGGTAGGTGTCGCCGCCTCTTGCCCTCTTAGTCTTATAGCTATAGTTATAGTCGTATAACCTATAGTCGTAAGGATAGCAGACCTAATATACTTTAGTTCTTTAACGATATTATAAACTACGTAGATTTAGAGGATAACGAAGTGTTAGACCCTCTTCTAGGCTCGTTTAACTTTATAGTCCGCACCTTAAATAGCTCCTTCTCTAGTTTTAAACTATTCTTATCGCAAGGAATAGCCTAGGGCTACTACTATCCTATCTACTAAGCCGATTTTCCTTTAGTAGCTACTCTAAAGGCCTACTAGCGTATCTATAAGGTAGCCTCTCTAGGTACGTAGATTAACGATATTCTAGAATCTAGAGCCGCCTTTGTCCCTAAAGCTAGTTTTGCTTTCTATATAGCCTTCTATCTACGAATCTATCTCTATCTAGTAGTAGACGGGGTAGATTACGCTATATACCTAGATATAGGCGCTACGTTATCCGTAATAGATACGAATTTCTTAGCTAGCTAATTACCTAACTACTCCTAGAAAAAGTTAGCTTAGCTACTATAGGTATCTAGCCTAGTAGCGAGTACTTATACTTCCGAATATATAGAACTAGATATATAGGTTCCCGCTCTCTATAATAGTAAGCGAGTCCTAGTCTATATATAGTATAAGGTCTATATAGTAGAATCGCTCTCGCCTAAGATTCTAGTAGCTATAGATATTATCGGCCTATAAAGTATAAAGATCGACCTAACTCGTAAATTAGTTACCTTAGAAGCCGCTAATAATGCCCGTGCCCCTCTACTAGTTAAGCGTAGAGACCGCGTAGCTTTTCGTACTATCTTATCTACTTAGCGGTCGGCTTTAATACTAGCTAGATCGGTAGCTAGAGTAGCTATTAAACTACGAGAAGCCGTTCTTATAGGTAGAGATTTTTAGTTTACTTCCGAGCCTAGTAACTTAGGTAGCCTTTAGCGAGAACTAGCCCTATATTTAGCTATCGTAGACTCCGATACTAATTTTATCTTTATTCGTAATAATACTAACCGGCCGGCTACGCTTACTAAGAGTATACGTATAGGGAGTATCTCGGATATTAGCTATTAGAGGGCGTACTATTTAGATCTAGGCTAGTATAAGCTAGCCGGCCTTCCTAATTATTAGCCTAAACTAGCTAGTTTATCGAATTTTTATAGGTAGAGCCCCTTAGCTTATAAGTCTACTATAGCGATTCTAGTATCCTTACCGAAACTAGAAATACTAAATAATACGCTTAAGTAGAGATTAGCTAATAGGGCTACTATCTATAGTACCTCTAGATAGAGAGCCGAATACTAGTAGGTTATAGTTAAGTATAACCGACTATTCTAGAATAAGGGAACTATAGTTAAAGTCCTAGACTCTAAGTATATGCCCGTAACTCTATTACCTAGTAGTAAATTATACTATATACCTACTATTACTTATCCTTTATTTATACTAGACCGCGTAGTAGTAAATAAAGCTTTTAACGCCCTCTATTAATAGAGGAAGATAGCCTACTTAACTTAGCCGACGCCCTTTAGCTTCCTAGTATTTATAGTCTAGAAGACTATAAAGGTCGGCGGCTAACCTATCTATAAAGGTCGAGCGGTAGTTAATATCCGCGGCCTTAATAAGCTAGTAGTAAAGGACTCCTACTCGTTACCTAGATAGGAGGACATTATAACGGCTCTAAAGAGAAGCCGTTTTATTATAACTATCGATATAGTTTCTTTCTTTTATTAGTAGTAGGTAGCTAAGGCCGACCGCTATAAGTTTACTATTAATAGCTACTAAGGTTAAGAATAACTAGGTATAGCTATTATAGGTTTTGCTAATAGCGTATAATATATCTAGAGATAACTAGACCGTATCTTAAAGAAGTTTAACTACTACTCGCGTACCTATATCGATAATATTATTATTTTCTCTAGGACTTTTAATAATTATCTCTACGACCTAGATAGAGTCTTCTAGGCCCTAGACGAAGTCGATATTAGTATCGCCTCGGCTAAGACCTTTATAGGTTTCCCTTCGATAAAACTTCTCGGCTAGCGTATTAGTAGTCTAGGCTATACGACCTACGAGGAGAAGGTTAAGGCTATCTTAGACCTACCGTTCCTACGCTCTCTAAAAGATCTAGAATTCTATATAAGGATTATAGAGTAGTAGCGTTACTATATTCTATACTTCTCTTAGCTAATTATACCGTTTAAGGACTAGAAAAGGCACCTCCTACGACTAGCCTCTTCTAATAAAGGAAACCCTCGTAAACGATTCGTAGCTAAGACGCTAGCCTAGAATAAGGTAGAGAATCTCGATTATTAGTACCGTACCTATAATATACTATAAGAGCTTTACTATTATACTACTTTTCTCTACTATATAGACGCCGACCGACCGCTTTATATAGATCTAGACTCTAGTCGTTATAGCTACGCGGTAGTAATCTATATAGTATAGGGAGACCTAATACCTAATCTAGTAATACTACTACGATTTACGCTAATAGCCGTCTAACTAGTCCTCTTCCTTAGTAAGACGCTCTTCGAAGTAGAATCTAGATATCTAGCTACCGAGCTAGAGGTCTCTAGCCTTCTCTAGACGGCCCGTAAGGCTAGGTATATTCTATAAGCGTGCTACTAGCGGATCTACGTATTTACCGACTATATCGCTATACTTAATATTACGATAGCTAGTTCGATTACTACTATAACTTCTATAAATAAGCTAAATTTGCGACTAGTTAGGGCCGGGTAGTACTTATCGCAATTCTATAGTCTTTAAGTTATTTATCGTCCTAGCTACTTATATACTATCCTAGACGCGCTAAGCTAGTTTATTTCTAATACTCGCTAAGACCTAGGTACGAATAACTTAGACCCGCTAGTATATAACGATAAAGACCTAGCCCGAGATACGATCTAGCTACTAGATAACCCGACGTACCTCTAGTTCTATAGCTACGCTAACGGCTACTATTTCTATATAACCTTATTCGATAAGCGAACAAGTAGGCCGTTTACTTCTATAGACGTATTAATCTTCTATTCGGTCTTAGTAGAGTTATCTAATAAGTTTAAAGCCGACCTTCGCTATAGGTACGAAGCTAATTCCTAGTAGGCTAGTTAGATATAGTAGCTTACGCGTATAGAATAGCGTAGATAAGCCGCGGTAGACGCGGATATACTATAAAGCGAGGACGCTATCGATTCTAAGATAGGGGAGCCCGAGGCTACGCCGTTAGGCCTATAATTCTTTCTAAGAAACGACTTAATTTACTTTAAGGATAATTCGAATAGCCGCGAGCGTCTATATATTCCCTAGCTCTTATATAAGGAGATTTTTAAGATAGCCTATAATAATTACTACTATTCTAGCTTCTATTAGTCCTATACTAGGGTCTTCGCCTCCTTTTATATCTAGTATTTAACTAAGGAGCTACGGAAGTATATTAAGTTCTACCTAGACTATCTTCTAAACTAAACCTACTACTATAGGCCTAATAGAGAACTATAGCCGATTTAGGCCGTCGCCGTTCCGGACTATATAGTAATAGCTAACTAGGTCTTTAGCCTACCTATAAACGAGGGCGGTTTTAATAGTTTCTTAACTAAGACCTATAAATTTACTAAACGAGTAATATTAATAAAGTCTAAATCTACTTAGACTGCGGCTAACTATAGGGCGGCCTAGATTTATAGCTATATAGCTAACGAGTAGTCCCTACTCTCTATTATAATTAAAGATTAGGACCCGATTTAGATATCTAAATTTATATAGGCGGCTTTTCGTAAGCTTAGTATACGTTTCCTAGCTACTACTACCTATTACTCGTAGGCCGACGGCTAGAGTAAACGTACGAACTAGACGGTTAAAATCGCGCTACGTTTCTTTATTACGTCCTTCCTCGATACTTTTTAAGTAGAGGCGCTACTTTATATTTAAGCCGACCTTAATAATAGTCGGAACGCGTCTATAGAGGAGGTTCCTAACGTACTAATATAGGGCTTTAAGAACAACTTAGATATATTAATCCCGTTATTCGAGCTACCTACTATAGACTATACTACTCTTAGATAGGAAGCCCGCGACGAGGCTGCTAACTCGATAGCTTAGGTAGCTACTATAATAAAGGACTAGTATAATACTATCTATCGGCCTATTATATTTCGTCGTAGCTAACTAGTTCTCCTTTACCTATATAAGGAATACTACTCGGCTAGTATTATATATTATAAATTCTTATACTAGAGAGTTAGACCTTTCGAGATCGAAGACTAAGTAGGTCGACTAGCCTATTATTTAGCTATTCTCTCGGTTTAGCGAATCTACCTCGTAGTATCCGTAGTATAACTAGAGCCCTATCTAGCGAGTAATAATCTATACGACCGCTAGGTTCTAGAGCTCGGCCCTATAGAGGCCGACGATAATAACCCGGCCCTCTATTACGAGATTAAGAGATTAATAGGTAGGTATAAGGTCCGTAGTAGGAAGTAATACCTAGTTAAATAGTTAAACTATAGCTATGCCTATAACGTTTAGTATAATATAGAAGATCTTCGCGACGTAGTAGATCTAGTCTAGGAATATAACTATACGTACCTAGTAGAGCGCCGTCGAGGCCGCGACCGTATCTAGGTTCGGGCTAGGATTCCGCGAGACTATTCCTCTATTCTATAAGTCGAGATTCTATATTCTCCTATCTATTAAAAGGACGCTATCGTAGCTTGCGATAGGTAGGTAGCGGCTAGGCGCCGCTCCTAATTCCCCTCCTTTACTTACTAGAGCATTTTAGGTAGTAATAGCGTAATATTACTAGGCGTCGCTCCTAATTTCCTCTCTTACTTAGTAGAATATTTTAGGTAGTAATAGTATAATATTATATTTAGGTAGCGTTATTATAGTTTAGATAGTATTCGATAACTAAAGTTAACGAATAATAGCGCACGAACTATTCTTTTTATTTTGCTAAACTATTAAAACTTTAATAGCTATAGTCCTAATATTAACGCTATAATACTACCGCCGCGACCTATATATTATACGTATACCTCCCTAGCGCCTTATTAGATATTCGATCGCTATAAATAGTAGTAGGAGAGCGGCCGCTTACTAAGAAACCGCCTACGCGCGCTTCTTTACTACTCCGAAATAACGCTTTTATACTTACTATACGCTACTAATCTTATATTTCCGATTGCGCTATCGCGCCCTCTTACTCTACCTCGCTAAGATAAATAACCTCTATTCGCGAGCGAAGAATAGCGAGATCGCTAGCTAGTATACCGTCTAAAACTAGCTTACTACTAAGTATAATAAGAAGGATCTCTTTAATTCTAGCTATAACGAAGCTAAACTCTAGTTAGCCGTAAAGGGCTTAACTAATATCTTAAGATATAAGGGGCTCCTACTAGCTAGTATCGCGTATACTAATATAGCTACGGTTATAGCTATTATCCTAATATATATAGAGAAGTACTATATAGGAGTCTTAAATCTCTTCTTCTTTTAAACTCGCGAAGCTATCCGTACTAACCTCGACTTAGCCCGCGCTATAGTACTAGTATATTACTAGTATAACTAGAGAGAAGCCTAGGAAGCCCTTAAGTTTTAGCCTCTAGATATAAAATAGTAGCTAGATATTACCTAGAGGATATTTAATTAGAAGGCTACGCGTAAGGCTATAGTAGCTACTAATAAGGATTACGAAGATCTCCTAGCCGCGTAATAGTTCGAGAAAGACGCTTATA
This sequence comes from Cercospora zeina, assembly GCA_022702355.1. NCBI lineage: Eukaryota > Fungi > Ascomycota > Dothideomycetes > Mycosphaerellales > Mycosphaerellaceae > Cercospora > Cercospora zeina. Next base: position 1,672,400 of record JAKLWX010000002.1, on the reverse strand, counting down.
CTAAGGTTAGAAAGTAGATAACGGCTCGCTATAAGGACTAGACGGACTTTAATCGTAACGAGGTACTATCTAAGAGTTTCGTTTCTCTCGCCCTCTTAGCTATAACCGTACTAGCGTAGATTACTCTATAGATATAGTCCTATATCTAGTCCTTATATACTAAGGCGCTAGAAACTACTACGAGTGCCTACTATATAGCTAACTTATCGGCGTAAAAGTTCCTACTTAACTTAGACGTAGCTTATAAAGTCGAAGCGGACTAGCTTAAGATCGTTAGCGATGCCGATACTATAGCCGAGGCTATAAGTATCGACCTCGGCCGTCTTTAGGTATTAGAATTCCTAAGCCGTTCCTAAGAACTATACGTCTAGTACCTTACCGACGCGACTATACTACGGATAATATTATATCCGTCCGTTAATAGATAGCTTAAGAGCCTCCCTAAGATCCTAGCCTATACCCGATACTATAACGTCGGCCGATTAGCGCTATTATTCGACGTTCGTAGCCTAGCTAACGAATAAGTCTCCCTATCGGTACTACTTATAGGCGCTAACGCTAGTATCTAGCGCCTATCTAGAGAAGCGGCGTAGCCGTATATAGTTCTATAGATCGCGGATTATATATATTAGAAGATCTACTAGCTAGAACTACGAGCTAAGCCGGCCGGTACTCGCCTTAAGATATATAGACTATCCGCCTCTATTACTATATATATTCTAAATAACCTACGCTTAGCTAACGACTTTCCGCCTATCGTTCTAAGCGAGCTACTACCTAAGACTAAGGCATAGATTATCGCCGACTAAAAGGCTACTAGCTAGTAGTACGCTAACTTTAAGGCCTAGGTAGTACGACTCTAGTAGAAGAAGGAGGAAGAAATAGCTTAGGTATAAGTAGCTAAGATTATATAGGAAGCTAGAGCTACTACTAAAGCGTAAGCGGCTAAGGACGTATAAGTAGCTAGGGACATATAAGTAGCTAAGGACGTATAAGCGGCTAAGGATAGAGCCGCGACGGTAGATAATCTTTAGATAGGTAGCGGCTAGTCTAAGTTCTAAGATCGCCTAAAGACTTTATAGGCGTAGTAGGCGACTAAGAAGTCGGAGACTATTAAGTCTAAAGATAACGGCGATACTACTTAGAGTTAGACGATACCGCCTCTAGCTACGATACTTATACTACTACTACTCTAAGCTCTTAGTAGTACGAGCTTCCTAGGCCTAACTACGCTACTATAAGCCCTCTAGCGCAGCTAGATAATGCCGCCCCTAGATCCTTATACTTTAAGTATAATAGCTAGCTAGATACTTAACCCGCGCTTATTCGCCTAGAGTTTTAGTAGTATAGGCACTCTGCCGCCTAGATATAACTTCTAGCCTAACGCCTAGGTATAGTAGTTTTTCCCGAACTAGCTACTTCTAACTAGCCTACTATTCTTACCTAATTATAATACGCGAGCTACTTCGATAGAATAGTCCGTTAGTAGCCTCTTAGGTATACGTACCGCCTCGATTAGATAGCCTAGCCTACTTATACCTAGTAAGCGCGTAGCCGAGGACGTAGTAGAAGAGGTAGCTAGGAAGAAGAGCGTTCTTCGGACGCCTACCGAGGTAGAGATACTCGAGTACGTATAATAAAAGTAGGCCTCCCCTCGCGCTAACTATAACGATAATAGTAGGGTACTACTACTCGGTAGCCTCTAGTACTCGGGTATAAAGATTAACGTTAAGGCCGCTACTTAGAATATTAATAAGTATACCTATACGAAGGCTAGCCTAGAGCGTACTAATCGGTTGCTACTATACTACGCCCTTAGCTATATTTTACTAGGTAATCTACTACCTATAGGCGTCCGACTAGATAACTATATAGTTAGAGCCTTACTAGATCTTAAGGACTATAGTACCTTTAACTACGACGACTTAATAAAGATATAGCCTACTAACTTTAGGTCTAAAGACTTTATACGAATATAGCGCAAGCCGGCCGGCTACCCTTATATCGTAGAAAAGAATAATAACGCCTTCTATACTATCGCTTATACTACTCGTATTTTATATAGAGCTAGCTAGCCTAGTATCTAGGCCGAGATTAATAGTAATAAGCGCTAGGCCTCTAGTAAGTAGATTCGAGCATCTAAAGTTCTAGCGATAAAGGATATAATTTAATAGGCTACGGTAGTAGACCTACTCGGCTTCTTAAAATCTATACGTAAGGGCATCGATGCTGCTACGGCTACCGACTAGGCCGTCTAGTATCTACGAGATACTCTAACCTATCTCGACGAGGTCGAAGATAATAGCTAGCGTAGGGAGGCCTCTTTCTAGCTCTTTAATAGTTAGGCTTAGCTACTACCCTAGAAGGATATTAAATAAGTTAGCTAGCTATACGCTATAGCTATATTAATACTAGCTATCGCTAACCGATACTAGCGTCTTCGTATTCCTAAGCGCCTTAACCTTACTTACTATTTACTATCTCTAATAGAATTATACCTATAGCTAGCCCTAGTAGGTAATTCGACGACTAAGAGTAAAGGTAAGGCTAAAGAGAGGGGCCCTAAGACTTTAGAAATTATTATAATAGTTACGTTATTAGATAATAACGAACCCGCCGAGAAGACTCCTAGAAAGAAGAAGGCTCTAGCTAAGAAGAAGGCTAAGACGAAGTTAAATACTATATTAGAGGAAGATTAGCCGGCGGCCCTATAGCTAAGACTCGGACTTTAACTCTAAGGATTTTAACTAAGGATAGCTATTAACTCGAAATAGCGCGAGGGGGGGTAACTATTATAGATAAGATAAGTAGCTAGCCGAATAGAGGTTATAGGCTAAAGGAGATAAGTAGCTAGCCGGATAGGGGTTATAGGCCGAAGGCTAAGGCTATAGGCCCGGCCGCCGGGCAAGTACTTTAGTATATATATAGCTAGATAGTAATAGGATATACGTTACTAACTTAACTCGGCCTAACCCTATCTAGGCTCTAATAGAACTAGGCCCTATTTATTTCCTTACTAGAGAAGATAATATAAGGTAGTATAGACTAGCCCTTTATATTAATATAAGTAATAATAGTTTGCTATTAAGTTAAGTTAGAAACTAAGGCCTTAGGTCGTTACCTACGCTCTATAGTAGTAATAACTATTATAGTCTAATAGTAGCTAAGCTTAAATCTACTCTTATTAAAGTTATAGGTATTATTATTCTAGATGCTATAGAAGGTTTTAACGTTATAAACGAGCCTAAACTATTTAGATAACACCTCTAGATCCTTATTCTTTACTCTTTAGCTTAATAACCTCCTTAATAGCCTAGTTTCTAGTTCTAGATAACGATTAATAAAGTTATAAGCCTATCGCTCTCTAATCTCTTAACTACCTCTTGCCTTAACTATTAAGGATGCCTACTCTCTAATTATAGCTTATATTAGCGAATAACTACGTAAATTAAGGTCTAGAATCTTCTATAAAACTACCTCTTCTTTAACTAGAGTTAGGGCTCGATTAACTAGAGGTATGCTATGCTTTAGCTTAATACCCTTAAGTCTGCGATTAATAGTCTAATAAGCGACTCTATAGGCAGTTATAGCAGCCCTAACGCTATTAAAACGACCTAATTAATAGGCACGGATAGCCTGCTAAACAAGCTCTTCATTTAGAGGCGCTATAGTAATAGTTTGTAGAATAATAGAGGTAGTTTAATAGAGGTTCTAATAACTTCATAATTCTGATCCACATGCCTATCTGATCCACATGCTTATCAAACACGTTAGGCCACGAAAGCTTGATCAGGCTGTCGACCGATGCCCGGGACACTCGCTTGATCAATCAGCCTGCCTAATTCCCAGAAACTCGAGCTTCGGCACTTCTGTCAACAAGACCCATATGCCTTTCGTGGCTCTCGTCTACCAAATCAAACAGCCGGAGTGGAAGGAATTTGTTGTTGATAGCACATTTCCCGAAGACTGGCGATGACGCATACCGGATGCGGGAACCAGGAATTAGGGAGTCGGGATGTGAAAAGTGTATGCAGGCAACCAGGCATTTAGGCAATCAAGGAATCAAGATGATTCTCAAGCGCACAAGCATTAGATTTCTGTATAAGCAAGACTAAAGACTTGGTCGATGTACCTTAGGTTGTTCTATGGGCTGTTACGCTAAGGGCTACTACTAAACAAACGCGACGCATGCCGGTCTGAGAATGAGACGGCCACTGCTACCAATCACGAACGAATTATGAAGTAGGTGCGAAGGTGCAACGTTAAGGAAATCCTAAATCGCTAGGGAGACGCGTATTTCCTTCCAGTACTGCGCTACTGGGCGAGTCTGACTGAATTTGTGCATTGCAATTATTGTAAGTTACTCAAAGAACTCAGAAAGGTCACAACGAAGAGATGATAAACAGCCAATCAATGTCGAGAGCATGACATCGAAGGTGCACAGCGTAATAATTCGCTTTAGTATGTCTAAGTTACAAACGCTGTATCTGGGACGACTGGTGCAGCCTGCACCATTTGGGCACCTTCTCCTTCCCTTCTCTCCCATGCTAGCTTTCCACTATAATCTTCGACCATAGCTTAAGAAATCACGGTAAGCCGAGTTCTCCGACTCCGGACCTAGGATCATGACTTGCAGGAAGCATAGATGTTGGTCAAGCATACGAGTCCATCTGCTGAGGCAGGAGCCTAACCTTATTTAGCCCTGAGCATCGCCATGCTGGAGAAAGACATCAACAATGAACGGATAGACTAGGAGTCGGACTATTAAGTCTTTTGCAATCAATCAAACTCGCTCTATAACCATTTCGGTTGAGCAGGTAGACTTTCAGGCCGTGTCGACTTGCGTGTCGACCGTATCAACGTTGATGCCTAAGTAGTCTTGCACGATAATGTACGGGATGTGAGTATCTTCATCGATTCGGCAGTCTCGGAACGTCATGCGAACCTCTTCAGTTGGAGACATCACGATAGACTGTTCTCTTGTGACGCTGGCAAATGCCTCATTTGCCGTCGATGCCTCGTACCATAAGTGGTCGTTCTCAGTTGTGGGCGAGGAATTGAGATCTGCCAACGGCGACGGGTATCCTTGGTGATACGAAGGCGGAGGCGAATATGTTTGGCTGCCTGCTCTGCTGAACCGTCTTGCAATTGCGTTCGGAGCACGTCCGGCCAGCTGACGATATTTGTGTCGGAAATGACGCGCCATGAGAGCCAGTCGTCTGCTCGAACCGATCTCAACGCTTAGTTGGAAGCGGAAGGCCATAACGCATTACAAAGTCGATGCGAAGCTATAACGAACAAGCTGCAGACAGACTCGAATATGTAGGATGTTCTACAAGCTCGTCGCGTTCTAAAGCACCAATTCTAGCTTCTGGAAAACGTTTTCCTAATTCCGGATCCTGGCGTCTCCAAGGAGCAGAAGTCTATATAGATCTCTGATCCTCCTAGTAAGATCGTGGGAATGAGACCTGCAGTAGTCTCTAACATGAGACTCTCTCAGTCAGCTAAGCTCCTGCTACTTCTGTCGCTGTGCACAGTTGCACTTTGTGGACCTCAGCACAGAAAACGTCACGAACGTCGACACCAGATCCCCCTTGCCGCTCAATTAACAAGCATACTCACGATAACCTTAACAAGCCAAATCTTCGAAGTGACGGCAGTGTACCGCACGCAAGTTTCGACACCGAGTACACCGACAGCATTGCCTAGCAACGCCAACATTTGTGATATAGTTACATGCGAGTCATGTAGGCTATGGTTCCATTGCCGCCGTGGAGACCCGATGTAGTAAGACAACAGGACTGGCAGCGGTATGCATAGCTGACAAATATAGCTCGTTATGTGATGGTGCTCCGTGGTGTGAACGTCCGGTCAGATCTACCGTGATGGTCGGGTCGAGAACCATAGTTCTTGGATAGTGAACATTCCGTCAGAGATGGCGATACACACCGCTTCCGTAAAAGCTAGAACACGGAGGAACGGATGACGCTTGTCTCCACCAACCCCTAAGCTTCAGACAACGGTCTTGGTGAGGCTATGTCGCGCTGTTCATGATGGGGCCGGTGGAATTATTACTTTGGCAGCTCGTTGACTTAGGTAATGATTCGCAAGAATTACATTTGGAGCAAACTCCTTACTCCCATTCTCTGATTCTTGCCTCGTTCAACCTTCGATCCTGACAACATTCTCTCTATTGTTCATCCACCAGATGATGGTCTTACCCAAGTCTAGCATAGCTAAGTTCCTAATTCTGAGCCTGTCGTGCGGTCCTACGATGCAGACTTGCTGGCCAGACTTTAAGCTAGAACCCACAGCGTAGGCCTCGCCCAGCTCTACACGGCGCACTCTGGCCCCTAAGCCGGTACGCCATTGACCAAGTATTTGAGTGGTGGAATGCATACCCTTGCATATCATAACACCTTCTTCACTCTTCTCTTCCTAGATATTAACGGCTTCGCTTAGAGTTAGAGAGTCTCGAAACAAAGGGCAGAAAGGGGTGCGCAGGCTTTCGGGAGGTTCGTCGCGGTGGGAAGTTATAGGAAGGTTCCGAATAGTGGCGTACTGTGCCTTCGACTCGGATGGACTCGAATCCATATACAAAACCATTGGCTCGCTGATGTTATGCCGTGTGTTCACCCAGATAGAACGTATATGCCGGGGTGCTTCCAGCATGCTTAAAGTTACGCTTTCGACTTAGCGGAAAGCTGTGGGCAGAAGTGGACCAAGATCGATTAGGCGGCACATCGAGGTTGCAAACTATTATAATTATATGTTAGTTACACGTCTCTTAGGCCGCCTAACGTCATACGAACTCGTATCCTTGCTATTAAGCATTGCGTCCAACGACGACTCCTGCAAATTCTAACGTCTATTAACCCTTCGCCATCTGCTAGTGTTGCATGTCGCAGGACTACATTTAGAGGCAGCAATCGGTAGAACTTAGCAGCCTTTGCTCTGCTATTATCGTGTAGGTATAAGTCGATCGAGACACCGTGTAGGTAGGCGACGGCGATCCTAGTAGACATGCCTTCGGTCTTGCGGTGCATTATTCGCGTATGTACAAAATAATGCGCGTCCTTAGCAAGCTAGGTAAGACGAGCTAGGTTGTAGGGAATAGATTTTATAAGAGGGAAAGTGTTAGCACTAAGCACGACGTCGCGTAGGGTAGCACCTTTATAAAGGCATATAAGGCTATGTTGTTGCTCGAACACTAATCTTGGAATAAGCCGGAACCAGGTACCTACGCGGCCTTCTTATTAAAGTTAGAAGCTATAGCAAGTTCTACCGACCTGCATCTACTAGAATCGAGTACGAATTTAAGATGTGTCTACTCTATAGACGGATCGAGAACAAGATGCTCCTCGTGACCGCGAACGGTACTATTAGCGTTAATCGTTATAAGATAGCGTATACCGAAGATCTTATAGGTATTAAAATAGATTATAGAGCCTATCGGGACCGAGAGAGAGTAATACCGGATTAGTCTTATCCTAGATACTAGGATAATATCTATAAGAGCCTCTAGTTAATAACGATAGAGATTGCGAGCTAGCTTGTCGTCCGCATAGAAGCGACAAATGTAATTATAAAGTTCGATTAGTAACGTTGCGAACCGACTACCTCTAAAGGCGAGGAGGAAGTACCGGCACGTAATAGCCTCGAACCGAGCGTTTCTTTCTTCGATCTCGTTTATAGCAATCGGGTATAATAGTTAAAATATAGCGTCGAGCATAGCTATCTTTATATTTGCGGACGATTAGGAGGACGTAATCCTTAGAGTAACCTAGCTAGTAAGTATAATTAAGGAATAAGAGATTTTACGAATGTCGTATAAAGTTAATAGGAGGGAGGAAGTATAATAAGAGAGCCTAAAAGAGGCGCATCGCTTCTTTTAAACATTTCGCTAAACTATGCCGCACTCTAAAACCCCTATAGCCTTAAACGTTAGCGACCTATAAGCTTATAAGGCGCTACGGGAGTAAGTAGTAATTAGCTTGCTATAAGTAGGGCTCCTAATCGATATACTAGTAAAACTTAGCTTAGAGTAGCTAGGAATTTAACGTTGCAATTTAATACCTATATCGGTAGGGCATATCGTATGCTATATATCTATAATACGATAAAGTATTACTCTTAATTTATAGTCTGCCCCTTTTATTAACGTATACTATATTAGCTATTACTAAGAGCATCGATCGAGAGTATAAGCCTAGAGCCGTGCGGCGTTAGAAGAGGTTAAAACCTTATAAGAAGCAAGACTTTACTATATTAGGGTTAAATACTAGTAATAAGCGTAGTCTCGTATACGAGAACCCGAATTCGCTTTCTAGGTTTCCTCGACGTGCGCCGTACCTCGTTCGATTCTATACTTTTATAGTTCCTACGTAAGCGAGGCTAAAAGGAAGGAAGAAAGTAATATAATACTCGGATAGTATCTTCGGAAGGCGATTCGCTTTTATAGCTATTAGTCTAGTATAGAGATCTACTAACGGTAGTCTCTAGTAATATCTAGGGGAAATTTAATAAGCCTAATAAGAGAGATATCGATATAGTAATTCTATACGAAGGTCGAAAAAGCTTTACTAGAGCGTAGTAGCTAGATACTACTTGGTCCTAAAGTGTTCGTTCGACTAGACCTAGGTCGCGAAACTAATTTAAGCCGAGAGATCGTCGATATACGCTTAAGCTCGACTCTAGAAGCTATGTTTCGCTTTATATAAACTCGCTTATAATATAAACGACGGAATATACGAAGTAGCGAGCAGGGTCTAAAACTATAACTATAGTATACTATAATTAGTAAGTTAATACTTTAGTATAAAAGAACTTATAGCGTCTTAACCGGCTATATCGTTTATATATAGAAGCCTCCTAAGAATATAGTCGTGTAGACAGAGCTATATTCCGTTAGTTAGTCTATAAGGCTGCTTACCGATAACTATATAACTTATAGTAGACGTAGTAGAAGGTCTAAATATAGGCCTCTCTAGCTTTTTAAAACCTTTCGAGATGTCTCGGCTATAGATAAGCGTGCGGATATAGTTTATAAGTACTAATTAACCGTCGAGTAAGCTATATACCAAATAAATGCTCTAACGTTAAGATATTCTACTAATATATTATAAGTATATATAGCCTAACCTATTTTAGATAGAAGCTATAGTGCTAGTTAGTATTGCTACGATTAAGTAGACGACGACAAACCTTAGATAACGGTCGCAACGAGCATAGAATAATAGTGCTTAGAGCGAGTACGTAGATAATACCCGGCTAAAGTAGCTACTAGGGCTTCTTAAGCAAATTAAAAACTTTAAGGCCTACGGCTACTTAATTAATCTAAAGAGTTACTAACTAACATTAAAGTAGTAAACGCGCTTTATAAATTACCTGCAATAATATTAAATGCCGCAAGGATCTAAGATCTGCGATACGAACGCTATTATCTACTCGGAATACCTCGTAGCCTAGCGTCGTTATATAGCCTCTAGAGAATATCTAGTATTGTTAGTTAGTGTAGTAAGAGTCGAGTAACTACTACTTATAAGACCTAAAACAAGAAGGACGTCGATAGAAAGTTATTTACGTACCCTACTAGACTAGTCTTAACGCTACTAGGCCTAGAAGGCGAAAGCATACGCAAACGGCAAAGCACGCGCTTTAAACGAAGAAGCCGATCTTAATATCCTATATTACTTAGTACTTGCGAAAGATAGTATAAGTAGCGATGCTACGAGATGCCGCTCCTACCGATATATGCTATAGCTAGTATACTAACAAGACTATAACGCCGTTACTTTAGCTGTTCGAAGTAAAGTAGTGCAGGGCTAGGCTATGCGTAATCTATAAGCATAGACATCGAGCCGCGTAGAAGTGCGTTATATAGCGATAAACTCTACGTAGGTAAATCTTATAGAAAGTAAACGTTATAGGAGTAAAGCTTATAGAAAGTAAGCATTATAGAAGCGAACATAGCGCGAGCTAATAGTTATAAAAGGAGGATAATAGCAACTACTGCTCGTAGCTAGTAGTTAGTAGAAGTATGCCCTACGTAACCTATAGACCCGCGTAAACCTATAATTTCTAGTGTTTCTTAACATGTTTAGTTATTTATTATACTACTATTATAGACGCTATATAGAAGGCACTTAACTAGCTTAGTAAAGAAGATAAGCCGAATATCTCTAAGGCCTTAAGGATATTTAAGGTTAACTATAGCAGTCTTAGTAACCGCTAGAATAGCAAGACTAGTAGTAAGGCAAATAAGATTAAATCTTAACGTATTCTTAACTATCTATAAGAGGTATCTCTTATTATATATATTAATAGGTATACCTACTATAGAATACCTCTAACTCTATTAATAGTTCTTAAAAAATATATACCTCTAGTAGGCGAAGAATTAGCTACTAGGAGGCCTTAAGGCCTTATAGTATACAACTATCTATCTAGAGCAATAGAAGAACTTTAAAGAGGTTATAGCGCCTAAGAGAGAAGAGGCTAGTATTCTTAGAACCTAAGGATAGCGATAACCTCTTAGAAACTACTAAACTAGCCCTTAAGGCTAGAAGATACTACTAGAGACTAATATAGTAAGCACCTAGCTCTAAAAGAACCTAATAACCCTTATAGAAACTATCTAAAAAGCCCTTAACTCTCCCTACGACTACTCTAACTCCTCTCTCCTTTCTTTCCTTTAAAGAGCTTAATAGGCCCTTCTCTATTAGGCTTAGACCTAGGCTATCTCCTCTACTCTTTAGAATATCTAGAGAACCCTTTAGAAGAAGCTAAATAGCTATAATATAGGATAATTATAGGCCTAAAAGGCAGCCTAAATCTAGACCCCGATATAGATAATACCTTAGGTAACTATAGTAATTATAGTTAAGATAAGTATATAGGAAGAAAGAGATAAGATTAGAGGAATAAGTAGGAAGGAAATTAGAGCAAAGCTTAGAATCTAGCAGGTAGCTATAGTCTAGAAGCTACCTAGTAGGGACTTTAAAGTACTCCTCTATAGAGAGTAAGAAAGAGTAAAGCTAGAGGAGAACTAGGATTAAATATATATAGCCTAGCCTAGAGCCTAGGTTGCTAAATATCTATATAAAGTACTTATATATAGAGTTAGAGCAAACTAGGATACTAGAGCTAAGGAATATATTAAGATAATAAAGAAGGAGAATATCTTATAGTTTCTAAATATAAGGATTAAGTAGGCTATATAGATAAAGAGCTCTAAAGCTAAAGAAGGCTAAAGATACTCTATAATAGTTATTAGGTTCTAAGATAAGCAAATAGTAAGGGCTATAGCTTAAAAAGGATTTATTATTAAAGCAAACTTCTACCTAATAGAAATCTACTACTTATAATAAAGAGTTATATAGTATATAAAGTATAATAAGTTTAGATATATTACTATATACTATAAGGAAGCTAAGGATAAATATAGAGCCTGCTCTATAAACTATAAAACATCTAATTATACTATATAAGAGAGGAAATACTATAACTATAAAGGAGACTACTTAGTATAAGCAAGGATATATAAATATAAACAAGTAGCAATAGCTAAGGCTAGAATATTCTTAAAGTTCTTTAGAGGAAAGCAAACTCTAGTATAACTAACTTATAATAAAGAAGGATTTACTATAATAACTAATAAGAAAAGGAAACTAATAAGCCTAGTAGAATAGCTCTAAGCTAAGAAGGTACTATAAGGTAGCTAAGTAAGATAGAATAAGCTACTAGGAAAGCTATTAAGATCTAACTCTACTATTATAAATAGTAGGAGGCAGATAAATAAGCTCCTAATATATATATAAGCTAAGAGTATATAAGAAGCCTAATAAGAAGAGGGAGCTAAGCTAGAGGAGACTATTATAACTAAATAAGATAAATAAATACAACCTATAGATCTACTAATATAATATATACTATATATATACTACTTAAGTACTACTAGTAGATAGCCTAGACCTAAGAACTACCTAGATTATAGCACTATAAGAACTATAGATTAACCTAGTAAATAGGAAAACTAAAACAAAAAAGGGTTACTACTAAGTCCTTCTAACGAATAGGTACCTAAGAGTTATATTCCTAGTATTAGAAGAGCTAAATATATTAAAGTAGGATATTATAGATAGCTAGTTAGGAGACCTTCTCTCTATTATAGTAATAACCTAAGGGAAACCTATTACTATCTATAACTACTATAACCTATTAGGCTCTAAATCCTATAATATAATAGGTATACTTATATAGCTAGAAATAGCTATCTAGGAGGCCTAGGAAGTAGCTATAAGTAAGACTATAGTAGTTAGAGACTTTAATCTCTATTACCTACTATAGGGAGGAAACCTAGTCTAGTTATAATATAATATAGTAGATACCCTTATCTAGATAGCTATATAGGTAGGCCTATATCTCCTACTAGAACTAGGAACTATTATATAGGAGAGATATAACTCTAGCTACTAAATACTTAACCTAATCTTAGCTAGCTAAGCTATCTAATAGAGACTATAGAGCTATAAGGCAATAGCTAATAATATATTTAGATTAGACTATATTCTAATTCTAACTATTATAAACTAGCCTATAAACCTATACTAGAAAAACTAGAGCCTAAGACTATAATAAATAAAAGTAAAGTAAAAGAAGGTAAGGTAGAAGGTTTAAAAAGCTATAAAGAAGCTAGAGCTACTACTACTTAAGAACTACTAGGAGCTAGATAAGGTAGTATAAGCTCTCTAGAAAGCTCTCTAAGAGGTAGTAAAGGAGGCAGTCCTATATATAAAGCTATTATAATATATAAAGGCAGAATAGCTAGCAAAGTATAGTAAAGTAATTAAGGCTACTAGGGTAGTAAGAAGAGCCTAAAAGGCTATAAAGTCTAAAGAGAACTATAGATACTACCTAAATACTAGCTATAAGAAGAATAAGCTAGTTAGGAAGGTAATAAATATATCCTAGAAGTAAATAGTTAGTAAGATTACTAAGGACCCGAGTAGGATATAGAAGCTAGTAAGATAAATAAGAGAAAAAGTATAATAAGGATATATACTACTATAATTTCCTATACTAAGTAGTAGTATATACTAAGATAGTTATATAAACGAAAGTAAAGTAAGAATCCTTATAGACTACTTCCTCCTACTACTAGTTAAAGTAGACCTAGAAGATATCCTAAATATAAACCTCCTAGCCTAGTTCTAAATAGAAGATAAGGTATTTAAAGGAGAGGTCTTTATAATACTTAAAAAGATCCCGAGTAAGAAGGCTCTAGGCCTAGACTAGATCTAGAATATACTACTTAAGAAATATTAATAGGAGATTATACTATTCCTAGCTAAGCTCTTTATAGCCTATATTAGCTAAGTATACTACCTAAAGCTATTTAAATACTCTATTACTATAGTTCTTAGGAAGCTATAGAAGCCTAACTATACTAAGCTAGGAGTATATAAGCTAATAGCACTTCTTAATACTCTAGCTAAAGTACTAAAAGTAGTAGTTATAAAGAGAATATCTAAAGTAGTAGAAGAGAGAGGCCTGCTACTAGAATTATAAATAGGTATAAGACTAGGAAGATCTACGATTATAGTACTTAACCTTATTACTAAATAAGTTAGTAGAGGTTAGAATAGGTCCCCGACTTTAGGTCGGTTCCGGGTCTAAGTTAGTTCCTAAGGGAACCGACCTAAGACCTAAATCGATAGGGTCCCCGACTTAATACGAAATTAATAGGTCGGGTCTAAATACTACTAGTTCCTATATAGGTCTTTATAGGGACCTAAGTTTAGAAAGATAGGTCTAATACCGGAGAACAAGACTAAGTCGCCGCGAGGATAATAGAATTGCTCTAATACTAAATATACGTATATATAGAACTAAGCGTTATAGTATATTAGAAGCGCCGGTTAAACTAGCGACTATAGTTATAGAGAAAAATAAGGATACCGACTATACTTGCCGACTATACTTATCGACTACGAGATATCGGAATTAAATACTATTTATAATATCGACTACGAAGTCTACTCTACTCTACGAGTATAACGTAAAAGCAAATACTTCCTTTACTAAGTACTATAGCGAAGATATATTAGTACTATATCCTCCTTATTATTATTAATCGAGTCGAAGTTACTCTATATAGTAGTTACTAACGTCTCCTAATCCGCCTCGAGCTACTCCTACTACTAATTTACTATATTATTCGAAGGCTCGAACGTAGTTAATATCGGTAGCGCCTCCTCTATAAGCGAATTCTAAGCCTATTACTACGTATTACGCTCTTAGGAACGATAGTATATAATATTACTAAACGTCGAGAGATCGTAGGACCGATTATATCGGCTCTAATAACGCGCTATACTAAAGTCGCGCTTATAACTAGTTCTAGCTACTAGGATAGAGAGGATGTCCTAGGCTATTAGCGCGTAACCTAGATATTCTAATACGATTATCTTCTATAACCGGAGCGGATACTCTATAAAATAGGCAGCCGAGTCCTTAAATCTAGTATAGCGATAACGAGATACCTCGTCCGAATTAGCTAAAGGCTATACGGTCTACTACGGCCGTCTAGATACTCTTTAATTAAAGTCGGAGTTATTACTATCTAATCTACTATAGAGACCTATTACGAATAATATCGCAGAGCGGTATAAGGCCTTTTTTAGCCTAGACTAGGATGTAGCTATAAGAGGCTTATATCGCGCGTATTCGACCTAGAATTTTAACTAGTAGTAATCCTCGAAGGAGGAATCGAGCCTCTTGCTAGAGAAGGCCTCGCGGTCCTAGAACGCCTATTTTATTACTAGATTAAGAAGAATCGTAATACTATATATATTACCGAATCGCTCTTAAGTAGTAGTATAGTACTTCTCGAGCTTTATCTATATAGCCTATAAGATAGAATAAATCTCCTTTTATTAGAGTTATATTTTATATTTAAGTTTCTTATCTATAATATCTAGAATATCGAATAAGGTATTATAGTAGCTAAGAACGAGGTAGATTATTAGCCCCTTTATCGTACTAATCTATATCGTAGCCTCTACGAAAGGAGTAGTAAGGTTAATAATATATTTAACTCTCTTCTATTCTATAGCGGTTAGCTTTAGTTCGGGCTAACTCTTATTTTTAATATACTCGTCGATAATATCTCGTAGTTAAGAACTACGTATTAGTATAATCGTAGTTAAGCTCTAACGGGTCTTTATATCTTATATTAGGCGTAAAACCCTTTAAAGCGTCTTCTTCTACTATTTATACCATTTCGAGTATAGATATAGATCTGCGATTCTCTTTCGCTATAGTACTATAAAACTCTCGAAGCGTTAAGTACTAGAGTTTACCTTAACTATAAGTTTCTAGAACTTTATAGGGAGCGGTTATTAGTATAGCTTCTACCGACTACGTTTACTAACTACGTATACTTCGTAAGGAGAATAAATAGTACCTTTATTAGAACCGTAGCTAGACTTCCTACTTTAAGCTAATATAACGCGTTTATATCTATCTTCTCGTCCTATCGTTCCTATCTCTTATTTCTTAGCTCGATCTTAAGGATAGCTAAGAACTTCCTTAAGAAGAGCTAGATTATATATATAAAGCACGAGAACTATTCTAGATAGGAGAACTCGTAGTCTTTAGTATCTAATATCTCTCTTATATCCCCGTCTATTCCTTAAAGAAGAAGTTATTTAATCGAGACTAATAGCTTCGCTATATACGTACGCTCGTAGAAGTAAATATCGATAGCCTCGACGCTAGAACTCGTTAGTTAGAAGGTATATATATAGTAAGGATACGTATATAGCTATATATAGTATATTATTATTAGAAGTATTATCCGCTATTAGCGCTATAAGCCTATTAAAGATCTCGAAATAGGTAAGTACGTCGAATAGTAGGTCCGCTAGGACTTCGCCCGTATAATAGCTCGAAATATATAGAAAGGCTAGTATAGCCTTATACTAGGCCTACTCGCTATCGATCTAGTAGCCTCGTATCGTAAGGAATAATACTCGGAGCACCCCGGTATACTAACTATTAAGGGCAATAGCTACCTAGAAGGTTCTAGATAGCTAACGTTTTAGATTGTCCTTAGAGTAATCGACCGCGTCCTAGATATATAACTTAATCGTAGCGGCGCTCTTAAAGTCGATAGATCTAGTCTCCTCTAATAAATATTCGTAGGTATACTAAACTATAGAACTTTCGAAGAAGTTTAAGAGTAAGCCTAGCTAGGAAACTATAAGCCTATATAACTCTAGAAACTTTAATCGTTCTAGGTACTCTATTCTAGTAAAACTTTTCTTAAGCCGTTCTTATAAATAAGAGCTATTAGTATATCTACGTTATATATCTCTATAAAGTATAGTCGGCGAGCGTAGTCGGTAAGCGTAGTCGGCAAGCGTAGTCGGTACCTTATTCCTATATTAATAAATACTAAACTTATAGATTAATCTTTAGTAGCCTTAATAACTTCTCTAGTAACTCTACGCTCCTAGGAGGCTCCTTCGTAGCCTACTAAATCGAGGTGCTTTTAGAGAGCTTTTATTCTATTACCTAGTCCTAGGTATTTAATAACTCTATTATATTCTTTATATATAACCCTTAGGGCGTACGTTTCCTAGTCTATACCTTTAACGAAAAATCTCTAAGCCTATAACGTTCGCGTATTCGAGTTTTATTTTATAGAGTTCGAAGATATTCTACTATACTTATTATAATACCTCGCCTCTTCGAGCTACTAATAGTAGTAGTAAAAGCCCTCGAACGACTAGGTATACTCCCGCTACTATATCTATATACTATTAGTTTTAACCTAGTCCTTAGAATCTTCTAGTAGCTTAGTAAGGTTAGCTAGAGGTAGTATTTTATCTCGCGTACTAGCTTAACTACTTAAGGTATTCGTAATTAGATAGCGTCCCTTTCTCTACTATTATACTACCTTCTTAATTAGACTAGAGTCGACGAGAGATAGCTGCGATTCGGAGTTAGTCTATCGTTCGCGAAGCTATATACTTATATATCTTAAGGAAGAAGGAAGTATAGTACTACTACGTCGTATTAAAGTCGTAGGATATATAAGTAATACTATAATATAAAGTATATAGTACTAAGAAGGAATCGTAGAACTAAAGAGTAAAAGCTAGTAAAGTAATAGAGATAAATAATATTTATAGAGGCGATTAAGTTTTATTAGTATAAGTACTAGTAAGGTGTCTCTATTATAGGCCGACGGCCTATCCTAGTAGCGTTATAGAGATAGGCACCTCTAGTACTCTTATTAAGCTTATAATAGTCGCGACTAATAAACGTACTAAGTACTCTTTAATTATAGTAATGCTATAGTCGCCTTTAAGGGCAAGTATCTTACTAGCGTAAGAGGCTAGTAGCGTTAATAAAGCTTAAGTCGAAAAAGTAGAGTTAGACTTAGCCTAAGTAGATAAACCTATTATAAAGAGAATTTAAAAACTACTTAAAGACTACGTAAAGCGATATAATACTATATAGTAGAAGGCTAAAAATAATACTAAAAGTAAGAAGAGGAAAAAGAATATAGCGAGCTAGAAGTTTAAGGTATAGCTAGAGCTCCTAGATCTAGTACTAGCTCTAAAGACAAAGTAGTAATATATCTCTAAAGGCGTAACTACTACGTAAGAGAATAAGACTAGTATTAAATATACTTAGCTATCGAAGGTAAGACTTAAGCTATCTATAAGAATTATAAAAGAGAATTATATATTCGGTAAGCTACTATAGAGCGAGAGGTAGAGATAAGAGATATAAGTTAAAGAGGGCCGGCTAGTACTACGACGCAAACTATAAACTAATATATTATATACCGTTAGCGGCTATAACTAATCTTAACTTACGAGATATATCTATATTCTACCTAGCCTAAGAGGAGTTATAGAGCTTCTATATAAACTCTATCTCTAGCGACTAAAATTTACGTATAAAGGTCTTAGAGATAGCGAGCTTATCTATAGACGTACCTAGAAGCTACTCGACGATATCCTAAAAGCTAAGTCCTCCTTTCTACTTAAAATCGAGCTATATTTTCTATAGAAGCTCTCCGTATACCGACTCCTTTATATCGAACTTATAAGCGTATAACTAGAGCGCTAGCCTATTTCGCTTAGCCTATACTTTAGACGTAACTAGCTTCCGGAACCTATTACTATCCTAATCGTATTCTAATAGAATAAGCTAATCTAGGACTTCTAGAGTCTAAGTAAAGCGATTAGCTATATTAAACTTAAAGGACTTCTAGGAGAGATAGTTACGATATACTATATAGTAATAGGGTAGGAAAATTTCTATTATAGTTAGAAGACGGCCTTCTACTATTAGCTCCTACTACTAGTTAGTATATAGTCGGTAGGTATAGTCGGCACTAATTTACCTTCGCTTTCGCTATAGATACTAATATACGGACTAATTTTATAAGCCCTCTATAAGGCTCTATAGAGCGTAGAGTATACTTCTAGTCTAATCGGAGGTACTCGAATATATCCTAAAGAAGCTATTAGTTCTAGTAGCGATATACTCTTAATAAGAGCTACTTACGTCCGCTTTAGATACTTAGAATACGTATCTCCTCTTATTCCTAGATTATAGCCTCTTAATAAGGTTTATTTCTTACTACGAGGAACTCGGCCTCTCCTTAATTAGTTATACGATAAACTCGGCTTAACTCCTATATTATACATATAGTATCGCAAGTATATATATCTTCTTCTTAAACTATCGAATAGCTTTATTCTAAAAGGCATAGATAGCGTAGCTCCTCTATACGGCCTACTCGCTTTTAGTAGCGACTCGAAGGTAGAGGTTAGTTATTTTATAGCTAGTACTAGCCGACCTTACTAGTAATACGTAGGGTACCTCCGGACCCGACTTAGACTAATTAGTATTATACTAGTAGTTATAGTTATAGTACGGGTCCTCCGCGCCCTTCTCCTTCTTAATATTAAAATAGAAGCTTTCTTTATTCTAGTTCGCTACCTATATAGTAGGCCTATCCCGCGCGCGCTTACGTTTCTTATCGTCCCTATTATATATTAGTACTACCGACTATATTAGCTAACTATATAGATTATTACTTACGCTATCCGGTCGTACTAAGTATAGTACTCCTCTCTCTAGGCCTTAATCTTCTTCTACTACTACTTCTTCGATAGGGAGCTCTATATATTATTAGAGCCGATTAAAAGCTTCTTCTACTAAGTAAAGGACTTATTTCTAGCTTTGCGCTACTTATCTACTATAGCTCTCTTAAGCGATATATCTACGCGCTAGCTACGCTCGTAAAGGGTATTAGAATTAGAAGAGTAGGTATCTATATCTTTCCTTATAGCGCCTAGTCGTATCTAAAGTATAGAAGTACTTATACTATCTAAATCCTTATCTATAAGGCGAGGACGCTTCTATAGACTATTAGAGGGCGCGGTACTTATTAGACGTTGCTTTTATTACGCTATTATCGCAAGTTCGATCGCTAAAAAGAGATAAGTATCGCGAGGTATATAGTAAATATACGCTTAAAATTCGGCGGTAATATAGGTATAGTAGCAGTTAAGGTAGTAGTTATTATAGTAGAAGCTAAGTACGACGAATTCTAGCTTTAGGTATACTAGAAGCTTAGTACGCGGCTGTTCCTATCTAGCTACTAGCTTACCTCTATATATAGAGTTTAGCTTCCTATATCGTAGTCGGCTACTATAGTTAGCGATATTATATAATATATCGCTTACCTAATATAGCGTATACTAATATATACGACTATATATAGATAGCGATAGCTATAAACGTACTTTAGAGCTAGAATCCGTCGTATACGTTACTTAGATTAACCTTACTATTACTAGCCGAAAAGAGTAACTACTATATACTTATACCCTCGACGACTACTCGTCTACTCGTCGCTAATAGTTACTTCTTAGCTTATACTATCGACGACTACTTATCTCCTTAGCGTAGACGGCTACTTCTTAGCTTATATTATCGACGACTACTCGTCTTCTTAGCGTAGACGATTACTTTTTAGTTTATACTATCGACGACTACTAGTCTCCTCGGCGCTAACGGTTGCTTCTTAGCTTATACTATCGATAACTACTTCTCTTCTTAGTATCGAAGTAGTATTAATAATTATTTCTTCTCTTCTACTATTATAACGACTCGGTTCCTCGATAGAAAGGTAGGCTAGAGAGTCTATTTTTCTATTCTACTACTATATTACGACTACTTAACTAGTAATACTATAGAGTACTAGTAAGTCTAGCTCTTTCCCTTCTATAATATTTTATATATTCGTAGAGAACTTCGAATAACGAAATATATATACTATAGTCGATATTATTTATATAATATCCGGATATAATCTATACTATAGTAAATATTTGCGTCTATTACTATATTCTAGGAAGTAGCGAAAGCGATTATAGCGTTCGCGTAACTATAACTTCTACTAGGTAAAGATCGGTAGGAGTGTCCTAATATAGTAGTAGAATGCGATATAGTTCTACTATATAGCGCTATCGAACTCTAACCCCCCCTCTATAGGCCTATATATTCCGGCGGTCGTATACGATTTTCTAGTACTCCTATTTACCCTAGCTCTTCTCTCTTATATCTCTACCTATCCGCTCCTTCTAACTCTTCGATATCTCTATCTATACTACTCGATGCCTTCTCTTATTTCCTAAGCGGACTTTAATATAGAGTTTAACTCGAGCCCTCCTCTACGAGTATATCCTAATATAGATACTAATATACTACTATTAGTACTATCTTTACGCGTAGGAAATAAAGCTACTTAGTAGTAGCGAATATAGCTACTAAAGGCTACGGTACTAGACGACGAGTCTCGTAGGAAGGTAGTAGTTCTATAGAAAAAAGCGATAGCTATAAGAACGATATAGCGATAAACGAGAGCTAGTAAGTCTAGTATCTCGAAAAGGTAGTTAATACTAGAGATAGTAGCCTTACGAGAGATTCGTAAGCTTTAGCGAACGATAGCTTTATATATTCGGAGAGTCTCTTTTTAGCGCGTTATCCGCGAGATTATAATAAAAAGAAGTAGTAGCGATATTATTAGAATTTAGGCGGCAGTACTTAAATACTTATAGGAAGCAGCGGAGGCATTTCTCGTTATAGAGTTCGAGATTTCTAATCTTCTAGCGATCTACGCGAAGCGCGTTACTCTATAAGTAAAGGATATATACCTATATAGTTATCTACGCTACTAGTTTACTAGCTAAGATAGAGGAGAGAATAATAATATAGGTATATAATACTAGGTTACCGACTATAATTACCGACTATAAAGAGCCTAGTATACGTTACTATACTTAGAAGCTTAGAATTAATATATATAGCGCGAGTAAAGCCGTAGCTAGCGCACTAGCGAGCCTAACGTCCGCCTTAGCTAACTTATATACCCTTACTAAACTATTAGTAATACTACTACCTCTACTACCTTAGAACTTGTCGGCGGTCGCGCTTTATTAGCTTATTATTATTGCCTTCCTTTTTTATATCTCCTAACGAATTTTCGTATTATGCGTATAAAGGATACTACTACGTATATTAATCGTAGCTTAATCGACTGCTTTTCTCTTAGCTCTCTACGCATTTATAATAGCTTAACTTCCTACTAATAAGCCTAGCTAGTTCGCTAAGTAATACTTCTCTAGCCGAGATACGGCGTCCGCTCCTTCTTTATTTAGAAACTCCTTCCTACTCGAAAACCCTCCTATAGATAATAGTAATATCGACCCTAGACTTCTTAGTAACTAGGCGCCCTCTTTTAATTAACGCGGCGCTTCTACCCCTTCTCTTTTAATTTCTAACTTCTCTACTTATAATAGTAACGACTAAGAGGCTACTAGTAGAAACGACTAGAATAGTTCTTATAGAAACGCGAATAGCGATAATAGAAATAACGAAGATAACGTCTCCGTTATTAATATCGACGATAGTAATAGCGATAAGAGTAATAGCGACTAGAGTATTATACTACCTACCTCTCTCTCTTAGCTTTTTAGGAAGGCTCTATAGAAAACTATACTAGGTAGTCGGCCTCGTCTTAATAAGTAGAAGCTCGCTTACTAAATAGCTCGTAAGAGATAGATCGAGAGGGATAATATAGTAATAGTAGTAGTAGTAGTAGTAGCTAGAGGAGTAGTAGGTAGAAAACGATTACTAGGTAGAAAATAAGTAGCGAAAAAGAGACTAGCTAGAAAGAGAACGGCTAGAAAAGCACTAGCTAAAATAGTAGTAGTAGGTTATAAAAGGTTAGTATATAGCAATATATTAAGCGCCCCTAACTATACCCGTTAGAGATATTAAGAGACTAATTCTTGCCGATTCCTCTATATGCGTTTAGCGTGCTTTTATCTTGCGCTAAGCATACGCGGCGTAAGCCGGATACTTCGGCGCCTAACTTAGACGCCTCTTAAGCTATTAGCTCCCTAAGCTATCGCTCTTATAATTATCTCCTCTCTTCTATAGAGCTGCCTTAGCTCGTAGGAAAATCTATATTAATGCGGCAGCCGGCCGCTTGCGTTCTTATTACGTTATAGTTGCGTTACTCTACCGCCCTATAGTCGTATACGATTTTTAGTAGTACTATAGTAATATACTAGATCTTAAGGAACTTTTATATTATAGACTCTATATAGGCTACGCGTCGATTATAGGGTAGGTATAGGCTATAAGTTCGCGCCCTATTACGTTAATACTTATTCTAGTATACTATCTTTAGATAAGCGCCCCGCTTCTACCTCGTACTATTTACGTATCTCCCTAGCTCTTTCTTAGTACTCGATCTATAAGTATTATACCTCCTAAGAAGATTACTACTTCTATAGTCTTAGCCGATCCCTATACTACTATCGACCTTCTCGCTATAGAGGACGACGACTATTATCGTTACCTCTTATATTTAGTAATAGGTAAGTCCGGCGTTCTACGTATATATTAGCTACGAGTTCCTTACTAATATAGTATATATAGCTAGCGTTCGGCCGTGCGATAAGGTTATAAAACTAAGTAAGAAGAAGAATTACTAGCGTTATAATAACGATAACTACTCCTACGAACGCTATACCGACCCTAATATTATTACGTAGGCGAGGCGCTTGCGCTTCTACCTCGCTAAGCTAGCTAAGGGCAGGCTAGCTATACGCGCTACGTAGCTCCGCTACTACTATACCGATCTATAGGCTCTAATCGCCGATAGCCTTAAGGTCCTATAGTCTAATAAGGGTAAGTCGGCTAGGGTCTTTAAGACCCTAAAGAAGAGTAGAGCTAGCGCGTTACTAGCTAGTAGCGGTCCTTCTACTACTAAGCTACTTATAGCTAGTAAGTAGATCGCCCTATTCTCTAGGCTCTTCGAGCTTAAGTACGAGGTATATCTTGTAGGTTATATACTCCTCGTACGCGTTACTAATATTCTTCGTAGCGTCTACGCCTACTCGGCGCCTCGAAAGAGGCGCTCGATATAGTAGTCTATACTACCTACGCCGACTACCTTACTAGCTAGATAGAGGAGGTCTCCGACGACAAGGCCTCTATAATAGAGAAGAAGAAGGAGGATAATAAGAAGGATAAGAAGAAGAAGAACGATAAGAAGAAGGAGGACGAGAGTATAGAGGAGTAAGCTAGCGCATCGCGCGCTCTTCTTATACTCTCTTCTTACGCTTCTTCTACGCTACTTATATAGTCCGCCGCCTTATTTTATACTTCTATTCTACGCCGGCGCTATAGCCCGTTTGCGCTACGCCTACGAGCGCTATAAATAAATAATTTCTCTCTACTCTATATCCTCTATTCCCTTTAGTAGCTTTTCGTAACGTAACGTTTCGTCGTAGCCTTAGCGCTTAGTATATACTTGTCGCAAATTATAGTAGTCGCGACGGTTAATTAGTAGCGCAGTAGCTATAGTAGTCGACTTTGCGGCTTACGTAAGCTCCTCTTACTCTACTCTTACGCCTTAAATTCCTCGAGCGCTTTATATTCCTCGATATATTCGATTAGTTCCTACGTATCGTATTCTTCTAGCTAGCCTTTCTACTAGACTAGCTACTTCCTCTTACTCTTCTCGACTTAGGTTTCTAGTACTTTCTCGACTATCTACTCGCTCTTATTATCTACGAGGGGCAAGCTAGTCTTCTAAGATTCGCTACTATACTAGAGTTCTAAGAGGGATACGTAGAAGATATTATAGATACGTAATCCCGTTAGAAGAGCTAGGTAGTACGCCTACTTCCCGACTACGTCGATTACTTTAAATAGTCTAGCGAACTTATCCGCTAGCTTCTTTAATAGCACCTTTAGTTTTAGGTTCTTCGTAGATAAGAGGACTATATCGCCGACCTTATATTCCTTTAGCTAATACTTCTAGTTATAATACTTAGCCTACGACTCGCTTGCTTGCTACTAGCGCTTTATTAACTCCTCGTAATTCCGCTTTAACCTTTCTATAGCGTTCTTTGCTACTAGTACTTCTCCTTATAGAATCGCGTCTTAAGATTAAGTTGCGCCCCTCTTACG
This sequence comes from Cercospora zeina, assembly GCA_022702355.1. NCBI lineage: Eukaryota > Fungi > Ascomycota > Dothideomycetes > Mycosphaerellales > Mycosphaerellaceae > Cercospora > Cercospora zeina. The sequence goes on along the minus strand of JAKLWX010000002.1, from coordinate 1,647,821 downwards.
AGTCTTTATCGTTAGGTCTAGGTCGAACCTATAGATAACGTAGAATAGCGATATCTTTAGTATCGTATTTAGGCTATTATTATACGCGAATTCTATAGAGGCTAGTATAGACGCCTAGTCGTCTTAGTTCTCCCTATAATAGATACGTAGGTACTACTTAAGCGTCTAGTTTACGCGTTTAGTCTAGCCGTCCGTTTGCGAGTAAAATGCTATACTTAGCCTACGTTTTACGTATACCTCGAAATAGAAGTTTAACTAGAACTAGCTAGTAAATATAGACTCTCTATTAGAGATAATACTACTAGGTACCCCTCGAAGTCGTATAACTTTATTAAGTAGAATATTCGTAAGCTCTACGCTTATATAGCGCTTTATCGTCCGAACGAAAGTTACTATCTTAGAATAGCGGTCGACAATTATAAGGATTATATTAAATATACGACTATTACGCTTACTTAAAGGAAGGTCTATAATAAAGTCTATAGATAGATCTTTCTATAGCCGTTCTAGTAGAGGAAGCGCAACTATCTTACTATAGAGATAGTAGCGCCTCGCTTTCGCCTTCTAATAGCTACTATACGATTCGACGTATTACTTAACGTCCTCGTTAATCTCTAGCTACTAGTACTTTCTCTTAACGAGTTCCGTAGTCTTATCCTTACCGAAATAGCTAGCTAGGAAGTCGTCGTAGTATATACGAATTACTTGCGTTTATAATACGGAGTCGTAGGGAAGGTATAATGCCCTATCGCGATATATATACCTATCTCGGATAGTATACTTGTCGCCTTCGGCTCTATTACTCTCCGCCTACGTATATAGCTCCTTCGCTATCGGGTCTAGCTAGACTAGCGCAGCTGCGTACCTAATTACTAGGTCTAAGGTATTAGCGTACGGCCGTTCCTCTATAATAATAGCGCTAGCGACCCGTATTAGTAGCGCGAATCTATATAGGCCCGGCTCGTAGCGTTCGGGGCTAGCGGACTATATCCTATTAGCCGCTACCGTTACCGCCCTCTAGTTTATTATATACTAGCGGTTATAAGCGGCCTTAATACGGTTTATAACCGGTCCGCCTACTCGGAGGTCGCTCTAAACTTAGAGTTTCCGCTATAGTAATAGTAATAAGTTATTTATCGCCTACGTATCTTTTACGTAATCGCTACGCCTTAATAGCGCGTCGGCTACGTTTAGCTTGCCCGCTCTATAACTAATTATAAAGTTATATAGGGCTAAGAACGTAGCCTACCTAGCCTATCGGCCTATTAACTACTTTATACCTATAAAGGCCTTTAGGTTAGCGTAGTCGACTAGCACCTCTACCTTATATATAGCGCCTTCGAGGTAAGGCCTCTATACCTTAAAGGATTCTACTACTACGAGGAGTTCCTTATTATAGACCTCGTAGTTATACTCGGCGTTAATTATCTTCTATAAGAAGAACGCGATTAGGTGCTATTCCGACTCGAATAGCTAGCTTAGAATGCCAGCGATAGCGAAATTAGACGCATCGGTCTCGACTCGTAGGCGTAACGTAGAGTTAAAGTGCCTAAGAAGCGGCGCGGTCTAGAAGTATTCTTTTAACTTTAGAAAAGCCTACTCCTTAGCTTCGCCCTAACTAATAGGCCCCGGCTTCCTACTATTCTTTACGCCCTTCGAGAGTATAGTTAGTAGTACTACGACTCTCGAATATCCGAAGATAAAGTAGTAGTAGAAGTTCGCGAACCTAAGAAATAATTAAACCTCTATTAGAGTAGTCGGCCTCGGCTATAAGGCGATTGCGGCTACTCTACTAGGGTCTATCGCTATGCCTCTAGTCGTAACTACGAACCTAAGGAAGTTAATCTATTTTTAGAAGAACTTATACTTAGCGCGTTATATATAGAGTCCGAATTTATAGAGCCTCTTAAGTATAGCGTATACGTCTCGTACGTAGTTCTCGCGAGTCTTACTATAGATTAGGATATTATCTAGATATACTACGTAGCTTATATCTACTAGCCCTACTAGCGCGTAGTTAATATACGCCTAGAATGTTACTAGGGCGTTCGTTAAACTAAAGGGCATTACTTAGTATTAGTAGTAACCGTATTGCGTACGGAACGTAGTCTTCTAGCGGTCGCTTAGTTTAATATAGATACGATAATACGCGTCTATAAGATCTAGCGACGTAAACTACGTAGCTCCTATAAGTCTATCTAGCGTTTCGCTAATAAGAGATAGTAGGTGCCGATTCTTAATCGTAATCTCGTTTAGCCTACGGTAGTCTATATATAACTATAGCTTACTATTCTTCTTTAGTACGAATAGAATAGGCGTACCTACCTCGCTATCGGAACGCTCGATCTAATTATACTCGAGCTTAGTCTTTAAGTACTCCTTAAGCTCTTCGAGCTCTCTACCTAACTAGTAGTATAGCGGCCTAAAGGGTAGTATAGTGCCTAGCTTTAGGTCGATCGTATACTTAGCGCTATCGATAGGTCTACTTCGTATTTCTTTTATTAGGTTAAGGACATCGTCGAACTAATAGAACTCCTCTAGTATTAGAGTAGGCTCCTTACCTATCCTACTTAGGCTAACCGCAAATATAGTAGGTGCCTTTTAGAGGTCTTTAAGGAACTTATAGGCCTCTCGGACTTCGAATTAGCCGAAACGATCGTTACTATAACGCTATTTATCTATGCTACTATCGATACTTACTCGTTACGTACGTCGCTATAGATAGCTAAGGATAATATCGGGATCTAGTATATTATATACGTAGAAGATCCCTCTAGTTACGCGCTCGATCCTCGAGGAGTCTACGAGCCTTATATGTATATAGTACGTACTATAATAATAACCTAGTTTACTCGTAAAGATAGTAGCTAGCGGCAAGGCCGCGTTTAGCCGCAAGGGCAACTTATACTAGAGCACGAAGGCTCGTAATACTATATTAATATCTATAGTATTATCGAGAAGGAACTCGGCTAGCCTACGGCCCTCTTAAGACTTAACTTCTCCTTATACTCGTACTACTAGTACGTATTATATAGGTAGGTACCCTATACTATCTACTTTAGTAGTAGAGACTTATATAATATCTCCGTCGCTTCTACTTTTTTCGACTTGCCTATAGCTACCTTACGAACTACTAGCTTATTACTATTCTTATTCTTATTCGGATAATCCGGACGGATGTAGCCTACCTTATTATAACCGTAACACCTAGGTTACTAGTCCTTATCTTTACTTTTACGCTTATCCTAAGGGTTCTTCTCCTTCGAGCTAGACCCGTAACTACCTTTAGAGGCATATATATTACTATCGACCCTCTTGCGCTTTAACTACTAGTGCGACGCGTCCTTATTATAGTCGTATAAGCCTATATTACGTAGTATTAACCTTTCTGCCTATTTAAGGCGTCGTACTAGGGCGACGAGGTCGGCGCGCTTCGCTAGGATAATATAGTTCTTAATAATATCCTTCTATAGCGACGGCTTTAACTTTACGAGAAGCTAGCGAACTAACTACGCCTCGGTATAGTCGCCGAGCTATACCTCGAGGTTACTAAGGTCTATTACGAATTGTCGTATACTCTAATTTTCGCCTTAGCGCATTGTCTCGTATTTAATAGTTACGAGTAGCTAGCGGTTCGCTTAATCCCCGACGATATTATATAGGAACTTATAGAACTACGCCTAAGTATACCCTACTAGAAGTATACTAGGGTGCTCGTTATACTAGGCTTCTTACGCTTCGCCTACGAGGAATATAATACTAGCGATTACTTTCTAGTATTCTATTATAAACTTCCTCGGCGCGGCTATAAAGTTTACCTTATATACGTAGACGTATTCCTAGGCTTCCTTAATAGTCTCGCCCTTAAATAGCTTAGGAGAGCAGAGCTTAATAGATTCGTAGGGCATATATTCGTCGCTACTATAACGCGTACTATCCTTAGTATCTCTAGTAATACTCGTTATACTAGAGTGCCCCGAGCTAAGGCTTCTTACTATCGTACTTAAGCGTATCGGTAGGGTAGTCGTCCTAACTTCTTATATTAAGCGTTTATTCTCTACCTAGAGGGCGTAGAGTTCGAGCTATTCGCATAGCGTAGCGTTCTCTCGTTCGAGACGCTCGCGCCTTGCCTACGTATCGTTAGCATCGTTTATCTCCTCGTCTTCTTTAGCTTTAGAGTCTAGTAACTCTCCTATATAGCCTAATAGTAGTACTACGGACCTAGTACGTTCGCTATAGTTACCTAGCTATATAGATGCTCCTTGCGTAAGTATAGTAGGCCTTAATAGATCGCTACCCTCGATAAGGTAGAAGAATTAGTATTATAAAAGGTTAGTATATAGTAATATATTAAGCGCCCTTAACTATACCCGTTAGAGATATTAAGAGACTAATTCTTACCGATTCCTCTATATATGTTTAGCGTACTTTTGTCTTACGCCGAGTATACGCGGCGTAAGCCGGATACTTCGGCGCCTAACTTAGACGCCCTCTAAGCTATTAGCCCCCTAAGCTATCGCTCTTATATAGGTAGAGGAGGTCTAGCTCGTAGAGCTAGTATACGGAAGACTTATTGCTATAAGCTAGGTAGTAAGTTATATAGTCGGCATTTATAGTTAGTATTACTAACTTATACTCTAGCTATCGCGCTCCGAGAGATCTATAAGTACTAGAAGTCTACGGATCTACTTATACTAAAGCTACCCTTTAGCTACCTCGTCTACGAAGTTTACTATAACGTTTCTAAAGGCTTAGCTATTTCTTAAGGAGGTTACCGTTAGTAGGCGAGCGCCCTTAGTACTCTATAGGAAGCCGCTAAGAGTGCTCTAGTCTACCTCTTCTCGAGTATATATACTCCTAGTCGTTCTATATTCGATCGATATTAACTATATTATAGGTACTAACGTTACTACGATTTACGTAAAGCAAGTAACTATTTAGTAGAGGGATATAAAGTTTATTATTAGCCTACTCTCGTCTTAGGGAATTAATATATTTAGTAAGAGATAAATCTCTATAGTATATATAAGGAAAATCGTTATAACTATAAAGGGCATATATAGTAAAAATCGGTATAAGTAGAGAGGTTACTATAGTTAGCATTCGTAGTTAGTATGCCTATAGTTGCCCTAAAACGTATAATTTGCCGCATTAAATTAAATATACCTTTAAAACCTATCGCTTTCTATACTTTCTACTTCTTCTAGTTTCTATCTATTTATAACCCTCGATTTTCTATACTATATTCTATCGAATCTTATATTTCTATTAGGACCTATCTTTAGACCTATCGTTAGACCCGAGTCGGACCTATCTAATATCTATATTTGTTAGATAGGTCCGGAACTAGGTAGGAACCGGCTAGGACCCGACCTAACTATTATAGTTCTATATATTTAGGTCCTAGACCCGACCCGGACCCGTCCCGACCTATTCTAACCTCTATAAGTTAGGATAATCTAGAAAGCTAAGCCTAGAGTAGTAGCCTTAATACTCTACCTAGATATATCTAAGGCATTTAATAAAGTATTCTACTAGAGACTCCTTTATAATATTAGGATATAGGGCTATTTAGACTAGCTAATTAGGTTTATCTAGTTATTCCTCTAAGATAGAATAACTTGCCTTAAGCTAAGAGAATTTATAGACTAGAAGAGAAAGTAAGATACTAGAATCCCTTAAGGATTAATACTATTACTAATCCTATTCGCCTACGAAGTCCTATTATACGCCTTTACGCGGCCGTAGGTAGAAATAGATGCTCTCGAGCATACTAGTAAAGTATAAGGGTATATAAGATAATCCTACTTCGCTACTACTAGCCGTATACTCGATAAGATAAGAACTACTCTAAGATAACTCTAAGACTACCTAACGAACTAAGGTAGAACTCTATTATAGAAGAGGTAGAAAAGAGAGGATAGAATAGAAGTAGGTAGGATAGGAGTAGAGAGAGGAGGTAGCTACTAGGTAAGAGATTAGCTATTTACTTACTAAAAAGAGCTATAGAAGGAAGGGAGAAAGGCAAACCCTTCCTACCTAGAATATATATTCCTAGAGACGACTCTCTAGGTCCGAGACGAATAGAAATAGAGGCCTCTATACCGACTCGATATACTATACTAGCTATATCTACTACTAGAACTAATTTTAAATATTAAAATTCTATATATAGAGCTTAGTACTTAGTAGCTTAGCGCTTAGCGCTAAGCTATACTAAGTGCAATTCTAGTTCCCCTAGGCATCGGCCTATAATATCCGTTTTTAGCGCGAATAAGACACCTTTAAGACCGAGAGTTTTTTAGCCTAGGAGGCTTTTCTCTCTTATATAATCGGTTAGGCATTAGGCCTACCCGTACTATATAGTCTTCGACTCCTATAGCACGTTAATAGAATAAACAAACAAATAAATAAAACTAATCCTATTTCTATTCTTTATATCTATACTTCTTCTATTACTTTAAGAAGGTAATACTATAGTAATAGGGTTTATTAATAATTCTAATATCCTTATATATAGTATATCTATAGAGGAGAACTATAAACAACTAGAGAAAGCCTATAATAAATATATAGAGTAGGTAATAAGATATAGAGTAGCCTTTATACTATAGAAGTATTAGCTTATCTATTTTATAAGAGGAAGGAACTATAACCTCTAGGCTATAGTCTAGATCCCTAGCTTTAGAGGTAAACCTATCCTATCCCTAAGACTATTAAGAGTTTAAGTAGATACTAAACTTAAGTAGGGCCTATATATTAAGAAGGTAGCTAAGAAAGGCATATACTAGATCTAGTCCCTATAGAGGCTATATAAGTCTACCTAAGGAGTATTATTTAAAAAAGCAAGATATATCTATACTATAGTTATTAGGCTAGCCCTAGTATATAGATACTAAACCTAGTCTAACTTAGAAGAAATAAGCGAATATAATAAAGGCCTTACTAAACTAATTAAGTAAGTCTAGAACTAAGCTCTAAGGAATATTATAAGTATATATAAGTTAGTTATAGCTATAGTCCTTTAGAGAGAAGCAAGTATCTCTCTAATCTAGCTCTATACTTAAGACCTTACTAGATAATATATAAGGAACAAAGTAGATAACTTAACCTACTAGTATATTAAGTAAGTATATAAAGGAATTACCTAAAGAGAATAAAGAGTAAGGAGAAGAGGCAACTAGTATAGCAGGCAATATAAGATAAGAGTATAGGAAATTTAAAAGATAACTCTAAGCTAGAGGCTACCTTAGATAAGGATAGGAGTTAAGAACTAGTAGGAGCTTACTAGATAGGACTAAGAATAGGAGAAGGCTAGATAAAAGAGGGGTATAATAAAGGAGCAACTAGTAGTATAGGCTATAGTAGGACAATTTAGGGCTAGAGAGATTTATAAGGAGGCCCTAAGGCCTATAAGCACGATAATTATCCTAATTAGGATAGGATATATTAGACTTAGAGCATACCTAATAAAGAGGAGAGTCCTAGGAGTTATCCTAATATACTTATATAACTAAGGTATCTAGGATACTAAGTATATTTATATATCCTACTAAAACTATTAGAGTAATAGATATTAGCTATTTATAGTAGTAGGAACTAGCTTATAGGAAGACATATACTTAATACTAAGAGGCCTTAATACTATAGCTAAGTAGCTAATCTAAGAGGGATTATTAGACTAGTTCTCCCTAGCTAAGAAAGAGATTAATAAGAGAGAACGAAGCTATAGAAGGATAAGGAGATAAAAAGGAGTCTAAGAAGGAGAGTAAGGTAATAAGAGAGCCTAATTTTACTTAAAGAAAGGTAAGATAGAAGAAGTAACTACTAACTATAAAAATAAAGAGGAAGATAAGAGGTTTTTTATAGAATTTTCCCTTTTATATAATACTAGAGCAAAGCTACTTACTCTAGATAAAGAGGTAGACCGGCAATAAGATTAATCTATCTATTAATAGTTCTTAACTTTATTAACGAGATTAGTAGTTATAGGCCTAGAAACAACTAGGTACTAAGGTTTATTAAGAGGTAGCCTAATTAGATTACTTCTAAGTATCTCGTTCTAATCGAGCATTTACGCTTTAAAGCTAATTCTAAGTAGTTATTTAATTAGTACTTTAAGCTTCTAAAGGCTAAGATTGCTCGCTATAAGATAGAGCCTAATTATATATATAATATAGATAAGAAAGGGTTTATAATTAGCTTTATAAATAAGATAAAGCGTATTTATATAAAATACGCTCTTAAGATAAAGAAGGTACTTAGAAACATTTACTCTAGTAACCGTAAATAGATTATAATCTTAGCCTATATTTATGCTAATAGTTTATAGCTACCTCTAATAATAATTTATAAGGCTTAAGAAGGTAATATTTAAGATACCTAAGTATAGGATTTTAACTCTAATATCTATAAGGTTTACTAGCAAACTTCTAAGACTAGATAGACTAATAATAACCTTAGTTTTATATAGCTTAGAGATATATTTAATAGATATATAAAGGCTAAGGCAAGGCTAAAGTAGAGGCTCTTAATTCTAGATAGCTATAGCTCTTATATTACTATAAAGTTTATTAACTTTACCTTAGAAAGGAAGATTCTAATTATAGTATTTCTACTATATAGCACGTATAGACTATAGCTACTAGATATATTATTATTTAGGCCTTTATCTATTAGGTATAGCTAAGAGCTTAATAAGCTTAATATAGAGTACTAAGGCCTCTTTATAGTAAGAAAGAAGGACTTCCTTAGGTTATTTTAGCTTATATTTACCTAAGCCTTTATAGATAAGAACATACTTAGCTCCTTTAGTAAGACTAGTATTTATCTATTAGATCTATTAGTAATACTTAGTATATAGAAGCTAGAATTAAGGCTAGCTACTACTAGCTTAAAGGCCTTAAGCTATGCCTTAATCTACTTAGAATTAAGCCTTAGGCTTATATATAGTATATTTAGATAGGTACTATCTAAGGTATTTAATCTTAAGTATTATAAATAACTCTAAACTCTCTATAATAAGCTATTTAGCCTATAGGCTTAGAATTAAGTACTAAAGGCTAAGAACTATAGTTTAAGGCAGGCTATTACTAATAAGAAGAAATATAAGAATAAGGGCAAGAGTCTAATTAATAACTAGCGTAAATTAAATACTAATAGTGCTATAATATATAGTCTTTAGAAGATATAGGAAGCTAGGGAGTTTATAGCTTAATAATAGCTAAATAAAGAGGTAGAATATACTAAGAAGGAGGCTTAGAAATAAGCTAAGAAACTAGCTATATATAAGAGATAATTATAAAGGAATAGCGTAAGTTAGAAAGGCTTAATTAGTATATAGTTAAGTAAGAATAAGCTACTAAAGCGAAGGTAGAGGCATAACGTATTAAGGAAGTTAATATAGCTAATAGACAACTCTAATAAGGCCTTAATTAATTAGTTAAGGCTCTTAAACGATTAGAACGAGTAGAATTAAAGGTGCTACCTTAATAGCCTATATTTATAGAGCTATTAAAGGTTGTAGCTAGCTTAGAAGGTACCTTAGCTAGGTTATTAAGAACACGACAACTAAGCAAGAAGGCTGCACTAAACCTTTAGTCTAGCAAGCTTAATATATAGCGACAATAATGTAGTTTAAATTATAACAATCTATGCAGTAATGCTTAAGAAACACCTCCTCAAACATCTGAGTAAATTGTAGGTTTACGCGGGTCTGTGGGTCACGTGGGGCACACTTCTAGCGCGTGCACGTGCCAGGCGGTCTTGGCGACGGAAGCAGTCCAGTGTGTTCATCGTGTCGGCCATAAAACACGAACATAGCGAGAATCCCATCTTTCGGAATTCAGTCGTAACACCGTGCAAATATCCATCCAACAAGGCACCGCAACGCTACGTGGTCAGACGCGTTGCCCACCGCGCCTGCTGCGATGGCGGAGCCAAGGCCGGAGGGGGTGATGTGGCCCACAGAATACCGAGAGCATGCCCGCAGACTCATGAAGTACCTGACTGCCCTTCGAAAAGGGAGCGCGACGGACCTAGGAAGTGCGCGGCGTGCTACGGAGAGCACGAGGCATAGAGCTAACGGTGTCTAATACGATAAGAAGAGATAGCCCGCGCCAAGGCAGCCTATGCTACAAGAGCACTATTCTTCCTAGTCTCGGCAACCGCAATGTCTGCCACCCCACCTGGCACCAACGGGACATTGCTACGGCGGAAGTGCTTGGCGCGAGGCCTTAGCCTACGAGAAGAAGAAAGACCGCAAGCAGAAGCCGGGTCTAAAGGATCTAGACAGAAACGAGCAAGCACTAGTTAGCAGCGGGCCCGGCCCGCTCGACAAGGAAAACGAGGCTCCGAGTAGATCTAGCAGTTAAAGGCCGCAGCGGACATACCATCCTACCAGGAAAGCGCTAGAGTCTCTGGACGTAAATAGGATGGGACGCAACAGCAGCTAGCAAATGGACATCGATGAAGAAAGCGACCTATAAGGAGGAACCCTATATTCAGCATATTACAGTATAACGTCCGGAAGTCCTAGGACACGGTTATAGCTACGCTACTGCGCGATACCAAGATAGGCGACTTTAATGTCCTCGCTATATAAGAACCGTAGAACAACCCCTTCGCAGACACGACACACCACCCGGCGAAAAATCTCTTCCACCTCTGCTATGCTTCCAACGACTTCGAGGGAAGGCCGATACGAGTATGCTTCTTCGTCTACAAGGGACTCGATTATGCTTAGTAGCGGTTTCATTAGCATAACGGAGACATCTGCTCGCTTACGCTACAGTTTGGAAACGAAGAAGCACCCAGGAGCCTCCAGATATTCAATGTATACAACCCGCCTCGAAGCACAGAACATCGTGTAAGCGTTCTCCCGTCCCTGAGGAGACTGCTCGAGATATCTACCGCCAACGAAGGCATGGTGGTTGGGGACTTCAACCTTCACCATCCCCTTTGGGGTGGGGAGCATATCGTGCGGCCAGACGCGGAAGCTGTAGACCTGATTGAAATCATGGAGCAAAGCACACTACAGAACACATTCCCAGCGGGAACTATCACTTACGAGGAAGGCAGCTCCCGAACCACGATCGACTTATGTCTCGCTAAATAGGCCTCATGGACAGGGTGGTGCGCAGCCAGGTGGACCACGAAATGGACCATGATTCAGACCATCTTCCAATTGCCACGACCATTGACCTGCAGCTACCGCGTCGTACGGAGACAGCGCGGAGAAACTGGAAGAGGCTCGACGAGAAGCAATACCGTGAGGCGCTCGAGAAGACGCTTCCCCCGCTACAACGCCCGAGAACAAAGGCAGCCTTGGATAGATATGTTGAGCAAATAGTTACAACGATCAACGGGGCTGTCGACCGGGCGCTACCTAAGACAACACCGTCGAGCAGAATGAGGCAAGGATGGAATGAGCAATGCTCCGAGGTCCTCGCAGAGGCGAAGCGTCTGAAACGGAGATATGGACGAGAGCACACGGAGGACGACTGGGAAGCCTACCGCGCAGCAAGAAATAAAAAGACCCGAGTTATTCGAAAGGCGTTGAGAAAGGCCCATCGCGACCGAGTCGAAGAAGCATTACACTCGCCTTAAGCGCTGTAGAAACTCGCAAAGTGGGCGAGGAATCGCCACAGCCAGCTACCGAGCATCACTCCTGCGATCATAGACCCGGAGACAGGTACAGAAGTCGCAGAGGCTAGTCGAAAAGCAGCACTCTTCCGAGACACCTTCTTCCCTAAGCCACCCTATGCAGATCTAGACGATATCGCGTCGGCGCAGTACTCGCAGCTAATTCCGCTACCTAGAATTACAGAAAAGGAAGTCACCGGAGCGATTGCAGCTAGCAAGGCGTTTAAGGCACCTGGACCCGACCAGATCACGAACAGGGCCCTGCAAGCGGGCAAATCGGCCCTCGCAAGCCACCTAACCAACATCCTTAATAGTAGCATAGACCTCGCGTACTATGCCGCGCACTTCCGTTGGTCTACGACGGTAGTATTATAGAAGCCTAGCAAGGACGATTACACGGCGCCAAAGGCCTACCGGCCAATTGCCCTCTTAAATACCGTAGGAAAGATCATAGAGGCAGTTATAGCAAGGAGGCTAAGCTATATCGCGGAAACGCATAGTCTTCTTCTAAAGACGTATACGGGCGGCCGAAGGCAGAAATCGACAGAGCACGCCCTCTACGGTATTATAGACAAGATATACTAAGCGTAGGACACCGGGCGAGGGAAGGTCGCAAGCCCGCTGCTGCTCGATGTCTCCGGAGCATTCGATAATGTCTCGCACGCGCGTTTACTACACGAACTGCGAACTCGTAGGATCGACGAACTACTAGTGCGATGGACGGCAAGCTTCCTTAGTAGGCGGTCTACGAACATCCTCGTAGACGGTTTCGAGTCTCTTTCGTACTCTATATCTACGGGTATTCCGCAGGGCTCGCCCCTGTCACCCCTGCTATAAATTTTTTATAACTCCAGCCTTATCTAGCCGATGTATATGGACAGTAGCACGGCCATTACCGGATATATCGACGACGCTGCACTCCTTGCGTAGGGCGATTCCACAGAGGAAACATGCTTATAGCTTGAAGCTATGCTACAACAAGCACAGCAGTAGGCAAACACCCACGCATCGAAGTTCGCCCCTAAAAGATTCTAGCTTACCTACTTCACACGCGCTCGAACTCGCTTCAACCTCGAAAGGGGCATTCAGACCCCTTGGTGCACTATTAGCCCGAAGGCGACATGCAAATATCTCGGAATCACGATGGACACAAAGCTGCACTGGAAGCCATATATCGAGGGAATCCAGCGGAAAACGTCCAAAACTATCGGCGCTCTACACTCGCTCGGAAGCTCGACGTAGGGAGTCGGGATGCTCGAAATGCGCAAGCTGTACCGCGGGGTAGCCATTCCACAAATGATGTACGCGTGCTCTATCTGGTCACAGGGTCGAACGAGTGGAAGCGGTTATACAAAGCAAACATTGCGAGCACTTCAGGCACTGCAAGCGAGAGCAGCGAGGGCAATAAGCGGCGCATACCGCGCGACATCGGCAGCCGCACTAGACGTCGAGACATTCCTCCTTCCCGTCGAAAGAGAAATCGAGACGCACACCAGCCCGCTGCAGGTCCCCACATTCCGCCGGGCCGGCCTACTGCGGTGAAACCTGCGACAATGCTGCCAACGATATGCCAATCCCGCCGTGACTCAAGACAGTCCCTTCTCGGATATGGCCATTCTTTCAGCATCAGAGGACGAGTTGCTTTGATCATGAGAGAGGCACTTGGAATTCGGCCCAGCGCTTCCTCTGCCTCCAACGCTCAGGTTCTGCCCAGTGGGAGTGCAGTTGTACGGGAACATGCAGCTTGCCATGGATGCAGATGGCGGCACTGTTTGATGAAGCAACAGATCATTTTCTTCCCACCTCTGCCTGCGCTATCGTCTCTTGAGGCTTCTATTCCCTCCTCCATCAGCAACATCTCCTCTGCACACAACTTTCATCCCACCCTCGTCTTGATCATCGACACTTCCATCCTCAATGTCAGGTCAATTGGAATCCTTTATGGCAGCCAAAAAGCCATACGGTAATACATTGCCCACCGAAGTCATTGAGAATGTCTTGCGCTACCTGCTGCCACCTTCTCCAGAAACCCTGGGCCGTGCACGACATGAGCACATTGAATTCGAAGACGAGAATGCCGAAGCTGTCAATCGATTCACTGCTGCAAGTCACAAGGATCTCCTCTCACGACTCAAGACAGACGACGCTGAACACAAGCTTGGGCTCATCACGCTCACCAATGCGACGCGGGCATGTTTGCGCTTTCGCGAGATCACGCAGCCTCTTCTGTACGAGAGCTTTCCAGGACAGCCACTTGCCAATCTGCAGCTTCTGAATCGTACACTTATCGGAAGACCTGATCTGGCTCGTATGGTCAGCAAGATTACCATCGGAGAATGGGACGTGGACATGCTCAGCGGTCTGGATAAGTGCGTTCGACAGCGGCCTGAATGTACAGATGTATCAACCTCGCAACTTCGTGTTTTCGGTTTTTCGTATTTTCTATATACTTACCCTATTTACGCATATACCTCTACTTTTATATACTTTTCTCGAATATAAAATAATAAAGCGACTCTTAATCTATCGTCTTCGAAGCTTCTATAGCTATAGAAACGATATAGTATTCGTATTTCGAAGAAATCTCGCGATCGAGAGCGACTTTTCCTCGTCGCAAAATTATCGTTCGGCTGCCGAGAATTTTAGGGTCTAATTAAAATTTAATTGCTTAATAGTTAAAATTTAGCTAGAATCTTTATAAGAAGGATTTTAAAAATAGTATATATTTAAAAGCTAGTTAAATATTAATTATTAATTAAGAAAATTTTAATTAGACTCTAAAATCCTTAGCAGCCGAACGATAACTTTGCGATAAAGAAAAGTCGCTCTCGATCGCGAGATTTCTTCGAAATACTAACGCTATATTATCTTTATAGCTATAGAAACTTTAGAAACGATAAAGATAGCTTTCTTCTATTATAGGACTATAGTATCTAGTAGATATAAGCACCCCTATATATATAAAATAAAGAAATATAATAAAAAGTCGATTTTAATCGAGAGAATTCTTCGAAGTACGAACGATATACTATATATCTATATTTCTATAAGCTAGGAATCGAAGGAGAGACTCTCGACGTATATACTAGCTATAGTATCGAATATAATAACGCATCGTTGCGTAGGCAATCGAAGAAATAATCCGAAAAAGTAGCCATTTCGCAAGTTTACGAAAACACGAAGTTGCGAGGTTAATACATCTGTACATTCAGGCCGCTGCCGTTCCACTCCCGAGAAAAGCTGATCGATGTCACGCTAACCTCTTTGTTTTCACTCAGGTGGTGGAGATCTACCATCTCCAAAGTCGAATTAAGCGTGCAGCTCATAGTATCACTCGATTCGAAAGCCAAAGAGGGCTCCGAAGATGCGCAGGTCGCCTTGCTGCTGATGCTGTGTACGGAAGTGCGAGCTATCGATATCTCGGTACCGGTCCTTTTCAAGAGTCACAGTGTTGTCAACATGCTTATGGTTGAGATCATCCAAGAGCGTCCCAACACACTCTTTCGAGGCGCTGATCGTATAGCTCCATCCCTCATGCATACCAGTCTGCCGCTACGAAAGCTGAGGGATGCCAGTCTACGCTCCGGCAATGTTGCACATACCATGAGCATTGGCGTTTTTGAGAAGCTCATGTCTCTGAAGACACTCAAGCGCCTCACCCTCTACCGTACATCTGGTGAAGCAGGAACGTTTCCGTGCCTGTCCGCTCTGGAGCGGCTTTGTCTGTGGCGATGCGAAGCGGGGACGGAGCTGGTTCCCATACTTGCACAATGCGGCAATTTGCGGTCACTGGAGGTCGTATGGGCTGGATGCACCATGGACTACATGCACAACGTCTTTCCATTAGACACGGTCATCGATTACAAGCAAATTGGCAGTTTTATTGCCAAACACCTGGTCAAGCTGGAAACTCTGCTTCTCGACCCCCGCGAGCCATATCTGTTTGGCAGATCTTGCAAGCAATTGCACAGCCTGGACTTTTCCTCAATGAAGCACCTCAAAGAGCTGTCGGTCGAAGCACAAGCGCTTTGGCACCAGCATGTTACGGATGAGCTCCCTCAGCGGGAGATCAAAGCACCGCTTCCCCGTCTGCAAGACATTCTTCCACCTTCTTTGAACAAGCTCGCTGTCTTGGCTGATCGTCGCAGCGACCACATGTGGGCCTTGAAAGACTATGCCATCACCCGCAATGCCAAATTGATGTTGTATGATTGCGCTAGATATCTTATCGATGCTCCGGCTTGCCTGCAGTCGATTCATCTGGACGTACCTTACATGGAGGTTAGTCCAGGCTTGACTGAATTGGCAGATCTGTTCGCAGACCTCAACTGCTCCACGCTCGAGATCATTGGAGACCCTGCTGTGCAGAGGGCGAGTCCTGTCGTTGGCGCGACCACGCCGCGCGAGCAGCGGATCAAGCTGAGGGCCATCTTCCATGTTTGGTCGCCCAATACCAACCACTGGCCGAGTGTTGTCATCGAGCGAAATGGTGCGCCATCTCAAGGTGTCGATTGGGAGAAATGGAGAAAATTCATGGAAGATAAGGTAGAAGTCGCCCGTGGCTGGTTTCGATGGGAACAGTACTAAATCCATGCACGCATTACCGACGACATCGTGCTTCGTTTAGAATAGAATGAACACGACTCCCTCACGCAGAGCTCGCAGCGGCCGGGTCAAGGCATGAGACCCATTTGAGCTGTTATTATTTTTGGAAGTGTAGATGGGACCACAGCCAGGCATGTTAGGCTGAATAGTCACTTCGCATCTCGGACCAAGCTCATCACAGGCCTCCTACCAGATGCTCAAGACTATGGTTCATATCACTATACGATGCGTGAGGTAGTGGGCAGCAAGCCTTTAGGCATTCAAACCCAGCTTTGGCACACAGCTGAATACAATTTGAGCCCAAGACGGGCTCTGGCGGTTTCTATCTCTCCTGAGGTGACCACGCGGGAGGTCTGCGAGGTCCGGGAAGTACCCATGCGCCACAGACGCAGTTCGACAACGTCGGAAAAGAAAATGTTTTCGTGCTGTGGGAGTCTCCTCCACAAAATGCAATTCGGAACCCTTGTTTCACTTCGATCCAGCAGGAGTTGCTAGAGTGCCGTATCACACGACTGGATGTAGATTGTATCCTCGGTGAGGGATTGAAACCTCAGGGTCCTCGATCACGGTAGAATGCTCATGAGGAGCCGATCACGAGTGTATCGATGGAGGATGTTCGGGAGACCATCTGTTCTTCCATCTGCTTGCGAGTAGAAAGAGCTTCACGGACGGAATCTTAAAGAAATGCAGTACGAGCAGCTGTCTGGACTCCACTTCGAGGACGGCACTGTCCATATTTGATCGACGATACTAGCCCACAGAGATCGAACCCGCACCATGTAACAACAGATCTCCTGAGCCGAATCTCCGCAAACATGCTGAGAATTTGTCCCGCCTGACGTAGCCCGAAGCATCGAAGGAGCAGGATACGAATGAATGCATCCAGCTGCAGGTTCAATCGCGGTGATGTCGCAGAGGCCGATCCAGTCCCAGCAAACAGAATTGTTGATCTTGTACAATACCAGACAACATATGCCTTCGCGTGCTGCATTGCGGCCTCCAGTCCACGAGCAGAAGCCGAAAATGAGACAGCGGTGGAGATCTTTGCTTTTGATTGCCGCAGGATACCAGGCAGTTCTAACCAGCTCCTTGGTTTCCGCACACTTCTTAGATCGGAGGTGTGCGGTGCAAGCCAGGGAGCAGGTCAGTGGGGGATGCTTAGTGAAGAGCAAGTGGGGCCAGACGAGCCTGATCAGAGCGGTGCCGTAGCCGGACCAGTGTTCGGCAATGCTCCATGCAGGAAAGCGATCTGTCCCCAGGAGACCTGAGAAGACCTTAGAGAGACAAATGGAATGATTATTGGTTGAAAGTGACTTCAGCTGATCGTGTGGGAGACGTAAACAAAGTCCGCAGGTTGTATATGGAAGGCATGCACTTCCACGAGACACAATGCTCGATCGATTGTAGAGAATGCATGAGTGCCAAGCTTGACGCCTCTATTGTCAAGTGATGTACAACGTTTAGGCGGATCCATGAAGCTACGATCCTCAAGACTGGATCCATGGTGATCACAAAAGCATGAGGAATAACATTCTCCGTAGTGCACCACGTTCTCTTCCCCTCTGCATTCCACGTATCGCTAATGAAAATGATTCTGTGCCAGGTCCAAGCTTTGAACGGTTGGTGCTGCCTCTGCTGTGGCTTCTCTGGCCGCATATGGCAACCTCAACCTTGCACACACATTGGGACCGAATTGAGGACGACACCGAAGCTGGAGCTAGTTTCAAATCTGGCCCGAGAAGCAGACTACTCTATATTCTTGGACTTGACGCACGCGAACGACCGGCCTATGTTAGCATCTAGACGAAATGGCATCAAACATTGCCTGTTCGTGCTCAAGATTATTACGCCTATCGAGTGGCAAGGATGAATCATATGCGTAAATACACTGAAACACCAATGAGCGATCCTTGAACGCAGATGTATATCACTCTCGTCCCTACACCAAGGCTCTGACGGTATCCACAGCTGAGTTCACAGACATTTGAACGCAATATCGGGGGAGCGACGGACCGTTTGAGACACGAGAAGAAATTCCGGTCGCTCGCTGAGGTTGCTGCATGCAGTAGAAGAAAAATCAGCGTTTTTGGGGATCCATCCATGAACTTCCTGGCTCTCCATGCTAGAAGATAGCCTGAATTAGAAGTGGGGTGCGCGTGACGCACGGAACCACGTGACGCCACACTTTAGCTTGATCTTTAAGGTGTTGTTTCTTAACTATTACTATATAGAATTAGATAATTCAAACTGCGTTGCTATCGCTATATAGAGAGGTTCTTAAACTATAAATTTAGCATAGCCTTCTAGCTTAGTTATCGTGTTCTGCCTAATCTTAAAGAGCTAGCTTATAAGCTAGCTATAATCTTCTAAGGCTCCTTAAATACTAGTTATTATATTAGCTCCTTAATAACTATATATTTAAACCTTCTAGTAGCCTTAATAGACTAATTAAGGTTGTCTTAGAACTATCTATTAGCTTGTTTTACTTCCTTTGCACGTACTGCTTAATCCTTAGCCTTAGCAGCCTATTCTTACTTAATATTACGTTGTCTAAGCTTGTTTAACTTACGCTATTCCTTCTTAATATTAGCCTTAATATTAGCTAGCTTCTTAGCTTCCTTTTAAGCCTCCTTTTTAGTATATTAAGCCTTCTTAGCTACCTCTTGTTTAGCTATAAAGTCCTTAGCTTCTTAGACTTTCTAAGGGCTATAAATAACTATACTATCTTAGTTTAACTAACGCTAATTAGTAATAAGGCTCTTGCCCTTAGTCTTATATTTCTTCTTATTTATAATAGCCTCTCTAAGGCTAGTATTCTTAGCTTTAAGAAGCTAGTTTTAAGACTATAGGGTAAACATTTAGCTATATATACCTTAGAGTTATTCCTACTAGCTAGAAGTAATAAATTTAGTTAAAACCTCTTTAAATATACTCCTTATAAGGTATATACTTCTAATAAAGAAGTTAGAGGAGCTAGAAGAGCTAGAAGTAGCTAGTCTTAACTCCTTAGCTACTAGCTACTATATACTAAGTATACGTATTAGATTATATAGATTAATACTAGTCTTCTTAAAGGAGCTTAGAATATTCTTCTATATAAAGGCCTAAGTAAATATAGGCTAAAATAGCTTAAGGAAGTCCCTTTTCCTTATAGTAGTTAACTCTTAGTACTTTATATTAAGCTTATTAAGCTCTTAGCTATATCTAATAGATAAGGGCCTAAATAGTAATATATCTAGTAGCTATAGGCAGTAAGTACTATATAGTAGAAACATAGCAACTATAATCTTCTATTTAAGAGTATAGTTAATAAACTATATAGTTATATAAGAGCTATAGCTATTAAGAATTAAGAGCCTCTATTACCTTCTTGCCTTAGCCTTAGTATATCTATTAAAGACATCTCTAAGCTATATAAAACTAATAGAGTTATTAGTCTAGCTAGTCTCTAAGGATTGCTAACTAATATTATATACTTTAGTATTAAAATCTTATATCTAGGTGTCTTAAATATTACTAGTTTAAGCCTTAAATATTATAGTTAGTTATAGCTATATTCTATCTATATAGATTACTTCTAGTATTATAATCTATTTACGGTTGCTACTATAGACATTTCTAAGTACTTTCTTAGTCTCTAATACCTCCTTGCTATAAACTCTTTTAGTCTTATTTATAAAGCTAACTATAAACTCTTTCTTATTAATATTATATATATTCTTAGGCAGAATCTTATAATTATTAATCTTAGCCTTTAGAAGCTTAAACTACTAATTATATAACTACTTTAAATTAGCCTTAAACCTTAAGTATTTAATAGGGTTAAGATAACGAGAGTTAATAGATCCCTACTACCTCTTAATAAACCTAGTAACCTAGTTATCTATAGGCCTATAACTATATAGTTTATAAATAAAGTTTAGAACTATTAAAGGGGTTAGAGGTAGGCCTCTAAGAGTTAAGGTATTAATATAGGTAATAAGGTTAGCCTCTTATAGAGTAGTTAAAATACGCTAGAATTTAATCTTTATAGCTTAGCTAGTAGCCTTCTTATTAAGCCTCTTGCTAATAGTGCTACGGTGCATATAATAGTAATTTGCTACTTTAGTAATTGTCGTAAACTCTCTATTTAGTACTCTATTAACTGCCTGCTATACTAGATCTATATTAAGTGTTTTATAGTTAATTGTATTAGAGGGTATTTTGATCAAAGTGTGGCGTCACGTGGTTCCGTGCGTCACGCGCACCCCACTTCTAACGCATTAGTGAAACAACTTCGCAGAGCTCATGAAATGAGCAATGATCACCACTGAAACATGAGTCTAATCATTAATGATGAGGAACAGGGCGCCTGCCCGAAACGCTAGGACCCAGCAACAGTCGCACGTTTAGCTTTCCGAAGCGAGAGTTTTCCTCAACTTGCTAAGCTCTGCGCACGGTCCTAGCAGCATCGATGGTCGTTGATCCTCAAACTCTGGCTCACAATTTAAAGGCCTGAGGTTCAGGATTTGCAGAAACGTGGGACGACTTGACAGAGCAGCGATCTTAGCGACTGGAACGTTTGCACATACGTCGGGCCAGAGAAGGCTTCGGTGCCATGTCTGTCAATTCTGACCAGCGAGCATGGAGCTTCGCTCAAATGACCAAGATCGCAATCTAAATTGCTGCAGGAAGCCATGTATCACGTTCAATTCGCATCGTTAGATTCAATTGGCTTCGCCAGCTGCACAGTCGTATCGTGAAGCATTTGCTTGGTGCCTATCACATTACTACGACTGTCGCCAGATTCTCATTGTTTGCGGGACAATAAATGAGAGCACATCTCATGTCCGCAGCTTGATACGCATGTGACAATGTCTGTTGCAACTGTAAAATCACCAAAGAACTGCATTAGCATGTTCATGAAGCACATCGTAATGTTCGTGGTTGCGTGCGGTAGTTTTGGAATGCAGTCGCAGGAATAGTTTTTATCGCACGATTTCCCGCGGGGACCTCGGCATCTACTGGTACGTTCTAAATGGTAAATAACAGTATCTTTAAGAGACACGATAAATGGACGTACGACTGCACAGGCGCAGATACTCCGTCGCAGATGCCGGAAGCCTCCCAAGCATCATCCTAACAAGCTTCGCCGATCTGAGTCCCAACCTGCAAGTGGCAACGGCCTGCCGTGCAGTATCCAATTTAGTCGCAGTGGAGCCGGTCTCGCGCCGTCGGGCTGCTAGCACCACGCTGTTCCATAATAATATGCTTCCGTGCAGATGCGCACGAGTGGCGCGCAGGGAGAAGCACCCCTTGTCGAACCCGTCAGATGACCTCAGATGTCTCTACTAATCGAGAGCCTTCGGCTGTGCACCTTACAATTTGACAAGCTGGTTCCTGTTGCGATACGGAGATGTCTTAGAATACGAGAAGGTGTCTTAGGGTACTAGAAACCTGAGACATGCAGAATCCTCGGGATATTAAAAGGGGGGTTCAAAGGGAGTGTTTATTAGGAGGAGAGATATAACCCGTACGTCGCGGGCAATCGCCGATTGTTTTAGCTAGGCGTACTATCTATAGATATCTTACCGCTCCCTTCTATCTTATATCTCGTCTCTTCTATTATTAACCTCGCTGTCGCTAATACGCGCTAAATCGTTTAAATACGCTATCTTCTTAATTAATACCTCTCGTTATCGTACGCCTTTATTCTACCTCTAATTCGCTATTACTACTACTACTAACCTCGCCGCTACTATAATAGAGTTCTTTAATTTTAATGCTACTACTATTAACGCTAAGACTAACGCAATTCTTAATAGAATAGATAATATAGTATTCGACGACGCGTTTAGTAAGGTACTTATATTACTATATAATATTAATATTAACGCGCTTAGTAACGATTAAGGTAAACTAGTAGAATAGTTAGCGTACGCTTACCTTATAGAAGTAGTAAATTAATCGTCTTAACTACCTTAGCTATTAGAACTACCTTAAACGCCTACTATCGAGTTATCTAATAATAACGCTATTATTAAATAGAGTAGTAGCTATAACGAGTTCGCGCCTTAATAGAGTAGTAAAAACTTCGCTAGTAGTAAGGTATTATTAATCGAAGAGCCTCTAGATATTATTTACTAGTACTAGCGCCTCTTCTTAACGTAGTTTAAACTATTAAAGATAACGCCTAAATAGCGTTTACTATATTAGATATAGTATAATAACGTATAGACTAGCGATAGTTACGCTAAACTAGCTAAAACTAAGTATACTTAGATATTTAGCTTTATATATTGCTACGGCTATAAATAGTATATCTCGTAGAAGCTAAAGGACTCTAAGTATCGTAATAAGCTTATTTAGTAGACGAATAATAATACGAGCCTTTATCTAGCGTACCTAAAGGTTATATATAAATAGATAGATTAATTTTATTGCCGGTCTACCTCTTTATCTAGAGTAAGTAGCTTTGCTCTAGTATTATATAAAAGGGAAAATTCTATAAAAAACCCCTTATCTTCCTCTTTATATTTATAGTTAGTAGTTACTTCTTCTATCTTACCTTTCTTTAAGTAAAATTAGGCTCTTTTATTAGCTTACTCTCCTTCTTAGACTCCTCTTTATCTTCTTATCTCTTTATAGCTTCGTTCTCCCTTATTAATCTCTTCTCTAGCTAGAGAGAACTAGTTTAATAATCTCTCTTAGATTAGCTACCTAGCTATAGCATTAAGGCCTCTTAGTATTAAGTATATATCTTTCTATAAGCTAGTTCCTACTACTATAAATAGCTAATATCTATTACTCTAATAGTTTTAGTAGGATATATAAATATACTTAGTATCCTAGATACCTTAGTTATATAGGTATATTAGGATAACTCCTAGGACTCTTCTCTTTATTAGGTATGCTCTAAGTCTAATATATCCTATCTTAATTAGGGTAATTATCGTGCTTATAGGCCTTAGGGCCTCCTTATAAATCTCTCTAGCCCTAAATTGTCCTACTATAGCCTATACTACTAGTTGCTCCCTTATTATATCTCTCTTTTATCTAGCCTTCTCTTATTCTTAGTCCTATCTAGTAAGCTCCTACTAGTTCTTAACTCCTATCCTTATCTAGAGTAGCCTCTAGCTTAGAGTTATCTCTTAAATTTCCTATACTCTTATCTTATATTACCTACTATACTAGTTGTCTCTTCTTCTTACTCTTTATTCCTTTTAAGTAATTCTCTTATATACTTACTTAATATACTAGTAGGTTAAGTTATCTACTTTATTCCTTATATATTATCTAGTAAGGTCTTAAGTATAGAGCTAGATTAGAGAGATGCTTACTTCCCTCTAAAGGACTATAGCTGCAACTAACTTATATATACTTATAATATTCCTTAGAGCTTAGTTCTAGACTTGCTTAATTAGTTTAGTAAGGCCTTTATTATATTTACTTATTCCTTTTAGGTTAGATTAGGTTTAGTATCTATATACTAGAGCTAGCCTAATAACTATAGTATAGATATGTCTTGCTTTCTTAAATAATACTTCTTAGGTAGACTTATATAGCCTCTATAGGGACTAGATCTAGTATATGCCTTTCTTAGCTACCTTCTTAATATATAGGCCCTACTTAAGTTTAGTATCTACTTAAACTCTTAATAGTCTTAGGGATAGGATAGGTTTACCTCTAAAGCTAAGGATCTAGACTATAGTTTAGAGGTTATAGTTCCTTCCTTTTATAAAATAAATAAGCTAGTACTTCTATAGTATAAAGGCTGCTCTATATCTTATTACCTACTCTATATATTTATTATAGGCTTTCTTTAGTTATTTATAGTTCTCCTTTATAGATATACTATATATAAGGATATTAGAATTATTAATAAACCCTATTACTATAATATTACCTTCTTAGAGTAATAGGAGAAGTATAGATATAAAGAATAGGAATAGGATTAGTAATAGTATTAATCCTTAGAATAACTAGATAAACCTAATTAGCTAGTCTAAATAGCCCTATATCTTAATATTATAAAGGAGTCTCTAGTAGAATACTTTATTAAATGCCCTAGATATATCTAGGTAGAGTATTAAGGCTACTACTCTAGGCTTAGCTTTTTAGATTATCCTAACTTATTTAGTAATAAGATTAAGTACTATAATCGTAGATCTTCCTAGTCTTATACCTATTTATAATTCTAGTAGCAGGCCTCTCTCTTCTACTACTTTAGATATTCTCTTTATAACTACTACTTCTAGTACCTTAGCTAGAGTATTAAGAAGTGCTATTAGCTTATATGCTCCTAGCTTAGTATAGTCGGGCTTCTATAGCTTCCTAATAATTATAGTAATAGAGTATTTAAATAGCTTTAGGTAGTATACTTAGCTAATATAGGCTATAAAGAGCTTAGCTAAGAATAGTATAATCTTCTATTAATATTTCTTAAGTAGTATATTCTAGATCTAGTCTAGGCTTAAAGCCTTCTTAGCCGGGATCTTTTTAAGTATTATAAAGACCTCTCCTTTAGATACCTTATCTTCTATTTAGAACTAGGCTAGGAGGTCTATATTTAGGATATCTTCTAGGTTTACTTTAACTAATAGTAAGAGGAAGTAGTTTATAAGGATTCTTGCTTTGCCTTCGTTTATATAACTATCTTAGTATATACTACTACTTAGTATAGGAAATTATAGTAGTATATATCCTTATTATACTTTTTCTCTTATCTATCTTACTAGCTTCTATATCCTACTTAGGTCCTTAGTAATCTTACTAACTATTTGCCTCTAGGATATATTTATTACCTTCTTAACTAGCTTATTCTTCCTATAGCTAGTATCTAGGTAGTATCTATAGTTCTCTTTAGACTTTATAGCCTTCTTAGAGGTTAGAATAGGTCCCCGACTTTAGGTCGGTTCCGGGTCTAGGTCGGTTCCTAAGGGAACCGACCTAAGACCTAAATCGATAGGGTCCCCGACCTAATACGAAATCGATAGGTCGGGTCTAAATACTACCGGTTCCTATATAGGTCTTTATAGGGACCTAAGTTTAAAAAGATAGGTCTAATACTAGAGAATAAGACTAAGTCGCTATAGGGATAATAGAATTACTCTAATACTAAATATATATATATATAGAACTAAGCGTTATAGTATATTAGAAGCGCTAGTTAAACTAGCGACTATAGTTATAGAGAAAAATAAGAATACTAACTATACTTGCCGACTATACTTACTAACTACGAGATATCGGAATTAAATACTATTTATAATATCGACTACGAAGTCTATTCTACTTTATAGATATAACGCGAAAGCAAATACTTCCTTTACTAAGTACTATAGCGAAGATATATTAGTGCTATATCCTCCTCGTTATCGCTAATCGAGTCGAAGTTACTCTATATAGTAGTTACTAACGTCTTCTAATCTACCTCGAGCTACTCCTACTACTAATTTACTATATTATTTAAAGGCTCGAACGTAGTTAATATCGGCGGCGCCTCCTCTATAAGCGAATCCCGAGCCTATTACTATACGTTATACTCTTAGGAACGATAGTATATAATATTACTAAACGTCGAGGGATCGTAGAACTAATTATATTAGCTCTAATAACGCGCTATACTAAAGTCGCGCTTATAACTAGTTCTAGCTACTAAGATAAAGAGGATGTCCCGGGCTATTAGCGCGCAACCTAGATATTCTAATACGATTATCTTCTATAACCGGAGCGGATACTCTATAGAATAGGCAGCTAAGTCCTTAAATCTAGTATAGCGATAACGAGATACCTCGTCCGAATTAGCTAAAGGCTATACGGTCTACTACGGCCGTCTAGATACCCTTTAATTAGAGTCGGAGTTATTACTATCTAATCTACTATAGAGACCTATTACGAATAATATCGCAGAGCGGTATAAGGCCTTTTTCGGCCTAGACTAGGACGTAGCTACGAGAGGCTTATATCGCGCGTATTCGACCTAGAATTTTAACTAGTAGTAATCCTTAAAGGAGGAATCGAGCCTCTCGCTAGAGAAGGCCTCGCGGTCCTAGAACGTCCGTTTTATTACTAGATTAAGAAGAATCGCAATACTATATATATTACTAAATCGCTCCTAGGTAGTAGTATAATACTTCTCGAGCTTTGTTTATATAGCTTATAGGGTAGAATAAATCTCCTTTTACTAGGATTATATTTTATATTTAAGTTTCTTATCCGTAATATTTAGGATATCGAACAAGGTATTATAGTAGCTAAGAACGAGGTATATTATTAGCCCCTTTATCGTACCGATCCGTATCGTAGCCTTAGCGAAAGGAGTAGTAAGGTTAATAATATATTTAACCCTCTTCTATTCCGTAGCGGTTAGCTTAAGTTCGGGCTAACCCTCGTTCTTAATATACTCGTTAATAATATCTCGTAGTTAAGAACTACGTATTAGTATAATCGTAGTTAAGCTCTAATAGGTCTTTATATCTTATATTAGGCGTAAAACCCTATTAGGCGTCTTCTTCTACCGTTTATACCGTTTCGGGTATAGATATAGATCTGCGATCCTCTTTCGCTATAGTACTATAAAACTCTCGAAGCGTTAAGTACTAGAGTTTACCTTAACTATAAGTTTATAGAACTTTATAGGGAGCGGTTATTAGTATAGCTTCTACTAACTACGTTTGCCGACTACGTATACTTCGGAGGGAGAATATATAGTACCTTTATTAGAACTATAGCTAGACTTCCTACTTTAAGCTAACGTAAGGCGTTCGTATCTATCTCCTCGTCCTATCGTTCCTATCCTTCGTTCCTTAGCTCGATCTTAAGTATAGCGAAGAACTTCTCTAAGGAGAGCTAAATTATATATATAAAGTATAGGAACCGTTCTAGACAGGAGAACTCGTAGTCTTTAGTATCTAATATCTCTCTTATATCTCTATCTATTCCTCGGAGAGGAAGTTATTTAATTAAGACTAATAGCTTCGCTATACGTATATACTTATAGGAGCAAATATCGATAGCCTCGACGCTAGAACTCGTTAGTTAGGAGGTATATATATAGGAAGGAAACGTATATAGTAGCATATAGTATATTATTATTAGAAGCATTATCCGCTATTAGCGCTATAAGCCTATTAGAGATTTCGAAACGAGTAAGTACGTCGAATAGTAGATCCGCTAGGACTTCGCCCGTATAATAGCCCGAAATATATAGAAAGGCTAGTATAGCCTTATGCTAGGCCTACTCGCTATTAATCTAGTAGCCTTATATTATAAGGAATAATACTCGGAGCACCCTAGCGTGCTAACCGTCGAGGGCAATAGCTACCTAGAAGGTTCTAGATAGCTAACGTTTTAGATTATCCTCGGAGTAATTAACTATGTCCTAGATATATAACTTAATTATAGTAGCGCTCTTAAAGTCGATAGATCTAGTCTCCTCTAATAGATATTTATAGATACGCCGAACTATAGGACTTTTAAAGAAGTTTAAGGGTAATCTAAGCTAGGAAACTATAAGCCTATATAACTCTAGAACTTTTAACCGGTCTAGGTACTCGGTTCTAGTAAAACTTTTCTTAAGCCGTTCCTATAAATAAGGACCGTTAGTATATCTACGTTATATATCTCTATAAAGCGTAGTCGGCGAGCGTAGTCGGGAAGCGTAGTCGGTAAGCGTAGTCGGGAAGCGTAGTCGGCAAGCGTAGTCGGCACCTTATTTTCGTAATAATAAATACTAAACTTATAGATTAATCTTTAGTAGCCTTAATAACTTCTTTAGTAACTCTACGCTCCTAGGAGGCATCTTTATAGCCTACTAAATCGAGGTACTTTTATAGAGCTTTTATTCTATTACTTAGTCCTAAGTATTTAATAACTCTATTATATCCCCTATAAATAACCCTTAGGGCGTACGTTTCCTAGTCTATGCCTTTAACGAAAAATCTCTAAGCTTATAACGTTTATATATTCGAGTTCTATTTTATAGGGTTCGAAGATATTCTACTATACTTATTATAATACCTCGCCTCTTCGAGCTACTAATAGTAGTAGTAAAAGCCCTCGAACGACTAGGTATACTCCTACTGCTATATCTATACGCTATTAGTTTTAACCTAGTCCTTAGAATCCTCTAGCGGCTTAGTAAGGTTAGCTAAAGGTAGTATCCTATTTTATATACTAGCTTAACTACTCGAGGTATTCGTAATCGGATAGCGTCCCTTCCTCCGCTATTATACTACCTTCTTAATCGGACTAAAGTCGACGAGAGATAGCTGCGATTTAGAGTTAGTCTATCGTTCGCGAAGCTATATACTTATATATCTTAAGGAAGAAGGAAGTATAGTACTACTACGTCGTATCGGAGTCGTAGGATATACTAGTAATACTATAATATAAAGTATATAGTACTAAGAAGGAATCGTAGAACTAGAGAGTAAAAGCTAGCAGAGTAATAGAAGTAATAATATTTATAGGGGCGATTAAGTTTTATTAGTATAAGTACTAGCGAGGTGTCTCTATTATAGGCCGACGGCCTATCCTAGTAGCGTTATAGAGACGGGCACCTCTAGTACTCTTATTAAGCTAGTAATAGTCGCGACTAATAAACGTACTAAGTACTCTTTAATTATAGTAACGCTATAGTCGCCTTTAAAAGCAAGCATCTTACTAGCGTAAGAGGCTAGTAGCGTTAATAAAGCTTAAGTCGAAAAAGTAGAGTTAGACTTAGCCTAAGTAGATAAACCTATTATAGAGAGAATTTAGAAACTACCTAAAGACTACGCAAAGCGATATAATACTATACGGCAGAAGGCTAGAAATAATACTAAAAGTAAGAAGAGGAAAAAGAATATAGCGAGCTAGAAGTTTAAAGTATAGCTAGAGCTCCTAGATTTAGTACTAGCTCTAAAGATAAAGTAGTAGTATGTCTCCGAAGGCGCAACTACTATATAAGAGAATAAGGCTAGTATTAAATATACTTAGCTATCGAAGGCAAGACTCTAGCTATTTATAAGAATTATAAAGGAGAATTATATATTTAGTAAGCTACTATAGAGCGAGAGGCAGAAATAAGAGATATAAGTTAAAGAGGGCCGGCTAGTACTACGACGCAAACCGCAGACTAATATACCGTCGGCGGCTGCAACTAATCTTAACTTACGAGATATATCCGTATCCTACCTAGCCTAAGAGGAGTTATAGAGCTTCTATATAAACCCTATCTCTAGCGACTAGAATTTACGTATAAAGGTCTCGGAGATAGCGAGCTTATCCGTAGACGTACCTAGAAGCTACTTAACGATATCCTAAAAGCTAAGTCCTCCTTCCTACTTAAAATCGAGCTATATTTCCTATAGAAGCTCTCTATATACCGACTCCTTTATATCGAACTTATAAGCGTATAACTAGAACGCTAGCCTATTTCGCTTAGCCTATACTTTAGACGCAACTAGCTTCTAGAACCTATTACTATCCTAATCGTATCCTAATAAGATAAGCTAATCTAGGACTTCTAGAGTCTAAGCAAAGCGATTAGCTATATTAAACTTAGAGGACTTCTAGGAGAGATAGTTGCGATATACTATATAGTAATAGGGTAGGAAAATTTCCGTTATAGTTAGAAGACGGCCTTCTACTATTAGCTCCTACTACTAGTTAGTATATAGTCGGCAGGCGTAGTCGGCACTAATTTACCTTCGCTTTTACTATAAATACTAATATATAGACTAATTTTATAAGCCCTCTATAAGGCTCTACGGAGCGTAGAGTATACTTCTAGTCTAATCGGAGGTACTCGAATGCATCCTAAAGAAGCTATTAGTTCTAGTAGCGATATACTCTTAATAAGAGCTACTTACGTCCGCTTTAGATACTTAGAACACGTATCTCCTCTTATTCCTAGATTATAGTCTCTCGATAAGGTCTATTTCTTACTACGAGGAACTTAGCCTCTCCTTTATTAGTTATACGATAAACTCGGCTTAACTCCTATATTACGCGCGTAGTATTACAAGCGTATATACCTTCTTCTTAAACTATCGAATAGCTTTATTCTAAAAGGCGTAGACGGCGTAGCTCCTCTATACGGCCTACTCGCTCTTAGTAGCGACTTAAAGGTAGAGGTTAGTTATTTTATAGCTAGTACTAGCCGACCTTACTAGTAATACGTAGGGTGCCTCCGGACCCGACTTAGACTAATTAGTATTATACTAGTAGTTATAGTTATAGTACGGGTCGTCCGCGCCCTTCTCCTTCTCGATATTAAAATAGAAGCTTTTCTTATTCCGGCTCGCTACTTATATAGTAGGCCTATCCCGCGCGCGCTTACGTTTCTTATTATCCCTATTATATATTAGTACTACCGACTATATTAGCCGACTATATAGATTATTACTTACGCTATCTAGTCGTACTAAGTATAGTACTCCTCTCTTTAGGCCTTAATCTTCTTCTACTACTACTCCTTCGATAGGAAGCTCTATATATTATTAGAGCTAATTAAAAGCTTCTTCTACTAAGTAAAGGACTTATTTCTAGCTTTGCGCTACTTATCTACTATAGCTCTCTTAGGCGATATATCTACGCGCTAGCTACGCTCGCGAAGGGTATTAGGATTAGAAGAGTAGTTATCTATATCTTTCCTTATAGCGCCTAGTTATATCTAAAGTATAGAAGTACTTATACTATCTAAATCCTTATCTACGAGGTAGGGACGCTTCTATAGACTATTAGAGGGCGTAGTACTTATTAAACGTCGCTTTTATTATACTATCGTCGCAAGTTTAGTTACTAAGAAGAGATAAGTATTACGAGGTATATAGTAAACGTACGCTTAAAATTCGGTAGTAATACGGGTATAGTAGCGGTTAAGGTAGTAGTTATTATAGTAGGAGCTAAGTACGACGAATTCTAGCTTTAGGTGCGCTAGAAGCTTAGTACGTAGCTGTTCCTACCTAGCCGCTAGCTTACCTCTAGACGTAGAGTTTAGCTTCCTATACCGTAGTCGGCTACTATAGTCGGCGATATTATATAATATATCGCTTGCCTAATATAGCGTATACTAATATATATAACTATATATAGATAGCGACAGCTATAGACGTACTTTAGAGCTAGAATCTATCGTATACGTTACTTAGATTAACCTTACTATCGCCGGCCGAAAAGAGTAACTACTATATACTTATACCCTCGACGACTACTCGTCTACTCGTCGCTAATAGTTACTTCTTAGCTTATACTATTAACGACCGCTTATCTTCTTAGTATAAACGGCTACTTCTTAGCTTATATTATCGACGACTACTCGTCTTCTTAGTATAGACGATTGCTTTTTAGTTTATACTATCGACGACTACTAGTCTCCTTAGCGCCGATAGTTGCTTCTTAGCTTATACTATCGATAACTACTCTTCTCCTCGGTATCGAAGTAGTATTAATAATTATTTCTTCTCTTCTACTATTATAACGACTCGGTTCCTCGATATAAAGGTAGGCTAGAGAGTCTATTTTTCTATTCTACTACTATATTACGACTACTTAACTAGTAATACTATAGAGTACTAGTAAGTCTAGCTCTTTCCCTTCTATAGTATTTTATATATTCGTAGAGAACTTCGAATAACGAAATATATATACTATAGTCGATATTGTCTATATAATGCCCGGATATAATCTATACTATAGTAAATATTTGCGTCTATTACTATATTCTATAGAGTAGCGAAAGCGATTATAGCGTTCGCGTAACTATAACTTCTACTAGGTAAAGATCGGTAGGGGTGTCCCGATATAGTAGTAGAATGCGATATAGTTCTACTATATAGCGCTATCGAACTCTAACCCCCCCCTCTATAGGCCCGCGTATTCCGGCGGTCGTACACGATTTTCTAGTACTCCTATCTACCCTAGCTCTTCTCTCTCGTACCTCTACTTATCTGCTCCTTCTAACCCTTCGATATCTTTATCTATACTACTTAATACCTTCTCTTATTTCCTAAGCGGACTCTAATATAGAGTTTAACTCGAGCCCTCCTCTACGAGTATATCCTAATATAGATACTAATATACCGCTATTAGTACTACCTTTACGCGTAGGAAACAAGGCTACTAAGTAGTAGCGAATATAGCTACTAAAGGCTATAGTACTAGACGACGAGTCTCGTAGGAAGGTAGTAGTTCTATAGAAAAAAGCGATAGCTATAAGGATAATATAGCGACGAATAAGAGCTAGTAAGTCCGGTATCTCGAAAAGGTAGTTAAAGCTAGGAATAGTAGCCTTACGAGAGATTTATAAGCTTTAGCGAACGATAGCTTTATATATCCGTAGGGTCTCTTTTTAGTACGTTATCCGCGAGATTATAATAGATAGAGGTAGTAGCGATATTATTAGAATTTAGGTAGTAGCACTTAAATGCTTATAGGAAGCGGCGGAGGCATTTCTCGTTATAGAGTTCGAGATTTCTAACCTTCTAGCGATCTACGCGAAGCGCGTTACTCTATAAGCAAAGGATATATACCTATATAGTTATCTACGCCGCCGGTTTACTAGCTAGGACGGAGGAGGGAATAATAATATAGGTATATAATATTAGGTTGCCGACTATAATTGCCGACTATAAAGAGCCTAGTATACGTTACTATACTTAGAAGCTTAGAATTAATATATATAGCGCAGGTAAAGCCGTAGCTAGCGCGCTAGCGAGCCTAACGTCTGCCTTAGCTAACCTATATATCCTTACCGAACTATTAGTAATACTACTACCTCTACCTCTTTAGAACTTATCGGCGGTCGCGCTTTATTAGCTTATTATTATCGCCTTCCTTTTTTATACCTCTTAACGAATTTTCGTATCGCGTATATAAAGGATACCGCCGCGCACGTTAATCGTAGCTTAATTAACTACTTTTCTCTCGCCCCTCTACGTATTTATAATAGCTTAACTTCCTACTAATAAGCCTAGCTAGTTTGCTAAGTAATACTTCTTTAGCTAAGATGCGGCGTCTGCTCCTCCTCTATCTAGAAACTCCCCTCTACCTAAAAACCCTCCTGCGGCTAATAGTAATATCGACCTAAGACTTCTTAGTAACTAGGCGCCCTCTTCCGACTAACGCGGCGCTTCTACCCCTCCTTCCTTAATTTCTAACCCCTCCGCTTATAATAGTAACGACTAAGGGGCTACTAGCGGAAACGACTAGAATAGTTCTCGTAGAAACGCGAATAGCGATAATAGAAATAACGAAGACAACGGCTCCGTTATTAATATCGACGATAGTAATAGCGACGAGAGTATTATACCGCCTGCCCGTCCCCCTTAGCTTTCTAGGAAAGCTCTATAAAAAACTATACTAGGCGGTCGGCGTCGTCTCGACAAGTAGAAGCTCGCTTACTAAATAGCCTATAAGAAATAAATTAAGAGGGATAATATAGTAATAGTAGCGGTAGTAGTAGTAGCTAGAGGAGCAGTAGGTAGAAAACGATTACTAGATAGAAAACGAGTAGCGAAGAAGGGACTAGCTAGAAAGAGAACGGCTAGAAAAGCACCGGCTAAAATAGTAGTAGTAGGTAGAGGAGGTCTAGCTCGTAGAGCTAGTATACGGAAGACTTATCGCTATAAGCTAGGTAGTAAGTTATATAGTTAGTATATATAGTCGGTATTACTAACTTATACTCTAGCTATCGCGCTCTAAGAGATCTACAAGTACTAGAAGTCTACGGATCTACTTATACTAAAGCTGCCCTTTAGCTACCTCGTCTACGAAGTTTACTATAACGTTTCTAGAGGCTTAGCTATTTCTTAAGGAGGTTACTATTAGTAGGCGAGCGCCCTTAGTGCTCTATAGGAAGCCGCCGAGAGTGCTTTAGTCTACCTCTTCTCGAGTATATATGCTCCTAGTCGTTCTATATTCGATCGATATTAACTATATTATAGGTACTAATATTGCCGCGATTTACGTAAAGCGAGTAACTATTTAGTAGAGGGATATAAAGTTTATTATTAGCCTGCTCTCGTCTTAGGGAATTAATATATTTAGTAAGAGATAAATCTCTATAGTATATATAGGGAAAATCGTTATAGCTATAGAGGGCATATATAGTAAAAATCGATATAAGTAGAGAGGTTGCTATAGTTAGCATTCGTAGTCGGCATACCTATAGTTGCACTAAATCGTATAATTTGCCGCATTAAATTAAATATACCTTTAAAACCCGTCGCTTTCTATACTTTCTACTTCCTTTAGTTTCTATCTATTTATAACCCTCGATTTTCTATACTATATTCTATCGAATCTTATATTTCTATTAAGACCTATCTTTAGACCTATCGTTAGACCCGAGTCGGACCTATCTAATACCTATATTTATTAGATAGGTCTAGAACTAGGGAGGAACCGGCTAGGACCCGACCTAACTATTATAGTTCTATATATTTAGGTCCTAGACCCGACCCGGACCCGTCCCGACCTATTCTAACCTCTAAGCCTTCTAGGCTCTTCTTACTACCTTAGTAGCCTTAATTGCTTTACTATACTCTACTAGCTATTCTGCCTTTATATATTATAATAGCTTTATATATAGGACTACCTCCTTTACTACCTCCTAGAGAGCTTTCTAAAGAGCTTATACTACCTTATCTAGCTCTTAGTAGTTCTTAAGTAGTAGTAGCTCTAGCTTCTTTATAGCTTTTTAAACCTTCTACCTTACCTTCTCCTACTTTACTTTTATCTATTATAGTCTTAGGCTCTAGTTTTTCTAGTATAGGTTTGTAGGCTAGTCTATAATAGTTAGAATTAGGATGTAGTCTAATCTAAATATATTATTAGCTATTGCCTTATAGCTCTATAGTCTCTATTAGATAGCTTAGCTAGCTAGGATTAGGTTAAGTATTTAGTAGCTAGAGTTATATCTCTCCTATATTATAGTTCCTAGTTCTATTAGGAGATATAGGCCTACCTATATAGCTATCTAGATAAGGGTATCTGCTATATTATATTATAACTAGACTAGGTTTCCTCCCTATAGTAGGTAATAGAGATTAAAGTCTCTAACTACTATAGTCTTACCTATAGCTACTTCCTAGGCCTCCTAGATAGCTATTTCTAGCTATATAAGTATACCTATTATATTATAAGATTTAGGGCCTAATAGGTTATAGTAGTTATAGATAGTAATAGGTTTCCCTTAGGTTATTACTATAATAGAGAGAAGGTCTCCTAACTAGCTATCTATAATGTCCTTCTTTAATATATCTAGCTCTTCTAATACTAGGAATATAACTCTTAGGTACCTATTCGTTAGAAGGACTTAATAGTAACTCTTTTTTATTTTAGTTTTCCTATTTACTAGGTTAATCTATAGTTCTTATAGTGCTATAATCTAGGTAGTTCTTAGGTCTAGGCTATCTACTAGTAGTACTTAGGTAGTAGGTATATAGTTTATATTATATTAGTAGATCTATAGGTTATATCTATTTATTTTATTTAGTTATAATAGTCTCCTTTAGCTTAGCTCCCTCTTCTTATTAAGCCTCTTATATACTCTTAGCTTATATATATATTAGGAGCTTGTTTATCTATCTCTTACTATCTATAATAGTAGAGTTAAATCCTAATAGCTTTCCTAGTAGCTTGTTCTATCTTGCTTAGCTGCCTTATAGTACCTCCTTAGCCTAGAGCTATTCTACTAGGCTTATTAGTTTCCTCTTCTTATTAGTTACTATAGTAAATCCTTCCTTATTATAGGTTAGTTATACTAGAGTTTGCTTTCCTCTAAAGAACTCTAAGAATATTCTAGCCTTAGCTATTACTACTTGTTTATATTTATATATCCTTGCCTATACTAGGTAGTCTCCTCTATAGTTATAGTATTTCCTCTCTTATATAGTATAATTAGATGTTTTATAGTTTATAGAGTAGGCTCTATATCTATCCTTAGCTTCCCTATAGTATATAGTAATATATCTAAACTTATTATACTTTATATACTATATAACTCTTTATTATAGGTAGTAGATCTCTATTAGGTAGAAGTTTACTTTAATAATAAATCCTTTCTAAGCTATAGCCCTTACTATTTGCTTATCCTAGAACCTAATAACTATTATAGAGTATCTCTAGCCTTCTCTAGCTTTAGGGCTCTTTATCTATATAGCCTACTTAATCCTTATATTTAGTAGTATATAATTATATACGTTCCTACGAACCTATATAAGGTAGGTAGACAAGGCCTACCTACGCTTTCCTACTTATAGGCTTCGACTTTTACTATAAGTAGCTTACTATATACCTCCTCGCTTTAAAAGAAGGATCTTAGGCTAAAATCTCTACCTTACGCTCTATATCCTATTTGCTCCTTAAGCTTTAGTTATACTCTTTCGGGCTCTAGTAAACTAGAGAGCGGTTGCCTCTCTTCTAAAACCGATATACGCATCCGTCCTCTTAGGCTAAGTAGATAGTATCTTAGTCGCTACTATTACTTACTACGCTCTAGAAGAATAACTCCCTTCGCGTTACTATACTATATCTCTTTAGCTATAGCTAGCTATATCTTATAGGCTTGCTTAAGCTCTTACTTCTAGCTAGGTAGTAGTGCCCTTACGTTTCTACCTACTAACTAATATATAGCCTCTTCCTCGCTTTCTTATACCTTATATCTTTCTCTCTCTTATCCCGAGTATTCTCTTTAGCTCGCCTCTCTATATCTCTATTACCTACTTCTCTATATAGGCCTTCTTAGGTTTCCGAGCTCTTCCGAGTAGCTACTAGACTAGATATCCTTCTTTATAAGGCTATACTCTAGGCAAAACCCTCCTACTCGCACTTAAGTAATTAATAGGCCCCTATAGGCTTCGTAGCGTTATTCCGAGCTCTATTACTTACTAACTAATACTATCCTTCTAGCTCTTCTACTTAGGCTCTTCTAAGTATATAACGTATTTACTTCTAGCTTTAATAACGCGTTCGCTCTTTAATTCTTCTCGAAACCTTCGAGAGGTAGATATTCTAGATCTAGGAGCTATATATTAGGTAACTTATTATCCTTTTAGCTCTAAATACTCTTAGCTAAGGATTCCTCTTATATACTAGAGGTGTCCTATCGATACCTAAGAGTTCTATAGCTCTTTTATATACTTACGATCGAGTAGACCTATTTCTAATATAGGTAGGTTATCGTTAGATAGTTTTCGTACCCGTTTCGGTAGTAGTCCTCTATTCGGAGTAGTCTTAGCGATACTATACTAGATTTCGTACTCTACTACTCCGCTCTACTATACTATATACTTTACTAATATAGTCGAGTTGCGAGCTCGACTGCCTATTTCTACCTATAGCCGCGTAGAGGCGTATAATCGGTCTTCGTAGGCAAAGGTTATATATAAGTATAAGTATTATAGTAACGACGATTTAGCTAGTAATCTCGTAATAAACTCTAATAAAGTAATAGTTTACGTAAAGCTAGTTAAGTACTAGTTTAGCTCGCTAGATAAGGTAAGAGGACGTAGAGGTACCTATAAGTATAACTATAATTTAACTACCTCTAATTTGCTAGTACGCTTCTTATTACCTCGCTTAAGGTAGGCGTAATAGTACTCGATTAGATTTATTGTTTTATACTATATATAGAGCGGCGAATACTCTCGTATAGCGTTATACTACTTTAATTTAGTAGCAATTAGCTCTTATTTAATATACTTTAGCTTCTAATAATTAGGTACTCTTATACTATTACGAGGTAGTACGTTAATTACTACCTTAATTAAGTCGTTATAACCGGGTATTATCTTTCGAATCTTTAAGGCTACGATTAAGTATTTAAGCGTCTTATAGTAGTTTAGCCCTTAGAACTATTCGTAGAGGGTAATTAAGCGCTAGTGCCGCGACATTTATATATACTAGGAACTACGGTTCTTTATTACTAATAATAGCGGCGCTAAATAGAACGCCGTAGTAGCCGCGTAGCTAGGCCTAATCGCTAGTAAATAAGAAGTTAGTTACTTTCTTTACTATAAATACGTCGACGCTACTCTCTACGAATAGTTCTAAGGGCTAAATTACTATAAGACGCTTAAATACTTAATCGTAGCCTTAAAGATTCGAAAGATAATACCCGGTTATAACGACTTAATTAAGGTAGTAATTAATATACTACCTCGTAATAGTATAAGAGTACCTAATTATTAGAAGCTAAAGTATATTAAACGAGAGCTAATTGCTACTAAATTAAAGTAGTATAACGCTATACGAGAGTATTCGCCGCTCTATATATAGTATAAAATAATAAATCTAATCGAGTACTATTACGCCTACCTTAAGTAAGGTAATAAGAAGCGTACTATACGCTATTATTTACTTCGCAGCATTGCGTACTACGTAATATATATCGATAATAGCTTTATATACCGTATAAAATAAGCTAAATATACCTTCCGTTTAAAATTATACTCTATCGTAATAAACTAGCCGTAGATAAAGGTACTACTATATCTAGTATAAATTCTAATTATAAAGGAATTCGAATAAGGCGAACTTAATTACGCTGCCGGCGACGTACGCGAATTAGACGGTAATAGCTAGTACGAATACCTCTTCTTTTATAAGTACGTTATACTATATAGGTATATATTCGCGTAGAATAAACTCTATAATAATCTAACGTAGGCCGATTATAATAAATAGACGTACGGCTAGAAGGAATCCGAGTTTAAGCTATACTTTACTCGTAATCGTATTATAGTAGATTTAGAAGAAATATAGCTAGCGCTACTAGCGCGTCGCCTTATTAATATAAAAAAACGACTATATACGCTAAAGGAGAAGTTCTACGCTATTAATAAGTAGCTAGCTAAGGCTAAAGTAGACGATTCTACTAAAGATTAGGTACTACGATTATAGCTTACTAACTTAGCGCTAGTAACGTAGCCGTCTATTAAATAGTTAGTCGCTAAACTTATCTAGTACGTTAAAGATAAAACGAATATTAAGCCTACGCTATAGCGATAACCTCCGACTTTATCGTACGCGCTGCTACTAGCTATAACTATCCTCTCGTCCTACTATATAATATAGTAAGAACGAGAGGCTTAGCCGTAATATACGCTAGAAGAGGCGCGAGCGCTAGCTTAAGGAAGAGTATTAAACTAATAGGCAGTTACGGATAACGCGTAGAGGGTTTATTCGTCGCAGAATCTACCCCTATCGTCTTAATAATAATAATAGTCGCTATTAAAAGAGCCGAATAAACGCGTTAGATAGTAATCGTAGTAGAGGTAGTAGCGAGGTTAGTAGTAGCGAGGTTAGCGGCAGCGAGGTTAGTAGTAGCGGCGATAGTAAATTAGAGGTAGGATAAAGGCATACGATAACGAGAGGTATTAATTAAGAAGATAGCGTATTTAAACGATTTAGCGCGTATTAGCGATAGTAAGATAGTTAAGAATATATATAAGGAATAGTAGTTAGTAGGATTATTTACTATAGCGCGTACTACGGAATTAATCGGCTCTACTATCGCGGAGATTAGCTAGCCCTACCTCTCCTTCTAATAAATACTCTCGAGTTTAAACTACTAAGGCCCCGATTATATATAAGCGTTCCTATAGTAAATTCTAGGAATAGATAGAGATCGCTTCCTACTAATTCTATATTATATAACCTTAAGTAACTCTTTAGAAGGTACTTATATACTTCTATAACTACGCGCTACTTAGCGCGATAGTTATAAGCCTAGATTACTAAACTAGCTTATTAATTATTACTACTTCTACGTACGCTATAGCCGCTACGACACCCGTAGGCACGCTGCCGCGCTAGTAATACTATAAGTAGGAAGACTAGGATAAATAGAGTAAATAGACTAAGTAGTTATTTACCGAACTAAATATATAAATATAGACTAATCTATCTAAAATAGAAGAATAACTACGCCTAGTCTCTAACTTAGAATAGCTAGCTAATATAGAGGAAGTACCTTTAGAAATAGTATAGGCTTTCTAGTAAAAGAAGACGATATATAATATAAAGGTTAGGAACGTAGAACGTAGGATTAAGAAGTATAAGAACTTTAAGACTAACTCCTATCGAGTAAACTTTTACTTTAAGGAGTTAGTAACAATTATAACTAAACTCCTCCTTAATAATAAAATAATCCTCCGAGAACGATTTAAGGTATTTAAGGATTAATTTAAACCTTCTAATATATAAAAAATCGATATATACTCGAAGAAGCTAGTAGCTCTTAAGAAGAGTTATAATAGACGAGAAAGCGTCGAGAACTACGTAGCTAGTATAACCCTAAACCATATATACTCGGGTAGCTTATATTAGTATAAATAGAGTAGGTCGTAAGGCAGGTAGGTAATAGAATGCCCTACGTAGCTAGTCCTCGGATACTATCTCGTCTAGCGTACCTATTTCTAGTAAGTATACGTTAGAAGCTATCGCAACTACTTCTCTACTATCTCCTCCGTATATACGACTTCGTAAGAGATAAAGGTTATAGCTATACGTCGTCGTTACGTTGCTATCTATATTCGTCCTTATCGCTATTCGTATTCGAACTATAGGCTATAAGTATACCCGCCTTACTAATTAAACTCCGACTCCTGAAACTACTAAAGTAAGTCCCGAATTTAAGTTCCTATAGTAGTAGTATATCTTAACTCTCGTATTAGAAAGAGTAGCTAGTTAGCGTATATTAGCCGGCTAATACTAGCTAGCTAATTCTTAAAATAAGAATAAAGGCAGCTAAATATAATACTAGTAATAACCTAGTATAGAAGTTCTTAAATACTATCGCTAAATATAACTAATTACTAGCTACTAGCTTATATACTATCGCTATAACCCTATTAGGCGATAATAACCTATAGTTACTATTAAAGATAGTTAATTACTAGGTAAACTTAACTAAGGATATCTTTTTAATTAGTAAAGGAACTAGAAATAGTAAATCCGCGTTCGCTATATATAGGAACTTATCTACGGAGGATTAAGAGAATTAGGCCTAAAATACTAATTAGAGTAGTAGCGAGCTATAGTAAAAACGATCTAAAAGTAAGAGCTATAAGTATATTACGAGTAAACTAGATAATAAGAACTATAAGTCGCTCGCTAAATATAAGATTATTAAATTTAAACTAAGACTAGCTACTATTAACTAGTAGCCTACTGCGGTTCTAATAGGGGTTCTAAAAAGCTAAGAATACTTAGAATATAGAATAAAGAGAAAAGAAGAATATCGAATAAGTAGGAAAGTAGGAAGATATTAACGACGAGCCTTTAGGCGACTCGAGAAGATTAGATACCTTACTACTTTATCTATACTCTTTACGACTTTTCTTCTACGATTAGATACTTTTAAGAAGCGATTTGCCTCTCTATCTACTACCCGTCGCATTATTAAAGACCTCTAGTATAACGATTCCTCCTTTTATCTATAATAATAAGATACCTATACCTTTTAGCCTTTATCTTAACTATCCGCTACTTAAATCTTATAACTTTAAGATTAGAACGAATTAGAAAGTCGAGCGTATAAGGCTTAATATTAGGAAGTAACGTGTCGAGAGGTTTACCTTACTATTAGGTTAGAAATTAGCGTCTTCTAGATATAGGACAAGGTCTCGGCGTCGTCTATAGGTCTTTTAGGCGTCTCTAGCATCGGGGAGACGATATAATATAAGGGCGGATATCGTATAACACCGCTGCCCTTACTAGAACTAGTATACGTATAATAAGCTACTAACTTTAGTATATATAGGTTTAGGTCTATACTACTAGTAAACGCAGCGCTACGTTTAAGAAGTACCTTCTAAACTACTTTAAGAACCTTATTAAGGACAATAAACTTCTTAAGGCTATACGATCGAAGTTCTAAAGTAATTAAGAACGCGAGAAGTTTATTAAGGATAATACTACTACTAAAGGAATAGAAGGCAACGACTTAGTAAATAATAGCGATAAACGCGTAATTAGCGCGTCTTACGCGCTAGTTTACTTAGCTAACTCTAGCGCGTATTACGATAATAATACTACTAATCGCTAGAGTTACGATAGCTATATAGCCTATACTAATATTTATATTATTAACTACTACCTAAAAGCTAGATTTAAACCTACGCGAATCGCTTAGGATAAAATAGTAAAGGCTAGGTTAAGCCTATACCTAGTTATCGCGTACGGAATAGTATACCTTAATATAGGGCTAGCTATTATTAAACTCGAGAATATAGCCTATATTCCTTACTTTTATACGAACGTAGTTTCTTACGTAGTCCTTAAAAGAACGAGTTTATAGTAGTATAGTAGATATAATACTATATATAAATAGACTAATAAACTCGCTAGTAAGTTATCTATAGTTTATAAACTATAATTAAGAGCCGGTAGAATACTATATTTTAATATAGTAATACCTCCTACTAAATAGTACGAACTAGCTACGCGACTAGTTATTAAAGGTAGCGGCTCTACTACGATCCTAGAATAGAGATACGTAGCGTACTTTACGCTATATAATTTAGTAAATTTTACGCTAAATAACGAGCCTCTAAGCAATTTACGTAGGATAGCGGTACGAACGACTAGATTAAGGCCGCTATAAAAGCTAAACTAGAGGTAGTAGTATATAATTCTTAGCTACTCTAGTAAAGAAAGATTAAAGAACTTTATTAAGAACGTTAATAGTACTAAGATAACTAGTAATAACGACTAACTTAACTCTTTATATATCGAAGACTACGAGGTTTACGCGCTTAGTAAATCTACGAGAGTATATTTACGCGTATAGCGAGTATAGGAATATACGCTATTCGGTTATTTAAGTTAATTTAACTATAGATACGA
The DNA here is from genome assembly GCA_022702355.1 of Cercospora zeina. Lineage (NCBI taxonomy): Eukaryota > Fungi > Ascomycota > Dothideomycetes > Mycosphaerellales > Mycosphaerellaceae > Cercospora > Cercospora zeina. The sequence goes on along the minus strand of JAKLWX010000002.1, from coordinate 1,604,756 downwards.
TTTACTTTAACCTAGTATACGATAGATCGCGCTATATACTTTATTTAGCTAATATATTAATAGCTCTATAGTTTGCTACTACTACTAAGAGTAAGTTAGCTAAGACCCTAACTAACTTCCTACTAGATATAGTACGGTTCGCGAATACTATAGATCGAGTAGTTACTCGATTTACTAGCGATATAGACTCCGCGTTTTAGACTCCTTAATAGAAGGTTATAAAGTACTTCGCTACTATACTCTATAATTAAGCTATTAAATAGATACTAGCTACTAAAGAAGGTTATTACTAGGATCTAGTAGAAGCTTATAGAAAGCGATTACTAGATACTATAAGGTATTTAGCGATATAGTTAAACCTTAGCTCTAAGTTATAGCTAGAATATATAAGGACTATAGTTTACCTACTAAATCGACTACTAGTACCTAGCAATAGAGGCGGCAAAACGCTAATTAAGATAGTAATAGGCCGTAAACCTAATCTTAGTAACCTTTAAATATACGGCTATAAAGCGTACGCGTATAAAGTAGGTATTTATTTACCTAATTAAGTAGATAAAATAGCTATAAGGGCATATATTAGATACTACGTTAGGTACGTTAGAAGTAACGTATACCGTATCTAGATACCTTTACTTAGCCGCGTAATAAATACGAGTTACGTACGGTTTAATAAACGTAGCTTCTACCGTCTAGGTAACCTTAATTAAGCTACGGTTACGCCGGAGATTATAAACGATATTAAGTTACTATATAAATCCGTAGAGATAGCGATATAGCGAGAGATATTTAACTTATAGCGCTCGTAACTACTAATACTACTAACTACGCTAGTATAGCGATTACTTACGAACGAACTATTTAACTATAAGAACGAGGATATCGTTACCTCTAATTACGTACCTAAGTAGATAATTACGTCTAATTACGAGCCTAAGCGAATAGTTATAACTAATTAGAACGCTAGGAACGATACTAAATTCTCGGTACTAGCGTTACGACTAGAGTTAGCGCTTAATATATAGCGACTAGCTTAGTAAGCTCTTAAGCTAGGCGATTAGGATCTAATTACTCTAAATATAGCTAACCCGCTACTAAATTAGGAGCTAGGCTATCGTAATAGTCTCTCTAAAGGAATAGAATTAACCGTTAAGGAAGTTATCGAGCTAGTTATAACTAATAACTACGAACTCTATAGCTATACGCGTAAACGTTAGCGCCTTAACGACTATAAAATAATTATAGAGGAACTAGTATTTCTATTTAAATTAACGACTAATAATACGGCTAAGTAGTTAACTAGAGTTATAGACTCTAATTAACTACTACGAAGCCGGTATTTAGCTAAAGAACTAATATCTATCGCTTAATAGGTAGGACAGCTATTAGAAGCTAGTTATAGCGCCTTCTAGCTAAATACGTAGTTACTTAAGAATACGAATATAAGGTAGATTTATACTAGACTTAATTACGTTACGATCGTAGAACTTTTACTTAGAGGAATAACTATTTAGGACTAGCTAAAACTATATAGAACGATTAACGCTATAGTATTTACTACTATAATCGCTTTTAAGGAAGTAAATAAGCGCCCTTACTAAAAGGACTTACTACTAGAACTGCGTAACTAGCGTTAAATAATAAAATACCCTCGATACTATAAATTTAAGGCTGCCGCTACTAGAGAACTTAATAAGCAATTTACGACTAGAACCTTTAAATAGACTAATATTAAGTTAATTAGCGAATAAGAACGATACCTACTACTAGTTTTACCTCTTTAATAGGTATTTAAATATAAGTTTAATAAGAATAGCTATTACGTTCGTAATAAGGCACGCCTTATAGTACGCGGTAATCTTTAGTCTACGCCTTTTAATACGTACGTAGCTATCGTAGTAGTATTTATATTCCGATTCTGCTACGCGCTAGTAGCCGCCTTTAACCTTAAGATTAAATAACTTAACGTTATTAACGCCTTCCTTAACGCTAAACTACTATATACGATGTTTATATAGCTACCTAAAGGATTTAGACGAACTAGTAAGGTACTAAGGTTATACTATATATTATATAGTCTTAAGGAATCGCTAATACTATAGTAGAACGACTTTAGCTAAACTCTCGAGGAACTCGGTCTATAGCTAGTTCTAGACTATCCGTATTTATACTTTAATAAACACCTAATTATCTTCTTTTATATAAATATAAAGGTTAGTATATAGCAATATATTAAGCGCCCCTAACTATATCCGTTAGAGATATTAAGAGACTAATTCTTACCGATTCCTCTATATACGTTTAGCGTGCTTTTGTCTTACGCCGAGCATATGCAGCATAAGCTAGATACTTCGGCGTCTAACTTAGACGCCCTCTAAGCTATTAGCTCCCTAAGCTATCGCTCTTATAATTATCTCCTCTTCTCTATAGAGCTACTTTAGCTCGTAGGAGAGTCTATATTAATATAGTAGCCGGCCGCTTGCGTTCTTATTACGTTACGGTTACGTTACTCTACTACCTTATAGTCGTATACGATTTTTAGCGGTACTATAGTAACGTACTAGATCTTAAGGGACTTTTATATTATAGACTTTATATAGGCCGCGTATTAATTACGGAGTAGGTATAGGCTATAAGTTCGCGCCTAATTACGTTAATACTTATTCTAGTATACTATCTTTAGATAAGCGCCCCGCTCCTACCTCGTACTATCTATATATCTTCCTAGCCTTTTTCTAGTACTCGTTCTATAAGTATTATACCTCCTAAGAAGAACTCCGCTCTTATAATCTTAGCCGATCCCTATACTATTACCGACCTCCTCGCTACTAAGAACGACGACTATTATTATTATCTCTTATATTTAGTAACGAGTAAGTCTAGCGTTCTATATACGTATTAGCTACGAGTTCCTTGCTAATATAGTACGTATAGCTAGCGTTCGGCCGTATAATAAGGTTATAAAATTAAGTAAGAAGAAGAATTACTAGCGCTATAATAATAATAACTACTCCTATAACCGCTATACCGACTTAGATATTATTACGTAGTTAAAGCGCTTACGCTTCTACCTCGCTAAGCTAGCTAAGGGTAGGCCGGCCGTACGCGCTAAGTAGCTCTGCTACTACTTTACTAATCTATAGGCCCTAATCGCTAATAGCCTTAAGGTCTTATAGTCTAATAAGAGCAAGTCGGCTAGAGTCTTTAAGACCTTAAAGAAGGGCGGAGCTAGCGCGCTACTAGCTAGTAGCGGTCCTTCTGCTACTAAGCTACTTATAGCTAGTAAGTAGATCGCTCTATTCTTTAAGCTCTTTAAGCTTAAGTACGAGGTATATCTTATAAGTTATATACTCCTTATATATATTACTAATATTCTTCGTAGTATCTACGCCTACTTAGTACCTCGAAGGAGGCCCTCGATATAGTAGTTTATACTATCTACGCCGACTACCTCGCTAGCTAAATAGAGGAGGTCTCTAACGACGAGGCCTTTATAGTAGAGAAAAAGAAGAAGAAGAAGAAAAATAATAAGAAGGAGGATAGTACCGAGGTTAACGAAAGTATAGAGGAGTAAGCTAGCGTATCGCGCGCTCTCTTTATACTCTCTCCTCGCGCCTTTTCTATACTACTTATATAGTCTACTACCTTATTTTATACTTCTATTCTACGCTAGCGCTACGGCCTATTTACGCTACGTCTACGAGCGCTATAAATAAATAATTTCTCTCTACTTTATATCCTCTATTTCTTTTAGTAATTTTCGTAACGTAATATTTTATCGTAGCCTTAGCGCTTAGTATATACTCGTCGTAAGTTATAGTAGTTGCGACAGTTAATTAGTAGCGTAGTAGCTATAATAGTCGACTTTATAGCTTACGTAAGCTTCTCTTACTCTACTCTTACGCCTTAAATTCCTCGAGCGCTTTATATTTCCCGATATATTTAATTAGTTCCTACGTATCGTATTCTTCTAGCTAGCCTTTCTACTAGACTAGCTACTTCCTCTTACTCTTCTTAACTCGAGTTTCTAGTACTTTCTCGACTATCTACTCGCCCTTATTATCTACGAGAGGCAAGCTAGTCTCTTAAGATTCGTCGCTATACTAGGGTTCTAGGAGGAATACGTAGAAGATATTATAGATACGTAATTCTATTAGAAGGGCTAGGCGGTACGCCTACTTCCTAACTACGTCGATTACTTTAAATAGTCTAGCGAACTTATCTACTAGCTTCTTTAATAGTACCTTTAGTTTTAGGTTCTTCGTAAATAGAAGAACTATATTACTAACCTTATATTCCTTTAGCTAATACTTCTAGTTATAATACTTAGTCTACGACTCGCTTACTTCCTACTAGCGCTTTATTAACTCCTTATAGTTCCGCTTTAACCTTTCTATAGCGTCCTTTACTACTAGTACTTCTCCTCGTAGAATTACGCTTTAAGATTCGGTTACGTCCCTCTTATAAGTCTTCGTCGTTAAGTCCGGGTCGAACTCGTAGATAATATAGAATAGCGATATCTTTAGTATCGTATTTAGGCTATTATTATACGCGAATTCTATAGAGGCTAGTATAGACGCCTAGTCGTCTTAGTTCTTTTTATAATAGATACGTAGGTACTACTTAAGCGTCTAGTTTACGCGTTTAGTCTAGCCGTCCGTTTGCGGGTAAAATACTATACTTAGCCTACGTTTTACGTATAACTTAAAATAGAAGTCTAACTAGAACTAGCTAGTAAATATAGACCCTCTATTAGAGATAATACTATTAGGTATACCTCGAAGTCGTATAACTTTATTAAGTAGAATATCCGTAAGCTCTACGCTTATATAGCGCTTTATTATCTAAATAAAAGTTACTATCTTAGAATAGCGGTCGATAATTATAAGGATCGCGTTAAATATATAACTATTACGCTTACTCGGTAGAAGGTCTATAATAAAGTCTATAGATAGATCTTTCTATAGCCGTTCTAGTAGAGGAAGCGTAACTATCTCGCTATAGGGATAGTAGCGCCTTGCTTTTGCCTTCTAATAGCTACTATATAATTCGATATATTACCTAACGTCCTCGTTAACCTCTAGCTACTAGTACTTTCTCTTAACGAGTTCTATAGTCTTATCCTTACTAAAATAGCTAGCTAGGAAGTCGTCGTAGTATATACGAATTACTTACGTTTATAATATAAGATCGTAGGGAAGGTATAATACCTCTTCGCGATATATATACCTATCTCGGATAGTATACTTATCGCTTTTGCCTTTATTACTCTCTACCTACGTATATAGCTCCTTCGCTATTAGGTCTAGCTAGACTAGCGCAGCTGCGTACCCGATTACTAGGTCTAAGGTATTAGCGTATAGCCGTTCCTTCGTAATAATAGCGCTAGCGACCTATATTAGTAGCGCGAATCTATACGGACCCGGCTCGTAGCGTTCGGGGCTAGTAGGCTACGTCCTACTAGCTACTTTCGTTACCGCTCTCTAGTTTATTATATACTAGTAGTTATAGGCAGCCTTAATACGGTTTATAACCGGTCCGCCTACTTAGAGGTCGCTCTAAACTTAAAGTTTCTACTATAGCGATAGTAATAGGTTGTTTATTACCTATATATCTTTTACGTAATCGCTACGCCTCGATAGCGCGTTAGCTACGTTTAGCTTGCCTACTATATAACTAATTATAAAGTTATATAGGGCTAAGAACGTAGCCTACCTAGCCTATCGGCCCGTTAACTACTTTATATCTATAAAGGCCTTTAGGTTACCGTAGTCGACTAGTACCTCTACCTTATACGTAGCGCCTTCGAGGTAAGGCCTTTATACCTTAAAGAATTCTACTACTATAAGGAGTTCCTTATTATAGACCTCGTAGTTATACTCGGTATTAATTATCTTCTACGAAAAGAACGTAATTAGGTACTATTCTAACTCGAATAGCTAGCTTAGAATACTAGCGATAGCAAAGTTAAACGTATCGGTCTCGACTTATAGGTATAACGTAGAGTTAAAGTATCTAAGGAGCAGTATAGTCTAGAAGCGTTCTTTTAACTTTAGGAAAGCCTACTCCTCGGCTTCGCTCTAACTAATAGGCCCCGGCTTTCTACTATTCTTCGCGCTCTTTAAGAGTATAGTTAGTAGTACTACGACCCTTAAATATCTAAAGATAAAGTAGTAGTAGAAGTTCGCGAACTTAAGAAACGATTAAACCTTTATTAGAGTAGTTAGCCTTAGCTACGAGGCGATTACGGCTACCCTACTAGAGTCTATCGCTACGCCTTTAGTTATAACTATAAACCTAAGGAAGTTAACTTATTTCTAGAAGAACTTATACTTAGCGCGTTATACGTAAAGTCCGAATTTATAGAGCCTCTTAAGTATAGCGTATACGTCTCGCACGTAGTCCTCGCGAGTCTTACTATAGATTAGGATATTATCTAGGTATACTACGTAACTTATATCTACTAGCCCTACTAGCGCGTAGTTAATATACGCCTAGAACGTTACTAAGGCGTTCGTTAAACTAAAGGGCATTACCTAGTATTAGTAGTAACTATATCGCGTACGGAACGTAGTCTTCTAGCGGTTACTTAGTTTAATACGAATACGATAATACGTATTCGTAAGATCTAGCGATATAAACTACGTAGCTCCTTAAGTCTATCTATCGTTTTACTAATAAGAGGGAGCGGGTACCGATTCTTAATCGTAATCTCGTTTAGCCTATAGTAGTCTATATATAACTATAGCTTACTATTCTTCTTTAGTACGAATAGGATAAGCGTACCTACCTCGCTATTAGAACGCTCGATCTAATTATACTCGAGCCTAGTCTTTAGGTACTCCTTAAGCTCTTCGAGCTCTCTACCTAACTAGTAGTATAGAGGCCTAAAGGGTAGTATAGTGCCCGGCTTTAGGTCGATCGTATACTTAGCGCTATCGATAGGTTTACTTCGTATTTCCTTTATTAGGTTAAGGACGTCGTCGAACTAATAGAACTCCTTTAGTATTAGAGTAGGCTTCTCGCCTATCCTACTTAGGCTAACTATAAATATAGCGGGTGCCTTCTAGAGGTCTTTAAGGAATCGATATTACTAGTATTCGTAGGAGGGTTAACTAGCGAAAGCGTAAGAAAGTTATTAAAAAGAAGAGAGGTAGACGCCGTATCTCGGCTAGAGAAGTATTACTCGGCGAACTAGCTAGGCTTATTAGTAGGAAGTTAAGCTATTATAAATACGTAGAGGAGCGAGAGAAAAGCGGTCGATTAAGCTACGATTAACGTACGTAGTAGTATCCTTTATACGTATAATACGAAAATTTATTAGGAGATATAAAAAAGGAAGGCGATAATAATAGGCTAATAAAGCGCGACTACTAATAAGTTCTAAGGAGGTAGAGGTAGTAGTATTACTAATAGTTTAGTAAGAGTATATAGGTTAGCTAAGGCGAACGTTAGGCTCGCTAGCGCGCTAGCTACGGCTTTACTTGCGCCGCATATATTAATTCTAAGCTTCTAAGTATAGTAACGTATACTAGGCTCTTTATAGTCGGCAATTATAGTCGGCAACCTAGTATTATATACCTATATTATTATTCCCTTCTTTGTCCTAGCTAGTAAACTAGTAGCGTAGATAACTATATAGGTATATATCCTTCGCTTATAAGGTAACGCGCTTCGCGTAGATCGCTAGAAGGTTAGAAATCTTAAACTCTATAACGAGAAATACCTCTACTACTTCCTATAAGTATTTAAGTGCTACCGCCTAAATTCTAATAATATCGCTACTATCTCTATCTATTATAATCTTACGGATAACGCGCTAAAAAGGGACCCTCCGAATATATAAAGCTATCGTTCGCTAAAGCTTATAAATCTCTTATAAGGCTGCCGTCCCTAGTATTAACTACCTTTTTAAGATATTAGACTTACTAGCTCTCGTTCGTTACTATATTATTCTTATAGCTATCGCTTTTTTCTATAAAACTACTACCTTCCTACGAGACTCGTCGTCTAGTACCGTAGCCTTTAGTAGCCGTATTCGCCGCTACTTAGTAGCCTTATTTCCTACGCGTAGAGGTAGTACTAATAGCGGTATATTAGTATCTATATTACGATATACTCGTAGAGGAGAGCTCGAGTTAAACTCTATATCTAAGTCCGCTTAGGAAATAAGAGAAGGCATCGAGTAGTATAGATAGAGATATCGAAGAGTTAGAAGAAGCGGATAGATAGAGGTATAAGAGAGAAGAGCTAGAGTAGATAGGAGTACTAGAAAATCGTATACGACCGCCAGAATACGCGGGACTATAGGAAGGGAGTTAAAGTTTAATAGCGCTATATAGTAGAACTATATCGTATTCTACTACTATATTAGGACACCTCTACCGATCTTTACCTAGTAGAAGTTATAGTTACGCGAACGCTATAATCGCTTTCGCTACTCTATAGAATATAGTAATAGACGTAAATATTTACTATAGTATAGATTATATCTAGGTATTATATAGATAATATCGACTATAGTATATATATTTTATTATTCGAAGTTCTTTACGAATATATAAAAGACTATAGAAAGGAAAGAGCTAGACTTACTAGTACTCTATAGTATTACTAGTTAAGTAGTCGTAATATAGTAGTAGAATAGAAAAATAGACTCTCTAGCCTATCTTTATATCGAGGAACCGAGTCGTTATAATAGTAGAAGAGAAAAAATAATAATTAATACTACTTCGATACTAAGAAGAGAAGCGGTTATCGATAGTATAAGCTAAAAAGTAACTATTAGCGCTAAGGAGACTAGTAGTCGTCGATAGTATAAACTAAAAAGCAATCGTCCGTACTAAGAAAACGAGTAGTCGTCGATAATATAAGCTAAGAAGCAGCCGTCTACGCTAAGAAGATAAGTAGTCGTCGATAGTATAAGCTAAGAAGTAACTATTAGCAACGAGTAGACGAGTAGTCGTTAAGAGTATAAGTATATAGTAGTTACTCTTTTTAGCTAGCGATAGTAAGGTTAATCTAAGTAACGTATACGACGGCTTCTAGCTCTAGAGTACGTCTATAGCTATCGCTATTTATATATAGTCGTATATATTAGTATATGCTATATTAGGTAAGCGATATATTATATAATATCGCCGACTATAGTAGCCGACTATAGTATAAGAAGCTAAACTCTACGTATAGAGGTAACTTAGTAGCTAGGCGGGAATAGCTACGTACTAAGCTTCTAGCGCACCTAAAGCTAGAATTCGTCGCACTTAGCTCCTACTATAATAACTACTACCTTAACTGCTACTATACTTATATTACTACCGAATTTTAAGCGTATATTTACTATATATCTCGCGATACTTATCTCTTTCTAGTAACTAAACTTACGATAATAGCGCGATAAAAGCGACGTCTAATAAGTACTACGCCCTCTAATAGTCTATAGAAGCGTCCTCGCCTTATAAATAAGGATTTAGATAGTATAAGTACTTCTATACTTTAGATATAACTAGGTGCTATAAGGAAAGATATAGATACTTACTTACCTAATTCTTATACTCTTTACGAGCGTAGCTAGCGCGTAGATATATCGCCTAAGAGAGCTATAGTAGATAAGTAGCGCAAAGCTAGAAATAAGTCCTTTACTTAGTAGAAGAAGTTTTTAATCGGCTTTAATAATATATAGAGCTCCCTATTAAAGGAGTAGTAGTAGGAGAAAATTAAGGTCTAAAGAGAGGAGTACTATACTTAGTACGACTAGATAGCGTAAGTAATAATCTATATAGTCGGCTAATATAGTTAGTAGTACTAACGTATAATAGGGACGATAAGAAATATAAGCGCGCGCGGGATAGGCCTACTATATAAATAGCGAACTAGAATAAGGAAAGCTTCTATTTTAATATTAAGAAGGAGAAAGGCGCAGACGACCTATACTATAACTATAACTACTAGTATAATACTAATTAGTCTAAGTCGAGTCCGGAGGCACCCTACGTATTACTAGTAAGGTAGGCCGGTACTAGCTATAAAATAACTAACCTCCGCCTTTAAGTTACTACTAAGAGCAAGTAGGCCGTATAGAGGAGCTACGCCGTCTACGCCTTTTAGAATAAAGCTATTCGATAGTTTAAAAAGAAGGTATATATGCTTACGATACTACGCGCGTAATATAGGAGTTAAGCCGAGTTTATTATATACTTAATAAAGAAAAGGTCGAGTTCCTCGTAGTAAGAAATAGACCTTATCGAGAGGCTATAATCTAGGAATAAGAGGAGATACGTATTCTAAGTATCGAGAGCAGACGTAAGTAGCTCTTATTAAGAGTATATCGCTACTAGAACTAATAGCTTCTTTAGGACGCATTCGAGTACCTCCGATTAGACTAGAAGTATACTCTACGCTCTATAGAGCCTTATAGAGGGCTTATAAAATTAGTCCGCATATTAGTATCTATAGCAAAAGCAAAGGTAAATTAGTACTAACTACGCCTACCGACTATATACTAACTAGTAGTAGGAGCTAATAGTAGAAGGCCGTCTTCTAACTATAACGGAAATTTTTCTACCCTATTACTATATAGTATATCGTAACTATCTCTCCTAGAAGTCCTCTAAGTTTAATATAGCTAATCGCTTTACTTAGACTCTAGAAGTCCTAGATTAGCTTATCCCGTTAGGATACGATTAGAATAGTAATAGGTTCCGGAAGCTAGTTACGTCTAAAGTATAAGCTAAGCGAAATAGGCTAGCGTTCTAGTTATACGCTTATAAGTTTAATATAAAGAAGTTAGTATATAGAGAGCTTCTATAGGAAATATAGCTCGATTCTAAGTAGGAAGGAGGACTTAGCTTTTAGGATATCGTCGAGTAGCTTCTAGGTACGTCTACGAATAAGCTTACTATCTCTAAGACCTTTATACGTAAATTCTAGTCGCTAGAAATAGGGTTTATATAGAAGCTCTATAACTCCTCTTAGGCTAGTTAGAATACGGATAGCTAATTAGTGCTACTATATCTCGTAAGTTAAGATTAGTTATAGCCGCTAACGGTATATCGGTTTATAGTTTACGTCGTAGTACTAGCCGGCCCTCTTTAACTTATATTTCTTATCTCTACCTCTCGGTCTATAGTAGCTTGCCGAATATATAATTCTCCTTTATAATTCTTATAGATAGCTTAAGTCTTGCCTTTAATAGCTAAGTATATTTAATACTAGCCTTATTCTCTTATATAGCGGTTATACCTTCGGAGATATACTACTACTTTTTCTTTAGAGCTAGTACTAGATCTAGGAGCTCTAGCTATACCTTAAACTTCTAGCTCGCTATATTCTTTTTCCTCTTCTTACTCTTAGTATTATTTCTAGCCTTCTACTATATAGTATTATATCGCTTTACGTAGTCTTTAGGTAGTTTCTAAATTCTTTTTATAATAGGTTTATCTACTTAGGCTAAGTCTAACTCTGCTTTTTCGACTTAAGCTTTATTAACGCTACTAGCCTCTTACGCTAGTAAGATACTTGCCCTTAAAGGCGACTATAGCGTTACTATAATTAAATAGTACTTAGTACGTTTATTAGTCGCGACTATTATAAGCTCGATAAGAGTACTAGAGGTGCCCGTCTTTATAACGCTACTAGGATAGGCCGTCGGCCTATAATAGAGATACCTCGCTAGTACTTATACTAATAAAACTTAATCGCTCTTATAAATATTATTTACTTCTATTACTTCGCTAGCTTTTACTCTCTAGTTCTACGATTTCTTCTTAGTACTATATACTTTATATTATAGTATTACTAGTATATCCTATAACTCTAATACGACGTAGTAGTACTATACTTCCTTCTTCCTTAAGACGTATAAGTATATAGCTTCGCGAATAATAGACTAACTCTTAATCGTAGCCGTCTCTCGTCGACTCTAGTCTAATTAAGAAGGTAGTATAATAGCAGAGGAAGAGATACTATACGATTACGAATACCTCGAGTAGTCGAGCTAGTATACGAGATAGGATACTATCTCTAGCTAACCTTACTAAGCCGCTAGAGAATTCTAAGAACTAAGTCAAAACTAATAGCGTATAGATATAGTAGCGGGAGTATACCTAGTCGTTCGAGGGCTTTTACTACCGCCGTTAGTAGCTTAAAGAGGCGAGGTATTACGATAAGTATAGTAGAATATCTTCGAACTCTATAAAATAGAACTCGAATACGCGAACGTTATAGGCCTAGAGATTTTTCGTTAAAGGTATAAACTAGGAAACGTACGCCCTAAGAGTTATTTATAGGGGATATAATAGAGTTATTAAATACCTAGGACTAGGTAACGGAATAAAAGCTCTATAAAAGCACCTCGATTTAGTAGGCTACGAAGATACCTCCTAGAAGCGTTATAAAGGTTAGTATATAGTAATATATTAAGCGCCCCTAACTATACCCGTTAGAGATATTAAGAGACTAATTCTTACCGATTCCTCTATATACGTTTAGCGTACTTTTATCTTGCGCCGAGTATACGCGGCGTAAGCTAGATACTTTAGCGTCTAACTTAGACGCCCCCTAAGCTATTAGCTCCTTAAGCTATCGCTCTTATAATTATCTCCTCTCTTCTATAGAGCTGCCGTAGCTCGTAAGAGAGTCTATATTAATACAGTAGCCGGCCGCTTATATTCTTATTACGTTACGGTTACGTTGCTCTACTACCTTATAGTCGTATACGATTTTTAGTAGTACTATAGCAATATACTAGATCTTAAGGGACTTTTATATTATAGACCCTATATAGGCCGCGTATTAATTACGGGGTAGGTATAGGCTATAAGTTCGCGCCTAATTACGTTAATAGCCTACGAAGTCCTATTATATACCTCTACGCGGTCGTAGATAGAAATAGGTAGCTCCGGCTATGCTAGTAAAGTGTAAGGCAACCTCCGGGCGTAGTTTTTCGAGCGCACGGTAGGTTTAAAGTCTAGAAATCTATAGAAGTATAAACCGGGCGAACTCTAACGAATACTATAAACTAAAGCTAGCGCAGCTAGAACTAATATAAGATCTAGTACTAAGAGACTAGACTAGAATCTCTAGATAGTAAATTCTATCCTAGGCTTAGGGGCTAGAGTAGTAACCTAGTACTAAAATAAGCTAAAGAGAAGGAAGGAGTATACTATAATTAAAGCTTTAAAGTAAAGCAGAAAGAGTAGAGAGGAGCATAGGACAAAGTAGCTAAAACTCTAAAGAAAACGTCCTAGTCTAGATAGAAGGCAGGATAATAAGCTAAATAAGAGGCCTAGTATCCTCTTAAGAAGTACTCTAGGAAGAAAGGAAGATATACCTCTACGTACTAGTATATACCTCTAGTACTACTAGGTTTAACTACTTATTCTAAGGAATTAGGAACCTCGTCTATAGGGCCTATTTACCTACTAGGTCCTATAGTAGAATTATATAATAACTAGTAGAACTATAAGAATAGAGATATTTATCTAAGGTCTAGCTTTCCTAGATATCCTATAATAACCCTAAAGGCAGAGTATCTAATAAAAGCAACTCTTATTCTATATTTAAGGCTACCTATAATAGAAGGGCTAGTTTAGAATGCTACTACTTAATGCAATTTCTATAAATATAGGTTATATAACTTAGATACTAAGTAAGGTAGAAAGTTTAAGGTAAGAGTATAATATTAGAGAGGGCTCCTACTATAGACTAGTAGCACCCTTAGTGCAAGGTAAATAACAAGTAGCTAAAGATAAGAATAAGAGTATAAAGAGGAAAAGAGGAGGGAGTACTACTCTAAACCTAGCTTCTATAGTACCTTATAAAAGGAGGGCTAAGTAGAAATAATAAATAAATACTAAGAACCTAATCTATTAGTAATATAATCTAAAGGGAACTATACTATACTATAATATAACCTAAAAGATACTAACTCTAAGACCTACGCCTTTAAAGCTATAAGATAGATATAGGAAAAGAAGCAATACTACTACTAAGGCACCTAAAAATTATAATATAGCTGCTATTATTATCTAAAAGAAATGCATACCCCTAATATAAGAGCCTAGTAACCTCTTAGTTATATATAAAAAGAACGTAAGGAGTTTTTATAGCTAAGGGCTTGCCTTAAGATTTTCTTCTCTAGATAAATATATAGTATACGCTACGTACTCCCTAAGGAAGACAGATCGGCAAATAAATTTATCTATCTATCTAATTACGTTAATACTTATTCTAGTATACTATTTTTAGATAAGCGCCCCGCTCCTACCTTATACTATCTACGTATCTCCCTAGCCTTTTCCTAGTACCTATTCTATAAGTATTATACCTCCTAAGAAGATCTCTACTTCTATAATCTTAGCTAATCCCTATACTATTACTAACCTCTTCGCTATAGAAGACGACGACTATTATCGTTACCTCTTATATTTAGTAACGAGTAAGTCTAGCGTTCTACGTACGTATTAGCTACGAGTTCCTTACTAATATAGTATATATAGCCGGCGTTCGGCTATATAATAGGGTTATAAAATTAAGTAAGAAGAAGAATTACTAGCGCTATAATAATAATAACTACTTCTACGACCGCTATACCGATCTAGATATTATTACGTAGTCGAAGCGCTTACGCTTCTACCTTACTAAGCTAGCCGAGAGCAGGCCGGCCGTACGCGCTAAGTAGCTCTACTACTACTATACTAATCTATAGGCCCTAATTGCTAATAGCCTTAAGGTCCTATAGTTTAATAAGAGTAAGTCGGCTAGGGTCTTTAAGACTCTAAAGAAGAGTAGAGCTAGCGCGCTACTAGCTAGTAGCGGTCCTTCTACTACTAAGCTACTTATAGCTAGTAAGTAGATCGCCTTATCTTCTAAGCTCTTTAAGCTTAAGTACGAGGTATATCTTACGAGTTATATACTCCTCTTATACGTTATTAATATTCTTCGTAGCGTCTACGCCTACTCGGCGCCTCGAAAGAGGCGCTCGATATAGCGGTCTATACTACTTACGCTAACTACCTCGCTAGCTAAATAGAGAAGGTCTTTAACGACGAGGCCTTCGTAGTAGAGAAGAAGAAGGAGGATAATAATAAGAAGAATAAGAAGGATAAGAAGAAGGAGAGCGAAGGTATAGAGGAGTAAGCTAGCGCATCGCGTACTCTTCTTATACTCCTTCCTCGCGCTCTTCCTATACTACTTATATAGTTTACTACCTTATTTTATACTTCTATTCTACGCTAGCGCTATAGCCCGTTTACGCTACGCCTACGAGTAATATAAATAAATAATTCCTCTCTACTCTATATCCTCTATTCTCTTTAGTAGCTTTCGTAATATAACGTTTCGTCGTAGCCTTAGCGCTTAGCGCGTACTCGTCGTAAATTATAGTAGTCGCAACGGTTAATTAGTAGTATAGTAGCTATAGTAGTCGACTTTATAGCTTACGTAAGCTCCTCTTGCTCTACTCTTACGCCTTAAATTCCTCGAGTGCTTTATATTCTCTAATATATTCGATTAGTTCCTATATATTATATTCTTCTAGCTAGCCTTTCTACCGGACTAGCTACTTCCTCTTACTCTTCTCGACTTAGGTTTCTAGTACTTTCTCGACTATCTACTCGCTCTTATTATCTACGAGAGGCAAGCTAGTCTCCTAAGATTCGCTACTATACTAGAGTTCTAGGAGAAATACGTAGAAGATATTATAGATACGTAATCCTATTAGAAGAGCTAGGCGGTATACCTACTTCTCGACTACGTCGATTACTTTAAATAGTCTAGCGAACTTATCTACTAGCTTCTTTAATAGTACCTTTAGTTTTAGGTTCTTCGTAAATAGAGAATTATATTGCTAACCTTATATTCCTTTAGCTAATACTTCTAGTTATAATACTTAGCCTACGACTCGCTTACTTACTACTAGTGCTTTATTAACTCCTCGTAATTCTACTTTAACCTTTCTATAGCGTTCTTTACTACTAGTACTTCTTCTTATAGAATCGCGTCCTAAGATTTAGTTATATCTTTCTTATAGGTCTCTATCGTTAAGTTCGGGTCGAACTCGTAAATAACGTAGAATAGCGATATCTTTAGTATTATATTTAGGCTATTATTATACGCGAATTCTATAGAGGCTAGTATAGACGCCTAGTCGTCTTAGTTCTCTCTATAATAGATACGTAGGTACTACTTAAGCGTCTAGTTTACGCGTTTAGTCTAGCCGTCCGTTTACGAGTAAAATACTATACTTAGCCTACGTTTTACGTATACCTCGAAATAGAAGTCTAACTAGAACTAACTAGTAAATATAGACCCTCTATTAGAGATAATACTACTAGGTATACCTCGAAGTTATATAACTTTATTAAGTAGAATGTCTATAAGCTCTACGCTTATATAGCGCTTTGTCGTCCGAATAAAAGTTACTATCTTAGAATAGTAGTCGATAATTATAAGGATCGTATTAAATATACGACTATTACGCTTACTTAGTAGAAGGTCTATAATAAAGTCTATAGATAGATCTTTCTATAGCTATTCTAGTAGAGGAAGCGTAATAATCTCGCTATAGGGATAGTAGCGCCTCGCTTTCGCCTTTTAATAGCTACTATACGATTCGACGTATTACTTAACGTCCTCGTTAACCTCTAGCTACTAGTACTTTCTCTTAACGAGTTCTATAGTCTTATCCTTATTAAAATAGCTAGCTAGGAAGTCGTTATAGTATATACGAATTACTTATATTCGTAATATAAGGTCGTAGGGAAGGTATAATACCTCTTTATAATATATATACCTATCTCGGATAGTATACTTGTCGCTTTTACCTCTATAGCTCTCCGCCTACGTATATAGCTCCTTCGCTATTAGGTCTAGCTAGACTAGCGTAGCTACGTATCCGATTACTAGGTCTAAGGTATTAGTATATAGCCGTTCCTCCGTAATAATAGCGCTAGCGACTTATATTAGTAGCGCGAATCTATACGGACCTAGCTCGTAGCGTTCGGAGCTAGTAGGCTACGTCCTATTAGCCGCTTTCGTTACTACCCTCTAGTTTATTATATACTAGAGGTTATAGGCGGCCTTAATACGGTCTATAACCGGTCCGCCTACTCGGAGGTCGCTCTAAACTTAGAGTTTCCGCTATAGTAATAGTAATAGGTTATTTATCGCCTATATATCTTTTACGTAATCGCTACGCCTTAATAGCGCGTTAGCTACGTTTAGCTTACCCGCTCTATAACTAATTATAAAGTTATACGAGGCTAAGAACGTAGCCTACCTAGCCTATCGGCCTATTAACTACTTTATACTTATAAAGGCCTTTAGGTTAGCGTAGTCGACTAGCACCTCTACCTTATATATAGCGCCTTCGAGGTAAGGCATCTATACCTTAAAGGATTCTACTACTATAAGGAGTTCCTTATTATAAACCTCGTAGTTATACTTAGTATTAATTATCTTCTACGAAAAGAACGCGATTAGGTACTATTCTAACTCGAATAGCTAGCTTAGAATACTAGTAATAGCGAAGTTAAACGTATCGGTCTCGACTCGTAGGCGTAACGTAGAGTTAAAGTACTAAAGGAGTAGTATAGTCTAGAAGCGTTCTTTTAACTTTAGGAAAGCCTACTCCTTAGCTTCGCTCTAACTAATAGGCCCCGGCTTCCTACTATTCTTCGCGCTTTTTAAGAGTATAGTTAGTAGTACTATAACCCTTAAATATCCGAAGATAAAGTAGTAGTAGAAGTTCGCGAACCTAAGAAACGATTAAACTTCTATTAGAGTAGTTAGCCTCGGCTACGAGGTAATTACGGCTACTCTACTAGAGTCTATTACTACGCCTCTAGTCGTAACTATAAACCTAAGGAAGTTAACCTATTTCTAGAAGAACTTATACTTAGCGCGTTATACGTAGAGTTCGAATTTATAGAGCCTCTTAAGTATAGCGTATACGTCTCGTACGTAGTCCTCGCGAGTCTTACTATAGATTAGGATATTATCTAGGTATACTACGTAGCTTATATCTACTAGCCCTACTAGCGCGTAGTTAATATACGCCTAGAACGTTACTAGAGCGTTCGTTAAACTAAAAGGCATTACTCGGTATTAGTAGTAACCGTATCGCGTACGGAACGTAGTCTTCTAGCGGTCGCTTAGTTTAATACGAATACGATAATAGGCGTCTATAAGATCTAGCGACGTAAACTACGTAGCTCCTATATATAAAGGTTAGTATATAGTAATATATTAAGCGCCCCTAACTATACTCGTTAGAGATATTAAGAGACTAATTCTTGCCGATTCCTCTATATACGTTTAGCGTACTTTTATCTTACGCTAAGTATACGTAGCGTAAGCCGGATACTTTAGCGTCTAACTTAGACGCTCCCTAAGCTATTAGCTCCTTAAGCTATCGCTTTTATAATTATCTCCTCTTCTCTATAGAGCTGCCTTAGCTCGTAGGAGAGTCTATATTAATATAGTAGCTAGCCGCTTACGTTCTTATTATATTATAGTTGCGTTGCTCTACTACTTATAGTCGTACGCGATTTTTAGTAGTACTATAGTAATATACTAGATCTTAAGGGACTTTTATATTATAGACTCTATATAGGCCGCGCGTTAATTATAGAGTAGGTATAGGCTATAAGTTCGCGCCTAATTACGTTAATACTTATTCTAGTATACTATCTTTAAATAAGCGCCCTACTCCTACCTCGTACTATCTACGTATCTCCCTAGCCTTTTTCTAGTACCTATTCTATAAGTATTATACCTTCTAAGAAGATCTCTACCCCTATAATCTTAGCCGATCCTCGTACTATTACCGACCTCCCTACTATAAAGAACGACGACTATTATCGTTACCTCTTATATTTAGTAACGGGTAAGTCCGGCGTTCCGCGTATATATTAGCTACGAGTTCCTTACTAATATAGTACGTATAGCCGGCGTTCGGCCGTATAATAAGGTTCTAAAGTTAGATAAGAAGAAGAATTACTAGCGCTATAATAATAATAACTACTCCTACGACTACTATACTAACCTAGATATTATTACGTAGTGCCTACGAAGACCGATTACACGCCTTTATATAGCCGTAGGTAGAAATAAGTAGTTAAGCTCGTAACTCGACTATATTAGTAAAGTATACGATATAGTAGAGTAGAGTAGTAGAGTATAAAATCTAGTATAGTATCGCTAAGACTACTCCGAATAGAGAACTACTACTAAAATAGGTACGAAAACTATCTAACGACGACCTACCTATATTAGAAATAGATCTGCTCGATTATAAGTATACGAAAGAGCTATAGAACTCCTAGGCGTCGATAGGATACCTTTAGTATATAGGAGGAATTCTTAGCTAAGGGTATTTAGAGCTAAAAGGATAATAAGTTACTTAATATATAGCTCCTAAATCTAGAATATCTACCTCTTAAAGGTTTCGAGAAGAATTAGAGAGTAAACGTATTATTAAAGCTAGAAGCAAATACGTTATATACTTAAAAGAGCCTAGGTAGAAGAGCTAGAAGAATAGTATTAGTTAGTAAGTAATAGAGCTCGGAATAACGCTACGAAGCCTATAGAGGCCTATTAATTACTTAAGTACGAGTAGAAGGGTTTTACTCGAGATATAGCCTTACGAAGAAGAATATCTAGTTTAGTAGCTACTTAGAAGAGCTCGGAAACCTAAGAAGGCCTATATAAAGAAGTAGGTAATAAAGATATAAAGAGGCGAGCTAAAGGGAATACTTAGAATAAGAAGGAGAAAGGTATAAGGCGTAAGAGAGTAAGGAAGAGGCTATATATTAGTTAGTAGGTAGAAACGTAAGGGCACTACTACCTAGCTAGGAGTAGGAGCCTAAGTAAGTCTACGAGATATAGCTAGCTATAGCTAAAGAGATATAATATAGTAATATAAAGGGAGTTATTCTCCTAGAGTATAGTAAGTAATAGTAGTAACTAAGATACTATCTACTTAGCCCGAGAGGATAGATACGTATATTAGTTTTAGAAGAGAGGTAACTGCTCTTTAGTTCGCTAAAGCCTAAAAGAGTATAACTAAAGCTTAAGAAGCAAATAAGATATAAAGTATAAAGTAGGGATTTTAGCTTAGGATCCCTCTCTTAAAGCGAGGAGGTATATAGTAAGCTACTTATAGTAAAAGTCGAAGCCTATAAGTAGGAAAGCGTAGGTAGGCCTTATCTACCTACCTTATATAAGTTCGTAGGAACGTATATAATTATATACTATACTAAGGACCCGAGTAGGATATAGAAGCTAGTAAGATAAGTAAGAGAAAAAGTATAATAAGGATATATACTACTATAATTTCCTATACTAAGTAGTAGTATATACTAAGATAGTTATATAAACGAAGGTAAAGTAAGAATCCTTATAAACTACTTCCTCTTACTACTAGTTAAAGTAGACTTAGAAGATATCCTAAATATAGACCTCTTAGCCTAGTTCTAAATAGAAGATAAGGTATCTAAAGAAGAGGTCTTTATAATACTTAAAAAGATCCTAAGTAAGAAGGCTCTAGGCCTAGACTAGATCTAGAATATACTACTTAAGAAATATTAATAGGAGATTATACTATTCCTAGCTAAGCTCTTTATAGCCTATATTAGCTAAGTATACTACCTAAAGCTATTTAAATACTCTATTACTATAGTTATTAGGAAGCTATAGAAGCCTAACTATACTAAGCTAGAAGTATATAGGCTAATAGTACTTCTTAATACTCTAGCTAAAGTACTAGAAGTAGTAGTTATAAAAAGAATATCTAAAGTAATAGAAGAGAGAGGCCTACTACTAGAATTATAAATAAGTATAAGACTAGGAAGATCTACGATTATAGTACTTAACCTTATTACTAAATAAGTTAGGATAATCTAGAAAGCTAAGCCTAGAGTAGTAGCTTTAATACTCTACCTAGATATATTTAAGGCATTTAATAAAGTATCCTACTAGAGACTCCTTTATAATATTAGGATATAGGGCTATTTAGACTAGCTAATTAGGTTTATCTAGTTATTCCTCTAAGATAGAATAACTTACTTTAAACTAAGAGAATTTATAGACTAGAAGAGAAAGCAAGACACTAGAATCCCCTAAGGATTAATACTATTACTAATCCTATTCTTATTCTTTATATCTATACTTCTCCTATTACTTTAAGAAAGTAATACTATAGTAATAGGGTTTATTAATAATTCTAATATCCTTATATATAGTATATCTATAAAGGAGAACTATAAATAACTAAAGAAAGCCTATAATAAATATATAGAGTAAGTAATAAGACATAGAGTAGCCTTTATACTATAGAAGTATTAGCTTATCTATTTTATAAAAGGAAGGAACTATAACCTCTAAGCTATAGTTTAGATCTTTAGCTTTAGAAGTAAACCTATCCTATCCCTAAGACTATTAAGAGTTTAAGTAGATACTAAACTTAAGTAGGGCCTATATATTAAGAAGGTAGCTAAGAAAGGTATATACTAGATCTAGTCCCTATAGAGGCTATATAAGTCTACCTAAGGAGTATTATTTAAGAAAGCAAGATATATCTATACTATAGTTATTAGGCTAGCTCTAGTATATAGATACTAAACCTAGTTTAACCTAAAAGGAACAAGCGAATATAATAAAGGCCTTACTAAACTAATTAAGCAAGTCTAGAACTAAGCTCTAAGGAATATTATAGGTATATATAAGTTAGTTATAGCTATAGTCCTTTAAAGGGAAGCAAGCATCTCTTTAATCTAGCTCTATACTTAAGACCTTACTAAATAATATATAGAGAATAAAGTAGACAACCTAACCTACTAGTATATTAAGCAAGTATATAGAGGAATTACTTAAAAAGAATAAAGGATAAGAAAAAGAGGGAACTAGTATAGTAGGTAATATAAGATAAGAGTATAGGAAATTTAGGAGATAACTCTAAGCTAGAGGCTACCTTAGATAAGGATTAGAGTTAAGAACTAGTAGGAGCTTACTAGATAGGACTAAGAATAAGAGAAGGTTAGATAAAAGAGGGGTATAATAAGGGAGTAACTAGTAGTATAGGCTATAGTAGGATAATTTAGAGCTAAAGAGATTTATAAGGAGGCCCTAAGGCCTATAAGTACGATAATTACTCTAATTAGGATAGAACATATTAGACTTAGAGCATACCTAATAAAGAGGAGAGTCCTAGGAGTTATCCTAATATACCTATATAACTAAGGTATTTAGGATACTAAGTATATTTATATATCCTACTAAAACTATTAGAGTAATAGATATTAGCTATTTATAGTAGTAGGAACTAGCTTATAAGAAGATATATACTTAATACTAAGAGGCCTTAATACTATAGCTAAGTAGCTAATCTAAGAGGGATTATTAAACTAGTTCTCCCTAGCTAGAGAAGAGATTAATAAGAGAGAACGAAGCTATAAAGGAATAAGGAGATAAAGAGGAGTCTAAGAGGGAGAGCAAGGTAATAAGAGAGCCTAATTTTGCTTAAAGAAAGGTAAGATAGAAGAAGTAACTACTAACTATAAATATAAAAAGGAAGATAAGAGGTTTTTTATAGAATTTTCCCTTTTATATAATACTAGAGCAAAGCTACTTACTCTAGATAAAGAGGTAGACTAGCAATAAGATTAATCTATCTATTATTACGTAGTCGAAGCGCTTGCGCTTCTACCTCGCTAAGCTAGCTAAGGATAGGCCGGCCGTACGCGCCGAGTAGCTCTACTACTACTATACTAATCTATAGGCCCTAATCGCTAATAGCCTTAAGGTCCTATAGTCTAATAAGAGTAAGTCGGCTAGGGTCTTTAAGACCTTAAAGAAGAGTAGAGTTAACGCGTTATCGGCTAGTAGCGGTCCTTCTACTACTAAGCTACTTATAGCTAGCAAGTAGATCGCCTTATCCTCTAGGCTCTTTAAGCTTAAGTACGAGGTATATCTTATAAGTTATATACTCCTCGTACGCGTTACTAATATTCTTCGTAGCGTCTACGCCTACTTAGCGCCTTAAAAGAGGCGCTCGACACGGCGGTTTATACTACCTACGCCGACTACCTCGCTAGCTAGATAGAGGAGGTCTCTAACGACGAGGCCTCTATAGTAGAGAAGAAGAAGGAGGATAATAATAAGAATAAGAAGAATAAGAAGGAGAAGGACGAGAGTATAGAGAAGTAAGCTAGCGTATCGCGCGCTCTCCTTATACTCTCTTCTCGCGCTTCTTCTACGCTACTTATATAGTCCGCCGCCCTATTCTATACTTCTATTCTACGCCGGCGCTACGGCCTATTTACGTAGCGCCTATAGGCGCTATAAATAATTTCTCTCTACTTTATATCCTCTATTCCTTTTAGTAATTTTCGTAATATAATATTTCGTTACGGCCTTAGCGCTTAGCGCGTACTCGTCGTAAGTTATAGTAGTCGCGACGGTTAATTAGTAGCGTAGTAGCTACGATAGTCGACTTTGTAGCTTATATAAGCTCCTCTTACTCTACTCTTACGCCTTAAATTCCTTAAGCGCTTTATATTCCTCGATATATTCGATTAGTTCCTATATATTATATTCTTCTAGCTAGCCTTTCTACTAGACTAGCTACTTCCTCTTACTTTTCTCGACTTAGGTTTCTAGTACTTTCTCGATTATTTACTCGCCTTTATTATCTACGAGAGGCAAGCTAGTCTCCTAAGATTCGCTACTATACTAGAGTTCTAGGAGGGATACGTAGAAGATATTATAGATATATAATCCTATTAGAAGAGCTAGGCGGTACGCCTACTTCCCGACTACGTCGATTACTTTAAATAGTCTAGCGAACTTATCCGCTAGCTTCTTTAATAGTACCTTTAGTTTTAGGTTCTTCGTAGATAGAAGGACTATATCGCCGACTTTATATTCCTTTAGCTAATACTTCTAGTTATAATACTTAGCCTACGGCTCGCTTACTTACTACTAGCGCTTTATTAACTCCTCGTAATTCTACTTTAATCTTTCTATAGCGTCCTTTACTACTAGTACTTCTCCTTATAGAATCGCGTCTCGAGATTTAGTTACGTCCCTCTTATAAGTCTCTATTATTAGGTTCGGGTCGAACTTATAGATAATATAGAATAGCAATATCTTTAGTATTGTATTTAGGCTATTATTATACGCGAATTCTATAGAGGCTAGTATAGACGCCTAGTCGTCTTAGTTCTTCTCGTAATAGATATATAGGTACTACTTAAGCGTCTAGTTTACGCGTTTAGTCTAGCCGTCCGTTTACGAGTAAAATACTATACTTAGCCTACGTTTTATATATACCTCGAAATAGAAGTCTAACTAGAACTAGCTAGTAAATATAGACCCTTTATTAGAGATAATAGATAGATAGATAAGTCTTATACGCTAGTCTACCTCTTTATATAGAGTAAGTAGCACGCCCTATATGTTTCGTAGGTAGAAAAGCCCTTATATAAAGTACTCTAGTATAAAAACCTCCTTATATCTATATGTTTTATAGTAAGCTCTATATAGCTTGCCGCTTCTATAGTATCTAAGCTCCGTAGGACGATAAACGTTGTCTTAATAGTCTAATATTCCCTTATTATATATTCCTTTATAGTATCTACGTCTTTAGTACTTAGAGAGCCTATCCTCTTATCTACTAGCTTAGGGGCTCTAGCCTATATATATAGCCTTTGCCTCTATACTAGTACCTATATTAATCTATATCTAACTCTTTCTTACTAGTTCCTAGAGTAGGTATCTCTCTATATAAATCCTACTTAGATTTTACTTTACTTAGTATCTAGTTATATAACCTATATCTAGAGAAATTCTAGTTTCCTAGAGTATCTAGAATAGTAGTATCTTTATAGGCAGCCCTAAGTATAGTATAGAGATAGCTTATATTAGATACTCTACCTTTAGACTTAAAGTTTTAGAGGGCTCTAGAGCAGGAGGACTAATCCTACCTTAGAGTCTCCTATTTAGATAAAGGCTTCTAGTAGCTATTTATTCTAGTATCTCTAGAGGTATTACTATTCCTTTACTTCTATTCCTCCCGTCCTTACTCTTTTATATTAAAGCTTCCCCTTAGATATACTTAGCTCCTTCTCTTTAGCTTATAGTAAGGCTAGGTTACTACTCTAGCCTCTAGGCCTATAAGGTAGTATATAATTATATACGTTCCTACGAACCTATATAAGGCAGGTAGATAAGGCCTACCTACGCTTTCCTACTTATAGGCTTCGACTTTTACTATAAGTAGCTTACTATATACCTTCTTACTTTAAAGGAGGGATTCTAGGCTAAAATCCCTACTCTATACTTTATATCCTATTTGCTCCTTAAGCTTTAGTTATACTCTTTTAGGCTCTAGCGAACTAAAGAGTAGTTGCCTCTCTTCTAAAACCGATATACGTATCTATCCTCTCGAGCTAAGTAGATAGTATCTTAGTCGGTACTATTACTTATTATACTTTAGAAGAATAACTCCCTTCGCGTTACTATACTATATCTCTTTAGCTATAGCTAGCTATATCTTATAGGCTTGCTTAAGCTCTTACTTCTAGCTAGGTAGTAGTGCCCTTACGTTTCTACCTACTAACTAATATATAGCCTCTTCCTCGCTTTCTTATATCTTATACCTTTCTTCTTCTTATTCTAAGTATCCTCTTTAGCTCGCCTCTTTATATCTCTATTACCTACTTCTCTATATAGGCCTTCTTAGGTTTCTAAGCTCTTTTAAGTAGCTACTAGACTAGGTATTCTTCTTCGTAAGGCTATACTTTAAGTAAAACCCTCCTACTTGCACTTAAGTAATTAATAGGCCCCTATAAGCTTCGTAGCGTTATTCTAAGCTCTTTTATCTACTAACTAATACTATCCTTTTAGCTCTTCTACTTAGGCTCTTCTAAGTATATAACGCATTTGCTTCTAGCTTTAATAATACGTTCGCTCTTTAATTCTTCTTAAAACCTTTAGAAGGTAGATATTCTAGATCTAGGAGCTATATATTAGGTAACTTATTATCCTTTTAGCTCTAAATACTCTTAGCTAAGAATTCCTCTTATATACTAGAGGTATCCTATCGATGCCTAGGAGTTCTACGGCTCTTTTATATACTTACGATCGAGCAGACCTATTTCTAATATAGGTAGGTCGTCGTCGAATAGTTTTCGTACTCGTTTTAGTAGTAGTCCTCTATTTAGAGTAGTCTTAGCGATACTATACTAGATTTCGCACTCTACTACTCTACTCTACTATACTATATACTTTGCTAGTATAGTCGAGTTGTAAGCTCGACTACCTATTTCTATCTACGGCTATATAGAGGCGTGCAATCGGTCTTCGTAAGCTAGAGATAATACTACTAGGTATACCTCGAAGTCGTATAACTTTATTAAGTAGAATATCCGTAAGCTCTATACTTATATAGCGCTTTATCGTCCGAACGAAAGTTACTATCTTAGAATAGTAGTCGATAATTATAAGGATCGCGTTAAATATATAACTATTACGCTTACTTAGTAGAAGGTCTATAATAAAGTCTATAGATAGATCTTTCTATAGCTATTCTAGTAGGGGAAGCGTAACTATCTTACTATAGAGATAGTAGCGCCTTACTTTTATCTTTTAATAGCTACTATACGATTCGACGTATTACTTAACGTCCTCGTTAACCTCTAGCTACTAGTACTTTCTCTTAACGAGTTCTATAGTCTTATTCTTACTAAAATAGCTAGCTAGAAAGTCGTCGTAGTATATACGAATTACTTACGTTTATAATATAGAGTCGTAGGGAAGGTATAATGCCTCTTTGCGATATATATACCTATCTCGGATAGTATACTTATCGCTTTTGCCTCTATTACTCTCCGCCTACGTATATAGCTCCTTCGCTATTAGGTCTAGCTAGACTAGTATAGCTACGTACCCGATTACTAGGTCTAAGGTATTAGCGTACGGCCGTTCCTCTATAATAATAGCGCTAGTAACCCGTATTAGTAGCGCGAATCTATATAGGCCCGGCTCGTATACGTCCTATTAGCTACTATCGTTACCGCCCTCTAGTTTATTATATACTAGTAGTTATAGGCGGCCTTAATATAGTTTATAACTAGTCCGCCTACTTAGAGGTCGCTCTAAACTTAAAGTTTCCGCTATAGCAATAGTAATAGGTTATTTATCGCCTACGTATCTTTTACGTAATCGCTACGCCTTAATAGCGCGTTAGCTACGTTTAGCTTACTCGCTCTATAACTAATTATAAAGTTATATAAGGCTAAGAACGTAGCCTACCTAGCCTATCGGCCCGTTAACTACTTTATATCTATAAAGGCCTTTAGGTTAGCGTAGTCGACTAGTACCTCTACCTTATACGTAGCGCCTTCGAGGTAAGGCCTCTATACCTTAAAGGATTCTACTACTACGAGGAGTTCCTTATTATAGACCTTATAGTTATACTTAGTATTAATTATCTTCTATAAGAAGAACGCGATTAAGTACTATTCCGACTCGAATAGCTAGCTTAGAATACTAGCGATAGCGAAGTTAGACGTATCGGTCTCGACTCGTAGGCGTAATATAGGGTTAAAGTACCTAAGAAGTAGCGTAGTCTAGAAGCGTTCTTTTAACTTTAGGAAAGCCTACTCCTCGACTTCGCTCTAACTAATAGGCCCTAGCTTCCTACTATTCTTCGCGCCTTTTAAGAGTATAGTTAGTAGTACTACGACCCTTAAATATCCGAAGATAAAGTAGTAGTAGAAGTTCGTAAACCTAAGGAACGATTAAACCTCTATTAGAGTAGTTAGCCTCGGCTACGAGGCGATTATAGCTACTCTACTAGAGTCTATCGCTACGCCTCTAGTTATAACTATAAACTTAAGGAAGTTAACTTATTTCTAGAAGAACTTGCACTTAGCGCGTTATACGTAGAGTCCGAATTTATAAAGCCTCTTAAGTATAGCGTATATATCTCGCACGTAGTTCTTACGAGTCTTACTATAAATTAGGATATTATCTAGGTATACTACGTAACTTATATCTACTAGCCCTACTAACGCGCGGTTAATATACGCCTAGAACGTTACTAGGGCGTTCGTTAAACTAAAGAGTATTACCTAGTATTAGTAGTAATCGTATCGCGTGCGGAACGTAGTCTTCTAGCGGTCGCTTAGTTTAATATAGATACGATAATACGCGTCTATAAGATCTAGCGACGTAAACTATATAGCTCCTATAAGTCTATTTAGTATTTCGCTAATAAGAGAGAGTAGGTACTAATTCTTAATCGTAATCTCGTTTAGCCTACGGTAGTCTATATATAACTATAGCTTACTATTCTTCTTTAGTATAAATAGAATAGGCGTACCTACCTCGCTATCGAAACGCTCGATCTAATTATACTCGAGCCTAGTTTTTAGGTACTTCTTAAGCTCTTTAAGCTCTCTACCTAACTAGTAGTATAGTAGCTTAAAGAATAGTATAGTGCCTAGCTTTAGGTTAATTATATACTTAGCGCTATCGATAGATATACTTTATATTTCCTTTATTAGGTTAAGGATATCGTCGAACTAATAGAACTCCTCTAGTATTAGAGTAGGCTCCTCGCCTATCCTACTTAGGCTAACTATAAATATAGTAGGTACCTTCTAGAGATCTTTAAGGAACTTATAGGCCTCTCGGACTTCGAATCGGCCGAAACGATCGTTACTATAACGCTATTTATCTATACTACTATCGATACTTATCTATTACGTACGTTACTATAGACGGCTAAGAATAATATTAGGATCTAGTATATTATATACGTAGAAGATCCCTCCGGTTACGCGCTCGATCTCTAAGGAGTCTACGAGCCTTATATATATATAGTACGTACTATAATAATAACCTAGTTTACTCGTAAAGGTAGTAGCCGGTAGTAAGGCCGCGTTCGGCCGTAAGAGCAACTTATACTAGAGTACGAAGGCTCGTAATACTATATTAATATCCGTAGTATTATCGAGAAGGAACTCGGCTAGCCTATAGCCCTTCTAAGACTTAACTTCTCCCTATACTCGTACTACTAGTACGTATTATATAGGTAGGTACCCTATACTATCTACTTTAGTAGTAGAGACTTACGTAATATCTCTATCGCTTCCGCTTTTTTTTAGCTTGCCTACGGCTACCTTACGGACTACCGGCTTATTACTATTCTTATTCTTATTTAGATAATCTAGACGGATATAGCCTACCTCGTTATAACTATAATACCTAGGTTACTAGTCCTTATCTTTACTTTTACGCTTATCTTAAGAGTTCTTCTCCTTCGAGTTAGACTTATAACTAGCTTTAGAGATATATACGTTACTATCGACCCTCTTACGCTTTAACTACTAGTATAACGCGTTCTTATTACGGTCGCGTAAGCCTATATCGCGTAGTATTAACCTTTCTACCTATTTAAGGCGTCGTACTAGGGCGACGAGGTCGGCGCGCTTCGCTAGGATAATATAGTTCTTAATAATATCCTTTCGTAGCGATAGCTTTAACTTTACGAGAAGCTAGCGAACTAACTACGTCTTAGTATAGTCGCCGAGCTATACCTTAAGATTGCCGAGGTCTATTACGAATTATCGTATACTTTAATTTTCGCCTTAGCGTATTATCTCGTACTTAACGGTTATAAGTAGCTAGTAGTTCGCTTAATCCCCGACGATATTATATAGGAACTTATAGAACTACGCCTAAGTATACTCTACTAGAAGTATACTAAAGTGCTCGTTATACTAGGCTTCTTATACTTGCCTACGAGGAATATAATACTAGCGATTACTTTTTAGTATTCTATTATAAACTTCCTTAGCGTAGCTATAAAGTTTACTTTATATACGTAGACGTATTCCTAGGCTTCCTTAATAGTCTCGCTCTTAAATAGCTTAGAAGAGCGGAGCTTAATAGATTTATAGGGCGTATATTCGTCGCTACTATAACGTATGCTATCCTTAGTATCTCTAGTAATACTCGCCGTACTAGAGTACCCTAAGCTAAGGCTTCTTACTATTATACTTAAGTATATTAGTAGAGTAGTCGTCCTAACTTCTCGCGTTAAGCGTTTATTCTCTACCTAGAGGGCGTAGAGTTCGAGCTATTCGCGTAGTATAGCGTTCTCTTATTCGAGACGCTCGCGCCTCGCCTATATATTATTAGTATCGTTTATCTCCTCGTCTTCTTTAGCTTTAGAGTTTAGTAACTCTCCTATATAGCCTAATAGTAGTACTATAGACCTAGCGCGTTCGCTATAGTTACCTAGCTATATAGATGCTCCTCGCGTAAGTATAGTAGGTCTTAATAGATCGCTACCCTCGATAAGATAGAAGAATTAGTATTATAAAGGTTAGTATATAGTAATATATTAAGCGCCCCTAACTATACCCGTTAGAGATATTAAGAGACTAATTCTTACTAATTCCTCTATATACATTTAGCGTGCTTTTATCTTACGCCGAGTATACGCGGCGTAAGCCGAATACTTCGGCGTCTAACTTAGACGCCCTCTAAGCTATTAGCTCTCTAAGCTATCGCTCTTATATATAAGTCTATCTAGCGTTTCGCTAATAAGAGGGAGTAGGTACCGATTCTTAATCGTAATCTCGTTTAGCTCGCGGTAGTCTATATATAACCGTAGCTTACTATTCTTCTTTAGTATAAATAGAATAGGCGTACTCGCCTCGCTATTAGAACGCTCGATCTAATTATACTCGAGCCTAGTCTTTAAGTACTCTTTAAGCTCTTCGAGCTCTCTACCTAACTAGTAGTATAGAGGCCTAAAGGGTAGTATAGTACTTAGCTTTAGGTCGATCGTATACTTAGCGCTATCGATAGATTTACTTTATATTTCCTCTATTAAGTTAAGGACGTCGTCGAACTAACGGAACTCCTCTAGTATTAGAGTAGGCTCCTCGCCTATTCTACTTAAGCTAACTATAAATATAGTAGGTGCCTTCTAGAGGTCTTTAAGGAACTTATAGGCCTCTAGGACTTCGAATCGGCCGAAACGATCGTTACTATAACGCTATTTATTTATACTACTATCGATACTTACCTATTACGTACGTCGCTATAAATAGCTAAGGATAATATTAGGATCTAGTATATTATATATATAGAAGATCCCTCCGGTTATATACTCGATTCCCGAGGAGTCTACGAGCCTTATACGTATATAGTACGTACCGTAATAATAACCTAGTTTACTTATAAAGGTAGTAGCCGGCGGCAAGGCCGCGTTCGGCCGTAAGGGCAACTTATACTAGAGTACGAAGGCTCGTAATACTATATTAATATCTATAGTATTATCGAGAAGGAACTTAGCTAGCCTACGGCTCTTCTAAGACTTAACTTCTCTCTATACTCGTACCGCTAGTACGTATTATATAGGTAGGTACCCTATACTATCTACTTTAGTAGTAGAGACTTACGTAATATCTCTATTGCTTTCGCTTTTTTTAACTTGCCTATAGCTACCTTATAGACCGCCGGCTTATTACTATCCTTATTCTTATTTAGATAATCTAGACGGATATAGCCTACCTCGTTATAACTATAATACCTAGGTTACTAGTCCTTATCTTTACCTTTACGCTTATTCTAAGAGTTCTTCTCCTTCGAGTTAGACTCGTAACTATCTTTAGAGGTATATGCGTTACTATCGACCCTCTTACGCTTTAACTACTAGTGCGACGCGTCCTTATTATAGTCGTATAAGCCTATATTACGTAGTATTAACCTTTCTACCTATTTAAGGCGTCGTACTAGGGCGACGAGGTCGGCGCGCTTCGCTAGGATAATATAGTTCTTAATAGATAGATAGATAGATTAATCTTATTGCCGGTCTACCTCTTTATCTAGAGTAAGTAGCTTTGCTCTAGTATTATATAAAAGGGAAAATTCTATAAAAAACCCCTTATCTTCCTTTTTATTTTTATAGTTAGTAGTTACTTCTTCTATCTTACCTTTCTTTAAGTAAAATTAGGCTCTTTTATTGCCTTGCTATTCTTCTTAAACTCCTCTTTATCTCCTTATTCCTTTATAGCTTCGTTCTTTCTTATTAATCTCTTCTTTAGCTAGGTAGAACTAGTTTAATAATCCCTCTTAGATTAGCTACCTAGCTATAGTATTAAGGCCTTTTAGTATTAAGTATATATCTTCCTATAAGCTAGTTCCTATTACTATAAATAGTAAATATCTATTACTTTAATAGTTTTAGTAGGATATATAAATATACTTAGTATCTTAGATACCTTAGTTATATAAGTATATTAGGATAACTCTTAGGACTCTCCTCTTTATTAGATATACTTTAAGTCTAATATATCCTATCCTAATTAGAGTAATTATCGTACTTATAGGCCTTAGAGCCTCCTTATAAATCTCTTTAGCCCTAAATTGTCCTACTATAGC
Source organism: Cercospora zeina (assembly GCA_022702355.1). Lineage (NCBI taxonomy): Eukaryota > Fungi > Ascomycota > Dothideomycetes > Mycosphaerellales > Mycosphaerellaceae > Cercospora > Cercospora zeina. The sequence goes on along the minus strand of JAKLWX010000002.1, from coordinate 1,572,296 downwards.
CTATACTACTAGTTGCTCCCTTATTATACCCCTCTTTTATTTAGCCTTCTCCTATTCTTAGTCCTATCTAGTAAGCTCCTACTAGTTCTTAACTCCTATCCTTATTTAAGGTAGCCTCTAGCTTAGAATTATCTTCTAAATTTCTTATACTCTTGTCTTATATTACCTACTATACTAGTTGCCTCTTCTCCTTACTCTTTATTTCCTTTAGGTAATTCTCTTATATACTTACTTAATATACTAGTAGGTTAAGTTATCTACTTTATTCCTTATATATTATTTAGTAAGGTCTTAAGTATAAAGCTAGATTAGAGAGATACTTGCTTCCCTCTAAAGGACTATAGCTATAACTAACTTATATATACTTATAATATTCCTTAAAGCTTAGTTCTAGACTTACTTAATTAGTTTAGTAAGGCCTTTATTATATTCGCTTATTCCTTCTAGGTTAGACTAGGTTTAGTATCTATATACTAGGGCTAGCTTAATAACTATAGTATAAATATATCTTGCTTTCTTAAATAATACTTCTTAGGTAGACTTATATAGCCTCTATAGGGACTAGATCTAGTATATACTTTTCTTAGCTATCTTCTTAATATATAGGCTCTACTTAAGTTTAGTATCTACTTAAACTCCTAATAGTCTTAAGGATAGGATAGGTTTACTTCTAAAGCTAAGGATCTAGACTATAGCTTAGAGGTTATAGTTCCTTCCTCTTATAAAATAGATAAGCTAATACTTCTATAGTATAAAGGCTACTCTATATCTTATTACTTACTCTATATATTTATTATAAGCTTTCTTTAGTTATTTATAGTCCTCTTTTATAGATATACTATATATAAGGATATTAGAATTATTAATAAACTCTATTACTATAGTATTACTTTCTTAAAGTAATAGAAGAAGTATAAATATAAAGAATAGGAATAGGATTAGTAATAGTATTAATCCTTAGGGGATTCTAGTATCTTGCTTTCTCTTCTAGTCTATAAATTCTCTTAGTTTAAGGCAAGTTATCCTATCTTAGAGGAATAACTAGATAAACCTAATTAGCTAGTCTAGATAGCCCTATATCCTAATATTATAAAGGAGTCTCTAGTAGGATACTTTATTAAATGCCCTAGATATATCTAGGTAGAGTATTAAGGCTACTACTCTAGGCTTAGCTTTCTAGATTGTCCTAACTTATTTAGTAATAAGGTTAAGTACTATAATCGTAGATCTTCCTAGTTTTATACTTATTTATAATTCTAGTAGTAGGCTTTTCTCTTCTACTACTTTAGATATTCTCTTTATAACTACTACTTTTAGTACTTTAGCTAGAGTATTAAGAAGTGCTATTAGCCTATATGCTTCTAGCTTAGTATAGTTAGGCTTCTATAGCTTCTTAATAACTATAGTAATAGAGTATTTAAATAGCTTTAAGTAGTATACTTAGCTAATATAAGCTATAAAGAGCTTAGCTAGGAATAGTATAATCTCCTATTAATATTTCTTAAGTAGTATATTCTAGATCTAGTCTAGGCCTAAAGCCTTCTTACTTAAGATCTTTTTAAGTATTATAAAGACCTCTCCTTTAGATACCTTATCTTCTATTTAGAACTAGGCTAGAAGGTTTATATTTAGGATATCTTCTAGGTCTGCTTTAACTAGTAGTAGGAGGAAGTAGTTTATAAGGATTCTTACTTTACCTTCGTTTATATAACTATCTTAGTATATACTACTACTTAGTATAGGAAATTATAGTAGTATATATCCTTATTATACTTTTTCTTTTACCTATCTTACTAGCTTCTATATCCTACTCGGGTCCTTAGTAATCTTACTAACTATTTGCCTTTAGGATATATTTATTATCCTCTAACTAGCTTATTCTTCCTATAGCTAGTATCTAGTAGTATATAATTATATACGTTCCTACGAACCTATATAAGGTAGGTAGATAAGACCTACCTACGCTTTCCTACTTATAGGCTTCGACTTTTACTATAAGTAGCTTACTATATACCTCCTTACTTTAAAAGAGGGATCTTAGGCTAAAATCCCTACTCTATACTTTATATCCTATTTGCTCCTTAAGCTTTAGTTATACTCTTTCGAGCTCTAGCGAACTAGAGAGTAGTTACCTCTCTTCTAAAACCGATATACGCATCCGTCCTCTTAGGCTAAGTAAATAGTATCTTAGTTACTACTATTACTTACTATACCTTAAGAGAATAACTCCCTTTACGTTACTATATTATATCTCTTTAGCTATAGCTAGCTATATCTCGTAGGCTTACTTAGGCTCCTACTTCTAGCTAAGTAGTAGTACTCTTATATTTCTACTTACTAACTAATATATAGCCTCTTCCTTACTCTCTTACGCCTTATATCTTTCTCCTTCTTATCTTAAGTGTCTTCTTTAGCTCGTCTCTTTATATCTCTATTATCTGCTCTTCTATATAGGCCTTCCTAGGTTTCCGAGCTCTTCTAAGTAGCTACTAGACTAAGTATCCTTCTTCGTAAGGCTATACTCTAGGCAAAACCCTCCTACTCGTACTTAAGTAATTAATAGGCCTCTACGGGCTTCGTAGCGTTATTCTAAGCTCTATTACCTACTAACTAATACTATCCTTTTAGCTCTTCTACTTAGGCTCTTCTAAGTATATAACGTATTTACTTCTAGCTTTAATAATACGTTCGCTCTTCGATTCTTCTTAAAACTTTTAGGAGATAGATATTCTAGATTTAGAAGCTATATATTAGGTAACTTATTATTCTTTTAGCTCTAAATACTCTTAGCTAAGGATTCCTTCTATATACTAGAGGTGTCCTATCGATACCTAGGAGTTCTATAGCTCTTTTATACGCTTATAATCGAGCGGACCTATTTCTAATATAAGTAGGTTATCGTCGGATAGTTTTTATACCCGTTTTAGTAGTAGTCCTCTATTTAGAGTAGTCTTAGTAATACTATACCGGATTTCGTACTCTACTACTTCGCTCTACTATACTATATACTTTACTAGTATAGTCGAGTTACGAGCTCGACTACCTATTTCTATCTATAGCCGCGTAGAGGCGTATAATTAGTCTTCGTAGGCTATAAGAGTATATAAGATAATTCTACTTCGCCGCTACGTAGCCGTATACCTAATAAGATAAGAACTACTCTAAGATAACTCTAAGACTACTCTACGAACTAAGGCAGAACCCTACTATAAAAGAGGTAGAAAAGAGAAAGGATAGAATAGAAGTAAGTAGAGGAGTAAAGAGAGAAGGTAGCTACTAGGTAAGAGATTAGCTATTTACCTACTAAAAAGAGCTATAGAAGAAAGAGAGAAAGGTAGACTCTTCCTATCTAGAATATATATTCCTAGAGACGACTCTTTAGGTCCGAGACGAATAGAAATAATAGCCTTCTATACCGACTTAATATACCGGCTATATCTACTACTAGAACTAATTTTAATTTTAGATGCTAAAATTCTATATATAGGGCTTGGCGCTCGGCTTGGCGCCAAGGCGCACCGAGCAAAATTCTAGTTCCCCTAGGTATCGGCCTATAATATCCGTTTTTAGCGCGAATAAGACACCTCTAAGACCGAGAGTTTTTTAGCCTAAGAGGCTTTTCTCTCTTATACGACTAGTTAGGTATTAGGCCTACCCGTGCTATATAGTCTTCGACTCCTATAGTACGTTAATAGAATAAATAAACAAATAAATAAATAATCTATTAAGCTCCGCTCTTCTAAGCTATTTAAGAGTAAGACCGTTAAGGAAGCCTAGGAATATATCCGCGTATATAAAGTAAACTTTATAGCCGCGCCGAGGAAGTTTATAATAGAATACTAGAAAGTAATCGCTAGTATTATATTCCTCGTAGGCAAGTATAAGAAGCCTAGTATAACGAGTACTCTAGTATACTTCTAGTAGGGTATACTTAGGCGTAATTCTATAAGTTCCTATATAATATCGTCGGGGATTAAGCGAACCGCTAGCTACTCGTAACTATTAAGTACGAGATAATACGCTAAGGCGAAAATTAGAGTATACGATAATTCGTAATAGACCTCGGTAATCTCGAGGTATAGCTCGGCGATTATACTAAGGCGTAGTTAGTTCGCTAGCTTCTCGTAAAGTTAAAGCTATTACTACGAAAGGATATTATTAAGAACTATATTATTCTAGCGAAGCGCGCTAACCTTATTACCCTAGTACGACGCCTTAAATAGGTAGAAAGGTTAATACTACGCGATATAGGCTTACGTAACTATAATAAGGACGCGTCGCACTAGTAGTTAAAGCGTAAGAGGGTTAATAGTAACGCGTATATCTCTAAAGGTAGTTATAGGTCTAACTCGAAGGAGAAGAACTCTTAAGATAAGCGTAAAGGCAAAGATAAGAACTAGTAACCTAGGTATTATAGTTATAACGAGATAGGCTATATCTATCTAGATTATTCGAATAAGAATAAGAATAGTAATAAGCCGGCGGTCCGTAAGGTAGCTATAGGTAAGTTAAAAAAAGTAGAAGCGATAGAGATATTATATAAGTCTCCGCTACTAAAGTAGATAGTATAGGGTACCTACCTATATAATACGTACTAGTAGTATAAGTATAGGGAGAAGTTAAGTCTTAGGAGGGCCGTAGGCTAGCCGAGTTCCTTCTCGATAATACTATAGATATTAATATAGTATTACGAGCCTTCGTACTCTAGTATAAGTTGCCCTTATATCCGAACGCGGCCTTGCCGCTAGCTACTACCTTTACGAGTAAACTAGGTTATTATTATAGTACTTACTATATATATATAAGGCTCGTAGACTCCTTAGGGATCGAGCGCGTAACTAAAGGGATCTTCTACGTATATAATATACTAGATCCTAATATTATCCTTAGCTATCTATAGCGACGTATATAATAAGTAAGTATCGATAGTAGTATAAATAAATAGCGTTATAGTAACGATCGTTTTAGCCGATTCGAAGTCCGAGAGGCCTATAAGTTCCTTAAAGATCTCTAGAAGGCACCTACTATATTTATAGTTAGCCTAAGTAGAATAGGCGAGGAGCCTACTTTAATACTAGAGGAGTTCTATTAGTTCGACGACGTCCTTAATCTAATAAAGGAAATACGAAGTAGACCTATCGATAGCGCTAAGTATATAATCGACCTAAAGCTAGGTACTATACTACCCTTTAGGCCTCTATACTACTAGTTAAATAAAGAGCTTAAAGAGCTTAAGGAGTACCTAAAGACTAGGCTCGAGTATAATTAGATCGAGCGTTCTAATAGCGAGGTAGGTATACCTATCCTATTTATACTAAAGAAGAATAGTAAGCTACGGTTATATATAGACTACTATAGGCTAAACGAGATTACGATTAAGAATCGATACCTACTCTCTCTTATTAGTAAAACGCTAGATAGACTTATAGGAGCTACGTAGTTTACGTTGCTAGATCTTACGGACGCGTATTATCGTATCTATATTAAACTAAGTAACTACTAGAAGACTACGTTCTATACGCGATATAGTTACTACTAATACTAGGTAATGCTCTTTAGTTTAACGAACGCTCTAGTAACGTTCTAGGCGTATATTAACCGCGCGCTAGTAGGGCTAGTAGATATAAGCTATATAGTATACCTAGATAATATTCTAATCTATAGTAAGACTCGCGAGGACTACGTACGAGACGTATACGCTATACTTAAAAGGCTCTATAAATTCGGACTCTATATATAACGCGCTAAGTATAAGTTCTTTTAGAAATAGGTTAACTTCCTTAGGTTCGTAGTTATAACTAGAGGCGTAGCGATAGACCCTAGTAGGGTAGCTATAATCGCCTCGTAGCCGAGGCCGACTACTCTAATAAAGGTTTAATTATTCCTTAGGTTCGCGAACTTCTACTACTACTTTATCTTCGGATATTTAAAAGTCGTAGTACTACTAACTATACTCTCGAAGAGCGTAAAGAATAGTAGGAAGCCGGGGCCTATTAGTTAGAGCGAAGCCGAGGAGTAGGCTTTCTTAAAGTTAAAAGAACGCTTCTAGACTACGCCGCTTCTCTAGTACTTTAACTCTACGTTACGCCTATAAGTTAAGACCGATACGTCTAACTTTACTATCGCTAGTATTCTAAGCTAGCTATTCGAGTCGGAATAGTACCTAATCGCGTTCTTTTTATAAAAGATAATTAATACCGAGTATAACTATAAGGTCTATAATAAGGAACTCCTTATAGTAGTAGAATCCTTTAAGATATAAAGGCCTTACCTCGAAGGCGCTATATATAAGGTAGAGGTACTAGTCGACTACGCTAACCTAAAGGCCTTTATAGGTATAAAGTAGTTAACGAGCTAATAGGCTAGGTAGGCTACGTTCTTAGCCTCGTATAACTTTATAATTAGTTATAGAGTAGGTAAGCTAAACGTAGCCGACACGCTATCGAGGCGTAGCGATTACGTAAAAGATATATAGGTAATAAATAACCTAGTACTATCGCTATAGCGGAAACTCTAAGTTTAGAGCGACCTCTAAGTAGGCGGACCGGTTATAAACCGTATTAAGGCCGCCTATAACCTCTAGTATATAACAAACTAGAGGGCGGTAATAAAAGCGGCTAATAGGACGTAGCCTACTAGCCCCGAACGCTACGAGCTAGGTCTATATAGATTCGCGCTACTAATATAGGTCGCTAGCGCTATTATTATAAAGGAACGGCTATATACTAATACCTTAGACCTAGTAATCGGGTACGTAGCTACGCTAGTCTAGCTAGACCTAATAGCGAAGGAGCTATATATATAGGTAGAGAGCTATAAAGGCGAAAGCGATAAGTATACTATCTAAGATAGGTATATATATCGCGAAGGGGTATTATACCTTCTCTACGACTCTATATTACGAATATAAGTAATTCGTATATACTACGACGACTTCCTAGCGAGCTATTTTAGTAAGGATAAGACTACGGAACTCGTTAAGAGAAAGTACTAGTAGCTAGAAGTTAACGAGGACGTTAAGTAATATATCGAATTATATAGTAGCTATTAGAAGGCGAAAGCTAGGCGCTACTATCCCTATAGCGAGATAGTTACACTTCCTCTACTAGAACGGCTATAGAAAGATCTATTTATAGACTTTATTATAGACCTTCTACTAAGTAAGCGTAATAGTTATATATTTAACGTAATCCTTATAATTATCGACTACTATTCTAAGATAGTAACTTTCGTTCGAATAATAAAGCGCTATATAAGTATAGAGCTTATAGACATCCTACTTAATAAAGTTATATAACTTTAAGGTATACCTAGTAGTATTATCTCTAATAGAGGGTCTATATTTACTAGCTAGTTCTAGTTAGACTTCTATTTCGAGGTATATATAAAATATAAGCTAAGTATAGTATTTTACCCGCAAACGGACGGCTAGACTAAACGCGTAAACTAGACGCTTAAGTAGTACTTACGTATCTATTACGAGGAGAACTAAGACGACTAGGCGTCTATACTAGCCTCTATAGAATTCGTATATAATAATAGCCTAAATGCGATACTAAAGATATCGCTATTCTATATTATTTACGAGTTCGACCTAGACCTAATAATAGAGACTCGTAAGAGGGACGTAACTAAATCTTAAGACGCGATTCTATAAGAAGAAGTACTAGTAGTAAAGGACGCTATAAAAAGGTTAAAGTAGAATTACGAGGAGTTAATAAAGCGCTAGTAGTAAGTAAGCGAGTCGTAGGCTAAGTATTATAACTAGAAGTATTAGCTAAAGGAATATAAGGTCGGTAATATAGTTCTTTTATCTATAAAGAACCTAAAACTAAAAGTACTATTAAAGAAGCTAGCGAATAAGTTCGCTAGACTATTTAAAGTAATTAATATAGTCGGGAAGTAGGCGTACCGCCTAGCCCTTCTAATAGGATTATATATCTATAATATCTTCTACGTATTCCTTCTAGAACCCTAGTATAGCAGCGAATCTTAAGAGACTAGCTTGCCTCTCGTAGATAATAAGAGCGAGTAGATAGTCGAGAAAGTACTAGAAACTCGAGTTAAGAAGAGTAAGAGGAAGTAGCTAGTCTAGTAGAAAGGCTAGCTAGAAGAATATAATACGTAGGAACTAATTAAATATATCGGGAAATATAAAGCGCTCGAGGAATTTAAGGTATAAGAGTAGAGCAAGAAGAGCTTATATAAGCTATAAAGTCGACTATCGCGGCTACTATACTACTAATTAATCGTCGCGACTACTATAACTTACGACGAGTATATACTAAGCGCTAAGGCTGTAATAAAACGTTACGTTACGAAAATTACTAAAAGGAATAGAGGATATAAAGTAGAGAGAAATTATTTATTTATAGCGCCTATAGGCGTAGCGTAAATAAGCTATAGCGCTAACGTAGAATAAAAGTATAAAATAAGGTAGTAAACTATATAAGTAATATAGAAGAAGCGCGAGGAGAGAGTATAAAGAGAGTGCGCGATGCGCTAGCTTACTCCTTTATACTTTCGTTAATCTTAGTACTATCCTCCTTCTTATTATTCTTCTTCTTCTTCTTCTTTTTCTCTACTATAAAGGCCTCGTCGTTAGAGACCTCCTTTATTTAGCTAGCGAGGCAGTTAGCGTAAGTAGTATAGACCGCTATATCGAGCGCCTCTTTCGAGGCGCTAAGTAGGCGTAGACGCTACGAAGAATATTAGTAACGCATACGAGGAGTATATAACCTATAAGATATACCTCGTACTTAAGCTTAAAGAGCTTAGAGGATAGAGCGATCTACTTACTAGCTATAAGTAGCTTAGTAGTAGAAGGACTACTACTAGCTAGTAGCGCGCTAGCTCCGCCCTTCTTTAAGGTCTTAAAGACCCTAGCCGACTTACTCTTATTAGACTATAAGACCTTAAGGCTATCGGCGATTAGGGCCTATAGATCGGTATAGTAGTAGTAGAGCTACTTAGCGCGTACGGCTGGCCTGCCCTTAGCTAGCTTAGCGAGGTAGAAGCGTAAGCGCTTCGACTATATAATAATATCTAGATCGGTATAGTAGTTATAGGAGTAGTTATTATTATTATAGCGCTAGTAATTCTTCTTCTTACTTAATTTTATAACCTTATTATATAGCCGAACGCTAGCTATACGTACTATATTAGTAAGGAACTCGTAGCTAATACGTACGTAGAACGCTAGACTTACTCGTTACTAAATATAAGAGGTAACGATAATAGTCGTCGTCCTTTATAGTAAGAAGGTTAGTAATAGTATAGAGATCGGCTAAGATTATAGGAGTAGAGATCTTCTTAGGAGGTATAATACTTACGAAATAAGTACTAGGAAAAGACTAGGGAGATATATAAATAGTACGAGGTAGAAGCGAGGCGCTTATTTAAAGATAGTATACTAGAATAAGTATTAACGTAATTAGGCGCGAACTTATAGCCCGCACCTACCCCGTAATTAATACGTAGCCTATATAGGGTCTATAATATAAAAGTCCCTTAAGATCTAGTACGTTGCTATAGTACTACTAAAAATCGCGTACGACTATAAGGTAGTAGAGTAATATAACTATAACGTAATAAGAACGTAAGCGGCCGGCTACCGTATTAAAATAGACTCTCTTACGAGCTAAGGCAGCTCTATAGAGGAGAGGAGATAATTATAAGAGCGATAGCTTAAGGAGCTAACGGCTTAGAGAGCGTCTAAGTTAGACGCTAAAGTATTCGGCTTACGCTATATATACTCGGCGTAAGATAAAAGCACGCTAAACGTATATAGAGGAATCGGTAAGAATTAGTCTCTTAATATCTCTAACGAGTATAGTTAGGGGCGCTTAATATATTACTATATACTAACCTTTATAGCTATTACCCTCGATAGTTAGTACGCTAAGGTACTTTAAGTATTATTCCTTATAATACGAGGCTACTAGATCGATAGCGAGTAGGCCTAGTATAAGGCTATACTAGCCTTTCTATATATTTTAAGCTATTATACGGGCGAAGTCCTAGCGGATCTACTATTCGACGTACTTACCCGTTTTAAAATCTCTAATAGGCTTATAGCGCTAATAGCGGATAATACTTCTAATAATAATATACTATATACTACTATATACGTATCCTTCCTATATATATACCTCCTAACTAACGAGTTCTAGCGTCGAGGCTATCGATATTTACTCCTATAAGCGTATATATATAGCGAAGCTATTAGTCTTAATTAAATAACTTCCTCTCTAAGAAATAGACGGAGATATAGGAAAGATATTAGATACTATAGACTACGAGTTCTCCTATTCGGAATAGTTCCTATACTTTATATATATAATCTAGCTTTCCTTAAGGAAGTTCTTCGCTACTCTTAAGATCGAGCTAAGAAACGAAGGATAGGAATAATAGGACGAGAAGATAGATACGAACGCCTTACGTTAGCTTAAAGTAGGAAGTCTAGCTACGGTTCTAATAAAGGTACTATATATTCTCTCTATAAAGTATATATAGTTAATAAATATAAGTAGTAGAAGCTATACTAATAATCGCTCCTTATAAAGTTCTATAAACTTATAGTTAAGGTAAACTCTAGTACTTAACGCTTTAAGAGTTTTATAGCACTATAGTAAAAGAGGATCGCAGATCTATCTTTATACTCGAAATAGGATAAATAGTAGAAGAAGACGCCTAATAGGGTTTTACGCCTAATATAAGATATAAAGACCCGTTAGAGCTTAACTACGATTATACTAATACGTAGTTCTTAACTACGAGATATTATCGACGAGTATATTAAGAACGAGGATTAGCTTAAACTTAAGCTAACTACTACGAAATAGAAGAGGGTTAAATATATTATTAACCTTACTACTCCTTTCGCTAAGGCTATAATATAGATCGGTACGATAAAGGGGCTAATAATATACCTCGTTCTTAGCTACTATAATACCTTATTCGATATCCTAGATATTACGAATAAGAAACTTAAATATAAAATATAATCCTAGTAAAAGGAGATTTATTCCGCTCTATAAGCTATATAAATAAAGCTCGAGAAGTATTATACTACTACCTAGGAGCGATTTAGTAATATATATTATAAAAGTTAGTATATAGTAATATATTAAGCGCCCCTAACTATACCTATTAGAGATATTAAGAGACTAATTCTTACCGATTCCTTTTTATACGTTTAGCGTACTTTTATCTTACGCCGAGCGTGCGCGGTATAAGCTAGATACTTTAGCGTCTAACTTAGACGCCCCCTAAGCTATTAGCTCCCTAAGCTATTAGCTCTCTAAGCTATCGCTCTTATAATTATCTCCTCTTCTCTATAAAGCTACCTTAGCTCGTAGGAGAGTCTATATTAATGCGGCAGCCGGCCGCTTACGTTCTTATTACGTTACGGTTACGTTGCTCTACTACCTTATAGTTATACGCGATTTTTAGTAGTACTATAGTAATATACTAGATCTTAAGGGACTTTTATATTATAGACCCTATATAGGCTACGTATTAATTACGGGGTAGGTGCGGGCTATAAGTTCGCGCCTAATTACGTTAATACTTATTCTAGTATACTATCTTTAGATAAGCGCCCTGCTCCTACCTTATATTATCTACGTATCTTCCTAGCTCTTTCCTAGTACCCGTTCTATAAGTATTATACCTTCTAAGAAGAACTCTACGCCTATAATCTTAGCCGATCCTCGTACTATTACCGACCTTCTCGCTACTAAGAACGACGACTATTATCGTTACCTCTTATATTTAGTAATAGGTAAGTCTAGCGTTCCGCGTACGTTTTTTATTTATTTGTTTATTTATTCTATTAACGTACTATAGGAGTCGAAGACTATATAGCACGGGTAGGCCTAATGCCTAACCGGTCGTATAAGAGAGAAAAGCCTCCTAGGCTAAAAAACTCTCGGTCTTAGAGGTATCTTATTCGCGCTAAAAATAGATATTATAGGCCGATGCCTAGGGGAACTAGAATTTTACTTAGTATAGCTTAGCGCTAAGCGCTAAGCTACTAAGTACTAAGCCCTATATATAGAATATTAATATCTAAAATTAGTTCTAGTAGTAGATATAGCTAGTATAGTATATCGAGTCGGTATAGAAGGCCTCTATTTCTATTCGTCTCGGACCTAGAGGGTCGTCTCTAAGAATATATATTCTAGGTAGGAAGGGTCTACCTTTCTTCCTTTCTTCTATAGCTCTTTTTAGTAGATAAATAGCTAATCTCTTACCTAGTAGCTACCTCCTCTCTCTACTTCTATTCTACCTACTTCTATTCTATTCTCTCTTTTCTACCTCTTCTATAGTAGAGTTCTACCTTAGTTCGTTAGGTAGTCTTAGGGTTGTCTTAGGGTAGTTCTTATCTTAGTTCTTATCTTATTAGGTATACGGCTACGTAGCGGCGAAGTAGAATTATCTTTTATGCTCTTATACTTTACTAGTATACTTAAGAGTATCTATTTCTACTTACGGCCGCGTAAAGGCATATAATAGGACTTCGTAGGCGTTCTACGTACGTATTAGCTACGAGTTCCCTACTAATATAGTATATATAGCCGGCGTTTAGCCGTATAATAGAGTTATAAAATTAAGTAAAAAGAAGAATTACTAGCGCTATAATAATAATAACTACTCCTACGACTACTATACTAACCTAGATATTATTATATAGTCGAAGCGCTTACGCTTCTACCTCGCTAAGCTAGCTAAGAATAGGCCGGCCGCACGCGCTAAGTAGCTCCGCCGCTACTCTACTAATCTATAGGCCTTAATCGCTAATAGCCTTAAGGTCCTATAGTCTAATAAGAGTAAGTCGGCTAGGGTCTTTAAGACCTTAAAGAAGAGCGGAGCTAGCGCGTTACTAGCTAGTAGTAGTCCTTCTACTACTAAGCTACTTATAGCTAGTAAGTAGATCGCTCTATTCTTTAGGCTCTTTAAGCTTAAGTACGAGGTATATCTTATAAGTTATATACTCCTCGTATACGTTACTAATATTCTTTATAGCGTCTATATCTACTTAGCGCCTCGAAAGAGGCTTTTAATATAGCGGTCTATACTACTTACGCCGACCGCCTCGCTAGCTAAGTAGAGGAGGTCTCTAACGACGAGGCCTTTATAGTAGAGAAGAAGAAGGAGGATAATAATAAGAAGGATAAGGAGAATAAGAAGAATAAAAAGAAGAAGAGCGAAGGTATAAAGAAGTAAGCTAGCGCTATAGCCTATTTACGCTATACCTATAGATACTTTAAATAAATAATTTCTCTCTACTTTATATCCTCTATTCCTTTTAGTAACTTTTATAACGTAACGTTTCGTCGTAGCCTTAGCGCTTAGCGCGTACTCGTCGTAAGTTATAGTAGTTATAATAGTTAATTAGTAGCGTAGTAGCCGTAATAGTCGACTTTACGGCTTATATAAGCTCCTCTTACTCTACTCTTGCGCCTTAAATTCCTCGAGCGCTTTATATTCCTTAATATATTCGATTAGTTCCTACGTATTATATTCTTCTAGCTAGCCTTTCTACTAGACTAGCTACTTCCTCTTACTTTTCTCGACTTAGGTTTCTAGTACCTTCTCGACTATCTACTCGCCCTTATTATCTATAAGGGGTAAGCTAGTCTCCTAAGATTCGCTACTATACTAGGGTTTTAGAAGAGATACGTAGAAGATATTATAGATACGTAATCCCGTTAGAAGAGCTAGGTAGTACGCCTACTTCCCGACTACGTTAATTACTTTAAATAGTCTAGCGAACTTATTCGCTAGCTTCTTTAATAGTACCTTTAGTTTTAGGTTCTTTATAAATAGAAGGACTATATCGCCGACCTTATATTCCTTTAGCTAATACTTCTAGTTATAATACTTAGCCTACGACTCGCTTACTTACTACTAGCGCTTTATTAACTCCTCGTAATTCCGCTTTAATCTTTCTATAGCGTCCTTTACTACTAGTACTTCTTCTTATAGAATCGCGTCTCGAGATTCGGTTATATCTCTCTTATAGGTCTCTATCGTTAAGTCCGGGTCGAACTCGTAGATAACGTAGAATAGCGATATCTTTAGTATCGTATTTAGGCTATTATTATACGCGAATTCTATAGAGGCTAGTATAGACGCCTAGTCGTCTTAGTTCTCCTTATAATAGATACGTAGGTACTACTTAAGCGTCTAGTTTACGCGTTTAGTCTAGCTATCCGTTTATAAGTAAAATGCTATACTTAGCCTACGTTTTACGTATACCTCGAAATAGAAGTCTAACTAGAACTAGCTAGTAAATATAGACCCTCTATTAGAGATAATACTACTAGGTATATCTCGAAGTTATATAATTTTATTAAGTAGGATATCTATAAGCTCTACGCTTATATAGCGCTTTATTATCCGAATAAAAGTTACTATCTTAGAATAGCGGTCGATAATTATAAGGATTGCGTTAAATATACGACTATTACGCTTACTTAGTAGAAGGTCTATAATAAAGTCTATAGATAGATCTTTTTATAGTCGTTCTAGTAGAGGAAGTATAACTATCTCGCTATAGGGATAGTAGCGCCTCGCTTTCGCCTTTTAATAGCTACTATACGATTTAACGTATTACTTAACGTCCTCGTTAACCTCTAGCTACTAGTACTTTCTCTTAACGAGTTCCGTAGTCTTATCCTTATCGAAATAGCTAGCTAAGAAGTCGTCGTAGTATATACGAATTACTTATATTCGTAATATAAGGTCGTAGGGAAGGTATAATACCCCTTTGCGATATATATACCTATCTCGGATAGTATACTTGTCGCTTTTGCCTCTATAGCTCTCCGCCTACGTATATAGCTCCTTCGCTATTAGGTCTAGCTAGACTAGTATAGCTATATATCCGATTACTAGGTCTAAGGTATTAGTATATAGCCGTTCCTTTATAATAATAGCGCTAGCGACCCGTATTAGTAGCGCGAATCTATATAGGCCCGGCTCGTAGCGTTCGAGGCTAGCGGACTACGTCCTATTAGCTACTATCGTTGCCGCCTTCTAGTTTATTATATACTAGCGGTTATAGGCGGCCTTAATATAGTTTATAACTAGTCCGCCTACTCGGAGGTCGCTCTAAACTTAGAGTTTCCGCTATAGCGATAGTAATAGGTTATTTATCGCCTACGTATCTTTTATATAATCGCTACGCCTCGATAGCGCGTTAGCTACGTTTAGCTTACCCGCTCTATAACTAATTATAAAGTTATATAGAGCTAAGAACGTAGCCTACCTAGCCTATCGGCCCGTTAACTACTTTATACCTATAAAGGCCTTTAGGTTAGCGTAGTCGACTAGTACCTCTACCTTATACGTAGCGCCTTTAAGGTAAGGCCTCTATACCTTAAAGAATTCTACTACTACGAGGAGTTCCTTATTATATCCCCGAGGAGTCTACGAGCCTTATACGCATATAGTACGTACCGTAATAATAACCTAGTTTACCCGTAAAGGTAGTAGCCGGCGGCACGGCCGCGTTCGGCCGCAAGGGCAACTTATACTAGAGTACGAAGGCTCGTAATACTATATTAATATCTATAGTATTATCGAGAAGGAACTCGGCTAGCCTATAGCCCTCCTAAGACTTAACTTCTCCCTATACTCGTACTACTAGTACGTATTATATAGGCAGGTACCCTATGCTATCTACTTTAGTAGCAGAGACTTATATAATATCTCCGTCGCTTCTACTTTTTTTAACTTACTTACGGCTACCTTACGGACCGCTAGCTTATTACTATCCTTATTCTTATTTAGATAATCTAGACGAATATAGCCTACCTCGTTATAACTATAATACCTAGGTTACTAGTCCTTATCTTTACTTTTACGCTTATCTTAAGAGTTCTTCTTCTTCGAGTTAGACCTATAACTACCTTTAGAGGCATACGCGTTACTATTAACCCTCTTACGCTTTAACTACTAGTACGACGCGTCCTTATTATAGTTACGTAAGCCTATATCGCGTAGTATTAACCTTTCTATTTATTTAAGGTATCGTACTAGGGCGACGAGGTTAGCGCGCTTCGCTAGGATAATATAGTTCTTAATAATATCTTTTCGTAGCGATAGCTTTAACTTTACGAGAAGCTAGCGAACTAACTACGCTTCGGTATAGTCGCTAAGCTATACCTCGAGATTACTAAGGTCTATTACGAATTATTATATACTTTAATTTTCGCCTTAGTATATTATCTCGTACTTAATAGTTACGAGTAGCTAGCGGTTTACTTAATTCCCGATAATATCGTATAGGAACTTATAGAACTACGCCTAAGTATACTCTACTAGAAGTATACTAGAGTACTCGTTATACTAGGCTTCTTACGCTTCGCCTACGAGGAATATAATACTAGCGATTACTTTCTAGTATTCTATTATAAACTTCCTTAGCGCGGCTATAAAGTTTACTTTATATACGTAGACGTATTCCTAAGCTTCCTTAATAGTCTCGCTCTTAAATAGCTTAAGAGAGTAGAGCTTAATAGATTCGTAGAGCGTATATTCGTCGCTGCTATAATATATACTATCCTTAGTATCTCTAGTAATACTCGCTATACTAGAGTACCCTAAGCTAAGGCTTCTTACTATTATACTTAAGCGTATTAGTAGAGTAGTCGTCCTAACTTCTCGCGTTAAGCGTTTATTCTCTACCTAGAGGGCGTAGAGTTCGAGCTATTCGCGTAGCGTAGCGTTCTCTTATTCGAGACGCTCGCGCCTCGCCTATATATTATTAGCGTCGTTTATCTCCTTATCTTCTTTAGCTTTAGAGTTTAGTAACTCTTCTACGTAGCCTAATAGTAGTACTATAGACCTAGCGCGTTCGCTACGGTTACTTAGCTATATAGATACTCCTCGCGTAAGTATAGTAGGCCTTAATAGATCGCTACTCTTAATAAGGTAGAAGAATTAGTATTATAAAGGTTAGTATATAGCAATATATTAAGCGCCCCTAACTATACTCGTTAGAGATATTAAGAGACTAATTCTTACCGATTCCTCTTTATACGTTTAGCGTACTTTTATCTTATGCCGAGCGTATATAGTATAAGCCGGATACTTCGGCGTCTAACTTAAACGCCCTCTAAGCTATTAGCCTCCTAAGCTATCGCTCTTATATATATAGCATTACGATTCTTCTTAATCTAGTAATAAAACGAGCGTTCTAGGACCGCGAGGCGTTCTCTAGCGAGGAGCTCGATTCCTTCTTCGAGGATTCCTACTAGTTAAAATTCTAGGTTAAATATACGCGATATAAGCCTCTCGTAGCTACGTCCTAGTCTAGGCCGTAAAAGGCCTTATACCGCTCCGCGATATTATTCGTAATAGGTCTCTATAGTAGATTAGATAGTAATAACTCCGACTTTAATTAAAGGGTATCTAGACGGCCGTAGTAGACCGTATAGCCGTTAGCTAATTCGGACGAGGTATCTCGTTATCGTTACGCTAGATTTAAGGACTCGGCTGCCTATTCTATAGAGTATCCGCTCCGGTTATAGAAGATAATAGTATTAGAATATCTAGGTTACGCGCTAATAGCTTAGAATATTCTCTCTATCCTAGTAGCTAGAACTAGTTATAAGCGCGACTTTAGTATAGCGCGTTATTAGAGCTAATATAATCGGTTCTACGATCCCTCGACGTTTAGTAATATTATATACTATCGTTCCCGAGAGCGTAACGCGTAGTAATAGGCTTAGGATTCGCTTATAGAGGAGGCGCCGCTAATATTAACTACGTTCGAGCCTTCGAATAATATAGTTAGTTAGTAGTAGAAGTAGCTAAAGGCAGATTAGGAGGCGTTAGTAAGTACTAAATAGAGTAACTTCGACTTAATTAGTAATAATAAGGAGGATATAGTACTAATATATCTTCGCCGTAGTACTTAGTAAAGGAAGTATTTACTTTTACGTTATACTCGTAGAGTAGAATAGACTTTATAGTTAATATTATATATAGTATTTAATTCTATATCTCGTAGTCGGTAAGTATAGTTAGTAGCCTTATTTTTCTCTATAACTATAGTTACTACTTTAACTAGCGCTTCTAATATACTACTACGCTTAGTTCTATATATATATATATATTTAGTATTAGAGTAATTCTATTATCCCTACGGCTATCTAGTTTTATTCCGCGTTATTAGACCTATCTTTTTAAACTTAGGTCTCTATAAAGACCTATATAGGAACTAGTAGTATTTAGACCTAACCTATTAATTTCGTATCGAGTTAGGTACTCTATCGATTTAAGTCTTAAGTTAGTTCTCTTAGGAACTAACCTAGACCTAGAACTAACCTAAAGTCGAGGACCTATTTTAACCTCTAAGTAGTCGCTATTTACTCGCCTCGGAATTAAGTTTATAGAAACGCTAACCCTATATTATATAACTAATAAACCCTAAGGTTATTATCTAAACTAGGTTCTATTAATAGTAAACTACGATACGTTAATATCTATAAATACTAGCTATAATAAGAGGTTTAGAATAGACGTATTTACGTTAAATATATTAAGATAACCTCTATACTAGCTAATAGATTAACTAAACTACTACCTACCTAGAAATATACTAAATTCGTAAAATAGCTAAACCTTTACGAACTAAACGATTACGGCTAATTAAAGGACTAGAAAGGCCTTCCGATTATTAAAGATAATACTAAAACCTTAGAAACTAGCTCGAACGCTATCTACGCTACTACTATAATATAGGCTTTAATCTATATAGACTTAAATATACTAACTATACTATATATATAAAGAAGGTCTATTATTATTATAATAAGCCCCTATAGTATAATAGTAGTATATTATTACGACTAAACCGGCCTATACGTAGAGAGATTCCTAGAAAGTTATAAAAAGATAGAGATTCGAATTCTTTTAGAAGTATTTTTTTATCTCTTAATATCTAACTTAATAGCGATTACTATTAAGCTAAAGAGGTATATTACGATACGGAGATGTCTTAGAATACGAGAAGGTGTCTTAGGGTACTAGAAACCTAAGACATATAGAATTCTCGAGATATTAAAAGAGGGGTTTAAACTACTAAGGCCCCGATTATATATAAGCGTTCCTATAGTAAATTCTAGGAATAGACAGAGATCGCTTCCCGCTGATTCTACATCACATGACCTCAAGTGACTCTCCGGAAGGTACCCGCATACTTCCGTGACTACGCGCCGCTTAGCGCGACAGTTCCTAAGAGCGTGGGATAGGTCATTGCTTGGCAAATGCTAGCTTCATTCGCCATGTATTGAAGCGAAACCAGCGCCTTCGCGGGGGACATTGTGCGCATAGGATCTTGCACCGGCCAGCCTCTTCGATTGCTTCAGGAAGTAGACTAAGCTGTGTGTGCTACTGAGCCTCGTAACATGAATTGGCTGCTCTGTTGCGCGTGAGCCAGCAGGCGGACAATGGATAACACAAGGAGCTTGTGATCGAGGATGCATCCGGCGCCGCCGCGCTGACAAGGATTCACCAGCCAATGCAGAAGACAATGCACCGCGGTCACCACACATTAAGGGCCTGCGGGAGAGCGCAGAGCTATTCTTACAGTTCGCACTGGGCATTCATCGAACGCTTGCGATTGTTGACTTACCATGGCTGCACCGCGAGACGTCAAGGCAATCTTGAATTACTTGCTTCCTCAGAGCAAGGGCGGATCAGATGTCTCGATTCCTGGAACCGCTGCGGATAAGAAACGCAAGCGCGACCCTCGAGAGATGACGATCATCGACATGCGCGGCAGCGAGAATACTTTCAAGTTGGATATTCATGGTTTCGAGCCGGTCCGGAGACCAGTCCCAAGTCACTGGTTACAAGACGAGAATGAGACCAAGACGTCTTACTACAATGACTGTGTGGACCTTGTGAAGGAATCGTGAGTTTATCACGGCTGTGCAGCGTTCCAAATTGCTGATTGAGGTTCACCTTGCAGGACCGGAGCTTCAGTAGTCTACCCACTATCGCACGTCACCGGACGTGGGAAGGTAAAGCCCGAACAAACAGCATCGGAGGAACAAAGTGTCAATGGCCTGCCCCCTCCAAACCCTTCCCACTGGGCCCATGTCGATGTGTCGTACGACGGAGCACCTCTCCGCGTCGCGGGCAGTCATCCTGATATATACGAACAACTCGCAGGCAAGCGCTGGGCGTGGATCGGTATCTGGCGGCCAACGGCCACTGTCACTAGGAGCCCTTTCGCGATGTGCGACGCTCGCTCCGTTCCGGAATCTGATCTGCGAGAGGTCATGGCCGAATTCCGAAACGCTAACAATGGGACCGATCGCCAAGTGT
This sequence comes from Cercospora zeina, assembly GCA_022702355.1. Lineage (NCBI taxonomy): Eukaryota > Fungi > Ascomycota > Dothideomycetes > Mycosphaerellales > Mycosphaerellaceae > Cercospora > Cercospora zeina. The sequence continues at coordinate 1,551,947 of JAKLWX010000002.1, read as the reverse complement.
TGAGTGAAGAAAAGCTGAAGGATGGTTATGGGGTATGGGAAGTGCTGCCACCAACGACGCAAGAGCATAAGTGGTATTATTGGTCCGAGATGGAGCATGACGAGGTTTTGATGATGAAGATGTTTGACACAAAAGAGCAGGGTGTTTCCAGATACTGCGTGCACACGGCATTCCGCAAGCCGGATGATTATGGACCACCGAGGCAGAGTATTCAGTTGCGGATGATTGCTGTCTGGGACGAGGAGCCAAAAGAAAGGGAGTGACTGATGGAATTGTCTGATAGTTGGCCAGCATGCTAGTGCACAAGAATTGTAATGTGGTTTCTCGCATTATTGTGACTTGTGCAGAGTTGGTGATGTATTGCCCCGCGCGCAGAACAGACACGATGCTTACTTGGCAGGAAAGAGACTGCTCGCGAATTCAATCGCGTACCTGCTGCTGGATTGCACTACGAAGCATGAAACTTTGTGACAGTCAACGGAATTCCAGCTGCATGCACAAGCGGCTCACGACTGTTCACTCCATACACATCGTTTCGCAACGACAGATTTCCGATCAAGCGGTTCGACCCCGAACTGGCTCATCGTCCCAAATAGCCACACACCTGAACTCAATGCTTTTTCTCTCCGGACCATGATCAAGCGGTGATTGGAAGGCTGAATGAGGAACCCGTCGACTCACGCCATGTTCCTTGGAGTCGAAAATCTTGATCATGAGCGCCTCGTCCAGTTGCATTTCGTGAGCGAAATACCATTTGTGCGTGCCCGGCACTTGGGGCCTTGCCAACTTCCACGAGCCAAAATCAGGAAGCTTTTGGTAATACTCGGAGAGCTTATACGACTTCTGGTGAGCCCTGAGCGTGGTGACTTCGCGCCAATCCTGCTCCGGCACAGTGCGTGCGTCACACATGGCAAGGGCCATGCGTGTCACAGGAACATCGAACGGCTGCCACCAATTGATGACCGCCCAACGGACTTTATCGAACTTCTCCGCGTACTGTGGGCACTTGGCGACGAAAGTATCGTACGCGCCAGTGAAGGAGTAGTCGACATGCACACGTTGGGCGTACTCCATGGGCATAGAGCGATCATCCTTGGGTCGGTTTGGTCGCACGTTGTGCGAAACGACGAGTACTTCTGACGCGCCCGAGCTGTGTCACATCATCAGAGATCGGCCGTGGTGATATGGGCAAATGGGTTCGCAAGACATACTACGCTCTGATCTTTTCTGCAACGTGTTCACAATGGTTGGCCTTGACCCAATCAGACTCACTCGTTTTGATGGGGTTGACTCCCTGAAGAAGTTGAAAGCCTTGTTCGTCGAGTTTGAAATCAGCCTCATGGCCCCGGAAGTTTTCAATCACAGTCTCGACAACGTCGTGTTTATTGCGGACCATGTCGCTGCCTGTGCCGAGAAGAAACGTCTTGCTCCCTCCATTTTCGACCCCCAGATGATAGTTCAGCTTGGCGTGGACTTCTTTGACTGGTGCAGCCTGAGTCAAGGTCGTGGTAGCCATCATCGAGGGACTTGAGCGGCGTCGAACGGAATTTTGGAAAATGAGGATTCACGCGTTCTACAGGAGGTGTGGTGGGGTGCTTCTGTAGAAGCGACCTCATATCTTACATATCGCTACTTTGAGACAAGGTTTGACCTTCCAAGCAAGATTGCAACAAACTGCAGCCCTGTCCTTGTCTGATGCGGCCAGCACCGGGATGATTAATCCTCCAGGGTAATGATAAGCTTACGCTGCAGGCTGCTATTCGTATTCAGCCTGTGGCATAACTAGGTGAGACCAGTTTCGCGACTTCGCTGGGATCCACTAGCCTGCAGACCGGCCCAGCTTTTGGACCCTGCGTTCCAACACCAGGCCTAACAGCGCTTCTCGATGATGCAATTCTCCAAACACAGGATTGAGTTGAGCTACAGTATAAAATTAGCAACGACCTTCGCCATGCCCCAAAGCAGCGTTGGCGATCAGTCGTTAGCACAACACGATTCAATGGCCGATATCCTTCGAGTGGTCTGGTTCTGTGACGATACTCCACTGCAGGACAAGCGCCGTCTTTTTAACACAATCCAAAATCAGGTCAAAGACAAGAGATTTAGTCTGGTCGCTCTCTTCCTTGCGCACGCTCTGACGGCAGTTAAACAAGAGGTTTTCAATCTGGATCGCGAAGGACAGAGGGAGTGCGTTGGCTCACTGGTAACATTTCTGGATGTCCTTGACGTTGCTGAGACCACTTCAAATGGCCTCGGCGGTGCGTTTCATTCCTTTCTGCAGATCGTGCTGGACATCGCATTGTTCATCGGGTATGAGTTGAGATTGGTGTCGATAGTAATCCGATTTCTAACAAGCTAAAACGCAGAAGCTACGAGTCACAGCGGCTCCCATACAATAAGTCCACTCGACCGTCGCTTCTTGCGGCTCTGAGCGTAGGGATGCTGCCCGCGGCTGCCGTGGCAATGGCCTCTTCTTTACCGGATCTGATCATCATTGGGGCTGAGGTGGCACGAGTCGCTTTCAGAATCGGGATACATGTCCACCGTACCTCTCGCTTGCTGGATGCAAGACCAGATGGCACTAATTGTGTAAGCTGGGTGTATGCCGTAACATCATTGAGCCTCGATGAGGTGGAGAAGGAGATCTCCATGTTCAATCGTACTGCGGTAAGGATTCTCCAAAAGAGAGGTTTCCCAGTGTTTGCACGGAACGTCCACTCATTGTTTTACGCAGCTGAACGACGGCATCACGCGCCTCTACATCAGTGCAGTGGATCAGTCGTCCGTCACCGTGACGGGTCCTCCTTCACGACTGAAGCAAGCATTCTACACTTCTCCAAAACTCCGTTACGCGAAATGGACTGCCTTGCCGGTGTACGACGGGCTTGCTCACGCACCACATCTATACAGTGAAGACGATGTGCAACAGATCGTGAGGCCGCTTCTCGAATCCGTAGCGCTACCGGACGTGGTTGTGACTCCAATACTGTCGTCTCATACCGGACAGCCTTTTCCGGCTCGCAACGGATATCAGCTTCTGACGCAGGTCACCTCGACGCTTCTTACGAAAAGGATTCACCTTGATGATTTGGTAGAGGGAATTCTCGACCATGTATCACGATCCGCCAGATGCATTTGGGAGCTTGCCACATTCGAGAGGTGCCGCGGGTCACGCCTACTGCTAGAAGCCCTGGAGACCAAGACGATCACGCAAGCAGGCTACTCTTTAACACAGAAAGATATGGCTGGCTGGACACAGCAGTCGCTGAACAATCACATTCCGCGAAGTCGAAAGTGTTCGAAACTTGCGATTGTTGGCATGGCTTGTCGCATGCCCGGCGGCGCTGATAGTCCCAAGCTTTTCTGGGACTTGTTGATGGAAGGGAGAGATACGTGCAGTACTGTACCCAGCGATCGATTTGATCTCGGGAGCCATTTTGATCCAACAGGCCGTGTTGCCAACACGACCAAAGCACAGTACGGCAATTTTATTCGGGATCCAGGAAAATTCGACGCTGCTTTTTTTAATATGTCTCCACGGGAGGTGAGTAATAAAATCTTTGCGGATCTTTCTGAACATGGTAGAAGTGGAGCCTTGAGACCTAATGACCTGTTGCTTGTAGGCTGATAATACAGATCCGGCCGCTCGATTGGCGCTCGTGACCGCGTATGAAGCACTGGAAATGGCTGGATACACGCCAGACCGCCGTCGCGCTGTTGTTCCCGAGCGAGTGGGCACTTATATGGGCCAAGCTAGTGACGACTGGCGAGAACTGAATGCCAGCCAGAATATTAATGCGTTCATTGTTCCTGGTGGCGTGCGTGCTTTCGTGAACGGACGGATCAACTACGTGTTCAAATTCGGTGGCCCGAGTGTGAATATTGATACTGCGTGCTCAAGTGGGCTTGCCGCCGTCCATGCCGCATGTTCAGCTCTGTGGGCAGACGATGTGGATATGGCAATTGCAGGCGGTGTCAATATTATTACGGATCCGGTAAGTCATCGCATGGGAGAGACATGGAGAGTTGCCTTGGTATGCTGATCGGTCGTCGCCCGTCTTGAAACAGGACAATTACAGCGGTCTCGATCAAGCTGGCTTCCTCTCACGAACAGGACAGTGCAAAGTATGGGACGAGACTGCAGACGGATACTGTAGAGCCGACGGCATCGGCACGGTCGTCATAAAGCGACTCGAGGATGCCGAGGCCGATCACGACAACATCATTGCGGTCATTCTCTCCGGCTCGACGAATCATTCTGCCAACGCGCTCTCGATCACTCATCCAGAACCAGTAGCTCAAAGTCAGAACTATACGAATGTCATCCGTCAGGCGGGAATCAATGCGTTCGATGTAACCTACGCAGAATTGCACGGCACAGGCACGCAGGCTGGAGATGCTGTGGAAGCGCAATCGATCGAGGCAGTGTTTGCTCCAGCGTGGCCACGACGCAAAGCCGACCAGAAACTGTTCCTGGGTGCCGTCAAGTCGAATATCGGTCATGGTGAGGCTGCGGCTGGAATTGCGTCAATGATCAAGGTGCTTTTGTGTCTCCAGCATCAGACGATTCCTGCTCATATCGGCATTCGTACGCGTCTCAATCCGAACATACCGGAAGAGCTATTGGGTTCCCAAGGCGCAGTACTGGCCAGAGAGAACACGTTTTGGCCGCAGCCGGCTTCGGGTATCCGACGAGCAGTGGTCAATAGTTTCGGGGCGCATGGCGGCAACACGACTCTGCTTTTGGAAGAGGCCCCTAAGTCAGCCCGTGAGGGTACCGATCCGAGAACTGTGCATCCGATAGTCGTATCCGCGAAGAGTCGGCAATCTCTCGCCCGCAACTTACGCAGACTACACGACTTTCTCGAGGAGAACCCAGGAACGGCTGTGGGCGACCTGTCGTATACTCTTTCCGCGAGACGAATGCACCACAACTTGCGCGTTGGCCTTCTGGGCACAAATGTCACTGACATCAAGTCGTGGCTGGTCTCCACTTCTTCCAACCTAGCATGCCTTCGATCCACTACTCTCCATGGCCCAAAAGTGGTATTCGTGTTCAGCGGACAGGGAAGCTACTACCATGGCATAGCAACTCAACTCATTCAGGAATCACGCATTTTCCGCGAAGAGATTGACCTATTGAATCGAATCGTCGTGAGCCTGGGCTTGCCGTCCGTCTGTTTGCTTGCCGATCCGCATGGCAAGTCGATAGAGGACGCATCAATAGTGAGCCCGCAATTAACAATTACCGTCATTCAGCTAGCTTTAGTCTCGTTCTTGGCCAAGCTCAACATCACACCGAACGTAGTGGTCGGCCACAGTCTGGGAGAGTACGCCGCTCTGGTCGCATGTGGCATCCTGTCAGCTGCCGATGCAATCATGCTCGTGGGTAGACGAGCGGTTATGATGCAAGAGCGGTGCACTATAGATACGCACGGTCTGCTGGCTGTTCGTTCCCCGGACGCATCAGCAATCACCCCATTGGAGCATATCTTGGACACTTTCCATGATCTAGAAGTCGCATGCATCAATGATTCACAATCATTCACTGTCGCAGGACCCCAATCGAGCCTCGCGAAGGCTCGAGATGACCTGGAACGGACTGGCTTCAGTTGCACTTCGCTTCAATTACCTTTTGCTTTTCACAGCTCGCAGATGGACTCCATTCTTCATGACTTCGAAAGACTGGGCGCTAAAGTTGCGTTTCAGCCCCCGCAAGTGCCCTACCTCTCACCACTCCTGAAACGAACGATATACGATGCTTGTACGATCGATGCCAACTACCTTCGTCGATCATGCCGCGAGTCCGTGGACTTCAGAGGAGCGATGGCGAGTGCTCTCAAAGAGGATGTATTCGACGCAGGTTCTTTGTTTCTGGAGATAGGTCCTCACCCGGTCTTGTTACGATCCATTCGGAATGCAAGCCCTCAGTCGAGGACACTTGCAATCCTTAACAAGACCGAGCCTGATTGGACGTCAGTCGGAACGACATTAGTCAGTTTGCATTGTGCAGGAGTGCCAGTTGATTGGAACGAGTATTTCTCTGAGTATGAGAAATCTCACCGGCTATGTCATTTGCCTGCCTATGCCTGGAATGAGAATCTTCATTGGATTCCTTATGCGGGCCGGTGGACGCTCGACAAAGCCAATGCAAAGACCGCGGCAACTCTTGACCTACCATCGCTGGCTTCGTCATCTCTTGGTCGCATTTCTGTTGCGAAACAAGCCCTGCACACATCGTCCGTGCACGAGGTGCTGAAGGAGGCGATATCTGCGGAGAAAGTCCATTTCGTGACGATTTCTGACACAGCACATCCCGAACTACGGTCCTCTTTGAACGGCCATCGTATGAACGGCCACGGGGTCGCATCTTCAGTAAGTCACTCGTTGACCCGCTCGAGACTGAGGACCGAAACGCTGATATTCTTCAGTCTTTATGGTGCGATATGGCATTTACTGTTGCTCAATATGTGTACGATCGACTTTCGCCAGGCAAATCCCATCATACTCTCACGATTCTTGGCCTTGAGTGCTCCAAGGCCCAGGTGATCGGGAATCAGATTGCAGGGAGTCAGAAAATCCGGCTGGAGGTGTCGTTACAACCTGAGACCACGGACTTGTGCCTTCGATGGTACTCTACTGATCACAACGACTACCATGCCGAAGAGCCATTTGCTAAATGCTTCGTGAGCAGGCAAAGTCTGCTCGATCAACCAATAGCATCTCGCACACTCGAGTACTTGATCAAGGGTCGCATAGCAGCATTGGATGCACTAGTTCTGGAAGGTTCGGCGAGCCGTCTATCGAAAGCAATGGCATACAAGATCTTTGGTAGTGTCGTCGTCTACTCTCCGGAATATCAGGGAATGGAAAGAGTGGTCATGACAGGTTACGAAGCATACGCCGACATCCGGCTGAACACGCCGTCCACGGGCAGCTGGCGTAACCCTCCGTGCTGGATAGACAGCATTTCTCACATTGCTGGTCTCGTTATGAATGGGTGCGAGGAAACGAACACGACCGACTACTTTTGGGTCACACCAGGATTCAAAGCTTTCCGATTAGCCGAGGCGCTGGAAATCGAAGCTGTCTACCGCTCTTATGTCAGGATGATGCCGACTGACGATCCAAAAGTATTCACAGGCGATGTTTTCATTATGCGCGAAGGCCAAATGATTGGGTTGTTGGAGCAGATCAAATTCAGACAGATACCACGCTTGCTCATGGATCAATTCTTCTCACCAAGCGCACAAGACGGCTGTCTCCCTCAGCCACCAAGCCGCCTGGGCGTCTCGCAATATCCGAAGCCGCAGCTCTCTCCATCGTCACGCGCTTCTGCGGCACAGACTCCATCGCCAAGCATTCCATCATCATCGCTAGACACTATGCGTAGTAGTTGGAACATCGATGCTGTCCACGAGGACACTCGGACCTCCGCTACATCGACCGACGAAGATACGCTCAGTCAGCCGTCTTCGCTGGTGAACAGCTTCATCCAAGTTCTCGCTAGTGAGACCGGTCTGTGTGAGGCCGATCTTGGAGATGACCGTACTTTTATGGAGCTGGGTGTCGATTCCCTGATGTCGCTCGTCCTGACAACGAGACTCCGTGAAAAGCTAGGGATAGAGATCAAACACTCCATCTTCCTGGAGCACGAGCGCATTGGCAAGATGAAACAGTGGCTGGTCCAAAATCTGTGAGTATCTAGCACCCCATGGCTTATATGAGTCTGGATACAAAACGTATCTCAACTAGCCGATGCCTGATCCCCCTTCCGATCTCGTACGCTCAAGTACACGTCCATTCCGCTTTGTTTATCAACGAACGACGACCGCACAACCCACGGGGTCTCAGGTCGTACCAGCGTTACCTATAATACCGTCAGTCACCAGACATGAGCTTCTTCAGTATATACTCCAGCTATCACATACATCGAAAGTACTGAAGAAATCTGGGATGAACTTATATAGGACCATTTCGGCCACGGTCCGACCCAGGCATGCGCGGGGCCCGTGCCCAAACGAGAGTTCACAGGCAGCCATCTTGGACAGTCTATGATCGAAAGCTTCCTGAGACTCATCAGGCGCCCGGAACCAACGCAAAGGATTGAAATCGTCTGCATCTGGTCCAAAGACTGTCTTGTTGCGTTGCAAGTAGCCCGGATGGACTCCTACAACTGTGCCTACTGCAAGTCGAACACCTCCGGGCAGCTCTAGACCTGGCCCATCGGGGACTTCGCGTTCCATGAGCGCCACAAACGGGAAGAACCATCTCAAAGACTCCCGAACAACAGCAGCGCAGAATGGAAGTTGGAAGCGTGCCGTTCGATATGGAACCGGAGAATGGACATTATTTGCATCAAGCTCTTTGCGAATCTCCTCCAGTATCCACGGCGACTTCAATGCGCAGTAGATTGCTGTACGCAATGTTATTGACGTCGTGTCGGCTCCAGCGCTGACATTCTGTTGAATGTAGCCCATGAGCTGTCGTTCGTCGATGTCCGGGTGTTTTTCAGCGGCGTGGAGGAAGTCATACACGAGTGGAGGAGAACCCGCCCCGTGTGATTTTCCAGAAGCCTTGACCTCCCTTGCCACGCCGAGGATACGATGGGCGCGCTTTACACTGGCCGGCATCTGGGTCGGCTTGAAGAAGACTTTGAATGGATTCAGGCGGATCAAGTCATCGATGACCGGCATTGCTAGAACCTTGAAGTCTGGTCAGCAATGCGTATGTGTGTTACTCAGTAGCCTTACAAGACCCCGGTAATCGAATTCTCGCTCCATGGTGGCCAGCACATCATCTACGTCTCCTCCATTCTACTCTATATTAGCGGACTCGGCACAGATCTATGCCATGGCGATGCTCAGTGCCTACCTCCACAAGACCGATCGGCTCCCCCATCGTCAAATCGAACATTATGTCAGCAGAGACTGGCCAATAGTCAGCAGACATAATGTCGGATACATGCATGACATTCAAGCTCGCGTACAATAATGTACCCAGTTATGAACGTCGCAAGGTCTACTTCCGCTCACGAATTGATTGGTCAGTCTCTCGAACAGCCGGGCAATAGCGCGATTCACCCTTTCCTCGCTCCTGATGACATTCGTCATGGTATAGACGCTTGCAATAGGTGCACGTATCCTGTGATGCTCCTCGGGGGATGCTGCAAGAAACATTGTCGTTAAGCGCTGACGCTTCCAGATCGGAACCATTGGCTTGGCAAGATCCGACTATGGATGCTCAGACATGTTGAATCGCCGAAGATGTTTGTAAATGTATCTTGAGAGACATACCTTCCGCATCTGAGTATGGAAGCCGTAGATATACTCAATCGTTGCTGGATCACTGCAGCTGATGAGATTTGGGCCAATACGGACGAAGGCCGAGTTGTAGTGCTCGTGCAGTCGAGGCAAATCCTCCCTGAAGGTGCGTTTCCATGTTCGATACAGGCGCCATAAGTCGGTGAACTTTGCACACCATGGGCCAGGTATGCCTTTTAGATCAGGACGTAAAGAGGTCTTCAAACAATGCAGTATCAGTATAATTGCCGAGAGGCTAAGAATGATTAGAGAGAGCATGGAGCTGTTCAAGATCCAGCGCGTCAGTTGTCTTCGTTGCGAGGCCACGAAAGTTGAACAAGCAGGAGTGACAACATCAAACTGTCCTGTTCCGAAGCAGTGCTGCACACCATCTACGTTTGCCGATAAAAAGCACGGAGGTCAGGTCACTCTTCAGGCATCTGATCTCTTCTCAGAAGCCGATTTAGAGCAGGGTTGCTCAAATCGCGCGCATATGGTTGGCACGGACAGTCCGAGACTGATTAAAGAGCTTGTTGACTAGGTTAATTTCAGCTAAAACGCCGCCAATGGATGCCGTTGAGCACAAATCCCTGTATTCCGCGTATGCAGATTAAAACCCTGCAATATAAGTTATATAAGCGACGCGCCGCAACTATAATAGTCTAGCTAACCTAGTTAAGAAAGTTCTTAGTCGTTAGAGGTATCCTTATTTATTTAGTAAAGTCCGAGCGTTCCTAACTCTATAGGAACATTACGCCTATAAACGCTAGTAATTAGCCTAACACCTTAGGACCTACTAATCTTACCCTCCTTATTTCCGCTAATTTCTATACTAATTTCTATAGTAACCTCTATAGAGAACGCCGGACCTCTATAGTAGTAGAAGACGGGCATTTTATAGTATACTAGTACTATAGAACGCCCGCTAAGTGCCCTTCTTAAAGTCCCTCTATCTCTAATATTTCTAATATTATAATTCTAGATATATAGACGCCTACGGCGAAGTAAGTAATACGTAGAATACGCGATACCTTTGCGCGCTAAATAGCGCGATCTTTACTACGCTACTATTAATCGTTTAGTCGTCGCAAATAGTCGTCTTGTCGCTACTTAATATAGTTAGCGCGTTAATAAGAGTAGATTCCTTCTAGTATATCTACTTCTAGTATAGAATACTCGTTAAATAGCTCCGGAATTAGCGACTAGCGTAATTATTAATAGTTAAGTTAAGAAGCGTTATACGTAAGCGCTTAAGAGTAACTAAAGTTAATATCGTCGATAATACTAAAGTAACCCTATAATCGTTTACTATAATTAGCTAGACGATAAACTCGCTATATATATACTACTAGCCTACGAAGACCGATTATACGCCTCTACGCGGCCGTAGGTAGAAATAGGCGGTCGAGCTCGTAACTCGACTATACTAGCAAAGTATATAGTATAGTAGAGCAGAGTAGTAGAGTGCGAAATCTAGTATAGTATCGCTAAGACTACTTCGAATAGAGAACTACTACCGAAACGGGTATAAAAACTATCTAACGATAACCTACCTACGTTAGAAATAGGTCCGCTTAATCGTAAGTATATAAAAGAGCTGCGGAACTCCTAGGTATCGATAAGATACCTCTAGTATATAAGAGGAATCCTTAGCTAAGAGTATTTAAAGCTAAAAGGATAATAAGTTACCTAATATATAGCTTCTAGATCTAGAATATCTATCTCTTAAAGGTTTTAAGAAGAATCGAAGAGCGAACGCGTTATTAAGGCCGGAAGCAAATACGTTATATACTTAGAAGAGCCTAAGTAGAAGAGCTAGAAGGATAGTATTAGTTAGTAGGTAATAGAGCTCGGAATAACGCTACGAAGCCTATAGGGGCCTATTAATTACTTAAGTACGAGTAGGAGGGTTTTATCTAAAGTATAGCCTTACGAAGAAGAATACCTAGTCTAGTAGCTACTTAGAAGAGCTTAGAAACCTAGGAAGGCCTATATAGAGAAGTAGGTAACGGAGATATAGAGAGGCGAGCTAAAGAGGACACTTAAAATAAGAAGGAGAAAGATATAAGATATAAGAAGGCGAGGAAGAGGCTATATATTAGTTAGTAGATAGAAACGTAAGAGCACTACTACCTAGCTAGGAGTAGGAGCCTAAGCAAGCCTACGAGATATAGCCGGCTATAGCTAAAAAGATATAGTATAGTAACGCAAAGAGAGTTATTCTCCTAGGGCGTAGTAAGTAATAGTAGTAACTAAGATACTATTTACTTAGCCCGAGAGGACAGATATATATATCGGTTTTAGAAAAGAAACAACCGCTCTCTAGTTCGCTAGAGCCCAAAAGAGTATAACTAAAGCTTAAGTTAACTAAAGCTTAAGGAGTAAATAGGATATAGAGCGTAGAGTAGAGATTTTAGCCTAGGATCCCTCTCTCGAAGTAAGGAGGTATATAGTAAGCTACTTATAGTAAAAGTCGAAGCCTATAAGTAGGAAAGCGTAGGTAGGCCTTATCTACCTACCTTATATAGGTTCGTAGGAACGTATATAATTATATACTACTAAAGGTTTTAAGAAGAATTAGAGAGCGAACGCGTTATTAAGGCCGGAAGCAAATGCGTTATATACTTAGAAGAGCCTAGGTAGAAGAGCTAGAAGAATAGTATTAGTTAGTAGGTAATAGAGCTCGGAATAACGCTACGAAGCCTATAGGGGCCTATTAATTACTTAAGTACGAGTAGGAGAGTTTTACTTAAGATATAGCCTTATAAAGAAGGACACCTAGTCTAGTAGCTACCTAGAAGAGCTCGGAAACCTAGGAAGGCCTATATAGAGAAGTAGGTAATAAAGATATAAAGAGGCGAGCTAAAGAGAATACTTAGGATAAGAAGAGGAAAGATATAAGGCGTAAGAGAGCGAGGAAGAGGCTATATATTAGTTAGTAGGTAGAAACGTAAGGGCACTACTACCTAGCTAGGAGTAGGAGCCCGAGCAAGCCTACGAGATATAGCTAGCTATAGCTAAAGAGATATAGTATAGTAACGCAAAGGGAGTTATTTTCTTAGAGTATAGTAAGTAATAGTAGCAACTAAGATACTATCTACTTAGCTTAAGAGGACGGATATATATATCGGTTTTAGAAGAGAGGTAACTACTTTTTAGTTCGCTAGAGCTCGAAAGAGTATAACTAAAGCTTAAAGAGTAAATAAGATATAAAGTATAGAGTAGGGATTTTAGCCTAAGATCTCTCTCTTAAAGCGAGGAGGTATATAGTAAGCTACTTATAGTAAAAGTCGAAGCCTATAAGTAGGAAAGCGTAGGTAGGCCTTATCTACCTACCTTATATAGGTTCGTAGGAACGTATATAATTATATACTACTAGGTAGAAGAGCTAGAAGGATAGTATTAGTTAGTAGGTAATAGAGCTTAGAATAACGCTACGAACCCTATAGGGGCCTATTAATTACTTAAGTGCGAGTAGGAGGGTTTTACTTAAGGTATAGCCTTACGAAGAAGGATACCTAGTCTAGTAGCTACCTAGAAGAGCTCGGAAACCTAAGAAGGCCTATATAGAGAAGTAGGTAATAGAGATATAGAGAAGCGAGCTAAAGAGGACACTTAGGACAAGAAGGAGAAAGGTATAAGGCATAAGAGAGTAAGGAAGAGGCTATATATTAGTTAGTAAGTAGAAACGTAAGGGCACTACTACTTAGCTAGGAGTAGGAGCCTAAGTAAGCCTACGAGATATAGCCGGCTATAGCTAAAGAGATATAGTATAGTAATATAAAGGGAGTTATTCTCCTAGAGTATAGTAAGTAATAGTAGCGACTAAGATACTATCTACTTAGCTTAAGAGAACGGATATATATATCGGTTTTAGAAGAGAGGCAACTACTCTCTAGTTCGCTAGAGCCTAAAAGAGTATAACTAAAGCTTAAGGAGCAAATAGGATATAGAGTATAAGGTAGGGATTTTAGCCTAGGATTCCTTTCTCGAAGTAAGGAGGTATATAGTAAGCTACTTATAGTAAAAGTCGAAGCCTATAAGTAGGAAAGTATAGGTAGGCCTTATCTACTTGCCTTATATAGGTTCGTAGGAACGTATATAATTATATACTACCTTATAGGCCTAGAGGCTAGAGTAGTAACTTAGCCTTACTATAGGCTAAAAAGAAGGAGCTAAGTATACCTAAGAGGAAGCTTTAATATAAAAGAGTAAGGATAGGAGGAATAGAAGTAAAGGAATAGTAATACCCCTAAAGATACTAGGATAAATAGCTACTAGAAGCCTTTATTTAAATAGGAGACTCTAAGGTAGGACTAGTCCTCCTACTCTAGAGCTCTCTAAAACTTTAAGTCTAAAGGTAGAGCATCTAATATAAGCTATCTCTATACTATACTTAGAGCTGCCTATAAAGATACTACTATTCTAGATACTCTAGGAAACTAGAATTTCTCTAGATATAGGTTATATAACTAGATACTAAGTAAGGCAAAATCTAAGTAGGATTTATATAGAGAGATACCTACCCTAGGAACTAGTAAGAAAGAGTTAGATATAGATTAATATAGGTACTAGTATAGAGGTAAAGGCTATATATATAGGCTAGAGCCCCTAAGCTAGTAAGTAAGAGGATAGGCTCCTTAAGTACTAAGAATATAGATACTATAAAGGAATATATAATAAGGGAATATTAGACTATTAAGACAACGTTTATCGTCCTACGGAGCTTAGATACTATAGAAGTAGCAAGCTATATAGAGCTTGCTATAAAATATATAGATATAAGGAGGTTTTTATGCCGGAGTACTTTATATAAGGGCTTTTCTACCTACGAAACATATAGGGCGTACTACTTACTCTATATAAAGAGGTAGACTAGCGTATAAGACTTATCTATCTATATATACTACTATTACTACTACTAGCGATATATTATCGAATATTAACGCGCTAACGTCGAATTCGCTATCGTCGCCGCTAGTAGCCGGCTCGAATAGGTCTGCTACTACGCGATTAATAATAAGCGTCTCCTCTATTCTTAATAAACTAGTAGCGGTAGGCCGCGAAGGAGAGACTATAGAAGGAGGTACTACCTCTAACTATAGCGTATACCCGGAAACGTCCGCCGTAAGCAGCGTAGCCGCCGGCGGCGTAACCGCCGTTGCTAGTAGTATTAGCGTTAGTAGCGGTGCTACTACCGTTAGCCGCGTACGTATAGGAGTTATACGGAGGCGCGTAGCGCTATTATCCTTTATAGGCCCGCTCGCGAAGCGAATAGTAGCGATTTTACGGTATAATTCCGCCTTCTTAATAATTCCGAGATAGGCGTATACGGGGGTAGTATTAATCTCTACTCGACGCTTCTTTATAGGTATTAAAATACCCTTCTTAGCGCCTCTAGCGAGCTACTAATTAAACGTTATCGCGTATATTTAACGAATAGTCGTGCGTAACTATATTATACGCTAGGCGAGGAACTATATACGTTACGTAACTAGTAGTAACTCGTTGTTCGTAATATTAAAGTACCTAGTTCGTAGTTCCTCCGCTATCGCGTTTAATTAAACTATAAGGCCGTATATACTCGGGGATGCGGTAGAATACGTCTTATGCGCGCGTTTAGCAACTTATTCGTTATCTTCTATTACGAGGCGATTAAGCGTCTATTAAGAGTATATTATTCGCGAGTTAAATTTACTTAATTCGAGGTACTATATTACGTATATACCGACCTATATAGCATTTATACGAACGTTATAAAACAGGTGCAGCCGCTAAACGTACGCGTAAGGGAGGTAGAAACGATACTAGAATAAATACTAGTATTAAGTAACTTTAGTATCCGAGCTCTATATAATAAGTACCTAGAGGTATACTAGAAATCGCTTACTATTAGCCTCTACTTAATACGCCTTAGCGACTACGTAGGTACGTATTTTGTCCTAAGTAGCTTATAGTAGGTTATTAAATCCTTCGTAGCTAAGTTTAGCCTAGTAACGAGTTTCTTCGTAAATGTCTCTAATTAATACTTTATATATTTTATCGAACTATAACTACGTATAACTAAGTATATAGGTACTAAGGCCTACTAAATCCTATAAATATATCTTCTACTTATTGCTATAGGCCTTATATTATCGATATAATGCTTCCTAAGAGCTCGTCGTTCTATACTATAGTATCGCTAGTTAGTAGGTATCGTCTAAAGTAACTTCCGGCAACGGCTATTAAGCTATATTAAGCGAATTCGTTTATACCTAAAGTAGTTATAGATTGCGTATCCGGGCCTAGTTTACGAACGAGTAACTCTAATTAGGGTGCTATTTATTATTTAGATAATTAATATAATTCTACGTATTGCGCTAATAGTAGATTACGACTACCTCGTCGAATAATATAGTATATTTAGCCTTCGAGATAGCAGCGCATAATGCGCGGCTTATAGTATTAGTAACGTTAGCGAACTCCGCGTAGCTAAAATAACCTCTTAATACTTATAGTTTATAGCGCGTATAGTAATAAAACTTCGCGTTTAGTATTACTAACGCGTCTTCTAGTACTAATCGTTCCTACGGAGCCTCGTCTATTATAACCTACTACGGCTTCTAGTTTGGCGCGAATTCTATTAAATAACGTAGCGCGGCGGCTATAGCCTCTAACTTCTTACGCTCGAGGATAAAGTACTCGTACGGCAGCTAAACATCGCGTAGATTACGACATATAACGCTAAAGTTCGGCTACTTAAGCGACGACGTTAAGTAAGTAGAATCTATAAGGAATAGCGCTAACGTTTCTAGCGTATTTAATATATTAACCTACTAGTTTAAAGCGAATATAATTCTATAATAGAAACTCTATACGGGGGCGCTAGATTTGCCGTTATTTACGTTTACTTAGAACGTTCTATAGTAGACGACGCAATTGCTCTTAACGCTATATAAATTAATACGTTAGACGAACGAGGTAATCTAAGCCTCCGGATCCGCGCGAGTCGCCTTATCGCTATTCTAGTTATTATATCTCGCTAGCGGCGCTAGGTTATATATATTATAGTAGTCTAGGTAGCGGCTGCCTCCTTAGCGCTATTCTACGCTATTTTTAATGCGCTAATAGACTCTAGCGATATCGTTCGTAGCTAATAACGCGTTCTTAATTCCGGCGGTTAAACTACTATAATTAAACTAATAGTTATAAATTGCTAGTTCGTAGCTATACTATACTACCTTTAAACCGCCGATTCCTTTACTACTAACCTATATTAATACTATACGGTCGAATTCTACTAGATCGCTAGCTCCTCGTTTATAGCTAATATAGCGATCTTATTACTATTTCCTATCGTATAGGAATACGAGGGCCGTAGTAGCATTATACGCTACTATTAAATAAGCGAACGATTCTATAAATACGATTCTACGAATACGATTCTACGAACTTACGACTACTATTAGCGTTATTCGCCTCTACTTATACTCTCTTCCGTACTAAACTACTACCTAAATTATCTCTATCTTTACTATCGTTATAGTTAAACCGACAACTTAAATTCTACCGCAAACTAGCTCCGGACGCGACATAGCCTTACTTAGTAGTTACGAACTAGAAGTTATCGAAGAATAGCTATAACGCGTTAAATTAGCGCTAAGAATATACGATTCCGCGATACTACTTTCCGTATATATTAGCTACGGTGCTAAATTCCGACTAATTAACACTAAACGCTTTTAACCGTTTATTCTATAGGTCGGCTAGCACTACTATTTTAGTAGGGTAAAACGATAGAAGGAATAGAAATAAATAAGAGGTAGGTAGAGAGAGGTATAAGAGACGGAAGAATTAGACGATAAACAAACAAACAACACGCTTACGCAGCTTACGCAACGTAATCTCGCGATTGTTACGCTAATTCACTTGGTCAGCGCTAGCGCTGATTAATGAGTAACTTAGTGTTACGGCACGCAAGCGTGCGGATCACCGGGTGCACGGACTTTGCTGAACAACTAAGGATACCAGTCGTCAGCATATAGCTAAAAAGAGGTGATTCGTATAATCCCCGCTCGAAAGAGTATCTCAGGGTGATGTAATGAAACTCGGTCAAGGCGGAAGTCCAGGCTTGGGGGACGGACGTCGCAATGGAACCTGAATTGCTATTCAAAGCAGGGATGCTCTTTATCACATCAGCACTCCGCTTGTTGCGGGTATTCATTAGACGCCACTGGGACCTCTTGCCATCACTAACAATGGATTTTGATGCCGAGCTGCTCGAGAGGGCAAAAACCTTCGTGCCGGACCGATCACGCGAAGACACTCGTTTGCAGGTCATTACATGTGGTTTGGGTCGAAGTGGAACTACTTGTAAGAAGTCCTTGTCATACCATAGAACTCGCGTCTAACGTATGCTGCGTCTTCGAAGCTCTGAGTGTTGCCCTCAATCAACTTGGCTTCGGCCCAGTGCATCACTTCCAGAGCCTTCCATTTGATGCCACTCTCTCCAAGGCATGGGTGAGAGCTATCCGAGCACTGGACCGTGGAGAAAATGTTCCTAAAGAGCAATGGGATTTGATCTTTCGTGGTTTCAATGTGAGCTCGGGCGACCTCGACATGAACCGACATGTTCTATCGCTGATGTGCCACAGTCTACCGTCGGCACTCCAGCCTGCCACGTCGCTGATGTGCTGGCAAAGATGTATCCAGAGGCAAAAGTCATAATAAATCAGAGAGATTTCGAGTCTTGGTTCAAGTCCTGGGCTGGTCTAGGTGGTTCCAAACCTCGCGTCAGCTGGATCTGGCAGATCTTGGTGCCATCCCTCCGTGCTCGAGTGGAAGTCTGGCGCGAACAGCAGAAAGCGACGGGCTTACTGGGTGCATTTTCGACGAGCGATCCAAAAGCAGAAATGAGGGGAATCTACGACAGTCACTACGCCCGAATGCGCGAGAATATTCCTCTCGACCGCCGGCTGGACTGGAACCTTGCTGACGGATGGAAGCCATTGTGTGCATTCCTTAATGTGCCGGTACCTGATCAGCCGTTTCCCCACGTGCACAGTAGCGCTGAGTTCAAGGAGAAGCGGAAACGAGTAGACCCAGTGATCCGGCAATTAGCATGGGACAACATCAAGTGGGCATTGAAAACGGGCACTGCGACAGTTGCAATCATGACTGCAATCATGTGGCTCCTTCGTAGCAGAGCTTCTTCTCGCAGGTCTCTTGGGTTCTGCTAGCTTCTAGTATCATGCGAATCTGATCATGTGAGTGAAGTGAACAGGAGCTTACGTACATCGGAGATTGTCAAGTTGAAACGATGAGAAAAGCACATTCTCGTAGTGTCGAACGTCAAGGGCTAGATACGTATTCGTCAGGGCTGGGTACATCCTGCCGAAGGTTGTGAGCACTGTCAGGGGCGCCCGCAAATCATGGGCGGTCTGTGCCACTAGTGAGCTGTCGCAACGGCGACGGCTCTCGATTGCCGTACGCGGCGCGAAAGCGGGCCCGAGTTGTACTCTGCAGCACCTGGCACCAGAGATGGATATCCCTGGCAATCCCTTTGCTTGAAACCTGCTCAGGTCGATATAGGCTCCAAGAAGTCCAGCCACTGGGACAGGCTTGTCACGTAGCTCGCGGGCAAATTGCAGTTCGAATTTCGGCGGCATAAGCCATCAGGGATTCGCGCTCTCTATGTGGAGCCGACCAGTATAGCATGCAGCGGGTCCTGACGGCAGACGTCTGGGTCGATAACGGTAGCCGTGGCTGGCTGGGTGAGGTGACACGGTCAGCTGCCAAATTGAAGGATATGTATACGCGAAGGTTGAAACGACCTATGAGTATTTGTTACAGTAGATGCCTAGTCGACTCAACACCCTTATCTGCCACTCCCCACAACGCATCGGCGGTCCACAACTTCTTTGCCCTTGCAATGTCCGTAGGCCCGGTGAAATTCGACCTTGACTTTTGGGGCGACTTCCTGGACGCACAACGCCAGTCACTCCCCACGCTGCCCAGCGTACAGAGGCTGTCCGACCGTGTCATTCGAATTCTTGGGTGCAATCCGGGACGCATTGCTCTACAAGGCACAAACACCTACCTGATAGGGACGGGGACATCTCGCATCCTCGTTGATACTGGACAGGTAAAGCTTTATGAGAGCAGGTAGGGCTTCTCGCTGACATGTCACCCTCTAAAATAGGGTCGGAGAGAATGGATCGACTTAATCGCAAACACGCTGCAGTCTCAGTCCATACAAATTTCACACGTTCTCCTTACACACTGGCATGGTGATCATACTGGAGGCTTGTCTGATTTGATCGCTTTCGACAATCGGCTGCGACACGTGATATACAAGTGGAAGCCCGACGGTGGTCAATGTGAGATGCGGAACGGTCAGATATTCCGCACAGAAGGTGCAACACTAGAGGCTCTCCATCTTCCGGGTCATGCAGAGGACCACACCTGTTTTCTGCTCAAAGAGGAGAATGCCCTCTTCACAGGCGACAACGTGCTCGGCCATGGTTTCAGTACAAGTGATAACCTTGTCCAGTACGTGGCCAGTCTTCGGACGATGCTTACGCTACGCTGCGACGTGGGCTATCCTGGGCACGGAGAGCGTATTGCAGACCTGAGTGCTAAAATAAAGGAATATCTACACGTTCAGCACGCGAGAGAGGTGCAGATCTGCAAGGCATTGGCAGGCGAGAGCGGCGGTGATCGCAATCTGTCGAGGCGGAAACATGTCACGACCGAAGAGTTGGCGGAGATGATGTTTCCCGCTATCCACAGGGAAGTACGAAAGTTGTCGGTTACACCAGTTCTGCTGGAGAATCTTTGGCTACTGGCGGCAGAACGTCGTGTCGGATTTGTAGTCGAGAAACGCGTGCGTCGCTGGTATTTGCGATCGACTGAAGAGACTTAAGATCTTATTTGTGAACCTATAAAAGCTAGGTGTCCATCGACCGGGGCGCCCTAGTTAGTCTTCAACTCGCTTAGAAGTTCTGTGGGTAGCCCCGTATTCTCTGTTAATAGCTCCAATCTGGGGCTAAAAGTTGCGAATAACATGGGGATACATTGCCAGGGCTATGAAGTATTGACCAGGACCCCCTAGTCTTCGACTCGCTCAGCAAGACTGTGCTTCTAGGCACGCGCACTGTTGCGATACAGAGATGTCTCAGAATACGAGAAGGTGTCTCAGGGTACGAGAACCCTGAGACATGCAGAATCCCCGGAATATCAAAAGGGGGATTCTGACTGCCAAGGCCCCGACTGAAGCGTTCCCATAGTAAATTCTGGGAATGGACAGAGATCGCTTCCCGCTGATTTTACATCACATGACCTCAAGTGACTCTCCGGAAGGTACTACGCGCTGCTTAGCGCGACACGCACAAGCTGTCATTGCCGGTGGGCGAAGTTCGATGACTCCCTTCGCCACCCCAATGTTGAGCACCGCTTCACGATAATAACAAGTTCCTCACCAGTCCAACTACCTTTCGTCCTAAGGATGAGCGTGCACAAGATGAGGCGGCCAATGACTTTATTCACTCAGTTACGTGCTCTTCGCGACACAATACCCGTGAGAACCATCATAACTGGAATGGCTGTGGCTTCTCTAATCTTCCTAAAAACGCTCTACTTCTGGGCGCCACAAGACAATATTGAGTTCAGGTTGAATCGATTGTCCATCCTTGTTGTTGACTACGATGGAGGACGCTTAGGTCAGCAGCTGAATGCGACTTACCGCAAGCATGCTGGCCCGCAGTTCCCGACATTCTTCTTTAATACAGTGGACGACTATGAAACAGAAGAAGACATCTTTCAGGCGGTGACAAGGCAGTCCTACTGGGGTGCAGTTTACACTCAGCACAACGCAAGTTCGAGGCTCGAATCCATGCTTCAGGGGTCGACTTTAGCTGAGAATGATGCTCATCAGAGTGCAAGCCTGGTCTACGTCTGGAATGAGGCTGTTTATCCCATGGTTAGCGGTTGGGTCAAGGATGCCCTTAGGCGGACTACCGAGGACACACAATCTGCCTTCATGCTGCACGACGCATTCACCTCTTTGCCGGCGGATCAACAGTATCGCGCTTCTGAGCTTCGGACCAGGCTTGAAGCAATTTTCAATATGCTACAGCCACTAGAGAGGACGGCGTGTTCGGGGATGGCTCTCGGGCAAGCGGCATTCAATCATCTTGCAATGATCGCGCTTGCCACGGGAGGAGATGCTTTTGTGCAGATTTATCGCAAGAAAATCCAGCGTGGCTCTAAGCTCGCCCGTGGTCCTAAGTTTCGACGCTGTTTTATGGCTGGATGGAACTTCTCTTGCTTCCTTGGGCTGGCCCTCACCGCGTCACCGTGGATCGTCAAGGGCATCGCAGGCTCGCATCTAACATATAGGGAGTTCCTTCTGAGCTGGTTGGTACTGTGGCCTGGCGCATTTGCGTCTTTGGCCATCTCATGCGCATTACGCACGTGGATAAAAGAGCCTCTTCTGATAAAATCATGTACCCTATTCTGGATGGCGATCAATGCGGCCAGTGCGTTCGTCCCCATCGAGGTTTCCCCCAGCATTTTCGTGTGGAATTGGATCTTCCCTGGCCACGCAGTGTATATCCTGTTGGTGACGACATGGTGTCAT
The DNA here is from genome assembly GCA_022702355.1 of Cercospora zeina. Taxonomy (NCBI): domain Eukaryota; kingdom Fungi; phylum Ascomycota; class Dothideomycetes; order Mycosphaerellales; family Mycosphaerellaceae; genus Cercospora; species Cercospora zeina. Next base: position 1,530,023 of record JAKLWX010000002.1, on the reverse strand, counting down.
GCAGGAAATCCACAGGCTGCCAGCGCTCTGCCCGTACTCTTCTTCTGGACCGCTCTAGGGATGACCTTTACCTGGTATGGTATGACCGATTCAAACAAAGATCGGATAGAAGAAAAGGATCACGATTGACGTCTGTCCACGTGTGGTCAAAGGTACAGCATAATGAGGAATAGTAAACGAAGTGAAGCACAGATGCTTCTTTATGATATGTCCGAAGATCCTGGAGTTATCGAAGCTTCAGCATCAGTATGTAGGCAGTGCAGAAGGATCAGATTATTGCGTCGACCGAATGCGCACTGTTCCGAAAACTTTGCGCCAAAAAGCGCCTGTCTCTCCGAAGCTGGTACACCTCACCATGTCTGGGTTCTTGAGGCTCTCATAATCGTGCAATGGTCGTCTGGCTCAGCTAACTTCCTGGCAACCCAAATATCATGCATGGTGAGCTGGGTGAAGCGTGAGCATTTTGCAACCAATACCGGTGTTCGTTGACACTGCGCTGGCTCTATCGCCTGCATGCTGCATTGACGTACGCCTAGCGGTCGTGCGTTGAAATATTGGCCACGCGACGCTGTCTCCATTTGACGGAAAGGCCCGATGCCAACATGTCTCAAGATTCTCACTCTCGCCATATTGGTGGCTGGTCCATAGGATAGCACAGAAGCGATGCATCTGCTGATGCATTGTGCTGCGTTCAAGCGGAGAAGCAGAGTTCGATCTCATCATAGGCATGAGTGAATTGACCAGTCTTCCGAGAGCCTAGCCACCTCTGCGATCAATCCACCGACTGCATTCTTCTCTCTGCCATGCAAGTTTAGAAGCCGCAGAATGTAACAAGGCTTCAAGAGACGGCATTTCTAGTGATACTCGATGGATCGTGAGAAAGCCTTTGCAAGAAACGCAAGGCCCGAATGTTTTTTGGGCTGGCGCACTTGGCTACAAACGAAGACTCTGGCAGGCAGAATCGAGCTATAATCTAGAGAGTTGAATCTATAGCGACCCTAGAGCCGTGAGGAATGTTATTCTCCAGTAGCGCTCCAACTTTTCTTCCTTATCAAAGTCGATATAGCGCTGAGAAAGATGGTTTCCCGGCGATTTCGGGCTTTGCGATCTGACGGGGCTTCAGTGGCCACAAATGCCAGTCTGGACTTTGAGCCACATTGGTACAAAATCGAAGACGGGACCCAATCTGGAGCCCATTTCGAGTTCGGCCTGAGGTGTGGAGCAACGGAGAAGTTCGAGTATGACAATCACTGTGTGTGACTCAAACCGCTTGCATGCAATCCTGAGTGCGTCCACAAATGTCCAGCATCGGTGTGCAAAAGACCTATCATACTAATATCGCGGTTTCAGGTCAAGCCTGAGCCGGACCGGCTTCACTGTAATAACCGCGGCGCGCGGAAAAGAACCCGACAACGTCGATTTGTGCAAAGCAGGAAACGTGGAATTCCGAGCTTTAATTGCTCGTACTCTGGCCGCCCTCTTACTGTTAACCCGTCGCAAATTGCGATATATATACGATAGTAGCGATAGCTACTGTCTTGCGATAGCCTCTACTGCCTCGTATGATTTATTCTATTGCTAAGGTAGCTATAGGCGGTATAAAGACTAAACACGGATGGATAGCCTTTATATCGCAACTCGAGTAGAGAACAAATTGTTTATATATATCCTCGCAATCGTAATAATATTCGCGTTATAGTTCGCGATCCTAGATTTCGACCTCCTCCTATACCTCTTATATACGTAATCTAGGGCCGTAAAGACTATAAACTAGACCTATATTCCCTAAAGTCTAGCATCCGGTTCGCTATAGTAAGTAAGAAACTTTCTATATAGGTTACGAGAAGGTTAGAATATATCGTACTATAGGCCGTACGCTAAGGCCTACCTTCTATAAAGTATACGATAATATACTACTATTAACTAGTAGCCTACTACGGTTCTAATAGGGGTTCTAAAAAGCTAAGAGTACTTAGAATATAAAAAAAAGAGAGAAAAAGAATATTAAATAAGAAAGAAAGTAAGAAGATATTAATAATAAGCCTTTAGGCGACTCGACGATATTAGATACCTTACTACTTTATCTATACTCTTTACGACTTTTCTTCTATAATTAGATACTTTTAGAAAGCGATTTGCCTCTCTACCTACCGTTCGTCGTACTATTAGAAACCTTTAGTATAACAAGTCCTTCTTTTACTTATAATAATAGAATACCTATACCTCTTAGCCTCTATCTTAACTATCTACTATCTAAATCTTATAATTTTAAGATTAGAAAGAATTAGAAAGACGGGCGTATAAAACTCGATATTAGAATATAATATACCGAGAGGTTTACCTTACTATTAGGTTAGAAATTAGCGTTTTCTAGATATAGAATAAGATCCTAGTATCGACGATAGTCTTTTAGACGTCTCTAGGATCGAGGAGACGATAAAATATAAGGGCGGATATCGTATAATACCGCTACTCTTACTAGAACCGACGTACGTATAATAAGCTACTAATTTCGGTATATATAGGTTTAGGTCTATATTTTTAGAGCCGAAGGTAGGGCTTAACTAACGTAAACGCCTACTTTACTTTAAAGGATCTTCTAGAAGAACGATATTTATTTCTAACTACTACGAACCTACTTTCTAAACGACGATAACCTTAAAAAATAATAGAGAAGCCGGACTTCTCTTAAGCTTCGTAGTAGGTATACGAAAGACTCTAATAAGCGCGATAGCTCGCTACTATCCGATTCTAGAAGCTATACCTAGGCAGAAAATCGTACGACTTTATATAGATACGAAGATTTCTAACGACCTTTTCTTTCGAGAAGAGCTAAGAGATATAGAGTAGAGAGCGTTTAACCTCGCTACTCTCTACTCTTAGCTAATTACCTTTAGAGACTCGATTCTAGATAGTAAGGTAGAGAGCGTTTAATATCGCTACTATTTAAGATTAACGGATCGCTTTTTCGAACTTATTTAGACTATAAGGTAGAGAGCGTTTAATATCGCTACTATCTAAGACTACTAGATTACTTTTCTAGACCTAGCTAGACTAACTTTACTTTACGACTACGACGATATAGCCTCTTTTAAGTATCGAATATAGTACCTTAGAAAGAGAAAACGAGAATCTTACTTACGTAGCTTTCTTTCGTCTAATTCCGAGGCTTCTAATACTTTCTAAACGACTAGGCGATAGCGCTAGATCCTTTAGATACGATTAGAGACCTCGGGATTTAAACTAAACCTTTTAGCTTCTAACGACTTTTTTCTACTTCTAAGGCGTACTATATCGAGTAGTAGCTTCTAGGAGTAGCGATCTAGTAAGGTATCCTACGATATAGGTATAAGAGCCTATATATATACTCGATACGAGCCTACTAGCGTTTATTAGCTTCTAAATAAACTTCTTTAACTTCTAGACGTACGACGGGTAGTAGAGTATTCTCTAAGGACCTAAGTAGTCTCCTAAGGACTAGAGAGCTTCCTACTCTTATTAGAAGAACCTAGGAGACGTACTACTACCTTCTAGTAACTTATATACCTTCCTAACCTTCTAATCGATCGCGACGATAAGTTTTACGAATATACTTATAGCTTTTAAAAATAGGAAGAAGAGTATAAAAAGAGGCGGTCTCTTATACTCTTCTAACGAAAAAGAATTAGGCTCTCGTATTAGCTTCTAGGCTTCTTACTTTTAGTACTAGACCTCTTAGTATTAACGAACCTAATTACTTCTTTTTACTTAACTAACGGCTTACTTACTACTCTTCCTCTTTTAGTTTTAAATACTTTTAAAGGCTAGTAGGTTTCTAATTATTTCTAAAATTAACCTTTCTTTCTCTACTCTATAAAACGACGACGACTCTCTACTTTACTAGACTCCTTCTTATAGCTCTTATAGTCTAACTATACCTTTAGAAAAACTTCTAATTCTTTAGTTAGACTAAGAATCTTCTTTTATCTCCTCTCTTCTTTCTTTTTTATATCTAGACGCTACTAGATATAATCTATTCTTTAGAAAGATTAGTAAATAAACTTACTAATCCGTCTAAAGAAAGTAGATTTAGATTTATCCGATTCTAGTACTACTAAACTTAATCTATAAAATCTTCCTTTACTAGAATTACTTTCTTTAGAAGACGCTTAGCTCCGCGGTACTCTTAAGATAAGTACTTCTACTATAAATATATCGGACTCTTAAAATAATTACGATTAGCCGGCCTCGGCTAAAGATAGACGTACTATAGCTCTTACGTAATCTCTTATCGAAGCTCTATATAACTCGCTTAAGAATCTTAGACCTAATATTATAAAGAGCCTAGTAGAAAACCTTAAGGCTCTATTAGCTCGACCTTCGAAGAAGAATATACTTAGAAATCTAAGTTTTTTAGGCGCTAGCGTATTAGAATAGCTTTATAGAATAAATAAGTTTACCGAAGACTATTACTTAAACTAAGAGGATTCTACTAGAATTAAACGTCTTCTAGATAACTATAACTATATTATTAAAATCGAGATTAAGACTCTAGACGGGTACTTAGATAATAACTATCCTATTTATTAGAAAGTATAGTCTAGTTAGATCTTCTAAGAGGAACTATATATTAGAGTTAGTTATTATAGATTATATAACTCTAGGCTATATAACTAAGCTAAGGCTATATCTTAGGAGCGAGATATAACCTAGAACTATCTAATATAATTAATAAGTTAGTTCCTACTTATCGCCTCTACTTTATTTATATATTATACCCTCCTACTAAGTATCTATAAGAATATAATTTAATAGGTTATAAGCCCGGGTTTATAAAGAGGCTTTAAGTAAAAAGAGTTAGCCTTCTTATTCTTAAAGTAATAGGTATTACCGTATTACCTCTTATAGGACCTATAGTATTAACTAGATAGAGAAGTAGAAAAAGAATATAAGGGAGACTAGAGGTATATCCTATCTATACTACCTAGAAGCTTTAGAAGATCCTAGTTATAAACTAGAAGTTCTTAAAAGGTAAGTAAGATAGAAAAAAGCCTAGTAAGGTATACTTTACTTTAAAAGAGAAGTATATTAAAGAAGTATAAAAAGAAAAGAATAAGCCTTAGACTATAGTACCTAAGTAGATAAGACTAGACCTAAGTACTAAGTACTACTAATACCTTAGAACTAGCTAGTAGTGCCCTTCTAAGAAAGTAGATCTTTTAAAGGTTCTCTACTTAGGAACCTAACTAATTAGATATATTAGCTAAAAGAGAGAAGTCTTAGTAAATAAGGAAGGCAGAAATCTAGAAACTACTAATTAGATTAAAAGAGCTTATATTTTCTAGAGTTAGATCTATTTATTTAATTTTATAGAAATAGATTTAATAAGTATAGTTAGAAGAAAAAGAGCTATACTAGTACTATATAAAGAGCCTACGAAGTCCTATTATACGCCTCTACGCGGCCGTAGGTAGAAATAGATACTCTCGAGTATACTAGTAAAGTATAAGGGCATAAAAGACAATCCTACTTCGCCGCTACGTAGCCGTATACCTAATAAGATAAGAACTAAGATAAGAACTACTCTAAGACAACCTTAAGACTACCTAACGAACTAAGGTAGAACTCTATTATAGAAGAGGTAGAAAAGAGAGGATAGAATAGAAGTAGGTAGGATAGAAGTAAAGAGAGGAGGTAGCTACTAGGCAAGAGATTAGCTATTTACCTACTAAAAAGAGCTATAAAAGGAAGGAAGAAAGATAGACCCTTCCTACCTAGAATATATATTCCTAGAGACAACCCTCTAAGTCCGAGACGAATAGAAATAGAGGCCTTCTATACCGACTCGATATACTATACTAGCTATATCTGCTACTAGAACTAATTTTAGATATTAAAATTCTATATATAGGGCTTAGCACTTAGTAGCTTAGCGCTTAGCGCTAAGCTATACTAAGTAAAATTCTAGTTCCCCTAGGCATCGGCCTATAATATCTGTTTTTAGCGCGAATAAGACACCTCTAAGACCGAGAGTTTTTTAGCCTAGGAGGCTTTTCTCTCTTATACGACCGGTTAGGTATTAGGCCTACCCGTGCTATATAGTCTTCGACTCCTATAGCACGTTAATAGAACAAACAAATAAAACAAATAAACTATATAAAGAGAATTAGAGATAATAGATTAGCCTACTATAGGACTATCTAGAATTAAAGAATATATTCTAGATTATCCTAGAACTAATCCCTAACTTATCTATAGAGTTATTACTACTTATCTTTAGCTTAAGGCATTTAAGAACTAATCTAGTATAGATTAAAGCTAATATAACTATAAGGTATAAGATAATAATCTACTTATTAGAAAATAACTAAGAAGAGGCTCTTAAAGAGAGATAAGCCTTAAAGATATAAAAGAAGATAAGAGTTAAGTATAGTAAGGTATATACTATATATACTATAGTATATATCTAGGAGTTTATAAACTTTTAGATAACTAAGAATATAATAATTAGGAAGGCCTAGGTATATCTAGCTAGTATAGCTAGGAGAATTATAGAAGTAGACCCTTAGGAAGTATATTATAAGGAACTAAAGAGGAGACTTAAGTATCTTCTTAATAGTTTACCTAAGATATATTAAAGTATAAAGGATATAATCCTTACCTAGTAGTCTATATTATATAAAAATATACTATAGCTCCTAAAATCCTATAAAGTAAAACTAAACTAGCTCTAAGAAATAATAATACTAGCTAAGAGAAGAGAGATCTAAGGTATAAAACTAAAATATTACCTTTATAACTAGGAATATTTTAGAGGTATTACTAAGTACCTATACCTTAATAGAGCTAAGAGAGCTATTAATCTAAGATAGATAAGTAGAGAGGAGAAGAAAAGATTACTACCTAGAGAGACTACTATTAGGAGGAGATTATTACTAAATAAAGAAGTACTAAAAGAAATAGTAAAGAAACTTAACCTAAAAGTCTAATTACTTAAGAAAAGATAAAGCTTAAGGAAGTTTTCTAAGAAGGCCTATACTACCTAAGAAGATACTAAACCTTCTATAATATCTAAAGCATCTTAATCCTTATTAGAGAATAATAATATTATAACTACTATACTACGGAAGCCGGCTAAAAGAGGAACGATTTACGTTTCGCTATAGGAAACCGAATATAGAGCCTATATATAAGATAGACTCTTATAAATATTAACGAAGTTATATACTTAACTATAGAAGTAAAAGGCAAGTATATACTATTAAGATAGCTACTTAATTCCTATACTTTATTATATATAACTAACTAAGAATTACTTTTTAAGTAACTAAAATCTCTTTAGAGGAAAAAGTAGATTAAGGTTAGAGGTAGCTATCTAATAGCTATATATATAAAAGATATAGTAATAAGTAGAATAAAAGGAAAATAGCTTATACTTAAGAATATTCTCTTTATACTAGAGTTAGAAGTAAATCTTGTTTCTTAGAGTTAATTTAGCTAGTAGTATAGTATTTAACTACCTAAATTTATACTTATTTTATTATCTAGGAAACTAGTTATCTAGATAAAATTATTAGGAGAAGTACTATTTATTAAGAAGATTAATAATATATTATAAGAGCTTATAATATTATACTTTAGCTAAAATTAAGAGAATAAAACCTATACCTTTAATAGAGGTTAGAATAGGTCCCCGACTTTAGGTCGGTTCTAGATCTAGGTCGGTTCCTAAGGGAACTAACTTAAGACCTAAATTAATAGGGTACCTAACCTAATACGAAATCGATAGGTCGGGTCTAAATACTACCGGTTCCTATATAGGTCTTTATAGAGACCTAAGTTTAAAAAGATAGGTCTAATAACGCGGTATAAAACTAGGTCGCCGTAGAGATAATAGGATTACTCTAATACTAAATATACGTATATATAGAACTAAGCGTAGTAGTATATTAGAAGCGCTAGTTAAAGTAGCGACTATAGTTATAGAGAAAAATAAGGCTACCGACTATACTTGCTAACTATAAGATACGGAATTAAATACTATATATAATATCGACTACGAAGTCTATTCTACTCTACGAGTATAACGTAAAAGCAAATACTTCCTTTGCTAAGTACTATAGCAAAGATATATTAGTACTATATCCTCCTCGTTATTACTAATCGAGTCGAAGTTACTCTATTTAGTGCTTACTAACGCCTCCTAATCTAGCTTTAGCTACTCCTACTACTAACTAACTATATTATTCGAAGGCTCGAACGTAGTTAATATCGGCAGCGCCTTCTCTATAAGCGAATCCCGAGCCTATTACTACGCGTTACGCTCTTAAGAACGATAGTATATAATATTACTAAACGTTAAGGGATCGTAGGACTAATTATATCGGCTCTAATAACGCGCTATACTAAAGTCGCGCTTATAACTAGTTCTAGCTACTAGGATAGAGAGGATATCCCGAGCTATTAGCGCGTAACCTAGATATTCTAATACTATTATCTTCTATAACCGGAGCGGATACTCTATAGAATAGGTAGCCGAGTCCTTAAATCTAGCGTAACGATAACGAGATACCTCGTCCGAATTAGCTAACGGCTATACGGTCTACCGCGGCCGTCTAGATACTTTTTAATTAAAGTCGGAGTTATTACTATCTAATCTACTATAAAGACCTGTTACGAAAAATACTATAGAGCGGTATAAGGCCTTTTACGGCCTAGACTAGGACGTAGCTACGAGAGGCTTATATCGCGCGTATTCGACCTAGAATTTGCCTACGAAGTCCTATTATACGCCTCTACGCGGCCGCAGATAGAAATAGATGCTCTCGAGCATACTAGTAAGATATAAGGGCATATAAAACAATCCTACTTCGCTACTACTAGCCTTATACCCGACCCGATAAGATAAGAACTATATAAGACAACCCTAAGACTACTCTACGAACTAAGGTAGAACTCTACTATAGAAAAGGTAGAAAAGAGAGGATAGAATAGAGGTAGACTAGATAGAAGTAAAGAGAGGAGGCAGCTACTAATAGAGGTTAGAATAGGTCCCCGACTTTAGGTCGGTTCCGGGTCTAGGTCGGTTCCTAAGGGAACCGACTTAAGACCCAAATCGATAGGGTCCCCGACCTAATACGAAATCGATAGGTCGGGTCTAAATACTACCGGTTCCTATATAGGTCTTTATAGGGACCTAAGTTTAGAAAGATAGGTCTAATACTAGAGAATAAGACTAAGTCGCCGCGGGGATAATAGAATTGCTCTAATACTAAATATACGTATATATAGAACTAAGCGTTGCAGTATATTAGAAGCGCTAGTTAAACTAGCGACTATAGTTATAGAGAAAAATAAGGATACTAACTATACTTACCGACTATACTTGCCGACTACGAGATATCGGAATTAAATACTATTTATAATATCGACTACGAAGTCTACTCTACTCTATAGGTATAACGTAAAAGCAAATGCTTCCTTTACTAAGCACTACGGCGAAGATATATTAGTACTATATCCTCCTTGTTATTACTAATCGAGTCAAAGTTGCTCTATATAGTAGTTACTAACGTCTCCTAATCTGCCTCGAGCTACTCCTACTACTAATTTACTATATTATTCGAAGGCTCGAACGTAGTTAATATTAGTAGCGCCTCCTCTATAAGCGAATCCCGAGCCTATTACTACGCGTTACGCTCTCGGGAACGATAGTATATAATATTACTAAACGTCGAGGGATCGTAGGACCGATTATATTAGCTCTAATAACGCGCTATACTAAAGTCGCGCTTATAACTAGTTCTAGCTACTAGGATAGAGAGGATGTCCTAGGCTATTAGCGCGCAACCTAGATATTCTAATACGATTATCTTCTATAACCGGAGCGGATACTCTATAGAATAGGCAGCCGAGTCCTTAAATCTAGCGTAGCGATAACGAGATACCTCGTCTAAATTAGCTAAAGGCTATACGGTCTACCGCGGCCGTCTAGATACTCTTTAATTAAAGTCGGAGTTATTACTATCTAATCTACTATAGAGACCTATTGCGAATAATATCGCAGAGCGGTATAAGGCCTTTTTCGGCCTAGACTAGGACGTAGCTACGAGAGGCTTATATCGCGCGTATTCGACCTAGAATTTTAACTAGTAGTAATCCTTAAAGGAGGAATCGAGCCCCTCGCTAGAGAAGGCCTCGCAGTCCTAGAACGCCCGTTTTATTACTAGATTAAGAAGAATCGCAATGCTATATATATTACTAAATCGCTCCTAGGTAGTAGTATAGTACTTCTCGAGCTTTGTCTATATAGCTTATAAGGTAGAATAAATCTCCTTTTGCTAGAGTTATGTTTTATATTTAAGTTTCTTATCTATAATATCTAGGATATCGAACAAGGTATTATAGTAGCTAAGAACGAGGTAGATTATTAGCCCCTTTATCGTACCGATCCGTATCGTAGCCTCTATAAAAGGAGTAGTAAGGTTAATAATATATTTAACCCTCTTCTATTCTATAGCGGTTAGCTTTAGTTCGGGCTAACCCTTATTCTTAATATACTCGTTAATAATATCTTATAGTTAAGAACTACGTATTAGTATAATTATAGTTAAGCTCTAATAGGTCTTTATATCTTATATTAGGCGTAAAACCCTTTAAAGCGTCTTCTTCTACTATTTATACTATTTCGAGTATAGATATAGATCTGCGATCCTCTTTCGCTATAGTACTATAAAACTCTTAAAGCGTTAAGTACTAGAGTTTACCTTAACTATAAGTTTCTAGAACTTTATAGGGAGCGGTTATTAGTATAGCTTCTACCGACTACGTTTGCTAACTATATATACTTCGTAGAGAGAATAAATAGTACCTTTATTAGAATCGTAGCTAGACTTCCTACTTTAAGCCGATATAACGCGTTCGTATCTATCTCCTCGTCCTATCGTTCCTATCTCTCGTTTCTTAGCTTAATCTTAAAGGTAGCGAAGAACTTCCTTAAGAAGAGCTAGATTATATATATAAAGTATAGGAACCGTTCCGGACGGGAGAACTCGTAGTCTTTAGTATCTAATATCTCTTCTATATCCCTATCTATTCCTTAGAGAGGAAGTTATTTAATCGAGACTAATAGCTTCGCTATATACGTACGCTCGTAGAAGCAAATATCGATAGCCTCGACGCTAGAACTCGTTAGTTAGAAGGTATATATATAGTAAGGATATATATATAGCTATATATAGTATATTATTATTAGAAGTATTGTCCGCTATTAGCGCTATAAGCCTATTAGAGATCTCGAAACGAGTAAGTACGTTAAATAGTAGGTCTACTAGGACTTCGCTCGTATAATAGCCCGAAATATATAGAAAGGCTAGCATAGCCTTATGCTAGGCCTACTCGCTATCGATCTAGTAGCCTCGTATCGTAAGGAATAATACTTAAAGTACCCTAGCGTACTAACTATCGAGGGCGATAGCTACCTAGAAGGTTCTAGATAGCTAACGTTTTAGATTGTCCTCGGAGTAATCGACCGCGTCCTAGATATATAACTTAATCGTAGTAGCGCTCTTAAAGTCGATAGATCTAGTCTTCTCTAATAGACATTCGTAGGTATACCGAACTGTAGGACTTTTAAAGAAGTTTAAGAGTAAGCCTAGCTAGGAAACTATAAGCCTATATAACTCTAGAAACTTTAATCGTTCTAGGTGCTCTATTCTAGTAAAACTTTTCTTAAGCCGTTCCTATAAATAAGGGCCGTTAGTATATCTATATTATATATCTCTATAAAGCGTAGTCGGCGAGCGTAGTTAGCAAGCGTAGTCGACAAGCGTAGTTAGTACCTTATTCCTATATTAACGAATACTAAACTTATAGATTAATCTTTAGTAGCCTTAATAACTTCTCTAGTAACTCTACGCTCCTAAGAGGCTCCTTCGTAGCCTACTAAATCGAGGTGCTTTTAGAGAGCTTTTATTCCGTTACCTAGTCCTAAGTGTTTAATAACTCTATTATATCCTCTATATATAACTCTTAAGGCGTACGTTTCCTAGTCTATACCTTTAACGAAAAATCTCTAGGCTTATAACGTTCGCGTATTCGAGTTCTATTTTATAGAGTTCGAAGATATTCTACTATACTTATCGTAATGCCTCGCCTCTTCGAGCTACTAATAGTAGTAGTAAAAGCCCTCGAACGACTAGGTATACTCCCGCTGCTATATCTATACGCTATTAGTTTCGACCTAGTCCTTAGAATCCTCTAGTAGCTTAGTAAGGTTAGCTAGAGGTAGTATCCTATCTCGTATACTAGCTCGACTACTTAAGGTATTCGCAATCGTATAGCGTCCCTTTCTCCGCTATTATACTACCTTCTTAATTAGACTAGAGTCGATAAGAGACGACTGCGATTCGGAGTTAGTCTATCGTTCGCGAAGCTATATACTTATACGTCTCGAGGAAGAAGGAAGTATAGTACTACTATATCGTATCGGAGTCATAGGATATACTAGTAATACTATAATATAAAGTATATAGTACTAAGAAGGAATCGTAGAACTAAAGAGTAAAAGCTAGCAGAGTAATAGAGGTAAATAATATTTATAAAGGCGATTAAGTTTTATTAGTATAAGTACTAGCGAGGTGTCTCTATTATAGGCCGACGGCCTATCCTAGTAGCGTTATAGAGACGGGCACCTCTAGTACTCTTATTAAGCTCGTAATAGTCGCGACTAATAAATATACTAAGTACTCTTTAATTATAGTAATACTATAGTCGCCTTCGAGGGCAAGTATCTTACTAGCGCAAGAGGCTAGTAGCGTTAATAAAGCTTAAGTCGAAAAAGCAGAGTTAGACTTAGTCTAAGTAGATAAACCTATCGTAGAGAGAATTTAGAAACTACCTAAAGACTACGTAAAGCGATATAATACTATATAGTAGAAGGCTAGAAATAATACTAAGAGTAAGAAGGGGAAAAAGAATATAGCGAGCTAGAAGTTTAAGGTATAGCTAGAGCTTCTAGATCTAGTACTAGCTCTAAAGAAAAAGTAGTAGTATATCTCCGAAGGCGTAACTACTACGTAAGAGAATAAGGCTAGTATTAAATATACTTAGCTATCGAAGGTAAGACTTAAGCTGTCTATAAGAATTATAAAGGAGAATTATATATTTAGTAAGCTACTATAGACCGAGAGGCAGAAATAAGAGATATAAGTTAAAGAGGGCCGGCTAGTACTACGACGTAAACCGTAGACCGATATACTATCGGCGGCTATAACTAATCTTAATTTACGAGATATAGTAGCACTAATTAGCTATCCGTATTCTATCTAGCCTAAGAGGAGTTATAGAGCTTCTATATAAACCTTATCTCTAGCGACTAGAATTTGCGTATAAAGGTCTCGGAGATAGTAAGCTTATTCGTAGACGTACCTAGAAGCTACTCGACGATATCCTAAAAGCTAAGTCCTCCTTCCTACTTAGAATCGAGCTATATTTCCTATAGAAGCTCTTCGTATACTAACTTCTTTATATTAAACTTATAAGCATATAACTAGAACGCTAGCCTATTTCGCTTAGCCTACGCTTTAGATATAACTAGCTTCTAGAACCTATTACTATCCTAATCGTATCCTAATAAGATAAGCTAATCTAGGACTTCTAGAGTCTAAGTAAAGCGATTAGCTATATTAAACTTAAAGGACTTCTAAGAGAGATAGTTGCGATATACTATATAGTAATAAGGTAGGAAAATTTCTGTTATAGTTAGAAGACGGCCTTCTACTATTAGCTCCTACTACTAGTTAGTATATAGTCGGTAGGCGTAGTTAGCACTAATTTACCTTCGCTTTCGCTATAGATACTAATATGCAGACTAATTTTATAAGCCCTTTATAAGGCTCTATAGAGCGTAAAGTATACTTCTAGTCTAATTAGAGGTACTCGAATGCGTTCTAAAGAAGCTATTAGTTCTAATAGCGATATACTCTTAATAAGAGCTACTTACGTCCGCTCCCGATACTTAGAATATATATCTCCTCTTATTCCTAGATTATAGCCTCTCGATAAGGTCTATTTCTTACTACGAGGAACTCGGCCTCTTCTTTATTAGTTATACGATAAACTCGGCTTAACTCTTATATTACGCGCGTAGTATCGTAAGTATATATACCTTCTTCTTAAACTATCGAATAGCCTTATTCTAAAAGGCGTAGACGGCGTAGCTCCTTTATACGGCCTACTCGCTCTTAGTAGCGACTTAAAGGTAGAGGTTAGTTATTTTATAGCTAGTACCGGCCGACCTTACTAGTAATACGTAGGGTGCCTCTAGACCCGACTTAGACTAATTAGTATTATACTAGTAGTTATAGTTATAGTGCGGGTCGTCTACGCCTTTCTCCTTCCTAATATTAAAATAGAAGCTTTCCTTATTTTAGTTTACTACCTATATAGTAGGCCTATCCTGCGCGCGTATACGTTTCTTATCGTCCCTATTATATATTAGTACTACTAACTATATTAGCCGACTATATAGATTATTACTTACGCTATCTAGTTATACTAAGCGTAGTACTCCTCTCTTTAGGCCTTAATTTTCTTCTACTACTACTTCTTTAATAAGGAGCTCTATATATTATTAGAGCTAATTAAAAGCTTCTTCTACTAAGTAAAGGACTTATTTCTAGCTCTGCGCTACTTATCTACTATAGCTCTCTTAGGTAATATATCTGCGCGCTAGCTACGCTTATAAAGAGTATTAGAATTAAAAGAGTAGGTATCTATATCTTTCCTTATAGCGCCTAGTCGTATCTAAAGTATAGAAGTACTTATACTATCTAAATCCTTATTTATAAAGTAGGGACACTTCTATAGACTATTAGAGGGCGCGGTACTAATCGGACGTTACTTTTATCGCGCTATTATCGTAAGCTTAGTCGCTAGGAAGAGATAAGTATCGCGAGGTATATAGTAAATATACGCTTAAAATTCGGTAGTAATACGAGTATAGCAGCGGTTAAGGTAGTAGTTATTATAGTAGGAGCTAAGTGCGACGAATTCTAGCTTTAGGTATACTAGAAGCTTAGTACGCGGCTGTTCCCGCCTAGCCGCTAGCTTACCTCTATACGTAGAGATTAGCTTCCTATACCGTAGTTAGCTACTATAGTCGGCGATATTATATAATATATCGCTTACTTAATATAGCGTATACTAATATATACGACTATATATAGATAGCGACAGCTATAGACGCACTCTAGAGCTAGAATCCGTCGCATACGTTACTTAGATTAACCTTACTATCGCTAGCCGAAAAGAGTAACTACTATATACTTATACCCTCGACGACCGCTCGTCTACTCGTCGCCGATAGTTACTTCTTAGCTTATACTATCGACGACCGCTTATCTCCTTAGCGTAGATAGCTACTTCTTAGCTTATATTATCGACGACCGCTTATCTTCTCGGCGCGGACGATTACTTTTTAGTTTATACTATTAACGACCGCTAGTCTCCTTAGCGCCGACAGTTGCTTCTTAGCTTATACTATTAATAACTACTCCTCTCCTTAGTATCGAAGTAGTATTAATAATTATTTCTTCTCTTCTACTATTATAACGACTTAGTTCCTCGATATAAATATAGGCTAGAGAGTCTATTTTTCTATTCTACTACTATATTACGACTACTTAACTAGTAATACTATAGAGTACTAGTAAGTCTAGCTCTTTCCCTTCTATAGTATTTTATATATTCGTAGAGAACTTCGAATAACGAAATATATATACTATAGTCGATATTGTCTATATAATACCTAGATATAATCTATACTATAGTAAATATTTGCGTCTATTACTAACTTGCTATATTCTATAGAGTAGCGAAAGCGATTATAGCGTTCGCGTAACTATAACTTCTACTAGGTAAAGATTAGTAGGGGTGTCCTAATATAGTAGTAGAATGCGATATAGTTCTACTATATAGCGCTATCGAACTCTAACCCCCCCTCTATAGGCCCGCGTATTCTAGCGGTCGTATACGATTTTCTAGTACTCCTATCTACTCTAGCTCTTCTCTCTTATACCTCTACCTATTCGCTCCTTCTAACTCTTCGATATCTCTATCTATACTACTCGATGCCTTCTCTTATTTCTTAAGCGGACTCTAATATAGAGTTTAACTCGAGCCCTCCTCTACGAGTATATCCTAATATAGATACTAATATACCGCTATTAGTACTATCTCTACGCGTAGGAAATAAGGCTACTAAGTAGCGGCGAATATAGCTACTAAAGGCTATAGTACTAGACGACGAGTCTCGTAGGAAGGTAGTAGTTCTATAGAAAAAAGCGATAGCTATAAGAATAATATAGCGACGAACGAGAGCTAGTAAGTCTAGTATCTCGAAAAGGTAGTTAATACTAGGGATAGTAGCCTTACGAGAGATTCGTAAGCTTTAGCGAACGATAGCTTTATATATCTAGAGGGTCCCTTTTTAGCGCGTTATCCGCGAGATTATAATAGATAGAGGTAGTAGCGATATTATTAGAATTTAGGTAGTAGTACTTAAATGCTTATAGGAAGCAGCGGAGGTATTTCTCGTTATAGAGTTCGAGATTTCTAACCTTCTAGCGATCTACGCGAAGCGCGTTACCCTATAAGCAAAGGATATACACCTATATAGTTATCTACGCCGCTAGTTTATTAGCTAGGATAGAGGAGGGAATAATAATATAGGTATATAATACTAGGTTGCCGACTACAATTGCCGACTATAAAGAGCCTAGCATACGTTGCTATACTTAGAAGCTTAGAATTAATATATATAGCGCGGGTAAAGCTATAGCTAGCGCGCTAGCGAGCCTAACGTCTGCCTTAGCTAACCTATATACCCTTACTAAACTATTAGTAATACTACTACCTCTACTACTTTAGAACTTATCGGCAGTCGCGCTTTATTAGCCTATTATTATTGCCTTCCTTTTTTATACCTCCTAACGAATTTTCGTATTACGCGTACGAAGAATACTGCTACGTATATTAATCGTAGCTTAATCGACTACTTTTCTCTTAGCCCTCTACGCATTTATAATAGCTTAACTTCCTACTAATAAGCCTAGCTAGTTCGCCGAGTAATACTTCTTTAGCCGAGATATAGCGTCTGCTCCTCCTTTATCTAGAAACTCCTCCCTACTCGAAAACCCTCCTATAGATAATAGTAATATCGACCCTAGACTTCTTAGTAACTAGGCGCCCTCTTCCGGCTAACGCGGCGCTTCTACCTCTCCTCCTTTAATTTCTAACCCCTCTACTTATAATAGTAACGACTAAGAGGCTACTAGCGATAACGACTAGAATAGTTCTTATAGAAACGCGAACGGCGATAATAGAAATAACGAAGATAACGTCTCCGTTATTATTATTAACGATAGTAATAGCGAGGAGAGTAATAGCAATAAGAGTAATAGCGACGAGAGTATTATACCGCCTGCCCCTCCCTCTTAGCTTTCTAGGAAGGCTTTATAGAAAACTATACTAGGCGGTCGGCCTCGTCTTAATAAGCAGAAGCTCGCTTACTAAATAGCTTATAAGAGATAGATCGAGAGGGATAATATAGTAATAGTAGTAGTAGTAGTAGTAGCTAAAGGAGTAGTAGGTAGAAAACGATTACTAGGTAGAAAACGAGTAGCAAAAAAGGGACTAGCTAGAAAGAGAACGGCTAGAAAAGCACCGGCTAAAATAGTAGTAGTAGGTAGAGAAGGTCTAGCTCGTAGAGCTAGTATATAGAAGACTTATCGCTATAAGCTAGGTAGTAAGTTATATAGTTAGCATTTATAGTCGGCATTACTAACTTATACTTTAGCTATCGCGCTCTAAGAGATCTATAAGTACTAGAAGTCTACGGATCTACTTATACTAAAGCTGCCCTTTAGCCGCCTTATCTACAAAGTTTGCTACGATGTTTCTAGAGGCTTAGCTATTTCTTAAGGAGGTTACTATTAGTAGGCGAGCGCCCTTAGTACTCTATAGGAAGCCGCTAAGAGTGCTCTAGTCTACCTCTTCTCGAGTATATATACTCCTAGTCGTTCTATATTCGATTAATATTAACTATATTATAAGTACTAACGTTACCGCGATTTACGTAAAGCGAGTAACTATTTAGTAGAGGGATATAAAGTTTATTATTAGCCTGCTCTCGTCTTAGGGAATTAATATATTTAGTAAGAGATAAATCTCTATAGTATATATAGGGAAAATCGTTATAACTATAAAGGGCATATATAGTAAAAATCGGTGCAAGTAGAGAGGTTGCTATAGTTAGTATTCGTAGTCGGCATGCTTATAGTTGCCCTAAAACGTATAATTTGCCGTATTAAATTAAATATGCCTTTAAAACCCGTCGCTTTCTATACTTTCTACTTCCTCCGGTTTCTATCTATTTATAACCCTCGATTTTCTATACTATATTCTATCGAATCTTATATTTCTATTAGGACCTATCTTTAGACCTATCGTTAGACCCGAGTCGGACCTATCTAATACCTATATTTATTAGATAGGTCTAGAACTAGGTAGGAACCGGCTAGGACCCGACCTAACTATTATAGTTCTATATATTTAGGTCCTAGACCCGACCCGGACCCGTCCCGACCTATTCTAACCTCTAGCTACTAAGGTAAGAGATTAGCTATTTATCTACTAAAAAGAGCTATAGAAGGAAGAGAGAAAGGCAGACCCTTCCTACCTAGAATATATATTCCTAGAGACGACTCTCTAGGTCCGAGACGAATAGAAATAGCGGCCTTCTATACTAACTCGATATACTATACTAGCTATATCTACTAGAACTAATTTTAGATGCTAAAATTCTATATATAGGGCTTAGCGCTTAGCGCTAAGGCGCACTAAGCGAAATTCTAGTTCCTCTAGGCATCGGCCTATAATATCTATTTTTAGCGCGAATAAGGCACCTTTAAGACCGAGAGTTTTTTAGCCTAGGAGGCTTTTCTCTCTTATACGACCGGTTAGGCATTAGGCCTACCCGTGCTATATAGTCTTCGACTCCTATAGTACGTTAATAGAATAAACAAACAAATAAATAAATAAATAATCGACCCGGAATTTTAACTAGTAGTAATCCTTAAAGAAGGAATCGAGCTCCTTACTAGAGAACGCCTCGCGGTCCTAGAACGCCCGTTTTATTACTAGATTAAGAAGAATCGCAATGCTATATATATCGCCGAATTGCTCCTAAGTAGTAGTATAATACTTCTCGAGCTTTATCTATATAGCCTATAGAGTAGAATAAATCTTCTTTTATTAGAATTATATTTTATATTTAAGTTTCTTATCTATAATATCTAGGATATCGAATAAGGTATTATAGTAGCTAAGAACGAGGTATATTATTAGCCTCTTTATCGTACCGATCTATATCGTAGCCTTAGCGAAAGAAGTAGTAAGGTTAATAATATATTTAACTCTCTTCTATTCCGTAGTAGTTAGCTTAAGTTCGGGCTAACTCTCGTTCTTAATATACTCGTCGATAATATCTCGTAGTTAAGAACTATATATTAGTATAATCGTAGTTAAGCTCTAATAGGTCTTTATATCTTATATTAGGCGTTAAACTCTATTAGGCGTCTTCTTCTACTATTTATACTATTTTAAGTATAGATATAGATCTGCGATCCTCTTTCGCTATAGTACTATAAAACTCTCGAAGCGCTAAGTACTAGAGTTTATCTTAACTATAAGTTTATAGAACTTTATAAGGAGCGGTTATTAGTATAGCTTCTACCGACTACGTTTACTAACTATATATACTTCGTAGGGATAATATATAGTATCTTTATTAGAACCGTAGCTAGACTTCCTACTTTAAGCCGACATAAGGCGTTCGTATTTATCTCCTCGTTCTATTATTCTTATCTTTCGTTCCTTAGCTCGATCTTAAAAGTAGCGAAGAACTTCCTTAAGGAGAGCTAGATTATATATATAAAGTATAGGAACTATTCTAGACAGGAGAACTCGTAGTCTTTAGTATCTAATATCTCTTCTATATCTCTATCTATTCTTTAGAAAGGAAAGTTATTTAATTAAGACTAATAGCTTCGCTATATATATACGCTCGTAGAAGTAAATATCGATAGCCTCGACGCTAGAACTTATTAGTTAGGAGGTATATATCTAGGAAGAATACGTATATAGTAGTATATAGTATATTATTATTAGAAGTATTATCCGCTATTAGCGCTATAAGCCTATTAGAGATTTCGAAACGGGTAAGTACGTCGAATAGTAGATCTACTAGGACTTCGCCCGTATAACAGCCCGAAATATATAGAAAGGCTAGTATAGCCTTATGCTAGGCCTACTCGCTATCGATCTAGTAGCCTTATATCGTAAGGAATAATACTCGGAGTACTCTAGCGTACTAACTATCGAGGGCGATAGCTACTTAGAAGGTTCTAGATAGCTAACGTTTTAGATTGTCCTCGGAGTAATTAACTACGTCCTAGATATATAACTTAATCGTAGCAGCGCTCTTAAAGTCGATAGATCTAGTCTTCTCTAATAGATATTCGTAGGTATACTAAACTATAGGACTTTCGAAGAAGTTTAAAGGTAATCTAAGCTAGGAAACTATAAGCCTATATAACTCTAGAAACTTTAACTAGTCTAGGTGCTCGGTTCTAGTAAAACTTTTCTTAAGCCGTTCCTATAAATAAGAACCGTTAGTATATCTACGTTATATATCTCTATAAAGCGTAGTTAGCGAGCTTAGTCGAGAAGCGTAGTTAGAAAGTATAGTTAGTACCTTATTTTCGTAATAATAAATACTAAACTTATAGATTAATCTTTAGTAGCTTTAATAACTTCTCTAGTAACTCTACGCTCCTAGAAGGCATCTTCGTAGCCTACTAAATAGAGGTGCTTTTATAGAGCTTTTATTCTATTATTTAGCCCTAGGTATTTAATAACTCTATTATATCTCCTATAAATAACTCTTAAAGCGTATATTTCCTAGTCTATACTTTTAACGAAAAATCTCTAGGCCTATAACGTTCGTATATTCGAGTTCTATTTTATAGAGTTCGAAGATATTCTACTATACTTATTATAATACCTTACTTCTTCGAGCTACTAATAGTAGTAGTAAAAGCCCTTAAACGACTAGGTATACTCCCGCTACTATATCTATATACTATTAGTTTCGACCTAGTCCTTAGAATCCTCTAGCGGCTTAGTAAGGTTAGCTAGAAGTAGTATTCTATCTCGTATACTAGCTCGACTACTCGAGGTATTCGTAATCGTATAGCGTCCCTTCCTCTACTATTATACTATCTTCTTAATCGAACTAGAGTCGACGAGAGACAGCTGCGATTTAGAGTTAGTCTATCGTTCGCGAAGCTATATACTTATATATCTTAAGAAAGAAGGAAGTATAGTACTACTATATCGTATCGGAGTCGTAGGATATACTAGTAATACTATAATATAAAGTATATAGTACTAAGAAGGAATCGTAGAACTAAAGAGTAAAAGCTAGTAGAGTAATAGAGGTAAATAATATTTATAGGGGCGATTAAGTTTTATTAGTATAAGTACTAGCGAGGTGTCTCTATTATAGGCCGACGGCCTATCCTAGTAGTATTATAAAGATAGGCACCTCTAGTACTCTTATCGAGCTTATAATAGTCGCGACTAATAAATATACTAAGTACTCTTTAATTATAGTAACGCTATAGTCGCCTTTAAGGGCAAGTATCTTACTAGCGCAAGAGGCTAGTAGCGTTAATAAAGCTTAAGTCGAAAAAGCAGAGTTAGACTTAGCCTAAGTAGATAAACCTATCGTAGAAAGAATTTAGAAACTACCTAAAGACTATATAAAGCGATATAATACTATATAGTAGAAGGCTAGAAATAATACTAAAGATAAGAAGGGGAAAAAGAATATAGCGAGCTAGAAGTTTAAGGTATAGCTAGAGCTTCTAGATCTAGTACTAGCTCTAAAGAAAAAGTAGTAGTATGTCTCCGAAGGCGTAACTACTACGTAAGAGAATAAGGCTAGTATTAAATATACTTAGCTATCGAAGGTAAGACTTAAGCTGTCTATAAGAATTATAAAGGAGAATTATATATTTAGTAAGCTACTATAGACCGAGAGGCAGAAATAAGAGATATAAGTTAAAGAGGGCCGGCTAGTACTACGACGTAAACCGTAGACCGATATACTATCGGCGGCTATAACTAATCTTAATTTACGAGATATAGTAGTACTAATTAGCTATCCGTATTCTATCTAGCCTAAGAGGAGTTATAGAGCTTCTATATAAACCTTATCTCTAGCGACTAGAATTTGCGTATAAAGGTCTCGAAGATAGTAAGCTTATCCGTAGACGTACCTAGAAGCTACTCGACGATGTCCTAAAAGCTAAGTCCTCCTTCCTACTTAAAATCGAGCTATATTTCCTATAGAAGCTCTTCGTATACTAACTTCTTTATATTAAACTTATAAGCGCATAACTATAACGCTAGCCTATTTCGCTTAGTCTACGCTTTAGATATAACTAGCTTCCGGAACCTATTACTATCCTAATCGTATCCTAATAAGATAAGCTAATCTAGGACTTCTAGAGTCTAAGTAAAGCGATTAGCTATATTAAACTTAAAGGACTTCTAAGAGAGATAGTTGCGATATACTATATAGTAATAAGGCAGGAAAATTTCCGTTATAGTTAGAAGACGGCCTTCTACTATTAGCTCCTACTACTAGTTAGTATATAGTCGGTAGGCGTAGTTAGTACTAATTTACCTTCGCTTTCGCTATAGATACTAATATGCAGACTAATTTTATAAGCCCTTTATAAGGCTCTATAGAGCGTAAAGTATACTTCTAGTCTAATTAGAGGTACTCGAATGCGTTCTAAAGAAGCTATTAGTTCTAGTAGCGATATACTCTTAATAAGAGCTACTTACGTCCGCTCCCGATACTTAGAATATATATCTCCTCTTATTCCTAGATTATAGCCTCTCGATAAGGTCTATTTCTTACTACGAGGAACTCGGCCTCTTCTTTATTAGTTATACGATAAACTCGGCTTAACTCTTATATTACGCGCGTAGTATCGTAAGTATATATACCTTCTTCTTAAACTATCGAATAGCCTTATTCTAAAAGGCGTAGACGGCATAGCTCCTTTATACGGCCTACTCGCTCTTAGTAGCGACTTAAAGGTAGAGGTTAGTTATTTTATAGCTAGTACCGGCCGACCTTACTAGTAATACGTAGGGTGCCTCTAGACCCGACTTAGACTAATTAGTATTATACTAGTAGTTATAGTTATAGTGCAGGTCGTCTACGCCTTTCTCCTTCCTAATATTAAAATAAAAGCTTTCCTTATTTTAGTTTACTACCTATATAGTAGGCCTATCCTGCGCGCGTATACGTTTCTTATCGTCCCTATTATATATTAGTACTACTAACTATATTAGCCGACTATATAGATTATTACTTACGCTATCTAGTTATACTAAGCGTAGTACTCCTCTCTTTAGGCCTTAATCTTCTTCTACTACTACTTCTTTAATAAGGAGCTCTATATATTATTAGAGCTAATTAAAAGCTTCTTCTACTAAGTAAAGGACTTATTTCTAGCTCTGCGCTACTTATCTACTATAGCTCTCTTAGGTAATATATCTGCGCGCTAGCTACGCTTACGAAGAGTATTAGAATTAAAAGAGTAGGTATCTATATCTTTCCTTATAGCGCCTAGTCGTATCTAAAGTATAGAAGTACTTATACTATCTAAATCCTTATTTATAAAGTAGGGACACTTCTATAGACTATTAGAGGGCGCGGTACTAATCGGACGTTACTTTTATCGCGCTATTATCGTAAGCTTAGTCGCTAGGAAGAGATAAGTATCGCGAGGTATATAGTAAATATACGCTTAAAATTCGATAGTAATACGAGTATAGTAGTAGTTAAGGTAGTAGTTATTATAGTAGAAGCTAAGTACGACGAATTCTAGCTTTAAGTACGCTAGAAGCTTAGTACGTAGCTATTCCTACCTAGTTACTAGCTTACCTCTATATATAGAGTTTAGCTTCTTATACTATAGTCGGCTTCTATAGTCGGCGATATTATATAATATATCGCTTGCCTAATATAGTATATACTAATATATACGACTATATACGAATAGCGATAGCTATAGACGTACTCTAGAGCTAGAAGCCGTCGTATACGTTACTTAGATTAACCTTACTATCGCTAGCCGAAAAGAGTAACTACTATATACTTATACCCTCGACGACTACTCGTCTACTCGTCGCCGATAGTTACTTCTTAGCTTATACTATCGACGACTACTTATCTCTTTAGCGTAGACGGCTACTTCTTAGCTTATATTATTAACGACCGCTCGTCTCCTCGGCGTAGACGATTACTTTTTAGTTTATACTATCGACGACTACTAGTCTCCTCGGCGCCGATAGTTACTTCTTAGCTTATACTATCGATAACTACTCCTCTCTTTAGTATTAAAGTAGTATCGATAATTATTTTTTCTCTTATACTATTATAACGACTTAGTTCCTTAATATAAAGATAGGCTACCTACGAAGACTAATTATACGCCTTTACGCGGCTATAGGTAGAAATAGGCAGTCGAGCTCGTAACTCGACTATACTAGTAAAGTATATAGTATAGTAGAGCGGAGTAGTAGAGTACGAAATCTAGTACGATATCGCTAAGACTACTTCGAATAGAGGACTACTACCGAAACAGGTACGAAAACTATCTAATAACGACCTACCTACGTTAGAAATAAGTCTGCTCGATCGTAAGTATATAAAAGAGCTATAGAACTCTTAAGCGTCGATAGGATACCTTTAGTATATAAGAGGAATCCTTAGCTAAGAGTATTTAGAGCTAAAAGGATAATAAGTTACCTAATATATAGCTCCTAGATCTATAATATCTACCTCCTAAAGGTTTCGAGAAGAATTAAAGAGCGAACGCGTTATTAAGGCTAGAAGCAAATATATTATATACTTAGAAGAGCCTAGGTAGAAGAGCTAGAAGGATAGTATTAGTTAGTAGGTAATAGAGCTCGGAATAACGCTACGAAGCCTATAGAGGCCTATTAATTACTTAAGTATAAGTAGGAGGGTTTTACCTAAGGTATAGCCTTACGAAGAAGGACACCTAGTCTAGTAGCTACTCGGAAGAGCTCGGAAACCTAGAAAGGCCTATATAGAGAAGTAGGTAATAGAGATATAAAGAGGCGAGCTAAAGAGGATACTTAGAATAAGAAGGAGAAAGGTATAAGGCGTAAGAAAGCAAGGAAGAGGCTATATATTAGTTAGTAGGTAGAAACGTAAGGGCACTACTACCTAGCTAAGAGTAGGAGCCTAAGTAAGCCTACGAGATATAGCTAGCTATAGCTAAAGAGATATAGTATAGTAATATAAAGGGAGTTATTCTCCTAGAGTATAGTAAGTAATAGTAGCGACTAAGATACTATCTACTTAGCTCGAAAGAACGGATGCGTATATCGGTTTTAGAAGAGAGGTAACTACTCTTTAGTTCGCTAGAGCTCGAAAGAGTATAACTAAAGCTTAAGGAGCAAATAGGATATAGAGCGTAGAGTAGAGATTTTAGCCTAGGATCTCTCTCTCGAAGCGAGGAGGTATATAGTAAGCTACTTATAGTAAAAGTCGAAGCCTATAAGTAGGAAAGCGTAGGTAGGCCTTATCTACCTACCTTATATAGATTCGTAGGAACGTATATAATTATATACTATCTAAGCTAGAGGCTACTCTAGATAAGGATAGGAGTTAAGAACTAGTAGGAGCTTACTAGATAGGACTAAGAATAGAAGAAGGCTAGATAAAAGAGGGGTATAATAAGGGAGCAACTAGTAGTATAGGCTATAGTAGGATAATTTAGAGCTAGAGAGATTTATAAGGAGGCCCTAAGGCCTATAAGTATAATAATTACCCTAATTAAGATAGGATATATTAGACTTAGAGTATATCTAATAAAGAGGAGAGTCCTAGGAGTTATCCTAATATACTTATATAACTAAAGTATCTAGAATACTAAGTATATTTATATATCCTACTAAAACTATTAGAGTAATAGATATTAGCTATTTATAGTAGTAGGAACTAGTTTATAGGAAGACATATACTTAATACTAAGAGGCCTTAATACTATAGCTAGGTAGCTAATCTAAGAGGGAGTATTAGACTAGTTCTTCCTAGCTAAAGAAGAGATTAATAAGGGAGAATAAAGCTATAGAGGAATAAGAAGATAAAGAGGAGTCTACGAAGGAGAGCAAGGCTATAAGAGAGCCTAATCTTACTTAAAGAAAGGTAAGATATACTAAGGAAGTATAGTTCGGCAAGTTTTCTCGGAGGCCTTCGTACTATACGATAGATATAGCGACGAGATGCGTACTTAGAAAGCGTTATAGACCTATAGTTTTATCCTATAACCGATTAGGGTATAGTCTTCTTCTATTAGTTAGTTAGGGCTAATAGCCTCGATAAATAGGCCCTTATTATCCTTTAGAACCCCTCGTTTCTCTATACGCTCGAACTAAGCCTGGAAAATATCTCTCTTATATAAGCCTCTTACTAATACGATAGTATTAGCCTCGTCCTTATTAGTAAGAGATATACTTCCTTATATAAGATTAATACTAGTACCTTAGTATAGCTTATTAAGAGCGATGTCGATATAGTAGAACTTGCTCGTACTATTCGCTTCTCTATATCCTACGGCTCTATATAAGAACTTCGCGTAGTATAGATAGGAATATAGGTGCGTCGTATAGTCTAGTCGGATTGCTATATAATATAGCTAGTATATAGGGTCCTAGTAGAAAATCTATTAGGTTAAGCTATAGTATATATTCCGTAGCTAACCGAGATTCTTACGCCTATTAGCCTCTCGAAGATACTAGTCGTAGATATCGAACTCTCGCTTAATAGCTTCCTCGACCGGCCGAAGCTAATTAAAAAGAGTAATTACGGTAGTATTAAAGTCCTTAAAATCTTAAAGTACCTTCTTGTTTAGCCTCGTTCTTAGGGCCGCTAAGGCGTTAGTATCCGTAATATATTCTAGTAGAGGATCCTAGCTTAGAGTAGGTCTATATCTAAAGATATCTAAGGCGTCTACTATAATAGGAGGGCGACGCTTGCCTTAAAACTACGTAGGGTTTATTCTCTTAACCTCGTTAATATTACTATATAAGTATACTACGAAACGACCTCCGAGCTAGTTATTCGTAATATTTATATAAAGACTATATATTCTACTACTCGCGCGTCGAGAATAGTTCCTATATAGCGGCCTACGGCCGTTAGGCATATCCTATCGTGCTCGCTTATAGTACTATTTAATTAGTACGACGGTCTCGGATAGCTATACTACCGTAGTACTTTTAATTATATTAACTATACCGATAAGCTTAGTATCTTCTATAGGGCAATCCTTATACGCTCGAGGAACTTACTTCTTTAGTTTCGAGGTATTACTAGTCGAGATTCTAGAGTATA
The DNA here is from genome assembly GCA_022702355.1 of Cercospora zeina. Taxonomy (NCBI): domain Eukaryota; kingdom Fungi; phylum Ascomycota; class Dothideomycetes; order Mycosphaerellales; family Mycosphaerellaceae; genus Cercospora; species Cercospora zeina. The sequence goes on along the minus strand of JAKLWX010000002.1, from coordinate 1,502,473 downwards.
AGGAACCTAATAGAACTAATTACTAAGAAGCTATAGAGGTAGCTCGGCTACGTATAGTTAACTCCTAACTCTAACTACTCTACCTACGACTTAGGGGCTTTAATCTACGACGATCCTATAGTTCTCGAGTATATAGCCCTATAAGTGCGCTTAATAGGGGACGATTCCTAGTCGGGGCCCCGGGCCCTAGCTTCTATAACCTAGTCGGGGCCCCGGGCCCTAACTATATACTCTATAGTACCTACTTATAGGACCGAGTAACTAGACGACTAGTTTAATACTACTATAAATTAATAGTTATAGAACGAGGAGCGGGCGCTAATAGGGTTAGTCTAGTAGTAATATCTCTCTATAGAGGACTAATAAAGTTCGGAGTAAGTTATAGGCCTCGATCTCGTAGGGCCTATTATATAGTAGTACTATTAATATTTATACGGTTTACTTCTTCCCTAGCTTTACGAATCTTATCGAAGTTACTTTAAGTAGCCTCGGCTAAGGTAGATCTATTAGCTATTAAGTAGAGTAACCTCTAGATAATAGCCTTATAAAGAACTAGAGCGGCCTTATCCTACTTCGGGTTCTTACTTATAAAGGTAGACATCTACTTTGCTATTTCTAAGTACTAAATCGCATTTACGAGTAGAGGATACTTAGCTCGTTCTAGCTTTTAGAGACTAGTAACTATCTTACGACATCCCTCTCTCTAATCTTACTAACTCTCTTCGGCCTTATAGGCCTTAGAGTATTTAAGGAAGTACGAGGCTACTCCTTTAGTTATACTCTTAAAGTCGTTAGGGCAGAGCGTACTACTAAACTCGAAGGCTAGGTTATTCTAATAGAATAGGCGCTTATCGATATAGTAGATATATTCGCTAATAACGTTACGCTACTCGTTATCGTCTTTAATTAGGTTAATATTCGCGACTAGGTTACGAATATTAGCGGCTCCGGTCTTATAGCTCTACGCTTATAGTAATAGGTTCGTATTCGCGAAGATCTTAATAGTAAGAGATATAGTTTAGATATTAAAAAGAGAGGAAAGTACGAGGAGAGGAAGGTAGGTTAGTAAGGAAAGAAAAGAAGGTTTCTAAGGAAAGAAGAGCCGCTTTTATAGTAAAGGTGCAGCCGCCGCTAAGACCGGTAAATAGCAAACTAAGTAAATATTAGGTTTACTAACTATAATTATAAGTGCGCTTAACCTCTATATATACTAAGGCTAAGGCATGCGCGTAACTAGTTCGCAACTACTTATTTTCGTTATATACTAAATTATAAGCGCTTAAGGCTTATACGGTTCTATATACTAGTTAAGGATATTCTATTTAGTTCTTCGAGTTCGTAATATAAGGCCTTAGGCGTATACGCGGCTACCTAGTACGGTCCGCGCTATTAGTATACGAGTTTATCCGATTGCGAATATTCGAGTTAAGTACGATAGATTATTACTATATCTCCTACGCGAAAGTCTTACTAGTCGACGTTCCGGACTATATTAAAGTACTCCTTTACTTACTTACGGAACCGCTTGTTCCTATCCTTTACTTCTTCTATTATTTCCTATATATTCTCGAGCGCGAGTAACTATATATATAGGAGATCTTCTCGAGTCTAAACCGATCCCTAATCTACTACTCTATACGTTCGTATATCTAGTTTAATTAGTAGTACTACTTCTCTTCCGATTATAAAGGTAGCCGGTATCTAGCTAGTAGAAGATACTACGGTCGTTCGATCGGCCTATAATATAGATAGAACGTACGGAATCTAAGGTTTAGAACCTCCTTCTAAGTACTTAGATAGGGTAGCTAGTATTAGTTTATAACCTACCTCGACTAAGCTATTAGATTCTAGATAATACGGAGATACTCGTAGTCGCCTAACTATATAGCTCTCGAGAAGATTAGTAATATCCTTAAGGTTAGCCTTAGTATTATCTATAATAACCTTCTATAGAGCGCCCTATTAGTAGAAGATATTCTTATAAATAAATTTAATAATCTATAGCGAGGTAAGCTCTTTCGCGGTCTTATATATAACCTTAGCCTCGATCTACTAAGAGAGTCCTTCTCTAGCTAAGATTAAGGATCCTCTCTTATCTATATATATAGAATCTAGGTACTATTTCTCGCCTACGCTTTAAACCTAGACTTCCCGTATAGGAGCAGGCCGCCGTACTCTATTCCGGAAGCTATATTAAGGACACTTCCTATAGTATATAGCATATTCTAAGTATATTCTATCCTACTAGTATAGGCGGGATAGTATTTAGTATATGCCTTCTATACTACGATAGCTATTTCGCTCGTATATTAACTAAAGGATCTCTATGCGGGCGTAGTCCTAATCTACTACCCTTTATAATAGTATATCTATATATCTCTAGCGATATAGCTTCCGATCTACGACTACGAACTTCTAGTTAAGTTTAAGGTACCTCCTATATTCTAATAGAGTTATCTCTTCTATACGCTTTCTACGAAGAAGTATAAAGGCGATAGACTTAGTCGTATGCTTATAGTCGTCTAGAGTACCTACTAGTTTATTTAGGAAGATAGAGTCTAAAGATTTAGAAGAGTCGGGGCCCCGGGCCCTAGCTTAGCGAACTCGCCCTATAAATATATCGAAGAAGGTACGATCGATTATATTATTATTCTCGCGATCCGGAACCGTATTAGCCGTCTACCCTAGTAATAAGCGAATAATATACTACTTCGAGGTGCTATCTACGCGTAGCTAGAACTAAATCGCTCTAGAATCGATAGGTATAACCGTGCCTATAGCGTTAGTAATCTATTAAATACCTATACTCGGTTATATAGTTACTAGCTAAACCGCTACTCGTATACGCGTGCTAGCTCTTTAAGAAACGGAACTATAGCAATTAAAATAGGTATAAAACGTGTCGTAGAGGTATAATAATCTACGAAGAGCTACTAGATAACGAGTTTTTATAGGCCCCTACCCTACTAAGTAATATAGGTTCCGCTTATTAATCCTCCCTTTCTTAGTATCTAACTAGATACTCTTTATATTAATTAAAGCAATTAAATAGTTAAAACTAGTTAGAATTTATAAAATCCTGCTCTAACTTTCGTAAGTTTTATTTATTATTTTCTTAAAGTTAGGCCTACGTACGGACCCGAATAAACTAACTAGTTTATTTACTATACTTTATCTCTACGCTAATCGAACTCGCGTAGAACGCTTATATCTTCTTTAGACCGGTTCTATAATTCCTACTTAAATAACGCGATAGCGTCTCCCTATATAATATACTCTTTAATAGCGAAGAAGCTATCCTCCCTAAAGGCCTCTTTCTTAGCGGCCTAGACCTAAGCCTAGGTCGTCTTAAGCTTCTTTTTAGCCGCCTCGATCTAGTCCTAGTAAGTCTAGAGGAACTTATCTTAGGATAAGTATAGTAGGCGTCGAGCCTCTATTTATACCTACTTTTCCGACTAGTCTCGAACTCTAATAATAGTATTAGATATAATATTAATATAGTAGATACGGTGCTCCTATAAAAGAATCTAACCGTAGACAATATAGTCGAGTTCGCGCCTAGTAAAGGAAAACGCTAGAGGTTCGTAAGAGGCGTATATAGCTCTAACTTCTTTTAGCCGATCCTTATTATCGATAAGTAGCTAGCTTTTCTTAACTTTTATTAGTATAGGTAGGACGATACGATAGACTCTTAAACTCGGTCGGTTACTATAGAAAAGCGTAGAGTATAGGAAGAGCGTATCTCTAATCTAAACGCTAAATCCTCGAAGAAAAACCGTCTTAGCATTTCTTAGTTCTTCTTTTACTACTCTTAGTATATAGAGCAACCTAATATTAATACTTAGTTCGTTACCTATTAGATCGACCTAAGTCTTAAAAACGTATTCTAGGTAGTCGTATAGGTCGGTTACGTCGTAGCTACTAGGTTTCCTTAGTACTAAACTAAGTATATCGCTAGTCTTATTATTATCTAGAGTAATAGTCGAGATAAGAAGGTTTAGGCGAGATTAAAGTAAGCGAGGGACGTCCGTACGCAAAAATAGAGAACTAAGGCCTATATTGCTATTAAGTTGCAGCTCCTAGTTATCGCTATAGTATACGATTTTACCTAGTTAGTAGTAGCGAGCGGCTATTAGAAAGGAAATTAGCGACTAGACTATATTTCTAGAGTCGCTATTCTATAGAACGATATTATATAACTATAGTATAATATCTTAACGTAATAACTACTAGGTTAACGAGAAGAACATATTCTATAAGTTGCTATAGGCGGAGCTAGTGCGGTTATTATAGTAATAGTAAAGCTTAAATTCCGTCCGTATAATTTCTAGGATCTCGGGATCCTATAGCTAGTCGCGTGCTTCTAGGACGAGCTATATACTTATATATATTAGAGGAATAGAAGAGCCTAGCTAGCGTTCGCGTAGCTCGTCTCGCTTAGTATTAAAGAGCTAGTAAGTAGAGGTAACGTACCTAAAATAAGAACTAGTAAAAATATTCTTCTTACTAGGTAGCGAGGCGTCCGATTTATACTTTAATTCGTCTCCGATATTACCTATCTCTGCGTTATTATTCTTATTCTACTCCTTTAGAGCTTATTCTTTATTAGTCTAGGAGCGCGGCTTAGTCTTAAACTTCTTCTTCGGCGTCTTTAGCTATAGCTTCTTAAGCGATATATTCTTCTTAATACTAGTAGGCTTAGGCTTAGGGTCGCGCGAGTAAAGAGCGATTATCTCCGAACGCTAACTAAGGATTAAGTCGTCTATTATAGAAGGCTTAAATCGAGAAGGACCTAAGACCTAATCTTCTAGTATACGCTTCTTTATTTTATTCTCTCTACGAGAGGTATCGAGCGCGTAGATAGCCTTAGATATATCCTAAGAATCTTCTAGTTTCTCCGTAGCTATCTTTTTATTAAGGTCGTAGAGAACGCCTAGAATTCCTACTAATTAAGTTATATAAGAATAGTAGAGAGGAGGCTCTAAAACTTCTAACGATAGATTAGCTAGCGCGAGATCCTCTAGCTCGTAGAGACCTAATTTAGCGCGTCTCTCTAGTAGCTAATAATACGGAATTGCTAGTATTACCCGGCGTAGCTCTATAGTATCGTAGTCTCTATCCTCGTATACTAATAAGGTCGGGAGAGGCTTAGCGCTATAGCTATAGCTAGTATAGAGGATGTCCTCTTTAAGTATAAAAGGAGCGGGAGTAGAAGGAGTAGCAATTCCGCCTCTTAGCTTAGTAGGCGTAGCGAGCTATTTCCGAGTACGCTTTATAGGTCCTTCGCCTTTCTTTTAATCTTAGGCGATAAGGTCCTTAAAGTATAACTAGCGTATTTTCTAGTAGATATACGTAATATATATAGGATCCTCTTTATTAGTCTTAGTTCCTAGCTACTCCTTAAGCTATTATAGCCCTCTATTATAAAGCGCGACGAAAGCTTCTATGCCTACTTTAATTTTTCTTATAAAGTTATAGCTAAGCTTATAGTCTTTAAGTATACTACTTTTATCCTCCGGATCGTAGATATTATCGTCTACTAAGAAGTAATACGCGTTAAAGCACGTCCTCGATTCCTTACGTAACTATACGCACTTATTATCCTATATATTAATCTATATAATCTTATACGTAACTAACTATCTATCTTTCCTCTAGAAACGTACGGTTATCTCTGCCTACGTAGGTCTTATATCTAGCTACTTCCGGCCTCCTTTATTCTTAAGATACCGAAAATAAATAGCCTTCGCCGATATAAGCCTAATATAGACGAGATTGTCTTATAGTTCGAGAATATTAAAGCGGCGAAGCTATAGTAACGCCTTCTTTATAAGCGAGCGAGTTTTAAAGAATATATCGCGATAGGTAAAAGCGCTCTTATTACTAAAGCGACTATCTAGCGTATCTTTAATCGAGACGCAGTTTCTTAACTATTCTTTACTATTCTTCTAGAGCTCCTTTACTATATTATTCTTACCGAGAATTCGATTATATTCTTCTTTACTAACGAATTCCTCTAGCTTATTACTTAGGTTATATACTTTTAACGCGACTTAATTTATAGTAGTCTCGATATTAGTATAGAATTATTTAATAGCCTCTAACTAGGCCTTAGGCGCGAGAGCGCCGATTTTACGAACAATTTCTTCTATACTACTTACGCCCTTAAATCTCTTATAGGCGAGAGCTTCTTCCTAGCTAACTACGTCGAGAGCATTATTAGCGGTCTAAATAGTCTTAGTACGTAGTTATATAATAGCAAGTATAGGTTCTAGAAGGCGAGTAAGTAGAGGAAGAGGCAGGCGAGTAGAGTAGTCCGACGGCATATAAGCTAGTCTCGCCGATAGAATCTTTAGCTTAATAACCTTACTAGGAGTAGCTATCTTTACTAGGTAGAGTTCTTATATTTAGAGGAGCGAGAGTAGGCGGGTACTAAAAAGAGGCGCTATAATAGCTAGGCGAAGCGAGGACTATTATACTAAAAAAGTCTTTATATACGCGCAGTTAGTATTTTTAGCAAGGTGCTAGCTAGTTATTTATAGGTAGCCTAGGACGACGCGCTTATCTAAGCTTATTATAGTAAATAAATAGACGCGCTATCTTAGTAACGTCGCCGTTTAGGTAGAGTTCTTTAAAGCGGTTACTATAGTAACTAGGTTCTTTATTAGTTATTAGAGGAGTTTAATAGATTAGTTAGAGAGGTTCGAAGTCCGCTATTCTTATACTACTTCGTCTATATTACTAGGGTAGGAGCGTCGCACGCCTTTATCTAAAGTAAAGTCCGGAAGATTACGTAATTAGACGAATAAACTAATTAGTTTATTTATCCGAAATTATTAAGGTAACGTGATCTCGTCTTAACTCCGGCCCTATTTAGGTAGCTATTAGCTAGTTTAGAGTAAGTATTGCCCGTATTAGTTCTCCCTTACTAGATTTTCTATAAAGTCTAAATTTTTAAATTTTCCTCTAATTCTATTCTAGGTTCGTAGGTAGCTACCGGACATATCCCTCCCTTTCTTCTTAAGTTATACCTAATAGCTTACTAATATATACTTGCGGATAGACGTACTTCTTAGTTTCTAAGACTATATTCTCTAGTAGCTACTCCTCTAAATCTCTCTAGTATAGTATAGGCTTAAGATTAAACCTAGAGAAGGTATACTATAATACTGCTCTATTAAGCTCCCGGAGCTTATAGCTCTTACCTTCCCTAACTACTACGTATACTAAGTACGGTCCTCTTTACTAGTAATTAAGCTTATTAGTAAAGCTTATTTTTAATTCGGAACGGAAAACTACGACTATATCGCCCGGCCTTAATACTCGTTAATCCGCACGTATATAGTTAAAGACGTATTTAGTAGATAGATAGATTAATCTTATTGCCGGTCTATTTCTTTATCTAGAGTAAGTAGCTTTGCTCTAGTATTATATAAAAGGGAAAATTCTATAAAAAACCTCTTATCTTCCTCTTTATATTTATAGTTAGTAGTTACTTCTTCTATCTTGCTTTTCTTTAAGTAAAATTAAGCTCTCTTATTACTTTACTCTCCTTCTTAGACTCCTCTTTATCTCCTTATCTCTTTATAGCTTCGTTCTCTCTTATTAATCTCTTTCTTAGCTAGGGAGAACTAGTTTAATAATCCCTCTTAGATTAGCTATTTAGCTATAGTATTAAGGCCTCTTAGTATTAAGTATATATCTTCCTATAAGCTAGTTCTTACTACTATAAATAGCTAATATCTATTACTTTAATAGTTTTAGTAAGATATATAAATATACTTAGTATTCTAAATACCTTAGTTATATAGGTATATTAGGATAACTCCTAGAACTCTCCTCTTTATTAGGTATGCTCTAAGTTTAATATGTCTTGTTTTAATTAAGGTAATTATCGTGCTTATAGGCCTTAGGGCCTCTTTATAAATCTCTTTAGCTCTAAATTATCCTACTATAGCCTATACTACTAGTTACTCCCTTATTATACCCCTCTTTTATCTAGCCTTCTTCTATTCTTAGTTTTATCTAGTAAGCTCCTACTAGTTCTTAACTCCTATCCTTATTTAAGGTAGCCTCTAGCTTAGAGTTCTCTCCTAAATTTCCTATACTCTTATCTTATATTACTTACTATACTAGTTGCCTCTTCTCCTTGCTCTTTATTCTTTTTAAGTAATTCTTTTATATACTTGCTTAATATACTAGTAGGTTAAGTTATCTACTTTATTCCTTATATATTATCTAGTAAGGTCTTAAGTATAGAGCTAGATTAGAGAGATACTTGCTTCCCTTTAAAGGACTATAGCTATAACTAACTTATATATACCTATAATATTCCTTAAAGCTTAGTTCTAGACTTACTTAATTAGTTTAGTAAGGCCTTTATTATATTTACTTATTCCTTTTAGGTTAGACTAGGTTTAGTATCTATATATTAGAGCTAGCTTAATAACTATAGTATAGATATGTCTTACTTTCTTAAATAATACTCCTTAAGTAGACTTATATAGCCTCTATAAGGACTAGATCTAGTATATACCTTTCTTAGCTACCTTCTTAATATATAGGCCTTACTTAAGTTTAGTATCTACCTAAACTTCTAATAGTCTTAGGGATAGGATAGGTTTACCTCTAAAGCTAAGGATCTAGACTATAGCCCTAAGGTTATAGTTCCTTTCTCTTATAAAGTAAATAAGCTAATACTTCTATAGTATAAAGGCTGCTCTATATCTTATTACCTACTCTATATATTTATTATAGGCTTTCTCTAGTTATTTATAGTTCTCCTTTATAGATATATTATATATAAGGATATTAGAATTATTAATAAACCCTATTACTATAATATTGCCTTCTTAGAGTAATAAGAGAAGTATAAATATAAAGAATAAGAATAGGATTAGTAATAGTATTAATCCTTAGGGGATTCTAGTATCTTGCTTTCTCTTCTAGTCTATAAATTCTCTTAGCTTAAGATAAGTTATTCTATCTTAGAGGAATAACTAAATAAACCTAATTAGCTAGTCTAGATAGCCTTATATCCTAATATTATAAAAGAGTCTCTAGTAGGATACTTTATTAAATGCCCTAGATATATCTAGGTAAAGCATTAAGGCTACTACTCTAGGCTTAGCTTTCTAGATTGTTCTAACTTATTTAATAATAAGGTTAAGTACTATAATCGTAGATCTTCCTAGTTTTATACCTATTTATAATTCTAGTAGTAGGCCTTTCTCTTTTACTACTTTAGATATTCTTTTTATAACTACTACTTCTAGTACTTTAGCTAGAGTATTAAGAAGTACTATTAGCCTATATGCTTTTAGTTTAATATAGTTAGGCTTTTATAGCTTCTTAATAACTATAGTAATAGAGTATTTAAATAGCTTTAGGTAGTATACTTAGCTAATATAGGCTATAAAGAGCTTAGCTAGGAATAGTATAATCTCTTATTAATATTTCTTAAGTAGTATATTCTAGATCTAGTTTAGGCTTAGAGCCTTCTTACTTAGGATCTTTTTAAGTATTATAAAGACCTCTTCTTTAAATACCTTATCTTCTATTTAGAACTAAGCTAAGAGGTTTATATTTAGGATATCTCTTAGGTCTACTTTAACTAGTAGTAGAAGGAAGTAGTCTATAAGGATTCTTACTTTACCTTCGTTTATATAACTATCTTAGTATATACTACTACTTAATATAGGAAATTATAGTAGTATATATCCTTATTATACTTTTTCTCTTACTTATCTTACTAGCTTTTATATCCTACTCGGGTCCTTAGTAATCTTACTAACTATTTACCTCTAGGATATATTTATTGCCTTCCTAACTAGCTTGTTCTTCTTATAGCTAGTATTTAGGTAGTATTTATAGTTCTTTTTAGACTTTATAGCCTTTTAGGCTCTTCTTGCTACCTTAGTAGCTTTAATTGCTTTACTATACTCTATTAGCTATTCTACCTTTATATATTATAATAGCTTTATATATAGGACTACCTCCTTTACTACCTCTTAAAGGGCTTTCTAAAGAGCTTATACTGCCTTATCTAGCTTTTAGTAGTTCTTAAGTAGTAGCAGCTTTAGCTTCTTTATAGCTTTTTAAACCTTCTACCTTATCTTCTTCTACTTTACTTTTATCTATTATAGTCTTAGGCTCTAGTTTTTCTAGTATAGGTTTATAGGCTAGTCTATAATAGTTAGAATTAGGATATAGTTTAATCTAAATATATTATTAGCTATTACCTTATAGCTCTATAGTCTCTATTAGATAGCTTAGCTAGCTAAGATTAGGTTAAGTGTTTAGTAGCTAGAGTTATATCTCTCCTATATAATAGTTTCTAGTTCTAGTAAGAGATATAGGCCTGCTTATATAGCTATCTAGATAAGGGTATTTGCTATATTATATTATAACTAGACTAGGTTTCCTCCTTATAGTAGGTAATAGAGATTAAAGTCTCTAACTACTATAGTCTTACCTATAGCTGCTTCTTAGGCCTCCTAAATAGCTATTTCTAGCTATATAAGTATGCCTATTATATTATAGAATTTAGGGCCTAATAGGTTATAGCAGTTATAGATAGTAATAGGTTTCCCTTAGGTTATTACTATAATAGAGAGAAGGTCTCCTAACTAGCTATCTATAATGTCCTACTTTAATATATCTAGCTCTTTTAATACTAGGAATATAACTCTTAGGTACCTATTTATTAGAAGGACTTAGTAGTAATCCTTTTTTGTTTTAGTTTTCCTATTTACTAGGTTAATCTATAGTTCTTATAGTGCTATAATCTAGGTAGTTCTTAGGTCTAGGCTATCTACTAGTAGTACTTAAGTAGTAGGTATATAGTTTATATTATATTAGTAGATCTATAGGTTGTATCTATTTATCTTATTTAGTTATAATAGTCTCTTTTAGCTTAGCTCCTTCTTCTTATTAGGCCTTTTATATACTTTTAGCTTATATATATATTAGGAGCTTATTTATCTATCTCTTACTATTTATAATAGTAGAGTTAGATCTTAATAGCTTCCTTAGTAGCTTATTCTATCTTGCTTAGCTGCTTTATAGTACCTTCTTAGCTTAGAGCTATTCTACTAAGCTTATTAGTTTCCTCTTCTTATTAGTTACTATAGTAAATCTTTCCTTATTATAAGTTAGTTATACTAGAGTTTGCTTTCCTTTAAAGAACTCTAAGAATATTCTAGCCTTAGCTATTACTACTTATTTATATTTATATATCCTTACTTATACTAGGTAGTCTCCTCTATAGTTATAGTATTTCCTCTCTTATATAGTATAATTAGATGTTTTATAGTTTATAGAGTAGGCTTTATATTTATCCTTAGCTTCTTTATAGTATATAGTAATATATTTAAACTTATTATACTTTATATACTATATAACTCTTTATTATAAGTAGTAGATTTCTATTAGGTAGAAGTTTACTTTAATAATAAATCCTTTCTAGGCTATAGCCTTTACTATTTGCTTATCTTAGAACCTAATAACTATTATAAAGTATCTTTAGCCTTCTTTAGCTTTAGGGCTCTTTATCTATATAGCTTACTTAATCCTTATATTTAGGAACTATAAGATATTCTCCTCCTCTATTACCTTAATATATTCCTTAGCTCTAGTATCCTAGTTTGCTTTAACTTTATATATAAGTACTTTATATAGATATTTAGCAACTTAAGCTCTAGGCTAGGCTATATATATCTAATCCTAGTTCTCCTCTAGCTTTACTCTTTTTTACTTCTTATAGAGGAGTACTTTAAAGTCCCTACTAAATAGCTTCTAGACTATAGCTACCTACTAGATTCTAAGCTTTACTCTAATTTCCTTCCTACTTATTCCTCTAATCTTATCTCTTTCTTCCTATATACCTATCTTAATTATAATTACTATAGTTACTTAAGGTATTATCTATATTAGGGTTTAGATTTAGGCTGCCTTTTAGGCCTATAATTGTCCTATATTATAGCTATCTAGCTTCTTCTAAAGGGTTCTCTAAATATTCTAAAGGGTAGAGGAGATAGCCTAGGTCTAGGCCTAATAGAGAAGGGCCTATTAGGCCCTCTAGAGAAGAGAAAGAAGAGAGGAGTTAAAGTAGTCGTAGGGAGAGTTAAGGGCTTTTTAGATAGTTTCTATAAGGGTTATTAGGTTCTTTTAGAGCTAGGTGCTTACTATATTAGTCTTTAGTAGTATCTTCTAGCCTTAAGAGCTAGTTTAGTAGTTTCTAATAGGTTGTCGCTATCCTTAGGTTCTAAGAGTACTAGCCTCTTCTCCCTCGGGCGCTATACTCTCTTTAAAGTTCTTCTATCGCTCTAGATAGATAGTCGTATACTATAAGGCCTTAAGGCCTCCTAGTAGCTAATTCTTCGCCTACTAGAGGTATATGTTTCGATGCCGTTTAAAGTATTTAGTATTATGTTCCTATAGTCTCTTCTACCTAGAAAGAGCTTCTTCTAAGGTCGTATTTATCCTTACTACTAATTCTACTCTTATTATAAGTAAGGAGAGTTTATCCCTAACCTTTCCTTAGTCGGCTATAAAATACGTCTAGAACTCTAGTTCTAATAGGAGAATAGTATCTCTTCTAATTATAATCTCTACGGGCGTTAGTCTCGTTATTTATACTACTATCGTTCGAATAGCCTATAGTAACGCTAGGATATAAGATCGAGCGTTCTATAATCTACTATTCGTTAGCTTCGAAAGCGCTACGAGTATCGTCCGATAGCTACGCTCGATTATCTTATTTAATTACGGATAATACGTCGAAATCTTAATATTCCGTACTCTATACGAGGCTAGTAAAGGTAGAACTTCCTTCTTATTTTCTAGGCCGCCGTCTATTACGATCTTAGCTATTACTCCCTATCGGTAGAAAAGCTCTTTATAAATAAACCTTATATACTACGTAGTAGAAACCTTATAGTTTAGTTAGACTTATACTACCTATACTTCTAGCTATTAGGAAATAGCTTCTCTTATATTAATTAAGATTAAGCGCTTATATAGCTAAACGGTATCGATATACTAACGTTCTCTTAAGAACCGTTTTTCTAGTAGGAATAGTAGTCTAGGCCGGCGAGTACTATTCTAGTATAAGTATTACGGATATTCTTTATACTACTAGTAAACGGACGTATATATACCGTCCTACTACTACTGCTTTTATACTATACGAAACGTGCGTTCTAGGCTAGAGTAGCCGCAGAAGTCGTAGTAGGCTTTAATAATTCGATCCTAATACTCCGAATCGTCTACTACTCTTTAAGGAATTGCTCCTAGTATTAGCTACTATATTAACTAACCTTCGTCGCTAATATAGAAGAAACGAGTACGTTTCCTTAAAGATTAGTACTACGTATCGCTTATTCCTTAAGGTTTCCGAAAGTATATAAGGAAATAAGTAATATTCTTTAAATCGTCCGAATATATTCTAGTTAGTATTTCCTTATCTTAATCTACTCTAGCTAGAAAGGCATCTAGCTCGACCGTAGCTAAGTAGGTAAAGAAAGCGCTATTAACTAGATCGTCGACATTCGATTTACTTTAAAGCTCCTCTAAATTATAGTCGGTTAGTAGCTTACGAGATAATACGTCTAGGCTAGTATAGTGCTTCCCTAGAATGTAGACTATATTAAAATTAAACAGCCGAATCTACGCTAGCTACTAGGTAGTTGCTACGTTAGGCAGGTCTAACGTAGCGCTATTAAGTTAGTGCACGAGCGTATTAGCGTCGACCTCTAGCTAGAAGAAAACTCTAAATAGCTATAGTCGGCACTTCTTTAATACTTTTAATACTCTAAGCATTTCGCGCTTGCTAGCGTCGTATTTACGCTCGTATACTAAGAATAGCCTAGACTTAAATCGGGTAGGATAACGAAGTCTATCTACTCCGATTTAGAATAGTATAGCTCCCTAACCTTCTTCGCTAGTATTATTATTTATTTGTTTGTTTATTCTATTAACGTACTATAGGAGTCGAAGACTATATAGTACGAGTAGGCCTAATACCTAACTAGTCGTAGAAGAGAGAGAAAAGCCTCCTAGGCTAAAAAACTCTCGGTCTTAGAAGTGTTTTATTCGCGCTAAAAATAGATATTATAGGCCGATGCCTAGGGGAACTAGAATTTTACTTAGTATAGCTTAGCGCTAAGCGCTAAGCTACTAAGTGCTAAGCCCTATATATAGAATTTTAGTATCTAAAATTAGTTCTAGTAGATATAGCTAGTATAGTATATCGAGTCGGTATAGAAGGCCTCTATTTCTATTCGTCTCGGACCTAGAGAGTCGTCTCTAGGAATATATATTCTAGGTAGGAAGGGTCTACCTTTCTCTCTTTCTTCTATAGTTCTTTTTAGTAGGTAAATAGCTAATCTCTTACCTAGTAGCTACCTCCTCTCTCTACTCCTATCCTACCTACTTCTATTCTATCCTTTCTTTTCTATCTCTTCTATAGTAGGGTTCTGCCTTAGTTTATCGGGTAGTCTTAGGGTTATCTTAGAGTAGTTCTTATCTTAGTTCTTATCTTATCGAGTATACGGCTAGTAGTAGCGAAGTAGGATTGTCTTATATGCCCTTATACTTTACTAGTATACTCGAGAGCATCTATTTCTACCTACGGCCGCGTAGAGGCGTATAATAGGACTTCGTAGGCTTCGCTAGTATTAATTACTATAATAATTAGGCAATAACCGTACGAATAGTTAATAGAGATTAGCGCTAGAGCGCTAACGAGTATTTCTATAACCTTTTGCTTTGCTTATCTATATTCTTTAGTCTATTTAAATTCCGTATCCTTCTTTAGTAACTTAAATAGGATTTAAAGGATAACTATAAATTCGTTAATCTAGATCTAGTAGTAAACTACTATACTAACGAACACGCGAACGCCTTTCTAATCCTTAGGTTTAGGCTATTCTACGATCTTAATTACTCGTAGAGCATCTAGGTATCTGCTATTAGCGTCCGTAATATAGCTAATAATCTTAATTCGCGGGTAGCAAATCTAAAGCTTTCGCGTATAAACCGTTAATCTAGCTCGTTTAAGATCCGCTAGAACGTTATTTAGGTTTATTAGATACTCTTAGATAAAGCGACGGATGCTAGGTTCTACTTCTTTATTATTATATCGTATCTTAGGTCTAAGGATTCTAATATTATCTATAAAGAGTTTCGTAGTATACGAGATCTACTAATATAGGACCGTATATATCGCTCTTATAAACTAGGCTAGAGAGTTCGTCGCTCCCTATAGTAGCGTAGTTTAGTAGTAGAGTCCTAGAGGTATATCGAAACTAGTTAGGTCTCTATAGCTCGGATTAAGTAGAATTTAGTCGTAGCTAGAAAAGATATCTACTAGCGACGCAATTACGTATCCTATAAATGCTTCTAAAAATCTATCCGTATCTAGTAGCAAATTAGTATTACGGATAGTAACCTCGTTAATCCGTTACGTAGCGTTAATAAGTCGGAATTTCTACTTCTTTTTAGGCTTCGTCTTCTTTTTAACTAAGAAGTATAAATTGTAGTATAATCTATAATATCTTTCTAGCGTGCCGGTATTTTCTCGCTCTTGAATTATCTATTTAACTTCCTATATTAACGAGGGCGGAAAATAAAACGGTCTCGCTTACTATAGCTTATATAAAATAGTAAGGATCTTCTACGATAGGAAGACTTCTAGTAGAATTCCTCTAACGTAGGACTAGCTATTAGTAAAGACCTTCTCTCGATTAAAAGCTATCTCTAGTATAAGCTTCCTTTCTTTAAGTAGTAGCTCGATTCCGGTATCGATCTAACTTAGAATTTCTAGAGTTAATTAAGATCCTCGAGGTATATTCGAGAACTTTTTAATTAGATATTTTTAGTTAAACGGTCCCGTCCCTAGAGGTATATATACTTCTCGTACGAGCGCCTTATCCCTCTAGCTAGGATTCTCTCTAGATATAGATCTATCTATTATTATAATATCTATATCTACTAGCCTAATCTTATTAGCTACTCTCTTATATAGAGTAAATACTCTAATCTCTAGCGATAGTTCTAGGAACTTCTAGATTCGTTCTAGTATAATTAGAGGGGGATCCGTACGCCTCCGGTCCTACTTTCTATATTCCTCTTCGGTCTACGAAGTCCTATTATATACCTCTACGCGGTCGTAGGTAGAAATAGGCAGCTCCGGCTATACTAGCAAAGTATAGGGCGGCTAGACACCTATAAAGAAGTAGGGAGAAAGCGATAAAAAGTCTAGAATTTTAACCTAAGGAGATCTAAAGAGCTCCTAAGAATATAATAATAGAGTTAGCGCGGCTATTACTAATATAAGACGCTAATACTCGACTAAAGGATAGCCTTTTTAGGTAGTAAATACCCTTATAGGCCTAGAGGCTAGAGTAGTAACCTAGCCTTACTATAGGCTAAAGAGAAGGAGCTAAGTATACCTAAGAGGAAGCTTTAATATAAAAGAGTAAGGATAGGAGGAATAGAAGCAAAGGAATAGTAATACCCCTAAAGATACTAGAATAAATAGCTACTAAGAGCCTTTATTTAAATAGGAGACTCTAAGGCAGGACTAGTCCTCCTACTCTAGAGCCCTCTAAAACTTTAAGTCTAAAGGCAGAGCATCTAATATAAGCTATCTCTATACTATACTTAAGGCTGCTTATAAAGATACTACTATTCTAAATACTCTAGGAAACTAGAATTTCTCTAGATATAGGTTATATAACTAGATACTAAGTAAGGCAAAATCTAAGTAAGATTTATATAGGGAGATACCTACCCTAGGAACTAGTAAGAAAGAGTTAGATATAGATTAATATAGGTACTAGTATAGAGGCAAAGGCTATATATATAGGCTAGAGCCCCTAAGCTAGTAGGTAAGAGAATAGGCTCCCTAAGTACTAAGAATATAAATACTATAAAGGAATATATAATAAGGGAATATTAGACTATTAAGACAACGTTTATTATCCTATAGAGCTTAAATACTACGGAAGTAGCAAGCTATATAGAGCTTACTATAAAATATATAAACATAAGGAGGTTTTTATACTAGAGTACTTTATATAAGGGCTTTTCTACCTACGAAACATATAGGGCGTGCTACTTACTCTATATAAAGAGGTAGACTAGCGTATAAGACTTATCTATCTATATTCCTCTTCGATTATTTAATTATTCCGTACTATAAATAAATATACTAGATTTTCCTACTATTCTAAGTCGTTTTCGACGGTTTCTACTAAGGGTATATTTAGTTTTATAATAGCTATCCCTAAGATTACCTATCTAGGTACCTAGGAGTATTTAGGAATCTCTCGATTATTAGGGTCTAGAGTTAGGCTACTAATCCTAGCCTGCCCTATTAGCTACTCTAGCTAATTTTTATGCTCCGAGAAGGTAAGGTTGCCTAAGCGATTACGTAATTAGTTAAATAAACTAATTAGTTTATTCGGCTCGGCTCGAGGCTCCGGGCCCTTAATTTCTCGTTTACTTATATTTATATATATATTCTAGGCCTGCCTAATAGCCGCCTAAGCTATTCCTATAGGTGTCCTAGTTAGCTCCCTAGCTTACCTAGCTAACTCCCTAGCTTGCCCTTTCGCTAGCCTAGCTATTCCTATAAGTATCCTAGTAGTATCCTAGCTAGTTCCTCTAGCTTCGTTTATAGCTAGCGCGCCTAATCCCGAGCGTTCTTCCTAGTCTATCTAATACTCCCTTAAGGCTATTAGTATCTTCCTAACCTTATTCTAACTCTATTCGTCTCTAGATCTAGTAAGTACTTCCTCTAGTAAGAGCTTAATACTACGTACGTAGTTGCTTTAGTTAGCGTATATAAGTTCTCGGGGGTATATCTCTAGAAGTCGTAGTATTAAGTCTAGATTCTACGTATACTTAAACTACTAAGCCTAATACTATAGGTTCTAGGGCTTAACTAATAGTTCCGAAGCTAGGAGTAGCTACGAGGCAAATCGGCGTTATAAGCCTAGATTTTCTCTTATTTTATCGGAGCGGTCCTAGCTTAAAAGGTCTATATAGTAGAATAGAAAGAGCTCGTACTATATAGGGTTTTTAAATACGAGGTCTTCTAGTATCGAATCTTTAAAAAACGAGATATAGTATAGGTAGAGAAAGTTATACTCTAGTAAGTCTTTAGAGAAGAAAAGAGAACTATTCGGTAGGTTTTCTTACGTAGAATCTCTAAACTAATCTAGATCGGTTTAGCGTACCTCGCTAATAAGTTATAAAAATATAGTCGCGTCTAGAGCAAGGAATACTTCTACGATTATTATACTTTTAGTTTGTTTGTTTATTTATTTATTTGTTTATTCTATTAACGTGCTATGCCTACAAAGTCCTATTATATACCTCTACGCGGTCGTAGGTAGAAATAGGTAGCTCCAGCTATACTAGTAAAGTATAAGGCAGCTAAATACCTATAAAGAGGCAGGGAGAAAGCAATAAAAAGTCTAGAATTTTAACCTAAGGAGATCTAGAGAGCTCCTAAGAATATAATAATAGAGTTAGCGCGGCTATTACTAATATAAGACGCTAATACTCGACTAAAAGATAGCCTTTTTAGGTAGTAAATACCCTTATAGGCCTAAAGGCTAGAGTAGTAACCTAGCCTTACTATAAGCTAAAGAGAAGGAGCTAAGTATACCTAAGAGGAAGCTTTAATATAAAAGAGTAAGAATAGGAGGAATAGAAGTAAAGGAATAGTAATACCCCTAAAGATACTAGGATAAATAGCTACTAGGAGCCTTTATTTAAATAGAAGACTCTAAGGCAGGACTAGTCCTCCTGCCCTAGAGCCCTTTAAAACTTTAAGTCTAAAGGTAGAGCATCTAATATAAGCTATCTCTATGCTATACTTAGGGCTGCCTATAAAGATACTACTATTCTAGATACTTTAGGAAACTAGAATTTCTTTAAATATAGGTTATATAACTAGATACTAAGTAAGGCAAAATCTAAGTAGGATTTATATAAGGAGATACCTACTCTAGGAACTAGTAAGAAAGAGTTAGATATAGATTAATATAGGTACTAGTATAGAGGTAAAGGCTATATATATAGGCTAGAGCCTCTAAGCTAGTAGGTAAGAGGATAGGCTCCTTAAGTACTAAGAATATAGATACTATAAAGGAATATATAATAAGGGAATATTAGACTATTAAGACAACGTTTATTATCCTATAGAGCTTAAATACTATAGAAGCAGCAAGCTATATAGAGCTTACTATAAAACATATAGACATAAGGAGGTTTTTATGCCGGAGTACTTTATATAAGGGCTTTTCTATCTACGAAACATATAGGGCGTGCTACTTACTCTATATAAAGAGGTAGACTAGCGTATAAGACTTATCTATCTATCTATTAACGTGCTATAGAAGTCGAAGACTATATAGCACGGGTAGGCCGAAGCCTATCTAGTCGTAAGAGAAAAAGCCTCCTAGGCTATAAAAACTCTTAGTCGTAGGAGTATCTTATTCGCGCTAAAAACGGATATTATAGGCCGATGCCTAGGGGAACTAGAATTTTACTTAGTATAGCTTAGCGCTAAGCGCTAAGCTACTAAGTACTAAGCCCTATATATAGAATTTTAATATCTAAAATTAGTTCTAGTAGTAGATATAGCTAGTATAGTATATCGAGTCGGTATAGAAGGCCTCTATTTCTATTCGTCTCGGACCTAGAGGGTCGTCTCTAGGAATATATATTCTAGGTAAGAAGGGTCTACCTTTCTCCCTTTCTTCTATAGCTCTTTTTAGTAGGTAAATAGCTAATCTCTTACCTAGTAGCTGCCTCCTCTCTCTACTCCTATCCTACTTACTTCTATTCTATCCTCTCTTTTCTATCTCTTCTATAGTAGAGTTCTGCCTTAGTTAACGATTATTAAGTAGTCTTAAGGTTATCTTATAGTTCTTATCTTATCGAGTATACGGCTAGTAGTAGCGAAGTAGGATTATCTTATATGCTCTTATAATTTGCTAGTATGCTCGAGAGCATCTATTTCTACCTACGGCCGCGTAGAGGCGTATAATAGGACTTCGTAGGCTTATACTTTTAGTATTATTTCGCTAACGGTAGGCTATAGGCTTAGACGCGCTTAGAGACTAGCCCGGATAGTATCCCTTAGCGCGCGCTCTTTTTTCGAGCGTTAGTAAACGTCTTCTAACGTTAGGCATCCGGCATTTCCTTAGGTACTATAGAAGAATACCTAGTTGCCCTTCTTATTAGCTAGAGATCTCTTCTATAAACTATTATTATAATTTTAAACCGCTAGGCGGACCTAACGTATCTAGGGTCTTCCTAGAAGTAGTAGTATATCTAGGATAGAGGTAATAAAAACTAGAGTCCTAACTACTATACTATAAACTTCGACGCGAATATCTTTATAGATCCTAGAAAAGGCTACCGGTCCTAAAATACTACGTATCCTCGTAAAGCTCCTATATTCGATAGGTAAGCGTATAGCTTAAGCGCTAGCGATACTTATAATAATATATTCTGCTCCTTTATTAATTAAGGCCTTATACTTAACCTAGTAGTTACCGAATCTTCCGACGATAGTAACGCTAGGAACTAGTATATATAGAATACGGAAATCTAGATTAATACTACTAGGATCCTAGTAGAGCTCGCTTACGGCTATTATAGCTTTTCTAACTAAGTCTAAGTCCTAATTAGCTCTTCTAAGGGCGCCTATATAGAAAAGACCTCCTTATAGTAGTAGTCGGTCCTTATTATCGTTATCGCTATCTTGCTTATAGGATCCTATATTACTCTCTATATCTTCCTCGATATCTTCTTTATTAGAATAGTCTTACGCCGCCGCTTCTAGCCTAGTACTAATTTCTTCGAAATTTACTATAGCTATAGTAGTCGGTTTAATAGTTCGCTTAGATACGTAGTATCGCGAAAGAGTAAGGTAGTAAGTAGGAGTCGTTAATTTTCGGCTATAAATAAAACGGTTTAGTGCTTCTTTCTAACTAAAAAGCTATAGCTTACTAATTTCGATTAGTAGGGTTAGATTAAGAATCTTCTTAGCCTAGAACGCTTCCTATTCCTCCTTAGTAGTAGCCTACTTTAAATAATTATCTAGTCGTAGACTTTTCGTAGGACTACGCGTCCCTTTAGCCTTTATACGTAGTAGCGCTACCGGTCCTAGCGCTTCGTCCTCTATAGTTACGTCCGTCGCCCGAGTACGACCTTAAGTTTAACTCTTTATAGGTTATACTACTTAGCTTCCTACTATATTATCGATAATATCCTACTCGAATCTCGCGATAGATTAGTAGGTACGGGTAGTATCTACTTACTTCTTAGCTTTCTACTCTATAACTTTTATAACTTTAGCTTATAAGCGAGAAGGGTTCTCTAGCGCTTTGCCCTTTTATAAGGAGGACGTAACTAGCTAGGAGATAGCGTATGCCCTAGTAAGTCCTTCTTCTTCCTCTACGTCTATACTAATATTAAAACTTCCCGCTATAATACTAACGAAGGTTATATTATGCGCTCTAACCTCTAGTATCGCCTTAAACCTCTATAAGCTCGGCTATATACTTATATTAATAGGCCTAAAGCGCTCCTTAAAGGCTAGAATAATAGCCCCGAGTTTCGTAGAGCGCTTATTCTATACGTATTAGATAATTTCGAAGCGACTCTTACCTACCTCGCTATAGTAGATCCTCTAGTCTTTATTCTAGTAGAGGAACTTATTAGCTTCTAGCTACTTAAAGTCCTAGTAGCTAGACGAGATATAGCTACGCTAATCGTATATCTAGTAATTTTCGCCTATTTTAATATCGATAGTAGTATACGTAGCGATTATAGCCTTCTTCTCGAGTTCTTACTCGTACTTTAAATTCTTTAGCGGGCTATATTTAGCTTTCTATTTCTTGCTAAATATTATTACTAAGGCTACTATCTACTCTATAATCTTATTAATATCTAACTTACTAGTCTTCGATATTACGAAAGTAGGTTCTAACCTTAGGCCTAATCCTTTTATAGCTTTAGTAAGAGTTTCTACGGGCTTAGCTAATCCTTCTTTAAAGACGTCGATATAACTCTTCTCGCGACGAAGAACTTCTTTAGTAACTCGTAGAATATTCTTAAAGTCGTAGAAGGTATCGGGCCTATCTTTATTAAGACGAGCTCGCTTCTAGATCTAGCGTCGTAGGTTCTTAGGGAATAGTTTTAATAAATACTAGGTTCTAGTAATATAATTTAGCTATATTTCCTTAATCTAGTTAGATAAGATCTCGAATAACCTTACGTAGTTATTTAGCTCCTTATTACCTTTATAATACTATTCTAATAACTTAGCGAGGTACGACCTATCTTAAAGAAGCCTATAACTATCGAAGTTATAGAATTCCTTATATAAGCTTATATAGAACAGCGCCTAGTTCCTAGTATAGAAGCCTAGAAGACGACGAACCGATTCTTTATAATTAAGGTAGATATAGTCTAATAATCGGTCTAATCGCTCTCGGTTAGTTACTCTAGTTTCTCTAGTTTAACTATAGCTACGATATATAGTATCGAAGCAATTAAGGAATTTAGTTACGTCCTTGCCTTAGAACTACTTAACCTTATCTATACCTAGAACTAATATACTTAGACGGATTATTCTAAGAATTTAATTTAGCTAGTTTAGACTAATTCTAGCGTTATTCGCTTCGGCCGGTAAACTTAGTTATATGTTTAAGTAGGTTAGGTTAATAGGCACTTATAGTCCGAAGGTTCTACCCTTTTCTTTAGTACGAGTAGAAAAGAGTTTACGAAATAGTTTATACCTAGTATTATAGTTATAAATACGTATAGAGCGTCGAGGCACGTATGCCGGTCGGAACTTAGTTTATATCTCTAGTTCGAGCTTCTTAGCAACGGCCGTAGCATACTTGTTTTTAACTCTAAATAGTACTACTTCGTTACGTAGGCTAAAGACTAGTCCTAGAATTAAGAATAGAGTTAGGCCTACTCCTTTAAGGAAATCCTAGAATAATAGCAACGCCGTATAGTCGCTAGTGCCGCCTTCTAGTACTTAGATAAAACTAGCTAAAGTCCGAACTACTTAAGTAGTATAGTTAATAGGGTTCGGTATAGTAGCTAGCTATAAGAGTTTAGCTACTAGTTCTTAAGTAGGTTCGAACCGAGTTTCCTATCGGCGGATAGCTTCGTTCTAACTATCCGGTTTTGCCTCGGAGTTACTAGAATCGTTAGTATTCTTACCGTCCTCTTTAAGGTCGTTAGTTTCTACTAAAATAAGGAAGGTAGAGATAGAGAAGTAGAGTAGGAAGTAATCGGGGTTATTATTAGCGTAAATAACTTCTAGTCTTTCTAGACTATCGATGCCTATTCTATAGAAGGCCCCGAAGGCTCTTTTATTATTTAGTATAGCGGATATTATTCGGCCGATGTTCGGACTTAGTAATTAAACTAGTTAGTTTAATTAAAAGTTAGATATTTTATTATTATTTCGTGTTCTAGTTATTAACTACTTAAAAAACATATACTTCTAGTAGGCGAAGAATTAGCTACTAGGAGGCCTTAAGGCCTTATAGTATACGACTACCTATCTAGAGCAATAGAAGAACTTTAGAGAGAGTATAGCGCCCGAGGGAGAAGAGGCTAGTACCCTTAGAACTTAAGAATAGCGATAACCTATTAGAAACTACTAAACTAGCCCTTAGAGCTAGAAGATACTACTAGAGACTAATATAGTAAGCACCTAGCTCTAAAAGAACCTAATAACCCTTATAGAAACTATCTAAAAAGCCCTTAACTCTCCCTATAACTACTCTAACTCCTCTCTCCTTTCCTTTCTTTAAAGAGCTTAATAGGCCCTTCTCTATTAGGCCTAGACCTAGGCTATCTCCTCTACTCTTTAGAACATTTAGAGAACCTTCTAGAAGAAGCTAGATAGCTATAATATAGGATAATTATAAGCCTAAAAGGTAGCCTAAATCTAGACCTCGATATAGATAATACCTAAGGTAACTATAGCAATTATAATTAAGATAGGTATATAGGAAGAAAGAGATAAGATTAGAGGAATAAGTAGGAAGGAAATTAGAGTAAAGCTTAGAATCTAGTAGGTAGCTATAGTCTAAAAGCTATCTAGTAAGGACTTTAGAGTACTCCTTTATAGAAAGTAAGAAAGAGCAAAGTTAGAGAAGAACTAGGATTAGATATATATAGCCTAGCCTAGAGCCTAGGTTGCTAAACATCTATATAAAGTACTTATATATAGAGTTAAAGCAAACTAAGATACTAGAGCTAAGGAATATATTAAGGTAATAAAGAAGGAGAACATCTTATAGTTCCTAAATATAAAGATTAAGCAGGCTATATAAATAAAGAGCCCTAAAGCTAGAGAAGGCTAGAGATACTCTATAATAGTTATTAGGTTCTAAGATAAGCAAATAGTAAGGGCTATAGCTTAGAAAGGATTTATTATTAAAGTAAACTTCTACTTAATAGAAATCTACTACTTATAATAAAGAGTTATATAGTATATAAAGTATAATAAGTTTAAATATATTATTATATACTATAAAGAAGCTAAGGATAGATATAAAGCCTACTTTATAAACTATAAAACATCTAATTATACTATATAAGTAAGGAAATACTATAACTATAAAGGAGACTACCTAGTATAAGCAAGGATATATAAATATAAATAAGTAGTAATAGTTAAGGCTAGAATATTCTTAGAGTTCTTTAAAGGAAAGTAAACTCTAGTATAACTAACTTATAATAAAGAAGGATTTACTATAATAACTAATAAGAAGAGGAAACTAATAAGCTTAATAGAATAGCTTTAAGCTAAGGAAGTACTATAAGGCAGCTAAGCAAGATAGAATAAGCTACTAGGAAAGCTATTAGGATTTAACTCTACTATTATAAATAGTAAGAGATAGATAAATAAGCTCCTAATATATATATAAGCTAAGAGTATATAAGAGGCTTAATAAGAAGAGGGAGCTAAGCTAAAGGAGACTATTATAACTAAATAAGATAAATAGATATAACCTATAGATCTACTAATATAATATAAACTATATACCTACTACTTAAGTACTACTAGTAGATAGCCTAAACCTAAGAACTACCTAGATTATAGTACTATAAGAACTATAGATTAACCTAGTAAATAGGAAAACTAAAACAAAAAAGGGTTACTACTAAGTCTTTCTAACGAATAAGTACCTAAGAGTTATATTCCTAGTATTAAAAGAGCTAGATATATTAAAGTAGGATATTATAAATAGCTAGTTAGGAGACCTTCTCTCTATTATAGTAATAACCTAAGGGAAACCTATTACTATCTATAACTACTATAACCTATTAGGCCCTAAATTCTATAATATAATAGGTATACTTATATAGCTAAAAATAGCTATCTAAGAGGCCTAAGAAGTAGCTATAGGTAAGACTATAGTAGTTAAAGACTTTAATCTCTATTATCTACTATAGGAAGGAAACCTAGTCTAGTTATAATATAATATAGTAGACACTCTTATCTAGATAGCTATATAGGCAGGCCTATATCTCCTACTAGAACTAAGAACTATTATATAGGAGAGATATAACTCTAGCTACTAAACACTTAACCTAATCCTAGCTAGCTAAGCTATCTAATAGAGGCTATAGAGCTATAAGGCAATAGCTAATAATATATTTAGATTAGACTATATCCTAATTCTAACTATTATAGACTAGCTTATAAACTTATACTAGAAAAACTAGAGCCTAAGACTATAATAGATAAAAGTAAAGTAAGAGAAGGTAAGGTAGAAGGTTTAAAAAGCTATAAAGAAGCTAGAGCTACTACTACTTAAGAACTACTAAGAGCTAAATAAAGTAGTATAAGCTCTTTAAAAAGCCCTCTAAGAGGTAGTAAAAGAGGTAGTCCTATATATAAAGCTATTATAATATATAAAGGTAGAATAGCTAGTAGAGTATAGTAAAGCAATTAAAGCTACTAAGGTAGTAAGAAGAGCCTAAAAGGCTATAAAGTCTAAAGAGAACTATAAATACTACCTAAATACTAGCTATAAGAAGAACAAGCTAGTTAAGAAGGTAATAAATATATCTTAAAAGCAAATAGTTAGTAAGATTACTAAGGACCTAAGTAGGATATAGAAGCTAGTAAGATAAGTAAGAGAAAAAGCATAATAAGGATATATACTACTATAATTTCCTATACTAAGTAGTAGTATATACTAAGATAGTTATATAAACAAAGGTAAAGTAAGAATCCTTATAGACTACTTCCTCTTACTATTAGTTAAAGTAGACCTAGGAGATATTTTAAATATAAACCTCCTAGCTTAGTTCTAAATAGAAGATAAGGTATCTAAAGGAGAGGTCTTTATAATACTTAAAAAGATCTTAAGTAAGAAGGCTTTAGGCCTAGACTAGATCTAGAATATACTACTTAAGAAATACTAATAAGAAATTATACTATTCCTAGCTAAGCTCTTTATAGCCTATATTAGCTAAGTATACTACTTAAAGCTATTTAAATACTCTATTACTATAGTTATTAAGAAGCTATAAAAGCCTAACTATACTAAGCTAAGAGTATATAAGCTAA
This sequence comes from Cercospora zeina, assembly GCA_022702355.1. Lineage (NCBI taxonomy): Eukaryota > Fungi > Ascomycota > Dothideomycetes > Mycosphaerellales > Mycosphaerellaceae > Cercospora > Cercospora zeina. Next base: position 1,475,838 of record JAKLWX010000002.1, on the reverse strand, counting down.
TAGTACTTCTTAATACTCTAGCTAAAGTACTAGAAGTAGTAGTTATAAAGAGAATATTTAAAGTAATAGAAGAGAAAGGCCTACTACTAGAATTATAAATAGGTATAAAACTAGGAAGATCTACGATTATAGTACTTAACCTTATTATTAAACAAGTTAGAACAATCTAGAAAGCTAAGCCTAAAGTAGTAGCCTTAATGCTCTACTTAGATATATCTAAGGTATTTAATAAAGTATCCTACTAGAGACTCCTTTATAATATTAGGATATAGGGCTATCTAGACTAGCTAATTAAGTTTATTTAGTTATTCCTTTAAGATAGAATAACTTACCTTAAGCTAGAAGAATTTATAAACTAGAAGAGAAAGCAAGATACTAAAATCCTTTAAGGATTAATACTATTACTAATTCTATTCCTATTCTTTATATTTATACTTCTCTTATTACTTTAAGAAGGTAATACTATAGTAATAGGGTTTATTAATTATTCTAATATCCTTATATATAGTATATCTATAAAAGAGAACTATAAATAACTAAAGAAAGCTTATAATAAATATATAAAGTAAGTAATAAGATATAAAGCAGCCTTTATATTATAGAAGTATTAGCTTATCTACTATATAAAAGGAAGGAACTATAACCTTAAGGCTATAGTCTAGATCCTTAGCTTTAGAGGTAAACCTATCCTATCCTTAAGACTATTAAGAGTTTAAGTAGATACTAAACTTAAGTAAAGCTTATATATTAAGAAGGTAGCTAAGAAAGGTATATACTAGATCTAGTCCTTATAGAGGCTATATAAGTCTACTTAAGAAGCATTATTTAAAAAAGCAAGATATATTTATACTATAGTTATTAAGCTAGCCCTAGTATATAGATACTAAACCTAGTCTAACCTAAAAGAAATAAGCGAATATAATAAAGGCCTTACTAAACTAATTAAGTAAGTCTAAAACTAAGCTCTAAGGAATATTATAGGTATATATAAGTTAGTTATAGCTATAGTCCTTTAGAGGAAAGCAAGCATCTCTCTAATCTAGCTCTATACTTAAGATCTTACTAGATAATATATAAAGAATAAAGTAAACAACTTAACCTACTAGTATATTAAGTAAGTATATAAGGAATTACCTAAAAGGAATAAAGGGTAAGGAGAAGAGGCAACTAGTATAGTAGGTAATATAAGATAAGAGTATAGGAAATTTAGAAGATAACTCTAAGCTAGAGGCTACCTTAGATAAGGATAGGAGTTAAGAACTAGTAGGAGCTTACTAGATAGGACTAAGAATAGGAGAAGGCTAGATAAAAGAGGGGTATAATAAGGGAGCAACTAGTAGTATAGGCTATAGTAGGACAATTTAGGGCTAGAGAGATTTATAAGGAGGCCCTAAGGCCTATAAGCATAATAATTACTCTAATTAAGATAGGATATATTAGACTTAGAGCATACCTAATAAAGAGGAGAGTCCTAAGAGCTATCCTAATATACCTATATAACTAAGGTATTTAGAATACTAAGTATATTTATATATCCTACTAAAACTATTAGAGTAATAGATATTAGCTATTTATAGCAGCAGGAACTAGCTTATAAGAGGATATATACTTAATACTAAGAGGCCTTAATACTATAGCTAGGTAGCTAATCTAAGAGGGAGTATTAAACTAGTTCTCTCTAGCTAGAAAAGAGATTAATAAAGGAGAACGAAGCTATAGAGGAATAAAGAGATAAAGAGGAGTCTAAAAAGGAGAGTAAGGTAATAAGAGAGCCTAATTTTACTTAAAGAAAGGCAAGATAGAAGAAGTAACTACTAACTATAAATATAAAGAGGAAGATAAGGGGTTTTTTATAGAATTTTCCCTTTTATATAATACTAGAGCAAAGCTACTTACTCTAGATAAAGAGATAGACCGGCAATAAGATTAATCTATCTACTATATTACGACTACTTAACTAGTAATACTATAGAGTACTAGTAAGTCTAGCTCTTTCCCTTCTATAGTCTTTTATATATTCGTAGAGAACTTCGAATAACGAAATATATATACTATAGTCGATATTATCTATATAATGCCTAGATATAATCTATACTATAGTAAATATTTGCGTCTATTACTATATTCTATAGAGTAGCGAAAGCGATTATAGCGTTCGCGTAACCGTAACTTCTACTAGATAAAGATCGGTAGGGGTGTTCTAATATAGTAGTAGAATACGATATAGTTCTACTATATAGCGCTATTAAACTCTAACCCCCCCCCTATAGGCCCGCGTATTCCGGCGGTCGTATACGATTTTCTAGTACTCCTATCTACTCTAGCCCTTCTCTCTTATACTTCTATCTATCTACTCCTTCTAACCTTTTAATATCTCTATTTATACTACTCGATACCTTCTTTTATTTCCTAAGCGGACTTAGATATAGAGTTTAACTCGAGCCCTCCTCTACGAGTATATCGTAATATAGATACTAATATACCGCCGTTAGTACTACCTCTACGTATAGGAAATAAGGCTACTAAGTAGCAGCGAATACGGCTACTAAAGGCTACGGTACTAGACGACGAGTCTCGTAGAAAGGTAGTAGTTCTATAGAAAAAAGCGATAGCTATAAGGACGATATAGCGACGAACGAGAGCTAGTAAGTCTAGTATCTCGAAAAGGCGGTTAATACTAGATAACTAGGGACGGTAGCCTTACGAGAGATTCGTAAGCTTTAGCGAACGATAGCTTTATATATCTAGAGGGTCCCTTTTTAGCGCGTTATCCGCGAGATTATAATAGATAGAGATAGTAGCGATATTATTAGAATTTAGGCGGTAGTACTTAAATGCTTATAAGAAGCGGCGGAGGCATTTCTCGTTATAGAGTTCGAGATTTCTAACCTTCTAGCGATCTACGCGAAGCGCGTTACTCTATAAGTAAAGGATATATACCTATATAGTTATCTACGCTACTAGTTTACTAGCTAGAACAGAGGAGGGAATAATAATATAGGTATATAATACTAGGTTGCTAACTATAATTGCCGACTATAAAGAGCCTAGTATACGTTACTATACTTAGAAGCTTAGAATTAATATATACGGCGCGAGTAAAGCTATAGCTAGCGCGCTAGCGAGCCTAACGTCCGCCTTAGCTAACCTATATACCCTTACTAAACTATTAGCAATACTACTACCTCTACCTTCTTAGAACTTATCGGCGGTCGCGCTTTATTAGCCTATTATTATCGCCTTCCTTTTTTATACCTCCTAACGAATTTTTATATCGCGTATACGAAGGATACTACCGCGTACGTTAATCGTAGCTTAATCGACCGCTTTTCTCTCGGCCCTCCGCGTATTTATAATAGCTTAACTTCCTACTAATAAGCCTAGCTAGTTCGCCGAGTAATACTTCTCTAGCCGAGATATAGCGTCTGCTCCTCCTTTGTTTAGAAACTCTCCTCTACTTAAAAACCCTCCTATAGATAATAGTAATATCGACCCTAGACTTCTTAGTAACTAGGCGCCCTCTTCTAACTAACGTAGCGCTTCTACCCCTCCTCTCTTAATTTCTAACTCCTCTACTTATAATAGTAACGACTAAGGGGCTACTAGCGGAAACGACTAGAATAGTTCTCGTAGAAACGCGAACGGCAATAATAGAAATAACGAAGATAATAGCTCCGTTATTAATATCGACGATAGTAATAGCGACGAGAGTAATAGCGACGAGAGTAATAGCGACGAGAGTATTATACTACCTACTCCTTCCTCTTAACTTTCTAGGAAGGCTCTATAGAAAACTATACTAGCCGGTCGGCGTCGTCTCGATAAGTAGAAGCTCGCTTACTAAATAGCTCGTAAGAGATAGATCGAGAGGGATAATATAGTAATAGTAGTAGTAGTAGTAGTAGTAGCTAGAAATATAGTAGATAGAGATATAGTAAATAATAGAACAAATAGTAGCGTAGTAGCTATAGGAGTAGCAGATAGAAAATAATTACTAGGTAGAAAACGAGTAGCGAAAAAGGGACTAGCTAGAAAGAGAATAGCTAGAAAAGCACCGGCTAAAATAGTAGTAGTAGGTAGAGGAGGTCTAGCTCGTAGAGCTAGTATACGGAAGACTTATTACTATAAGCTAGGTAGTAAGTTATATAGTCGGCATATATAGTCGGCATTACTAACTTATACTCTAGCTATCGCGCTCCGAGAGATTCGTAAGTACTAGAAGTCTATAGATCTACTTATACTAAAGCTACCCTTTAGCTACCTCGTCTACGAAGTTTACTTTAACGTTTCTAAAGGCTTAGCTATTTCTTAAGGAGGTTACTATTAGTAGGCGAGCGCCCTTAGTACTCTATAGGAAGCCGCTAAGAGTACTCTAGTCTACCTCTTCTCGAGTATATATGCTCCTAGTCGTTCTATTTTCGATCGATATTAACTATATTATAGGTACTAGCGTTGCTACGATTTACGTAAAGTAAGTAACTATTTAGTAGAAGGATATAAAGTTTGTTATTAGCCTGCTCTCGTCTTAGGGAATTAATATGTTTAGTAAGAGATAAATCTCTATAGTATATATAAAGAAAATCGTTATAACTATAGAGGGCATATATAGTAAAAATCGTTATAAGTAGAGAGGTTACTATAGTCGGCATTCGTAGTCGGCATACCTATAGTTGCACTAAATCGTATAATTTGCTATATTAAATTAAATATGCCTTTAAAACTCGTCGCTTTCTATACTTTCTACTTCCTCTAGGTTCTACTTATTTATAACCCTCGATTTTCTATACTATATTCTATCGAATCTTATATTTTTATTAGGACCTATCTTTAGACCTATCGTTAGACCCGAGTCGGAGCTATCTAATACCTATATTTATTAGATAGGTCCGGAACTAGGTAGGAACTAGCTAGGACCCGACCTAACTATTATAGTTCTATATATTTAGGTCCTAGACCCGACCCGGACCCGTCCCGACCTATTCTAATCTCTAGCTATATCTTAAACTTCTAGCTCGCTATATTCTTTTTCCTCTTCTTACTTTTAGTATTATTTCTAGCCTTCTACTATATAGTATTATATCGCTTTACGTAGTCTTTAAGTAGTTTCTAAATTCTCTCTACGATAAGTTTATCTACTTAGGCTAAGTCTAACTCTACTTTTTCGACTTAAGCTTTATTAACGCTACTAGCCTCTTACGCTAGTAAGATACTTACTCTCGAAGGCGACTATAGCGTTACTATAATTAAAGAGTACTTAGTACGTTTATTAGTCGCGACTATTACGAGCTCGATAAGAGTACTAGAGGTGCCCGTCTCTATAACGCTACTAAGATAGGCCGTCGGCCTATAATAGAGATACCTCGCTAGTACTTATACTAATAAAACTTAATCGCCCTTATAAATATTATTTACCTTTATTACTCCGCTAGCTTTTACTCTCTAGTTTTACGATTCCGTCTTAGTACTTATTTATTTATTTATTTATTTATTTATTTATTTATTTATTTATTTATTCTATTTACGTACTTTAGAAGTCGAAGACTATATAGTATAGGTAGGCTTACTAGTAAGCCTAACTACTTTATTTACGAGAGAAAAGCCTCCTAGGTAGCTAGGCTAAAAAACTCTCTCCTTATTTACTCTAATTCGCGTTAAAATATATATTATAGGCCGATGCCTAAGAATTCCTAGAATTTCTATAGTAGTGTGCGCCAAGCCCTGCTAAGGCTTGGCGCGCCAAGCCTTATATATATAGAAATAAATTTAGAATCTAGAAAGTTTAGTAGTATTATAGTCTAAGTCGTATAAGTAGATAAGTAGAGTTATATAGGCCTTTATACTTATTTAGAGTAATACTTAGGGCCCCTAGTTCTAAGTAATAGGTTATTCTAGTTAAAAAGGGTCTGCCTTTATCTCTTTTCTCTAAGGCTCCTTACTATAGTTTAAATAGTATTTCTTAAGCTAGGGTAGTTACTTCTCTTTCTATCTATTTATTCTTTCTTTTTATTTCTTTACTTCTCTTTCTATCTCCTTCTTCTCTTCTTTATATTCTAGTTTATAGATAGATTAATCTTATTGCTAGTCTACCTCTTTATCTAGAGTAAGTAGCTTTGCTCTAGTATTATATAAAAGGGAAAATTCTATAAAAAACCCCTTATCTTCCTCTTTATATTTATAGTTAGTAGTTACTTCTTCTATCTTACCTTTTTTTAAGTAAAATTAGGCTCTCTTATTGCCTTGCTCTCCTTCTTAGACTCCTCTTTATTTCCTTATTCCTCTATAGCTTCGTTCTCTCTTATTAATCTCTTCTCTAGCTAGGGAGAACTAGTCTAATACTCCCTCTTAGATTAGCTATCTAGCTATAGTATTAAGGCCTCTTAGTATTAAGTATATATCTTCCTATAAGCTAGTTCCTACTACTATAAATAGCTAATATCTATTACTCTAATACTTTTAGTAGGATATATAAATATACTTAGTATCTTAAATACCTTAGTTATATAAGTATATTAAGATAGCTCTTAGGACTCTCCTCTTTATTAGGTATGCTCTAAGTCTAATATATCCTATCCTAATTAGGGTAATTATCGTGCTTATAGGCCTTAGGGCCTCCTTATAAATCTCTTTAGCCCTAAATTGTCCTACTATAGCCTATACTACTAGTTGCTCCCTTATTATACTTCTCTTTTACCTCTAGCTTAGAGTTATCTCTTAAATTTCCTATACTCTTATCTTATATTACCTACTATACTAGTTACCTCTTCTCCTTACCTTTTATTCCCTTTAGATAATTCCTTTATATACTTACTTAATATACTAGTAGGTTAAGTTATCTACTTTGTTCCTTATATATTATCTAGTAAGGTCTTAAGTATAGAGCTAGATTAGAGAGATATTTGCTTCCCTTTAAAGGACTATAGCTATAACTAACTTATATATACCTATAATATTCCTTAGAGCTTAGTTCTAGACTTACTTAATTAGTTTAGTAAGGCCTTTATTATATTTACTTATTCCTTCTAGGTTAGACTAAGTTTAGTATCTATATACTAAGGCTAGCTTAATAATTATAGTATAGATATATCTTACTTTCTTAAATAATACTCCTTAAGTAGACTTATATAGCCTCTATAGGGACTAGATCTAGTATATATCTTTCTTAGCTACCTTCTTAATATATAGGCCCTACTTAAGTTTAGTATCTACTTAAACTCTTAATAGTCTTAAAGATAGGATAGGTTTACTTCTAAAGCTAAGGATCTAGACTATAGCTTTAAGGTTATAGTTTCTTCCTTTTATAAAGTAGATAAGCTAATACTTCTATAGTATAAAGGCTACTTTATATCTTATTACCTACTTTATATATTTATTATAGGCTTTCTTTAGTTATTTATAGTTCTTCTTTATAGATATACTATATATAAGGATATTAGAATTATTAATAAACCCTATTACTATAGTATTGCCTTCTTAAAGTAATAAAAGAAGTATAGATATAAAGAATAGGAATAGGATTAGTAATAGTATTAATCCTTAAGGGATTCTAGTATCTTGCTTTCTCTTTTAGTTTATAAATTCTCTTAGCTTAAAGTAAGTTATCTTATCTTAGAGAAATAACTAGATAAACCTAATTAGCTAGTCTAGATAGCCTTATATCCTAATATTATAAAGGAGTCTCTAGTAGGATACTTTATTAAATGCCCTAGATATATCTAGGTAAAGTATTAAGGCTACTACTCTAGGCTTAGCTTTCTAGATTGTTCTAACTTGTTTAATAATAAGGTTAAGTACTATAATCGTAGATCTTCCTAGTTTTATACTTATCTATAATTCTAGTAGTAGGCCTCTCTCTTCTACTACTTTAGATATTCTCTTTATAACTACTACTTCTAGTACTTTAGCTAAAGTATTAAGAAGTACTATTAGCTTATATACTCCTAGCTTAGTATAGTTAGGCTTCTATAGCTTCTTAATAATTATAGTAATAGAGTATTTAAATAGCTTTAGGTAGTATACTTAGCTAATATAGGCTATAAAGAGCTTAGCTAGGAATAGTATAATCTCTTATTAGTATTTCTTAAGCAGTATATTCTAAATCTAGTCTAGGCCTAGAGCCTTCTTACTTAGGATCTTTTTAAGTATTATAAAGACCTCTCCTTTAGATACCTTATCTTCTATTTAGAACTAAGCTAAGAGGTCTATATTTAGAATATCTCCTAGGTCTACTTTAACTAGTAGTAGGAGGAAGTAGTCTATAAGGATTCTTACTTTACCTTCGTTTATATAACTATCTTAGTATATACTACTACTTAGTATAGGAAATTATAGTAGTATATATCCTTATTATACTTTTTCTCTTACTTATTTTACTAGCTTTTATATCCTACTCGGGTTCTTAGTAATCTTACTAACTATTTACCTTTAGGATATATTTATTACCTTCTTAACTAGCTTGTTCTTTCTATAGCTAGTATTTAGGTAGTATTTATAGTTCTCTTTAGACTTTATAGCCTTTTAGGCTCTTCTTACTACCCTAGTAGCCTTAATTACTTTACTATACTCTACTAGCTATTCTACCTTTATATATTATAATAGCTTTATATATAGGACTGCCTCCTTTACTACCTTCTAAAGGGCTTTCTAGAGAGCTTATACTACCTTATCTAGCTTTTAGTAGTTCTTAAGTAGTAGTAGCTCTAGCTTCTTTATAGCTTTTTAAACCTTCTACCTTACCTTCTTCTACTTTACTTTTATCTATTATAGTCTTAGGCTCTAGTTTTTATAGTATAGGTTTATAGGCTAGTCTATAATAGTTAGAATTAGGATATAGTCTAATCTAAATATATTATTAGCTATTAACTTATAGCTCTATAGCCTCTATTAGATAGCTTAGCTAGCTAGGATTAGGTTAAGTGTTTAGTAGCTAGAGTTATATCTCTCCTATATAATAGTTCCTTAGGAATATAACTCTTAGGTACCTATTCGTTAGAAGGACTTAGTAGTAACCCTTTTTTGTTTTAGTTTTCCTATTTACTAGGTTAATCTATAGTTCTTATAGTGCTATAATCTAGGTAGTTCTTAGGTCTAGGCTATCTACTAGTAGTACTTAGGTAGTAGGTATATAGTTTATATTATATTAGTAGATCTATAGGTTATATCTATTTATCTTATTTAGTTATAATAGTCTCCTCTAGCTTAGCTCCCTCTCTCTATTAGGCCTTTTATATACTCTTAGCTTATATATATATTAGGAGCTTATTTATTTGTCTCCTACTATTTATAATAGTAGAGTTAGATCCTAATAGCTTTCTTAGTAGCTTATTCTATCTTGCCTAGCTGCCTTATAGTGCCTCTTTAGCCTAGAGCTATTCTACTAGGCTTATTAGTTTCCTCTTCTTATTAGTTACTATAGTAAATCCTTCCTTATTATAGGTTAGTTATACTAGAGTTTGCTTTCCTCTAAAGAACTCTAAGAATATTCTAGCCTTAGCTATTACTACTTATTTATATTTATATATCCTTACCTATACTAGGTAGTCTCCTTTATAGTTATAGTATTTCCTTACTTATATAGTATAATTAGATGTTTTATAGTTTATAGAGCAGGCTCTATATCTGTCCTTAGCTTCCTTATAGTATATAGTAATATATTTAAACTTGTTATACTTTATATACTATATAACTCTTTATTATAAGTAGTAGATTTCTATTAGGTAGAAGTTTGCTTTAATAATAAATCCTTTTTAAGCTATAGCCCTTACTATTTGCTTATCTTAGAACCTAATAACTATTATAGAGTATCTCTAGCCTTCTTTAGCTTTAGGGCTCTTTATCTATATAGCTTACTTAATTCTTATATTTAGGAACTATAAGATGTTCTCCTCCTCTATTACCTTAATATATTCCTTAGCTCTAGTATTCTAGTTTGCTCTAACTCTATATATAAGCACTCTATATAGATGTTTAGTAACCTAGGCTCTAGGCTAGGCTATATATATCTAATCCTAGTTCTCCTCTAACTTTACTCTTTTTTACTCCCTATAGAGGAGTACTCTAAAGTCCCTACTAGATAGCTTCTAGACTATAGCTACCTACTAGATTCTAAGCTTTGCTCTAATTTCCTTCCTACTTATTCCTCTAATCTTATCTCTTTCTTTCTATATACCTATCTTAATTATAATTACTATAGTTGCCTAAGTAGTATATAATTATATACGTTCCTACGAACTTATATAAGGTAGGTAGACAAGGCCTGCCTACGCTTTCCTACTTATAGGCTTCGACTTTTACTATAAGTAGCTTACTATATACCTCCTCGCTTTAAGGGAGGAATCTTAAGCTAAAATCCCTACTTTACGCTTTATATCCTATTTGCTCTTTAAGCTTTAGTTATACTCTTTCGGGCTTTAGCGAACTAAAGAGTAGTTGCTTCTCTTCTAAAACTAATATACGTATCCGTCCTCTTAGGCTAAATAGATAGTATCTTAGTCGCTACTATTACTTATTATACTCTAGAAGAATAACTCCTTTCGCGTTACTATATTATATCTCTTTAGCTATAGCTAGCTATATCTCGTAGGCTTGCTCGGGCTCTTACTTCTAGCTAAGTAGTAGTGCCCTTACGTTTCTACCTACTAACTAATATATAGCCTCTTCCTCGCTCTTTTATATCTTATACCTTTCTTCTTCTTATCTTAAGTATCCTCTTTAGCTCGCCTCTTTATATCTCTATTACTTACTTCTTTATATAGGCCTTCTTAGGTTTCCGAGCTCTTCCGAGTAGCTACTAGACTAGGTATCCTTCTTTATAAAGCTATACTTTAAGTAAAACCCTCCTACTTATACTTAAGTAATTAATAGGCCTTTATAGGCTTCGTAGCGTTATTTTAAGCTCTATTACCTACTAACTAATACTATCCTTCTAGCTCTTCTACTTAGGCTCTTCTAAGTATATAACGTATTTGCTTCTAGCCTTAATAACGCATTCGCTCTTCGATTCTTCTCGAAACCTTTAAGAGGTAGATATTCTAGATCTAGGAGCTATATATTAGGTAACTTATTATCCTTTTAGCTCTAAATACCCTTAGCTAAGGATTCCTCTTATATACTAGAGGTGTCCTATCGACGCCTAGAAGTTCTACGGCTCTTTTATATACTTATAATCGAGCGGACCTATTTCTAATATAGGTAGGTCGTCGTCGGATAGTTTTCGTACCTATTTCGGTAGTAGTTCTCTATTTAGAGTAGTCTTAGTAACACTATACTAGATTTCGTACTCTACTACTCTGCTCTACTATACTATATACTTTACTAGTATAGTCGAGTTGCGAGCTCGACTGCCTATTTCTACCTACGGCCGCGTAGAGGCGTATAATCGGTCTTCGTAGGCTATTCTAGTTTATATCGTTCTAGTTTAGTCGTTATTTTAGTAGTTTTAGTACGACTATAGCGAGGGATTATTTTATTTTATTCTATACTTTACTAGTATACTCTAGAAGTACTTATTTCTACTTATAGCTGCGTAGAGGCGTATAATAGGACTTCGTAGGTCCTTCTTAGTACTATATACTTTATATTATAGTATTATTAGTATATCCTACGACTTCGATATAATATAGTAGTACTATACTTCCTTCTTTCTTAAGATATATAAGTATATAGCTTCGCGAACGATAGACTAACTCCGAATCGCAGCCGTCTCTCGTCGACTCTAGTCTAATTAAGAAGGTAGTATAATAGTAAAAGAAGAGACGCTATACGATTATAAATACCTCGAGTAGTCGAGCTAGTACGCGAGATAGAATACTACTTCTAGCTAACCTTAGTTATCTTACTAAGCTACTAAAGGATTCTAAGAACTAGGTTAAAACTAATAGCGTATAGATATAGTAGCGGGAGTATACCTAGTCGTTCGAGGGCTTTTACTACTACTATTAGTAGCTTAAAGAGGCGAGGTATTACGATAAGTATAGTAGAATATCTTCGAACTCTATAAAATAGAACTCGAATACGCGAATATTATAAGCCTAGAGATTTTTCGTTAAAGGTATAGACTAGGAAACGTACGCTCCGAGAGTTATTTATAGAGAATATAATAGAGTTATTAAATACCTAGGACTAGATAACGGAATAAAAGCTCTATAAAGGTACCTCGATTTAGTAGGCTACGAAGATGCCTTCTAAGAGCGTAGAGTTACTAGAGAAGTTATTAAAGCTACTAAAGATTAATCTATAAGTTTAGTATTTATTATTACGAAAATAAGGTGCCGACTACGCTTACTAACTACGCTTCTTAACTATACTCGGCGACTACGCTTTATAGAGATATATAACGTAGATATACTAACGGTTCTTATTTATAGGAATAGTTTAAGAAAAGTTTTACTAGAACCGAGTACCTAGACTAGTTAAAGGTACTAGAGTTATATAGGCTTATAGTTTTCTAGCTTAGATTACTTTTAAACTTCTTTAAAAGTCTCGTAGTTTAGTATACCTACGAATATCTATTAGAGGAGACTAGATCTATCGACTTTAAGAGCGCTACTACGATTAAGTTATATATCTAGGACGTAGTCGATTACTCCGAGGATAATCTAAAACGTTAGCTATCTAGAACCTTCTAGGTAGCTATCGCCCTCGATAGTTAGTACGCTAGGGTACTCTAAGTATTATTCCTTACGATACGAGGCTACTAGATCGATAGCGAGTAGGCCTAGTATAAGGCTATACTAGGCTTTCTATATATTTCGAGCTATTATATAGGCGAAGTCCTAGTAGACCTACTATTCGACGTACTTACTCGTTTCGAAATCTCTAATAGGCTTATAGCGCTAATAGCGGATAATACTTCTAATAATAATATACTATATACTACTATATACGTATCCTTCCTATATATATACCTCCTAACTAATAAGTTCTAGCGTCGAGGCTATTAATATTTACTCTCGCGAGCGTATATATATAGCAAAGCTATTAGTCTTAATTAAATAACTTCCTCTTTAAGGAATAGATAAAGATATAAGAGAGATATTAGATACTAAAGACTACGAGTTCTCCCGTCTAGAATAGTTCCTATACTTTATATATATAGTCTAGCTCTCCTTAAGAAAGTTCTTCGCTACTTTTAAGATCGAGCTAAGGAACGAAGAATAGGAACGATAGGACGAGGAGATAGATACGAACGCCTTACGTCGGCTTAAAGTAAGAAGTCTAGCTACGGTTCTAATAAAGGTACTATATATTCTCCCTCTAAAGTATATATAGTTAGCAAACGTAGTCGATAGAAGCTATACTAATAACCGCTCTCTATAAAGTTCTATAAACTTATAGTTAAGGTAAACTCTAGTACTTAATACTTTAAGAGTTTTATAGTACTATAGCGAAAGAGGATCGTAGATCTATATCTATACTCGAAACGGTATAAATAGTAGAAGAAGACGCTTAATAGAGTTTTACGCCTAATATAAGATATAAAGACCTATTAGAGCTTAACTACGATTATACTAATACGTAGTTCTTAACTACGAGATATTATCGACGAGTATATTAAGAATAAGAGTTAGCTCGAACTTAAGCTAACCGCTACGAAATAGAAGAGAGTTAAATATACTATTAACTTTACTACTCCTTTCGCTAAGGCTATAATATAGATTAGTACGATAAAGGGGCTAATAATCTACTTCGTTCTTAGCTACTATAATACCTTATTTAATATCCTAGATATTACGGATAAGAAACTTAAATATAAAATATAATTCTAATAAAAGGAGATTTATTCTACCTTATAAGCTATATAAATAAAGCTCGAGAAGTATTATACTACTACCTAGGAGCGATTTAGTAATATATATAGCATTGCGATTCTTCTTAATCTAGTAATAAAACGGGCGTTCTAGGACCGCGAGGCGTTCTTTAGCGAGGAGCTCGATTCCTTCTTTAAGAATTACTACTAGTTAAAATTCTAGGTCGAATACGCGCGATATAAGCCTCTCGTAGCTATATCCTAGTCTAGGCCGTAAAAGGCCTTATACCGCTCCGCAATATTATTCGTAATAGGTCTCTATAGTAGATTAGATAGTAATAACTCCGACTTTAATTAAAGAGTATTTAGACGGCCGTAGTAGACCGTATAGCTATTAGCTAATTCGGATAAGGTATCTCGTTATTATTACGCTAGATTTAAGGACTCGGCTGCCTATTCTATAGAGTATCCGCTCCGGTTATAGAAGATAATAGTATTAGAATATCTAGGTTACGCGCTAATAGCTCGGGATATCCTCTCTATTCTAGTAGCTAGAACTAGTTATAAGCGCGACTTTAGTATAGCGCGTTATTAGAGCCGATATAATTAGTCCTACGATCCCTCGACGTTTAGTAATATTATATACTATCGCTTCTAAGAGCGTAACGCGTAGTAATAGGCTCGGGATTCGCTTATAGAAGAGGCGCTACTAATATTAACTACGTTCGAGCCTTCGAATAATATAGTTAGTTAGTAGTAGAAGTAGCTAGAGGCGGATTAGAAGGCGTTAGTAAGTACTAAATAGAGCAACTTTAACTCGATTAGCGATAACGAGGAGGATATAGTACTAATATATCTTCGCCGTAGTACTTAGTAAAGGAAGTATTTGCTTTTACGTTATACTCGTAGAGTAGAATAGACTTCGTAGTCGATATTATATATAGTATTTAATTCCGTATCTCGTAGTCGGCAAGTATAGTCGGTAGCCTTATTTTTCTCCGCAACTATAGTCGCTACTTTAACTAGCGCTTCTAATATAATACTACGCTTAGTTCTATATATACGTATATTTAGTATTAGAGTAGTCCTATTATCCTCGCGGCGACCTAGTTTTATACTACGTTATTAGACCTATCTTTTTAAACTTAGGTCTCTATAAAGACCTATATAGGAACCGGTAGTATTTAGACCTAACCTATTAATTTCGTATTAGGTTAGGTACTCTATCGATTTAGGTCTTAAGTCGGTTTCCTTAAGAACCGATCTAGACCTAGAACTAACCTAAAGTCGGGGACCTATTCTAACCTCTACTAGAAGCTAGTTAGTATAAGAAGGACTCTAGAAAAGAAGCTATAAAAGCCTACTATATATATATATATATATATAGATATATATATATATATAGGTATATATATATATCTATAAAAGAAAAAGAAAGAAAGAGAAGAGAGCGAGGGAAGCGCCTATATCTCTACGGATAATAATAAGAAGATACGATAATATATACTTAATAATAGTAGTAGGTACCGACCGCTATAATAGTAGTAGGTACTAACCGCGATAATAGTAGTCGCGCTCCCTAATAATATAATTAAGGTAGTAATAGTAGAAGTAACGCGCTTCGCGCTTTTATAATAGAAGGAACTATATATTATCGATATAGTATCGTTAGTAGATTACGCTAATCGCGAGAGACTTCGAGTTTTTTCCTAAGGACCTTATAGTATTACGATAGTATTTTACGTAGTAAGTACTCTATACGAATAACTACGCGTTACGCTATAGTTTAAAGAGAAGGAGGAGAGTAATATAAAGAGCGAAGCCCTAGTTGCTAAGTACTAGCTTCTCTAGTATAAAGGCTTAGCGTATTAACTATATCTCTTAGATACCTTAGAATAAATATCTCCCTCTCTATCGAACTTATTAAATACTACTACGAACTATCTACGTACGCGTTATTCGCCCGTAATACGTATTCTATAAGCGTCGTATAGCTAGCGTTCTCGAAGACTAGCTTTCTTAAAGTATTAAATAAGGAACGATTATAGATTAAAGTAAAATAGTCCTTAGGTTTAATATAGTTCTTTTAGAACGGGTCGAGAGCTAATTATAGAGCTAGGAGCTAGAGAGGGCGTATAGTAGAAAGACGACGTATACTACTTTAATTAATAGAATAACGAGACTCTTATAGATATAAGTCGTTAATTTTCTTACTTCGAGTAATCTTAGTAGGTATCGTTTTAAAAGTAAAGGACGTTTCTACCTTATATATAAAGCAAGCCTAAGAGATATAATACGTCTATTAAGAAAGTAGTCTATTAGTATAATATACTATATAGGCGAATAGAAGCGGAATAAGCGTAATACTTTAGTAGAATTACCTTATAGTAAAGAGCCGAGGTAGGAAGTTAGCCTCTCTAGAACTAATCTTTCTAGAATAATACTCCTTCTAGGTTCTAAGCTTAATAGTCTTAAATAGCTAATACGTTAGGAAATAGAGTTATTTTTTAAAGCTAGCGCTCGAGATTTTTATATTCTTATATAAGATTTTCTACTATCTAGTCGATGCTCGTAAAGCCTATATATATATATAAGTCTAGTAGATTATTAATTTATTAGGTAACGTAGTACTATTTATAATAGTAGTCTTAAGTAAATATCTCTTATACGATTAGAGGCTCGATATAAGTAAAAGAGATAGTATACTAGTTATCTTCTAAAGTTATTTAGCTTTGTCCCGAATATTTATAAGAATACTAGGAATATAAGTAAAAAGTACTACCTACCTAGACTCTAGTAATATAGGAAGCGATTAGAGCGTATTACCTAACTATAACGCTAATTAGCAAGCTTAGTAGCCGATATATATATACCTCCTATTTCGTTCGCTCTTAGACCTAGATACTATTATACTATTAACCTCTCTTACTAGAGCCGAAGGTAGGGCTAGTATCTATTAGGTTGTTAGCATTCTATGCTAATAGCTTATATATACTAAATTATCGTCGCAAATACTAATTCTAGCGTCTATACCGCTTACTATTATCGAACTACTACTAGAACGACAAACGTAGCTATTAGACGAAACCCTTAAGACTATTATAGACATAGGAACAGTAGGTAATCTATTAGCATTAGCATTAGCAGCATTAAAATTAGCTTTAGCGTACTATCTAGCGTTCTTAGTTTATCTAATATAGCGTATATAGATGCCTCTACTATTATTACTACGATTACTAGACGAAATAGACTTTCTTAACTTCCTTTAAAGCTAGTACTAATTATTAATATAGTTATTACTAGTCTAAAGCTATTAGCCGCAGCCCTATTAGCTTTTATACGATAACCTAGTTAATTCCGATAGCAGATAGCATAGTCCTAGCTTTAACGACGATACTAGAACGACTAAACTACTACGCCTACTTATTAGAGAATAGGAAGCGCGTAAAGGTACGACCTTATATATAGAACGAGAGAGATAACGAGAACGCTAGCGTTAATACGCGATTACTAACCTACTAGTCTATAATACCGATAGTAACGTATTATCGAGTAAGGAACACGAGAGGTTAGAGGAAGAATTAGAGGAACCTATTATACGGCTATAAGAGTTAGTTTATAATATATAGAGTTAGAGACCTCCCCTAAGGATATCCGTAGAGATACTATTTAGACTATTTAAATACGCGCTACTAGACGTACTAGAAGAAGCGGTAAAACTACGTCGTGCTATATCTAAGCTAGCGGCTATTTAAGTAGTATTAAAGTATTATAGACTTTAGTACGTAATTTACTACGCCTAGGCACCCTAGTCTCTACTAGCTAAATATAACGTACTAACGCGTTACTACTAGATTCCTCCGACTATAATAATACTAGAAACCCCGTTAAAACGCTTAGGCTTAGGGTTATTAATAGCATTAGCTAACTTAACTAAACCGCGTATTACGGTTTTACCCGATAGTCTATTCTAGCCGTTAACCCTAATAGTAATAGTTAAACTTCTAAAGCTACCCGCTAGTATTAGACTACTACCGCTACTACTACCTATTTTTACTACTAAGTTAGCGTTCCGACACCTATAAGAACCTTAACCTTAAACAACCTAGACCCTACTAGAGGGTTAATCCTCTTAGATAACTATAGCTTAGCTACTAGACCTAAGTAAGTTTAATTTATTCTTAGATAAGTAGCAAGATAAGGATGCTACTCGCTAGCTCCTATACCTTAAGCGGGCTTAGAATATTATTAGAGCTTAACTATAATAGCGAATTAAGGACCTAAGTTTACTACTAAAAGCTAGAGCTACTCGATAGGCTAACTCTAACTACTTAGTAGCTCTATTATTTAAGAAGGTATTAGTAGAACAAGGTAACTACGACGTTATTAAGCGTAAATTCCTTAGCTTATTTAGTTAGAAGGAAGTAGTACTAGAAGATAATAGTATAGCTAAATTAAAGAACCTTAAATAGAAGGATAAAGAAAGCTACTTAGCGTACTTCGAGCGTTTATTATACCTTCTACGCCGTGCTAGAGGTTCTAATATAACGGAACAACCTAATATCGGAAGAAACCTTCTTAGATACGTTATTAAGAGATATACCGAAGGTCTTCGTAACGAAGAGCTAGCTACTAAACTACTAGACAAATTACCTAAAACCTTAGCCGCCGCGTATTAACTAGTCCTTAAGATAGAACGTAAGATTATTCGAGAGAAAGAAATAAAGGCTACTAAGGCTACGAGGCAGACTTACTTAGTACTAGAAGAAGCTACTCTTTTAGTTACTAAAGGAAGGACTCTATTAGAGGAACTACGTACTAAGCTAGTAGAGGTTCTAAAGATTACTAAGGCGGTAGTTCCTAACGCTAAGTTAGTCTATTAAGGACTAATAATAAATATACCGCTAGTAGAAGCGTACTAACTAGATGCTCGGCCTTAGTTATAGCCGTAAGTTAGACGTTATCTGCCTTCTTAGCGTAGACCTAAGAATTAATAGAATTAGGGTTACTAACCCTAGTAATCGTTATATAGCTAAGGATACCGATTAAACTAAGAACAAGGATACGCCTAGCGCCCTTAATAACTATAGACCTACTAGCTATTATAAGGTTATTAACCTCGCCCTTATAGTTCTTAGAGCTACTATAATCGTAACCTAGGTAATATATATTAAGAACTACCGCGATACTACTACGATGCGGTTGTAGCTATTAGACTAGAGGACGATTATTAGTAATTCGACCTATTAGTTAGCTACTATCTACTAGTAAATAGTTCTAAAGTTTACTACTACTATAAGGAGAACCTACTCTATCCTCGATATAGAATTAGAGGCAACCTTTCCCGGGAATATATAAATTAGCTACTATCTATAGGTAATTAAATCTTTATAGATAGATTAATCTTATTGCCGGTCTACCTCTTTATCTAGAGTAAGCAGCTTTGCTCTAGTATTATATAAAAGGGAAAATTCTATAAAAAACCTCTTATCTTCCTCTTTATATTTATAGTTAGTAGTTACTTCTTCTATCTTACCTTTCTTTAAGTAAAATTAGGCTCTCTTATTGCCTTACTCTCCTTCCTAGACTCCTCTTTATCTCCTTATCCTTCTATAGCTTTATTCTCCCTTATTAATCTCTTCTTTAGCTAGGGAGAACTAGTCTAATAATCCCTTTTAGATTAGCTACCTAGCTATAGCATTAAGGCCTCTTAGTATTAAGTATATGTCTTCTTATAAGCTAGTTCCTACTACTATAAACAGCTAATATCTATTGCTCTAATAGTTTTAGTAGAATATATAAATATACTTAGTATCCTAGACACCTTAGTTATATAGGTATATTAGGATAACTCCTAGGACTCTTCTTTTTATTAGGTATACTCTAAGTCTAATATTAGTATATAATTATATACGTTCCTACGAACCTATATAAGGTAGGTAGATAAGGCCTACCTACGCTTTCCTACTTATAGGCTTCGACTTTTACTATAAGTAGCTTATTATATACCTCCTCGCTTTAAGAGAGAGATCCTAGGCTAAAATCCCTATCTTATACTCTATATCCTATTTGCTCCTTAAGCTTTAGTTATACTCTTTTAGGCTCTAGCGAACTAGAGAGTAGTTGCCTCTCTTCTAAAACTAATATATATATCCGTCCTCTTAAGCTAAGTAGATAGTATCTTAGTCGCTACTATTACTTACTATACTCTAGAAGAATAACTCTCTTTGCGTTACTATACTATATCTCTTTAGCTATAGCTAGCTATATCTCGTAGGCTTGCTCGGGCTCTTACTCCTAGCTAGGTAGTAGTGCTCTTACGTTTCTACCTACTAACTAATATATAGCCTTTTCCTTACTCTCTTACGCCTTATACCTTTCTCCTTCTTATCTTAAGTATTCTCTTTAGCTCGCCTCTCTATATCTCCGTTACCTACTTCTTTATATAGGCCTTCTTAGGTTTCTAAGCTCTTCCGGGTAGCTACTAAACTAGGTATTCTTCTTCGTAAGACTATACTCTAAGTAAAACCCTCCTACTTGTACTTAAGTAATTAATAGGCCTCTACGAGCTTCGTAGCGTTATTCTAAGCTCTATTACCTACTAACTAATACTATCCTTCTAGCTCTTCTACCTAGGCTCTTCTAAGTATATAATATATTTGCTTCTAGCCTTAATAATACATTCGCTCTTTAATTCTTCTCGAAACCTTCGGGAGGTAGATATTCTAGATCTAGGAGCTATATATTAGGTAACTTATTATCCTTTTAGCTCTAAATACCCTTAGCTAAGGATTCCTCTTATATACTAGAGGTGTCCTATCGACGCTTAGGAGTTCTATAGCTCTTTTATACGCTTACGATTAAGCGGACCTATTTCTAACGTAGGTAGGTCGTTATTAGATAGTTTTTATACCCGTTTCGGTAGTAGTCCTCTATTTAGAGTAGTCTTAGCGACACTATACCGGATTTCGCACTCTACTACTCTACTCTACTATACTATATACTTTACTAGTATAGTCGAGTTACGAGCTCGACCGCCTATTTCTACCTACGGCTACGTAGAGGCGTATAATCGGTCTTCGTAGGCATTAAATCTTTATATACTACTTAAAGCAAGTATAGAGTTACTAGCACTTAATATAGGTAGAATAGAGACGTTAAAAGGAGGATAAGGCGATTGCTCGGGGTTAATAGCTATAATAGGCCTTCTATTAGAATTAGAACTCTCTACCTTAGGGTTTAAAAGCTTAATTAGCAACGGTTATTATAGATACTAAGATGCTTATTATAGAAGATACGCTAGCTAATTCTATTAATTAGATATAGGGTATTATATTAATTATAGAGGAGGCTACTACTAAAGCTAATAACCTAGATCTTTAGCTAGAAGAAGTTACTAAGGTTATAGACACCGCTACTAAGCGGAGGTTCGTAGAAGTCGATTCTAGAGATAACTCTAATAACCTACTTAATAAGGCTAAGGAAGCTAAGAAGGTCCCTATATTCGTTAGCTAGCTAGATAAGCTAAAGAAGAAGAAGGCTAGCAAGCGCTACCGTGCACTACTTAAGGACGTAAATAGCCGGAAAGGTAAGTTGCCGATTAATATAAATAAGCTAATTAAGAACGCGATCCTTTAGATATTAGTAATAGACTTATATTAATTATTACTATCCTTCCGTAACGACCTAAAGCACTATATATTAATACTACGTGCAAAGCGCGGTAAGAAACTAGTAGACAACCTAGTTAATCCTAATGCGACCGTAGCCTTTAAATAATACCTTAGATAAACGCGATAGGCTAGTAAAGGTAAGAAGTAGCTATAGCCGGAGGCATAACCCTAATAACTATAACTCTAATAAACCTAGTAATAACCCTAGTATTAACCCTAGTAACTCTAAGAACCTTAGAGCTATTAACTATATTAGTTATTACTTAGACGTTTATATAGTAATAAGAGCCTTTATATTAAAGTCTATATAGACTACCTTAAGATTAATACTAATAGTCTAATTACTTCGCTAGCCTCTAAGATATAGCAGAGTATCTAAGCCTAGAAGGACTGTAATTAGGTTAACTATATATTTAGTATAGAAGTTACCTTATAGAAGATTCCGGAGTTATAGTCGCTAGAAGTAAGAAAGGCTAGTCTTATTAGCAACAAATACGTAGCGGACTAAGGCTCTTAAATTAACCTAATTTACCTATACCTATACTTACTACTATTACTACTACTAATTCTAATCTCGGACCCGAGGATAGGCCTACCTTTACTATTAATATAGGTAGCAGATAGAAGTTCGTATGCTATTAATTACTAGACGGTATTTAAGCTAGAGATTCTAGGTATATAGCGATTAGTATAGGCTTTTATATATCTACGAGATTACGTTAATAGACTATCGCTATTACTAGAACTACCCTTCCTAAAGTTAGTAAAGGCCCTAATTAATATTAAAAGCGAGCGAATTAGAATTAGCAATAGAGGTAGTAAACCCTTCCGAATTATTAAGGCTAAAATAAAGGAATTAGTACCGCTAATACTTAAGGTATAAGATAAGAAAGTTATATTTAAGGAGCTAGTAACTAATTATTATAGCTAATTACGAGACGACTATAATTATTATAGCAAATCACGAGCCGAATTAGATTATTACTACTAATTATAAGCCGAATTAGATAATAATAGCTAATTAATAATAAGTACGACTAATAGCGAGGATAATAGTAATAGTAATAGTAAGATTTAAGCTAACGTTATTAGTACTTAGATAAACTATATAAGGGACCGTTAGCGGGGTTTTTAGTAAGTCCTAAGTATAATACTAAACCGTTTAGAATTAAACTTTAGCTAGAACCGAAGAAGCGTAGAATCGCTATCTAGTATAGGTACTACCTAAAGAAGATTATAAGGTTAGGATGCAACCCTTATAGAGTAGTATTAAAGGAATACTAGGCCTTATTAAGAAGTGTAGTCTAGTTAGTACTACCTAAGAACCGAACTAAACTACCTAGTTTAGTTCTAGTATTATATAATATAGGTTATATAATACTAGCCGAACTAAACTACCTAGTTTAGTTCTAGGGTTAGGTAATATAGGTTATATAACATTAGGTTATATAACCTACTAAGGAATATATCTTAGGAGAAGGTATAACCTATAACTAACTAATATAATTAACTCGGTTAGTTCCTACTTATTACCTCTACTTCTACTACGCGTTATACCTATCTTATCCTCCCTCTTCTAATAAAGTATTCGATAGGTTATAAGCTTAAGTTTATAGAGAGGTCCTAAGTAGAAAGAGTTAGCCTTCTTATCCTTAAAGTAATACCTATTATCTCTTATAGGACCTATAGTATTAACTAGATAGAGAAGTAGGAAAAGAGTATAAGGGAGACTAGAAGTATATCCTATCTATACTACTTAGAAGCTTTAGAAGATCCTAGTTACTAACTAGAAGTTCCTAAAGAGTAGGTAAGATAGAGAAAAGCCTAGTAAGGTATACTCTACTTTAAAAGAGAGGTATACTAAAGAAGTATAAAGAGGAAAGGATTAGCCTTAGACTATAGTACCTAAAAGGATAAGACTAGGTCTAAGCACTAAGTACTACTAATACCTTAGAACTAGCTAGTAGTACCCTTCTAAGAAGATAGATCTTCTAGAGGTTCTCTACCTAAGAACCTAACTAACTCCTTTAAGAGAGAAGAGTCTTTAGATACCTTAGCTAAGAGAGAAGAGTCTTAGTAATAAGGGAAAGCAGCTATCTAGAAACTACTATTAAATTAAAAGAGCTTATGTTTTCTAAAGTAGGATTTATTTATTTAATTTTATAAAAATAGATTTAATAAGTAAGAATAGTAAGAGAAGAATACTTCTTTTAATAAGAGAGAACTAGAGGCTTTAGTTTAAGCTATAGGAAAATATCTTAAAAGGAAAGGAAATCTTCTAAATAATCTTAGACTTAAAGGGGTTAATAAATCTTACCCTACCCTTAGAATTATTTAAGGCCTTATTAAGTAAGGGAAAGGCTATAGCCTTTTTAGAATTTAGCTTAAAATAGTAGAAGGATAATATAAGGGCAATATATATCTTAATAAAGAGCCTTAGTATAAATAACTAAGATAAGGTAATAGATAAGACAAGGGCATATAATATCTAAATAAAACTATATAAGAAGTATAATAAGGTCTAGTAGGCTTATATAATAGGTATTATCTAAGAATTTATAACCTTTAAAATAGAACTAGAGGATATAATTAGGAAATTATAGGTTTACCTTAGTAACCTTAAGAAGAGGATTATAAAGATTAATAAGAAGGAGTTATATTATAAGACTCCTAGTATAAGAATTAAGCATCTACTCTTTATACTCCTAGTAGAGTATAAAAGCATAAGGCAAACTATCTAGGCCTAGAAGGACCTAGATTCTAAGGAAATCCTCTAACTTCTTAAAGTAGAGGAGTTAATATAGTATAGGTACTAGTCTTAAGAAATAGTAATATTTACTAAGAGAAGAGGGATCTAAGGTACGAAACTAAAATATTACTTATATAACTAAGAATATTTTAAAGGTATTACTAAGTATCTATACCTTAATAAAGCTAAAAGAACTATTAACCCGAGATAGAGCTATAAGGTAGAAAAGGGAAGAATACTACCTAAAAAGAGTAGCTTTAAGAGGAGATCCTTACTAAATAAAGAAGTATTAAAAGATATAGTAAAGAAACTTAACCTAAAAGTCTAATTTCTTAAGAAAAGATAAAGCTTAAGAAGGTTTTCTAAAAAGGCTTATACTACTTAAGAAGATACAGAACCTTTAGTAATATCTAAAGCATCTTAATCCCTATTAAAGGATAATAATATAGATAAGGTTATATACTTAACTATAAAGGCAAAAGGCAAGTATATACTATTAAGATAGCTACTTAACTCTTACGCCTTATTATATATAACTAACTAAGAATTACTTTTTAAAGAGCTAAAACCTCTTTAGAGGAAAAAGTAAATTAAGGTTAAGGGTAGCTATCTAATAGCTATATATATAAGGAATATAGTAATAGGTAGAAAGAGAGGAAAGTAGATTATACTTAAGAATATTCTCTTTATACCTAGCTTAGGGGTTAATCTTGTTTCCTAGAGCTAATTTAGCTAGTAGTATAGTATTTAACTACTAAGATTTATACTTATTTTATTATCTAGGAAACTAGTTATTTAGATAAAACTATTAGGAGGAGTGCTATTTATTAAGGAGATTAATAATATATTATAGGAGCTTGTATTATTATACTTTAATTAGAATTAAGAGAATAAAGCCTATACCTTTAAAGCCTAGGAGATACTCTAAGAATAGTAGGAGCTTTAGTATAGAAGACTTATATACTTTAAAGAGGGTCTTCTTAGAAACCTATATAAGGTATCTAACTTAAAGGCTTAGATTCCTATTCTAAAGGAATACCGGCCCTATAAGGTATATTTCTTAGTAAAGATAAAAAAATATAAAGGGAAAGAAACTAAAAGAAAGCCTTAAAGGCTATCTCTTATTTCTATCGATATCTATAGCCCTTTACTTATCTTAAGACTAGGATATAAATAGTAGCTTAAGATTATTAATAACTTCTTAAGAAAGAAGTAGACTTTCCTAATAAAGTCTAAAGAAGATATACTAAGTATCCTTAAAGACTAAAAGGTAAAAGCTAAGCTATAATTAGGAAATCCCCTCTAGATTATAAGGAGTAATAAAGCAAGAGAGCTTCTTACTATATTAAAGTAGTAGAAGAAGGAATATAGAATTTCCTTCTATACGACTAAGGCATATAACTCTATCTAGAATAGAGTAGTTAAGAGGTTAATCTAAACCTCTAAAGATTATATAAGAGTAATGCTAGAAGATGCTTATATGCCTATTAAATTCTAGCTAGAAGCCTTAGTAGCCTATATAGTTATTAGAAATTCTCTTCTTAATAGCCTAGAAATTAATAGATTTAAGGTGTTACCTAAGGAAGCCTTTTTAGGTATTTAACCCTCTATATTATACTTTAGAGTTTAGGGTTATAAAGTAGTAGTCTATATAGATCTAAAGTCCTAGCTAGCTAAGATAAGATTAGATAAACTAATAAATAGAGGCAAAGATACTATATTTATTAGGTATATTCCTAATACTACTAAAATATAGCTCTTCTAGGAGCCTAATATAAGGGCTATTAAAGCCTATAGTACTACTACTTAGTTTAAGTATAAGAAAGGAGGAGATATAGAGCTAAATATTCCTAAGCTTAACTAAGTAAGTAATATACCTATTAGGAACCTAGTTAGTAGACCTCTAAAGAAGCTAATAGTAGTTATACTACCTATAACTACTATACCTATAGCTATAGTAACTAAACCTATAGGTCCTAGCTAGATACTCTTTATATAGTTACTACCTCTACTAAAGAATAAGGAGGAGTACTAGAGAATAGAGGATCTAGAAGAAGAAAACTCTAGGGAACTATAACCCTAGTAGGAGAAAAGTAGAACTACTAAACTACCTAAGTTAAGCTAGGAAATTAATAGATAAGCTATTCTTAGCACTAGTAGGAGACTATATTCTAAAGTAAAAGTATTAACTATTATATAGTAGGACCTATAAGGATATAAGGATTAGGAGGGGAACTAAGACTAGACCTATAGCTAAAAGAGAAGGAGATCTATTTTAGATAAAGGACTAGGCCTAGAGCTAAAAGCTTATAGTATAGTAATAAGACAAGTACTTTAGAAAAGATAAAGAGAATATAGATAGAAGGAGGAGCTAACTACTAAGTACTATAGGGCATTCCTTAGCTAAGTCTAAGGCTAAGAGTAGGAGTAGATTTAGGAAGCCCTATTAGAGGTTTAAGAGTCTGCATTTATAGTAATTACTCCTTAAGTCTCTATATAGAGACAAGAGATACCTATTCTAAAGTCCTATAAGGAGGCAATTTAGGATTCTAAATAGGGATATATATAGGAAGATATAATCTAAAAGGAACTAACTATATTAAGAAGTAATAATACCTAAATAGAGGTTGTTCTACCTAAAGGAGCAAACCTTATAACATCTAAGTAGGTGTTTAATATAAAGAGATTAATTAGTAGAGCTATTAAAAAGTTTAAGGCAAGACTAGTTATAAGAGGTTTCTCTTAGAAATTTAAAGTTAACTTCTAAGAGACCTTTATACTAATAGTTAGGCATAATACCCTAAGAGTATTTATAGCTATAGTTTATAAGAAGGATCTAGAACTTTACTAAGTAGATATAAATAATATATTTACTAAAAGTAAACTTTAAGAAGAAATCTTTATAATTCTACTACTAGAAGTTAAGATTCTACCTAATATAGTCCTATAGATTCTAAGAAGCTTATATAGACTAAAGCAAGTAGCAAGAGACTAGAACAAACTCTATATCTTAAAGTTAAAATAGATTAGGTTTATATAATTAGAAGTAGACCTATGCCTTCTTATTTATAGAGAAAGGAACATCTTAATCCTAATATATATAGATAATATTCTAATTATAGCACTAAAGCTAGAAGATATACTTTAGTTTAAGGAGTAGCTAGGTAAGGTATTTAAGATTAAGGATCTTAGAGAACTAGAGAAAATCCTAGGGATAAGGTTAATAAGAGATAGATAAGCTAGAACTTTAAAGCTTAATTAAGAATACTTTATCTAGGAGAACCTTATAAAGCTAGGAATAACTAAGGAGATAGCTAACCTAACTCTCTTACTAATAGATAGTTATAATAGTCTAAGACTAATAGGCTTATATAATAAGAGAGGGAACAGAATAGAGTACTAAAGCTAAACTAGTACCTAGATATAGCCTATAGTTATAATAAGACTAGACATTACTTTCTCTCTTAGAAGGCTAAGCTTATATATCTTAAACCTAGCTAAGAGACACTTGCAAGCTCTAAAGAAACTAGCAAGGTACCTAAGATTATCCTAAGACTTAAAGTTAATATTTAGGAGAGGTAGGGGAAAGCTAATAGGATATTTAGACTCTAACTATATAATAGATAAGGCAGATAGAGTCTTAATCCTTAGAAGTATCTTCTTCCTTTATAGAGCTCTAGTTTCTTAGATAAGTAGGAAGTAAAAGTCTATTATAATATTAATAATAGAAGCTAAGTATATAGCTATAAATATATATATAAAGCAATCTTAATTCCTAGTAGCTCTCTTAAGAGAGATAGACTATATAGAGCTAGTAGGAGAATACCTATTTTAGCTAACTATTAAAGCCTATCCTAATATAGTAAGAGAGCTAATACTAGTATAGATTATAGGGGACAACTAAGTAGCTTTAATACTTATTAAAGATGCATATACCTATAAGAGATCTAAGTATATTAATATTATATATAACTATATTAGGTATCTCTAGTAGCAAAGAAAGATTATAGTAGAGTATATTCTAATAAAGGAGATAGTAGCTAATAGCCTAACTAAACTAAAGAATAAGCTATAGTTTTAGGAGTTTATAAGATAGCTCTAGCTTATATAAGGAAGGGTAGGAAGGTTCTATCCCTATATTATAATAGATTATTAGGTGCTAGGGAAGAACTAAAAAATAAATGCGAGGTGTAGGTAGAAGACTACCTAGCCTAAGTAGGAGTATTAAGAAGTATAGTCTAGTTAGTACTACCTAAGAACCGAACTAAACTACCTAGTTTAGTTCTAGTATTATATAATATAGGTTATATAATACTAGCCGAACTAAACTACCTAGTTTAGTTCTAGGGTTAGGTAATATAGGTTATATAATATTAGGTTATATAACCTACTAAGGAATATATCTTAGAAGAAGGTGCAACCTATAACTAACTAATATAATTAACTCGGTTAGTTCCTACTTATCGCCTCTACTTCTACTACGCGTTATACTTATCTTGTCCTCTCTCTTCTAATAAAGTATTCGATAGGCCTCTAATAATATTCCTATATACTAAGTAGAGATAGAATATACTAGTTTTCTAACTAGACGCCGTATAATTAGGTTGTTACTAGATACCTCTTTATTACGGCCTAAGCTAGAAGACTAGATTAAGAAGACTAAAATCTAGCTAGGACCTATAATCCCCTTAGAGGATAAACTAGAGGTTATATAGGTATTATATACTTACCGCTAGCTAGGGTTAGAAGATCTAACTAACCTTAGCGAACTAACTAACTTAATTATATACCGTACGAGAATTAAGGTAGGCGTACTAGTATACCGCGCTAAGGCTATTCGAATAGCTAGAGATAAGGAATAGTTACTAGTTACTACGCTAGTACGCTACTAAAGGACTTAAGTCTAGAATATATAAGAGATATATTAAGGCTAATAGAAGACTATTAGAATAGTAGGCTAATATTCGCTTCGTTTAGAAGCCTAACGGCTCGTATAGACCTACGTTTAACTATTACTTTATAGCGAAAGAACTACCGAACGCGTAGATATAGCTATTATAGTTATTATATAACTTCCTATTACTACTAACCTATTAAGTCTTTAGTAGTTTTAACCTAAAGAACGCATACTAGGGAATTAAGATATATCCTAACGATTAGTACTACCTAGTATTTAGTATACCTAGACTCGGTTAGCTATAACTACGACGTATAGCATAAGGCGCATAGTTATTACCTTTTATAATAAATAAACTAGGTTAAATATTCCTCGGACTAATACCTCTACCGCACGCCGAACCTTCGTTCCTTTATAGTAATTACCCTAACTAGCTAGCGGATATAATATTCTTCTTTAACGACTTAGTACTAGTATACGGCTCGTAGACGAACTACTAGACTTTTATTCGCGATTACCTTCTACTAAGAATCCTATAGTTAAAACTACGACTATTATAGAGTAAGGTTAAGATTAGAATAAATAAGATTCTTCTCCTTAGCTAAATATACCGAGCTAGTAGTAGGATAGCTCTTAAGTATAGCCGGGTTAAGAAGATTTAGAGCTAGCCGGAATTAATTAATATAGCGGAGGTCCGCAAATTTAATAGCGTAGTTATAGGCTATCGAAAATATATTAAGAACTTCGGAGAGATTATATAACTATTACGTAGGCTAATAAGCGATAAGGTACCTTAGTAATAGGGAGAGACTAAGATATTAGCGTTTAAGCTAATTAAATAATACGTAGCTACTATAGTAGAGTTATATAGTTACGACCTAACTCTTCTAGTAGAGATATTTACTAACGCTTTAGGTTAAGGAGGTAGCTACTTTATTTAATAAGGCCGCTAAGGTTAGCCGAGTAGCAATAAGGTCCCTATACTATATAATAGCTTTATATTTATACTAATAGAGAGAAACTATAGCACGTATAAGCGTAAACTTAAAGCGATAGTTACTTTTACTTCGAAATACGACTATATACTATAGAATACCTAGAAGAGTATTATCTAGACTAATTACTAGCCTCTAGTATAATTCCTTAGTAGAGTAGCGTATTACGATATTTACGTACGCTAGATGTCCGAACTTAGCTTATTAAATATTAAGATTAAGTATATATAAAGTAATCGTAATACGGTTATAGACGGCCTATCGAGAACTATTTTTATAAAGGAATACGAGCCGAATAAGGTTACGGAGAAGTTACTAGATTAAGTTAGCTAGAACGATAGATCTAAATAGATCTAGAAGGATAGTAAAGGTAGCTATAAGGATATACTAAAGAAGATTCTTAAGGAGGCTAATAAGGAGGCCTTCTTAATAAGAGGCCTTAAAACTATTAATAAGGTAGTAGATTATAATAGCCTCGATACGGATATAAACTATAACAGAGGCTAGTTACCCTTTTATTTTAAAATACTCGGAATATTTACTTACCCTAACTCTAACTCTAACTCTAACCCTAACTCTAACTCTAAACCTAATACTAAGCCTAACTCTAATACTAAATACTAGATTGCCGGGACTAACTACGAACTAAGACTACGATCCTTTAGTAATAAGAAGAATAGAGAATAGTATAGGGAGGTTATTCGTTACTACTACTAGGGTATAATTCTACCTTATACTAGACGTAATTAGCTAAAGTTATTTCTACGTAAGATAATAGATAGATTAATCTTATTGCCGGTCTACCTCTTTATCTAGAGTAAGTAGCTTTGCTCTAGTATTATATAAAAGGGAAAATTCTATAAAAAACCTCTTATCTTCCTCTTTATATTTATAGTTAGTAGTTACTTCTTCTATCTTGCCTTTCTTTAAGTAAAATTAGGCTCTCTTATTGCCTTGCTCTCCTTCCTAGACTCCTCTTTATCTCCTTGTCCCTCTATAGCTTCGTTCTCTTTTATTAATCTCTTCTTTAGCTAGAGAGAACTAGTCTAATACTCCCTTTTAGATTAGCTACCTAGCTATAGTATTAAGGCCTCTTAGTATTAAGTATATATCTTCCTATAAGCTAGTTCCTACTACTATAAATAGCTAATATCTATTACTTTAATAGTTTTAGTAGGATATATAAATATACTTAGTATCCTAGATATCTTAGTTATATAGGTATATTAGGATAGCTCCTAGGACTCTCCTCTTTATTAGGTATGCTCTAAGTCTAATATATCCTATCCTAATTAGGGTAATTATCGTACTTATAGGCCTTAGGGCCTCCTTATAAATCTCTCTAGCCCTAAATTATCCTACTATAGCCTATACTACTAGTTACTCCCTTATTATACCTCTCTTTTATCTAGCCTTCTCCTATTCTTAGTCCTATCTAGTAAGCTCCTACTAGTTCTTAACTCCTATCCTTATCTAAGGTAGCCTCTAGCTTAGAGTTATCTTCTAAATTTCCTATACTCTTATCTTATATTACCTACTATACTAGTTGCCTCTTCTCCTTACTCTTTATTCCCTCTAGGTAATTCCTTTATATACTTACTTAATATACTAGTAGGTTAAGTTATCTACTTTGTTCCTTATATATTATCTAGTAAGGTCTTAAGTATAAAGCTAGATTAGAGAGATGTTTGCTTCCCTTTAAAGGACTATAGCTATAACTAACTTATATATACCTATAATATTCCTTAGAGCTTAGTTCTAGACTTGCTTAATTAGTTTAGTAAGGCCTTTATTATATTCGCTTATTCCTTTTAGGTTAGACTAGGTTTAGTATCTATATACTAGAGCTAGCTTAATAACTATAGTATAGATATATCTTGCTTTCTTAAATAATGCTCCTTAAGTAGACTTATATAGCCTCTATAAGGACTAGATCTAGTATATGCCTTTCTTAGCTACCTTCTTAATATATAGGCCCTACTTAAGTTTAGTATCTACCTAAACTCCTAATAGTCTTAAGGATAAGATAGGTTTACCTCTAAAGCTAAGGATCTAGACTATAGCCCTAAGGTTATAGTTCCTTTCTCTTATAAAGTAGATAAGCTAATACTTCTATAGTATAAAGGCTGCTCTATATCTTATTACCTACCCTATATATTTATTATAGGCTTTCTCTAGTTATTTATAGTTCTCCTCTATAGATATATTATATATAAGAATATTAGAATTATTAATAAACCCTATTACTATAGTATTACCTTCTTAGAGTAATAGGAGAAGTATAGATATAAAGAATAGGAATAGGATTAGTAATAGTATTAATCCTTAGGGGATTCTAGTATTTTGCTTTCTCTTCTAGTCTATAAATTCTCCTAGCTTAAGGCAAGTTATCCTATCTTAGAGAAATAACTAGATAAACCTAATTAGCTAGTCTAGATAGCTCTATATCCTAATATTATAAAGGAGTCTCTAGTAGGACACTTTATTAAATACCCTAGATATATCTAGGCAGAGCATTAAGGCTACTACTCTAGGCTTAGCTTTCTAGATTGTCCTAACTTATTTAGTAATAAGGTTAAGTACTATAATCGTAGATCTTCCTAGTCTTATACTTATCTATAATTCTAGTAGTAGGCCTCTCTCTTCTACTGCTTTAGATATTCTCTTTATAACTACTACTTCTAGTACTTTAGCTAGAGTATTAAGAAGTGCTATTAGCCTATATACTCCTAGCTTAGTATAGTTAGGCTTCTATAGCTTCCTAATAACTATAGTAATAGAGTATTTAAATAGCTTTAGGTAGTATGCTTAGCTAATATAGGCTATAAAGAGCTTAGCTAGGAATAGTATAATCTCCTATTAGTATTTCTTAAGTAGTATGTTCTAGATCTAGTCTAGGCCTAGAGCCTTCTTACTTAAGTAGTATATAATTATATACGTTTCTACGAACCTATATAAGATAGGTAGATAAGGCCTACCTACGCTTTCCTACTTATAGGCTTCGACTTTTGCTATAAGTAGCTTACTATATACCTCCTCGCTTTAAGAGAGGGATCCTAGGCTAAAATCCCTACCTTATACTTTATATCCTATTTGCTTCTTAAGCTTTAGTTATACTCTTTCGGGCTCTAGCGAACTAAAGAGTAGTTGCCTCTCTTCTAAAACTAATATACGTATCCGTTCTCTTAGGCTAAGTAGATAGTATCTTAGTCGCTACTATTACTTACTATACTCTAGAAGAATAACTCCCTTTACGTTACTATACTATATCTCTTTAGCTATAGCCGGCTATATCTCGTAGGCTTGCTTAGGCTCTTACTCCTAGCTAGGTAGTAGTGCCCTTATGTTTCTATCTACTAACTAATATATAGCCTCTTCCTCGCTCTCTTACGCCTTATATCTTTCTTCTTCTTATCTCGAGTATTCTCTTTAGCTCGCCTCTTTATATCTCTATTACCTACTTCTTTATATAGGCCTTCTTAGGTTTCTAAGCTCTTCTAGGTAGCTACTAGACTAGGTATCCTTCTTCGTAAGGCTATACTTCGAGTAAAACTCTTCTACTTATACTTAAGTAATTAATAGGCCTCTATAGGCTTCGTAGCGTTATTCTAAGCTCTATTACCTACTAACTAATACTATCCTTCTAGCTCTTCTACTTAGGCTCTTCTAAGTATATAACGTATTTGCTTCTAGCCTTAATAATATATTCGCTCTTTAATTCTTCTCGAAACCTTTAAGAGGTAGATATTCTAGATCTAGGAGCTATATATTAAGTAACTTATTATCCTTTTAGCTTTAAATACTCTTAGCTAAGGATTCCTCTTATATACTAGAGGTATCCTATCGACGCTTAGGAGTTCTATAGCTCTTTCGTATACTTATAATCGAGCAGACCTATTTCTAATATAGGTAGGTCGTCGTCGGATAGTTTTCGTACCTGTTTTAGTAGTAGTCCTCTATTTAGAGTAGTCTTAGTAATACCGTACTAGATTTCGTACTCTACTACTCTGCTCTACTATACTATATACTTTGCTAGTATAGTCGAGTTACGAGCTCGACCGCCTATTTCTACTTACGGCCGCGTAGAGGCGTGCAATCGGTCTTCGTAGACTACGTAAGATAATAGCCTTCCGGTACTATAAAGGTACCGACACCCTTTATAAGTATATTAGCTCTATAAAGCGGCGTATAGAGGCATAGGTATAGTATATCTAATACTATAATACGGTAAAGGTTCTATAGTAGGTATACGATACGAAAGGCTACTTTAATAGCCGTATTATTTATGCCGGACTATATTAGAAGTACTAGTAGCTAATAATAATTACTAATATTAATAACTACGTTAAAGGCTACCTCCGCTATAAACTATAGGCGTTAGTACTAAAGTTTAATTAGGAATAGATACTAATACTAGTACTATACCCTTAGGAGGTAGTAGAGATTAACCTAATATAGTAGCCGGAACGCTATAGATTTAAGTACCTCCTTATTATAGTAGATATCTTCTTAAGGTTTACTCTAGTAGAGCCTCTAAAATATAGTAACGCCCCTACGATTATTAAGGCCCTTACCCGTATATTCTATAGTTCTACTTACCTACTACTAGCTCGATATAACCCTAGAACTAAGTTTATAATAGTTAGCGACTAGCTAAAGGAAAAAGGTATATATACGGTTTAAGGCGCGATAGCCTCTAAGCGAGTTACTAGGGCTATAAAGTCTATTAATCGATTATTACGACGCTATATTAAGCGAGCTAGCGAACTTAGAACTAAGGCTCGTAGTTACCTTACTATAGAGGTTAAGAACTAGCCTAAATAAGCGTACGATTAAGCTAGTAACTAGAACTACTACTATATTCCCTACCTTAGTTATACTTCTATAGAACTAATATTTAAGTCTCTTACTCTTTAGGAAGGGGATAGGCGATAAGCTATTATAGCTATAATTAAGGCAGATAACGATAACTAGAAACTCCTCCGAGTAATTAACGTGCTAGCAACTAAGACTAAGCGATACCTAAAGGCCCTTAAACGATTAAATAAGCGGAAATAATAATAGGCTAATACTATTAATAAGAAGTTTAGATAGTTTAAAACTATACTATTCGAAGTAGATAACTTAGTAATACTATATAATACTAATATTAAGAATAAGAGTTAATAGCTACTATAGACTAGAGTATTTAAAATCGCTAGCTAATTACCTAATTCTAGCCTATCCTTTATACTAAAAACCCTTTAAGGAGTATAATTAAGAGGAACTTACTCTATAGATAGACTTAAGTATTTTACTCCGAGGAAAGGCGTTCTAGCAGAGAATAATAATAAACTACCTGCACCTACTATACTATACCTAAAACGTATAATAAAGGAAGAACGCGAGCTAAAGCGGAAGTAACCTAAGCGATACGCTTAAATGCTAGTTCTACTAATTCCTCTAATTCCTCTAAATTAGTACTATATATATAAATCCTCCTTAGAACTAGTATCCTTTCTCTACGCTCTAATTAGCTCGGTCTTACCTCCGACTACGAGAACTCCTAATTTAACTTTCTACTAAAACCTTACCTAGAGCTATACTATCTTAACGGCTAGCTAGTTTACTATTATATACTATTACTAATACGACGTACTCGACTAATTATAATAGAAGCTACCGTATATAAGCTTAGTATAGTAGTAAAGCGTTAGTAGCGATTTATAGCCCCTCTAAATTAAAGCTAGTATAGAACTACCCGTAAACTAACTTAATAGGCATTAAGGCACAAATACTAATTTATAGCGCAGCCGGTTAATTATAAAAACAAACTTCTACTTTAAAATACTCTTAGTCTAATAGTAGATACCTAAACCGTTATATATTCTCGCCTTATTACCTAGTTCTTAGTATAAATAAGAGGATAACGAGACTACGACTAGGTCTAAGGTATCGACCTTACCTAGAAACGGGTTTAGTAACTAACTATTCTAAGTATAAACCTTAGACTTAGCTAAGCTAGAGAGTATTAGTTACTACGGATTAGTAAATTAGTAATCTTTTTACTATCTATAGTACTATTCTTTATTAACCTAATAAGCCTACGAAGTCCTATTATATACTTCTACGTAGTCGTAGGTAGAAACAGGCAGCTCCGGCTATACTAGCAAAGTATAGGGCAGCTAGATACCTATAAAGAGGCAGGGAGAAAGCGATAAAAAGTCTAGAATTTTAACCTAAAGAGATCTAGAGAGCTCCTAAGAATATAATAATAGAGTTAGCGCGGCTATTACTAATATAAGACGCTAATACTCGACCGAAGAACAGCCTTTTTAGGTAGTAAATACCCTTATAAGCCTAGAGGCTAGAGTAGTAACCTAGCCTTACTATAGGCTAAAAAGAAGGAGCTAAGTATACCTAAGAGGAAGCTTTAATATAAAAGAGTAAGGACGGGAGGAATAGAAGTAAAGGAATAGTAATACCCTTAGAGATACTAGGATAAATAGCTACTAGGAGCCTTTATCTAAATAGAAGACTCTAAGGTAGGATTAGTCCTCCTACTCTAGAGCCCTCTAAAACTTTAAGTCTAAAGGCAGAGCATCTAATATAAGCTATCTCTATACTATACTTAGGGCTACCTATAAAGATACTACTATTCTAGATACTCTAGGAAACTAGAATTTCTCTAGATATAGGTTATATAACTAGATACTAAGTAAGGTAAAATCTAAGTAGGATTTATATAGGGAGATACCTACTCTAGGAACTAGTAAGAAAGAGTTAGATATAGATTAATATAGGTACTAGTATAGAGGCAAAGGCTATATATATAGGCTAGAGCCCCTAAGCTAGTAAGTAAGAGAATAGGCTCCTTAAGTACTAAGGACGTAGATACTATAAAGGAATATATAATAAGGGAATATTAGACTATTAAGACAACGTTTATCGTCCTACGGAGCTTAGATACTACGGAAGCGGCAAGCTATATAGAGCTTACTATAAAATATATAGACATAAGGAGGTTTTTATACTAGAGTACTTTATATAAGGGCTTTTCTACCTACGAAACATATAGGGCGTGCTACTTACTCTATATAAAGAGGTAGACTAGCGTATAAGACTTATCTATCTATTAACCTAATAATAAGGAGGTAAAGTTAGAATTGCTAAGGCCGGAGCGCAACTAGTTTTAGCTACGTATTATATTTTAAATATATACGGAATTTATTAATAATAACGCTATATACTAGTACCTTATTATACGAACCGCACGAACCTCGGAATTACGAGCCTTTACTCGCTATATACTAGCATAGAACGACTACCTCTCGAACCTCGCAAACCTCTACTAAGGTACTAAAGAAGCTAGAATTAACCTAATATTAAGAGGAGGAGTTTAGTATATAGAATTAAAGGCCTTTTACGAGCCGTAATTAGCTAAATAGTTCTAAGAGTAGAAACACCCCTATCGTATATAGTTTTATAACTTTTATAAGGGCTTTAGACAAACCTTCTATTTATAGCTATTCTAGTAACCTAATAGAACTAGTAGTTAAAGCTAAAGGTTATATAGTTCCGTAGTTATTATAGGGTACCTTACTACCTAATAATTACTATTACTATAATACCTAATCTTAGTACTAGTCCTAAAGGCTCGCTACTAGTCCTTTACCTTAATACTTAGAATCTAACCTAGTATAGTCCTTAATATAGAGTTTCTTAAGGCTACTTATATAATACCCTAGGGCCGGTATAGTATTTTAGTAAAGGAGTTACTTAAAGTAGATATAGTTATCGCTATAAACTTAGCGTAAGGTACTAAGAGTTATAGTACGCCGTAGACGGCTCTTATTACGAAGGGACGAGGAAGCGATTAGAGCGTATTACCTAACTATAACGCTAATTAGTAAGCTTAGCAGCCGATATATATATACCTCCTATTTCGTTCGCTCTTAGACCTAGATACTATTATACTATTAACCTCTCTTACTAATACTTCTACTATTTCTTACTATCTTCTATATTATAAATATTATACTAGTAGCTTCGACGCTTAGGACTCTTATATACTTATTATACGACTCTTAAATACTCTTTAATATATCTAGTATTCTTATAAACTCTAACGAATAGGCTAAGGTAGCGTCTTTCTCTAATCTTTCGAAAATATTTAATAAAGCCTTAAGCTATATAGTAAGTAGTAGAAAATCGTTACTATAGCCTACGAAGTCCTATTATACGCCTCTACGCGGCCGTAGGTAAAAATAGATGCTCTCGAGTATACTAGTAAAGTATAAGAGTATAAAAGATAATCCTACTTCGCCGCTACGTAGCTATATACCCGATAAGATAAGAACTAAGATAAGAACTACTCTAAGACAACCTTAAGACAACCTTAAGACTACCTAACGAACTAAGGCAGAACCCTACCGTAGAAGAGATAGAAAAGAGAGGATAGAATAGAAGTAGGTAGAATAGGAGTAGAGAGAGGAGGTAGCTACTAGGTAAGAGATTAGCTATTTACCTACTAAAAAGAGCTATAGAAGGAAGGGAGAAAGGTAGACCCTTCCTACCTAGAATATATATTCCTAGAGACGACCCTCTAGGTCCGAGACGAATAGAAATAGAGGCCTTCTATATCGACTCGATATACTATACTAGCTATATCTGCTAGAACTAATTTTAGATACTAAAATTCTATATATAGGGCTTGGCACTTAGTAGCTTAGCGCTTAGCGCTAAGCTATACTAAGTAAAATTCTAGTTCCCCTAGGTATCGGCCTATAATATCCGTTTTTAGCGCGAATAAAATACCTCTAAGACCGAGAGTTTTTTAGCCTAGGAGGCTTTTCTCTCTCTTCTACGACTAGTTAGGCATTAGGCCTACCCGTGCTATATAGTCTTCGACTCCTATAGTACGTTAATAGAATAAATAAATAAATAAACAAATAAATAAATCGTTACTATAGTATTTTATAGCTTTAATTCGTTCGTAGATATTATTCCCTACGCTAATACTAATAAGAATAGTTATAATAGCTAAGATATCGCTAGCCGATATAATTTATATTCGATTAGAATAGAATTTTAGGAGCTAGTAAGCTATCTCGTAGTACTACTAGAGTACTACTTAGTTCTAGCTATAATTTAGAATAGAAACTTTAGAAGGCTATATAGGGAGCGCTTTACCTCTTAGTTAATTTATAAGTAGGAAATAAAAGGAATTAGATTATAACTCTTCTTAAGAAAAGTAAATAATTAAGATAAACTTATCTATTATTTAGAAATCGTTACGCTTAAGTATACGAATCGTAATACTATAATAAACTTAATATTTAAAGTAGAGGTAGGTTTTACGTAGCTTTATCTATATGCTAGAAGTCGCCCTAAGCTAGCTATAAATACGGCAAAATTAGTAAATTAAGTTAATTCTCTATTTATAATAAGTCCTAAAGAGAAGTTACCTTATAATAATAGAGCGCCTAGTAGTAATAGACGTATAGTAGTACTAGCGCGCCTATAGTAGTTACTATAGAACTCGGCTAAGGGCTAATCTAGTATTAATCTACGTATAGGCTTTAGGCGCTAGAGATAGTTATATTATTTTCTACCGTTATATTAGTACGATAAGCTACTAATTTTAAAGCGGGATTAATAAACGAGCCCTAGTAGGTAACGACGACGATAAAGGGAGGCCTCGAGGCCTCCCGATACGTAATAGATTACCCTAATACGCGACGTAATATTAGAGATAGAAGGAAGGGCCTAGAAGAAGGAGGTCGCATCTCTAACTCCTAGGTAGCTCCTATCTACCTATAATAACTACCTAGCCTAATAGGCTAGAAACAAACTATAGATACTATATAACTAAGACTAACTATTAGAAGGAACCTTAAAATACTTACTAAGTAGATCTAGAGCTAACTCGACTCTACCTAACCTCCTACTCTAACTACTACTCTCCTTCTTCTCTAGTAAGCTTAATAGGCCCTACTCTATTATATTCTCGACTAAGAGGAATCCTTAGCTATCTAGGCTATCTAGAAAACACTCTAGAGCCGCATACTCCTACCTACTACTACTTTAAAAATATAGGCCTAAATAGCCTAATTTATATATATAATACTAAGGCTATAGCCTTAGGTAGCGGTTACTATCTCTATTAAGATAAGAAACTAAGAAGAAAGAGAGATAGTAAAGAAGCTTAGCTACGAAGAGCTAAAAAACAAACTAGGAATATAATAGGTTAAAGCTATATAGAAGCTCCTAAGTAGGGACCTTAAGATTATTCTATACTAGGAAGCTAAAAAGCGTAGGTTAGAATAGGACTAATTATAGCTTAGGAATATATTCCTAGGAGCCTAGGTAGATATACCTACTACCTAGGTCCTAGTATATAGTATTAGAACTAGCTAAGACCTTAAGAATAAGAAGAACTAGGCCTAGATAGAGCAAGATAACCTAACTTAGTTCCTATAGGGTATTAAGATTAAGAAGGCCTTCTAGCTAAGGAGTAAGAAAGCAAGAGCAGACCTTAGGATCTTCTTAGTAGTATTAGTAGTATAGGACAAATATATAGCTAGGGAAATATATATAAAAGGGGTTACTATTAGATCTATATAGTATAATATAGAACTATACTATCCCTAGTAAAGGATAACCTAGTATATAAAATACAATATATTTAGCTATATTACTAAGTACTATAAAGTAGTAGGAGATATATATAGAAAATATATAGAGTAGTATAGGACTAATACCTATAAAGAGATAAAGGTTAAGTATAGTAACTATAAGAGAGACTATAAGGCATACTCTATATAATATAGCTTTAAGGTAGTAGTAAAAGCAAGGGCAAGAGACTTCTCTATATAGTTCCTTAGATAGTAGGAATCTAACCCTACCTAGATCTTAGGACTAGTTCTAGAGCAAAGCTAGCTAAAGTAGAAAATCCTACCTATAAACCTATTCTAAGGCGCAACCTAGTATAAGGGCAGACTAGTAGGTATAACTATAGCCGTAATAGTAGGAAGAAAATAGAGCAATAAGCTCTATTACTTCTTCCTTAACTTAGATAAGCTAGAGACCTAAGGAGACCTAGAATATTCGTAATAGGATATAAACCTAGACCTAATTAAGCTTATCTCCTAAGACTCTAATAAATAGTTATACCCTTATAGTCCTATAATAGAATATAAATAGGTTAAATATTACTTAGACCCTAATACTAGACGCTATAGAGGTAACAATTATAGTACTATAGAAACTATAGATTAATACCTAAAATAGAAGAACTAAGTTAAGGAGAGGATACTATATAATTCTCCTAGAATACTAGAACCCGAGAGTAGCAATATTAATTTTAGACTAAATATATATAGATATATAGAGACCGATACTTTACTAGTTAGGAGATATAATATTAGTAGAGGTCTAGATAGATAGAGGCCCTATATAAATCTATAACTATTATAACCTATATAGGCTTAAAAGCTATAGACAAGATAGGATTCTTATACTGCTCTAAGAGATAATATAGCCTAGTAGCTGCCTAATAGAGCTAGAACACCTAGTAGTTAGAGACTTTAACCTCTACTATTTATAATAGGGAGGTAACCTTACCTAGAGCTAATACTATATAGCCGACAAACTAATAGAAATTACTATAAGAGCAGACCTATACCTTATACTTAAACTAGGAATAGTTATATAAGAAAGATATATAGCTAGCTACTAGACTCTTAACCTAGTATTTACTAGCTACTTACTCTAGGATAGGATCTAAGAATATAAAACAAAGCTAGAAGAGATATATAGCTCTAACTATCTCCTAATCTAGACTATAATTAATACTAAAACTTAGCCTAGAGTAGAGGAAAAGAGGAGATAATAGAGAATAGTAGACTAGGAACGTATCTAGAAGCTAGTAGATAAATATATCTAGCTAATTATATTGCACCTACTCTAAACTAAGGATAACCTAGATAAGATAGCCTCTAAGCTATAGTAGATAATCTAGATTATAGCTAAATAGGAAGTCCTACTAGTAAGGCTATCTATATATATAAAGATAAGATAGATAAGAGAATATAGAGAAGCTATTAGATCTACTAAATAATAGAGAAGGATATAGAGAGCTAACCCTATAGAATATAACTATAGCTAATACCTATAGGCCTCCTATATAAGAAGCTATATAATTAAGAAGGAGAAGAACCTAGTATAGAGATAGCTTATAAGAGAGATTATAGAAGACCTAAGTAAGATCTAGAAGATAGTAAAGTAGGTAAGAGAAGGAGTATATTAAGGATATTAACTAGTATATTTCCTAGACCTTACTAGCCTATAAGGTAATAGGGAATATATAAACTAGGGCAAAGTAGAGATCCTGTCTTAGTACTTCTTTCTAGAGCTAAGGGAGGCAGACTTAAGCGACATCTAAAACATAACCCCGCCCTAACTATTTTATATAGACCCTAATATTACTACTAAAGAGGTAGAATAGATCCTTAAAAAGTTGCTTATAAATAAAGCCCTAGAGCTAGACTAGATACCTAATATTATACTTAAGGAATATAGGACTTAGGTAGTACTAATACTTATAAGATTCTTTAATATATATATAAGAATATTATACTATCTAAAAGCATAGAAATACTCTATTATAGTAGTTATTAGGAAGCTCTAGAAGCTAGACTATACTAAACTAGGAGCATATAGGCTAATAGCTCTGCTTAATATAATAGCTAAGGTATTAGAAGTAGTAATCGCTAAGAAGATCTCTAAAGAAATAGAAAATAGGAAACTACTCCTAGAGGAATAGATAGGAGCAAGGCTCGAGAGATCTATAATATTAGCCCTAGACCTAGTTATAGAATAGGTTAGAATAGTCTAGAAAAGTAAACTAGGAGCTATAGTATTAATACTATATCTAGATATCTTAGGTGTATTTAATAAGGTATTATACTAGAGACTCCTATATAATATAACGATAAAAGGTTTCCTAGAATAGGTTATAGGGTTTATAGTATTATTCCTATAAGATAGAACTATATACCTTAGGTTAGGCATATTTATAGATAACCTAAGGCTATAGAATATAGGTATCCTATAGGGATTAACTCTATTACTAATCCTATTCCTATTCTTTGCCTCTATACTCCTACTAATACTATACTTAGGAAATACTACTATAATAGGATTTATAGATAACTCTAATATCTTAACTTATAGTATAATAATAGAGGAGAACTATAGATAACTAGAAGTAGTATACTAGAAATATAAAGAATAGGCTAGGAGATATAGAGTAGAGTTTACTCCCTAGAAGTACTAGCTTATCTACTTTACTAGAAGTAGAAGCTATAATCTAAAAGCTATAGCAAGAATATAAGGCTTTAATAGAGAACTATCTCTATCTCTTAGGATCCTTAGAGTTTAGGTAGATATAAAGCTTAGATAGAGGCTATATATTAAGTAGGTAGTAGCAAAGAGGACAACCTAGATACACTCCCTCTAAAGGTTATATAAGTCTATATAAGGAGTATCCTTCTAGAAAGCTAGATATATCTATACTATAATTATTAGGCTAGCTATTACCTTTAGATATTAGGTCTAGTCTAACCTAGAATATACTCTAGGCTATACTAGGAGCCTTACCGTCCTAATTAAGAAAGTCTAAATACGGGCACTTAGAATAATTATAGGAGCTTATAAATTAGTTATAATAGCTATATTATAGAAGGAAGCTAATATTCCTCTACTATACTTATATACTTAGGACCTAGTAAGATAAGCTATAAAGAAGTAGGATAACTAAGAAGCCTATAAGTTTATTAGATCTAGATATATAGAAATTAAA
This sequence comes from Cercospora zeina, assembly GCA_022702355.1. Classification (NCBI taxonomy): domain Eukaryota; kingdom Fungi; phylum Ascomycota; class Dothideomycetes; order Mycosphaerellales; family Mycosphaerellaceae; genus Cercospora; species Cercospora zeina. Next base: position 1,431,937 of record JAKLWX010000002.1, on the reverse strand, counting down.
AGGAAACTATAGGCCCTAAGAAAATAAAGATAATATACCTTACTTATAAACCTAGGACAAACTAGATAGTAAGAGATCCTAGCTATAATCTAGAGATAAGAGATAGAGGTACTATAATATATAAGCCTAAGGACATAGTAGCTAAAACATAAATAGGAAATAGCTTAAGAAGTAGATAAGTAAGCTAAGAAGGAAAGGATAGCTAGATATATCCTACCTATATAGAATATAGCAAAGCATAGCCTAGCTATAGCAACTATATATAAGGGAGCAACTAGACTAATTAGTATAATAATTACTCTAATTAGGATAGAGTATATTAGGATAAGATAGTATCTTACTAAGAGAAGAGTGCCTAGCTATACTCTACTTTATAGCTATAGAAGAGGCTATAAAACACCTTAGTATATCTATATGTTTTACTTAGAGATAAGAGGTATAAGGCAATACCTATTTAGAGCTATAGGATCTATAAACTAGAAGGACCTAACTACTATAAGGAGAGGACTATAAGTAATAGTAAGATAGCTTATATAGTAAGGGACTCTAGAATAATTCTCTCTTATAAAGGAAGAACTAAAGGCGAAGGAATAGAATAAAGAGTAGGGAAAGGGCGATAGAGACGGAGGACTCTAAGAGACCTATTTTTATTTAAAGGAACTTAAGAATAAGAGTAGTAGGGTTGCGACCTATAAGATATACGGAAGTACGGGAGTTTTCTTAGCTTTCTCTCGATATAAACATATAGGGAGTATAGCTTACTCTATAGAAAGAGGTAGTTCTACGTAAATAAATTATCTATCTATCTAATTTTAAAGCGGTATAGATTTATTCTATATATATACCTTTAGATATAAGGACGTAAGGACTCTATATATAAGTTTATAGTTATCTCGATAACTAGCTACTATAAGAGCGATAGCTTAGAGGGCGTCTAAGTTAGACGCCGAAGTATTCGGCTTACGCTATATATACTCGGCGCAAGACAAAAGCACGCTAAACGCATATAGAGGAATCGGCAAGAATTAGTCTCTTAATATCTCTAACGAGTATAGTTAGGGGCGCTTAATATATTACTATATACTAACCTTTTATAATACTAATTCTTCTACCTTATTAAGAGTAGCGATCTATTAAGGCCTACTATGCTTACGCGAGGAGCATCTATATAGCTAGGTAATCGTAGCGAATATACTAGGTCCGTAGTACCGCTATTAGACTACGTAGAAGAGTTGCTAGACTCTAAAGCCGAAGAAGACGAGGAGATAAATAACGCTAACGATACGTAGGCAAGGCGCGAGCGTCTCGAACGAGAGAACGCTACGCTATACGAACAGCTTAAACTCTACGCCCTCTAGGTAGAGAATAAACGCTTAACGCGAGAAGTTAGGACGACTTCTCTACTAATACGCTTAAGTACGATAATAAGAAGCCTCGGCTCGGGGTACTCTAGTATAGCGAGTATTACTAGAGATACTAAGGATAGCACGCGTTATAGTAGCGACGAATATACGCCCTACGAATCTATTAAGCTCTACTCTCCTAAGCTATTTAAGGGCGAGACTATTAAAGAAGCCTAGGAATACGTCTACGTATATAAAGTAAACTTTATAGCCGTACTAAGGAAGTTTATAATAGAATACTAGAAAGTAATCGCTAGTATTATATTCCTTATAAGCGAAGCGTAAGAAGCCTAGTATAACGAGTACCCTAGTATACTTCTAGTAGGATATACTTAGGCGTAGTTCTATAAGTTCCTATACGATATCGTCGGGGATTAAGCGAACCGCTAGCTACTCGTAACCGTTAAATATAAGATAATACGCTAAGGCGAAAATTAGAGTATATAATAATTCGTAATAGACCTTAGTAACCTCGAGGTATAGCTCGGCGACTATACCGAGGCGTAGTTAGTTCGCTAGCTTCTTATAAAGTTAAAGCTATTACTATAGAAGGATATTATTAAGAACTATATTATCCTAGCGAAGCGCGCTAACCTCGTCGCCCTAGTATAATACTTTAAATAGATAGAAAGGTTAATACTATATAATATAGGCTTACGCGACTATAATAAGGACGCGTCGCACTAGTAGTTAAAGCGCAAGAGGGTCGATAGTAACGCGCATGCCTCTAAAGGTAGTTACGGGTCTAACTCGAAGGAGAAGAACTCTTAGAATAAGCGTAAAGGTAAGGATAAGGACTAGTAACCTAGGTATTATAGTTATAACGAGGTAGGCTATATCTATCTAGATTATCTAAATAAGAATAGTAATAAGCCGGTAGTCCGCAAGGTAGCTATAGGCAGGTCGAAAAAAGTAGAAGCGACGGAGACATTATATAAGTCTCTACCGCTAAAGTAGATAGCACTAGGTACCTGCCTATATAATACGTACTAGTAGTACGAGTACGGGGAGAAGTTAAATCTTAGAAGGGCTATAAGCTAGCCGAGTTCCTTCTCGATAATACTACGAATATTAATATAGTATTACGAGCCTTCGTGCTCTAGTATAAGTTACTCTTACGGCCGAACGCGGCCTTACTACTAGCTACTACCTTTATAGGTAAACTAGGTTATTATTATAGTATATACTATATACGTATAAGGCTCGTAGACTCCTTAGGGATCGAGCGCGTAACTAGAGGGATCTTCTATATATATAATATACTAGATCCCGATATTATCCTTAGCTATCTATAGCGACGTATATAATAGGTAAGTATCGATAGTAGTATAGATAAATAGCGTTATAGTAACGATCGTTTCGGCCGATTCGAAGTCTAAGAGGCCTATAAGTTCCTTAAAGACCTCTAGAAGGCACCTACTATATTTATAGTTAGCCTAAGTAGGATAGGCGAGGAGCCTACTCTAATACTAGAGGAGTTCTATTAGTTCGACGACGTCCTTAACCTAATAGAGGAAATATAAAGCAGACCTATTAATAGCGCTAAGTATACGATCGACCTAAAGCTAGGCACTATGCTATCCTTTAGGCCGCTATACTACTAGTTAGATAGAGAGCTCGAAGAGCTTAAGAAGTACCTAAAGACTAGGCTCGAGTATAATTAGATTAAGCGTTCCGATAGCGAGGCGGGTACGCCTATCCTATTCGTACTAAAGAAGAATAGTAAGTATAAGAGCGATAGCTTAGAGGGTAGAAGGCGTCTAAGTTAGACGCCGAAGTATCCGGCTTACGCCGCGTATACTCGGCGTAAGATAAAAGTACGCTAAACGCATATAGAGGAATCGGTAAGAATTAGTCTCTTAATATCTCTAATAAGTATAGTTAGAGGCGCTTAATATATTACTATATACTAACCTTTTATAATACTAATTCTTCTACCTTATCGAGGGTAGCGATCTATTAAGGCCTACTATACTTACGCGAGGAGCATCTATATAGCTAGGTAACCGTAGCGAACGTACTAGGTCTATAGTACTACTATTAGGCTACATAAGAGAGTTACTAGACTCTAAAGCCGAAGAAGATAAGGAGATAAACGACGCTAACGATACGTAGGCAAGGCGCGAGCATCTTAAGCGAGAGAACGCTACGCTACGCGAATAGCTCGAACTCCGCGCCCTTTAGGTAGAGAATAAACGCTTAATACGAGAAGTTAGGACGACTACCCTACCGATATACTTAAGTATAATAGTAAGAAGCCTCGGCTTAGAGTACTCTAGTATAGCGAGTATTACTAGAGATACTAAGGATAGTACGCGTTATAGTAGCGACGAATACGCGCCCTACGAATCTATTAAGCTCTGCTCTCCTAAGCTATTTAAGGGCGAGACTATTAAGGAAGCTCGGGAATACGTCTACGTATATAAAGTAAACTTTATAGCCGCGCCGAGGAAGTTTATAATAGAATACTAGAAAGTAATCGCTAGTATTATATTCCTTATAGGCGAAGCGTAAGAAGCCTAGTATAACGAGTATCCTAGTATACTTCTAGTAGGGTATACTTAGGCGTAGTTCTATAAGTTCCTATACGATATCGTCGGGGATTAAGCGAACCGCTAGCTACTCGTAACTATTAAATACGAGATAATACGCTAAGGCGAAAATTAGAGTATATAATAATTCGTAATAGACCTCGGTAACCTCGAGGTATAGCTCGGCGACTATACCGAGGCGTAGTTAGTTCGCTAGCTTCTCGTAAAGTTAAAGCCGTCGCTATAGAAGGATATTATTAAGAACTATATTGTCCTAGCGAAGCGCGCCGACCTTGTCGCCCTAGTACGACGCCTTAAATAGGTAGAAAGGTTAATACTACGTAATATAGGCTTACGCGACTATAATAAGGACGCGTCGTACTAGTAGTTAAAGCGTAAGAGAGTCGATAGTAATACGTATGCCCTTAAAGGCAGTTATAGGTCTAACTCGAAGAAGAAGAACTCTTAGGATAAGCATAAAGGTAAGGATAAGGACTAGTAACTTAGGTATTATAGTTATAACGAGGTAGGCTATATCCGTCTAGATTATCTAAATAAGGATAGTAATAAGCTAGTAGTCCGTAAGGTAGCCGTAGGCAAGTTAAAAAAAGTAAAAGCAACGGAGATATTACGTAAGTCTTCGCTACTAAAGTAGATAGCACCGGGTACCTACCTATATAATACGTACTAGTAGTACGAGTACGAGAAGAAGTTAAATCTTAGGAGGGCCGTAGGCTAGCTAAGTTCCTTCTCGATAATACTATAGATATTAATATAGTATTACGAGCCTTCGTACTCTAGTATAAGTTGCTCTTATAGCCGAACGCGGCCTTGCCGCCGGCTACTACCTTTATAAGTAAACTAGGTTATTATTATAGTACGTACTATATACGTATAAGGCTCGCGGACTCCTTAAGGATCGAGCGCGTAACTAGAGGGATCTTCTACGTATATAATATACTAGATCCCGATATTATTCTTAGCTATCTATAGCGACGTATATAATAAGTAAGTATCGATAGTAGTATAGATAAATAGCGTTATAGTAACGATCGTTTCGGCTAATTCGAAGTCCGAGAGGCCTATAAGTTCCTTAAAGACCTCTAGAAGGCACCTACTATGTTTACGGTTAGCTTAAGTAAGATAGGCGAGGAGCCTACTCTAATACTAGAGGAGTTCTATTAGTTTAACGATATCCTTAACCTAATAGAGGAAATACGAAGTAGACCTATCGATAGCGCTAAGTATACGATCGACCTAAAGCCGGGTACTATACTACCCTTTAGGCCGCTATACTACTAGTTAAGTAGAGAGCTCGAAGAGCTTAAGAAGTACCTAAAGACTAAGCTCGAGTATAATTAGATCGAGCGTTCTAATAGCGAGGTAAGTACGCCTATCCTATTCGTACTAAAGAAGAACGGCAAGCTACGGTTATATATAGACTACCGTAGGCTAAACGATATTACGATTAAGAATTAGTACCCGCTACCTCTTATTAGCGAGACGCTAGATAAACTTATAGGAGCTATATAGTTTACGTCGCTAGATCTTACGGACGCGTATTATCGTATCTATATTAAACTAAGCGACCGCTAGAAGACTACGTTCCGCACGCGATACGGTTACTACTAATACCGAGTAATACCCTTTAGTTTAACGAACGCCCTAGTAACGTTCTAGGCGTATATTAACCGCGCGCTAGTAGGGTTAGTAAATATAAACTGCGTAGTATATCTAGATAATATCCTAATCTATAGTAAGACTCGTAAGGACTACGTACGAGACGTATGCGCTATACTTAAGAGGCTTCGTAAATTCGGACTTAACGTATAACGCGCTAAGTATAAGTTCTTCTAGAAATAGGTTAACTTCCTTAGGTTCGTAGTTACGACTAGAGGCATAGCGATAGACCCTAGTAGGGTAGCTATAATCGCCTTATAGCCGAGGCTAACTACTCTAATAGAGGTTTAATTATTCCTTAGGTTCGCGAACTTCTACTACTACTTTATCTTTAGATATTCGAGAATCGTAGTACTACTAACTATACTCTCGAAAGGCGCGAAGAATAGTAGGAAGCCGGGGCCTATTAGTTAGGGCGAAGCCGAGAAGTAAGCTTTCTTAAAGTTAAAAGAACGCTTCTAGACTACGCCGCTCCTTAGGTACTTTAACTCTACGTTATACCTACGAGTCGAGACCGATATATCTAACTTCGCTATCGCTAGTATTCTAAGCTAGCTATTCGAGGCGGAATAGTACCTAATCGTATTCTTCTTATAGAAGATAATTAATGCCGAGTATAACTATAAGGTCTATAATAAGGAACTCCTTATAGTAGTAGAATCCTTTAAGGTATAGAGGCCTTACCTCGAAGGCGCTACGTATAAGATAGAGGTACTAGTCGACTACGCTAACCTAAAGGCCTTTATAGGTATAAAGTAGTTAATAGGCCGATAGGCTAGGTAGGCTACGTTCTTAGCCCTATATAACTTTATAATTAGTTATAAAGCGGGCAAGCTAAACGTAGCCGATACGCTATCGAGGCGTAGCGATTATATAAAAGATACGTAGGCGATAAATAATATATTACTATCGCTATAGCAGAAACTCTAAGTTTAGAGCGACCTCCGAGTAGGCGGACCGGTTATAAACTATATTAAGGCCGCCTATAACTACTAGTATATAATAAACTAGAGGGCGGTAACGATAGCAGCTAATAGGACGTAGTCTGCTAGCCCTAAACGCTACGAGCCGGGCCCGTATAGATTCGCGCTACTAATATAGGTCGCTAGCGCTATTATTATAGAGGAACGGCTATATACTAATACCTTAGACCTAGTAATCGGGTACGTAGCTGCGCTAGTCTAGCTAGACCCGATAGCGAAGGAGCTATATATATAGGCGGAGAGTAATAGAGGTAAAAGCGACAAGTATACTATCCGAGATAGGTATATATATTACGAAGGGGCATTATACCTTCCCTACGACTCTATATTACGAACGTAAGTAATTCGTATATACTATAACGACTTCCTAGCCGGCTATTTCGGCAAGGATAAGACTACGGAACTCGTTAAAAGAAAGTACTAGTAGCTAAAGGTTAACGAGGACGTTAAGTAATACGTCGAATCGTATAGTAGCTATTAGAAGGCGAAAGCGAGGCGCTACTATCCCTATAATAAGATAGTTACGCTTCTCCTACTAGAATAGCTATAGAAAGATCTATCTATAGACTTTATTATAGACCTTCTACTAAGTAAGCGTAATAGTCGTATATTTAACGCGATCCTTATAATTATCGACCGCTATTTTAAGATAGTAACTTTCGTTCGGACGATAAAGCGCTATATAAGCGTAGAGCTTATAGATATCCTACTTAATAAAGTTATATAACTTCGAGGTATACCTAGTAGTATTATCTCTAATAGAGGGTCTATATTTACTAGCTAGTTCTAGTTAGACTTCTATTTTAAGGTATACGTAAAACGTAGGCTAAGTATAGCATTTTACTCGTAAACGGACGGCTAGACTAAACGCGTAAACTAGACGCTTAAGTAGTACCTACGTATCTATTATAGAGAGAACTAAGACGACTAGGCGTCTATACTAGCCTCTATAGAATTCGCGTATAATAATAGCCTAAATACGATACTAAAGATATTACTATTCTACGTTATCTATAGGTTCGACCTAGACCTAACGACGGAGACCTATAAGAGGGACATAACTAAATCTTAGGACGCGATTCTATAAGGAGAAGTACTAGTAGTAAAGGATGCTATAAAAAGGTTAAAGTAGAATTACGAGGAGTTAATAAAGCGCTAGTAGTAAGTAAGCGAGTCGTAGGCTAAGTATTATAACTAGAAGTATTAGCTAAAGGAATATAAGGTCGGCGATATAGTCCTCCTATCTACGAAGAACCTAAAACTAAAGGTACTATTAAAGAAGCTAGCAGATAAGTTCGCTAGACTATTTAAAGTAATCGACGTAGTCGGGAAGCAGGCGTACCGCCTAGCCCTTCTAATAGGATTACGTATCTATAATATCTTTTACGTATTCCTTCTAGAACTCTAGTATAGTAGCGAATCTTAGGAGACTAGCTTGCCCCTCGTAGATAATAAGAGCGAGTAGATAGTCGAGAAAGTACTAGAAACCCGAGTCGAGAAGAGTAAGAGGAAGTAGCTAGTCTAGTAGAAAGGCTAGCTAGAAGAATATAATATATAGGAACTAATCGAATATATCGGAGAATATAAAGCGCTTAAGGAATTTAAGGCGTAAGAGTAGAGCAAGAGGAGCTTATATAAGCTATAAAGTCGACTATTATAGCTACTATACTACTAATTAACCGTCGCGACTACTATAATTTGCGACGAGTGCGCGCTAAGCGCTAAGGCCGCAACGAAACGTTATATTATAAAAAGCTACTAAAGAGAATAAAGGATATAGAGTAGAGAGAAATTATTTATTTATAGCGCCTATAGGTATAGCGTAAACGGGCCGTAGCGCTAGCGTAGAATAGAAGTATAAAATAAGGTAGTAGACTATATAAGTAGCGCGGAAGGAGCGCGAGGAGAGAGTATAAGAAGAGCGTATAATGCGCTAGCTTACTCCTCTATACTCTCGTCCTTCTCCTCCTTCTTCTTATTCTTCTTATTCTTATTATTATCCTCCTCCTTCTTCTTCTCTATAGAGGCCTTATCGTTAGAGACCTCCTCTATCTAGCTAGCGAGGCGATCGGCGTACGCAGCGTAGACCGCTATATCGAGCGCCTCTTTCGAGGCGCTAAGTAGGTATAGACGCTACGAAGAATATTAGTAACGCGTACGAAGAGTATATAACCTATAAGATATACCTCGTACTTAAGCTTAAAGAGCCTAAAGAATAGGGCGATCTACTTACTAGCTATAAGTAGCTTAGTAGTAGAAGGACCGCTACTAGCTAGTAACGCGCTAGCCCTACCCTTCTTTAGGGTCTTAAAGACCCTAGCCGACTTGCTCTTATTAGACTATAGGACCTTAAGGCTATCGGCGATTAGGGCCTATAGATTAGTATAGCGGTAGTAGAGCTACGTAGCGCGTACGGCCGGCCTACTCTTAGCTAGCTTAGTAAGGTAGAAGCGTAAGCGCTTCGACTACGTAATAATATTAGGGTTAGTATAGCGTTCGTAAGAGTAGTTATTATTATTATAGCGCTAGTAATTCTTCTTCTTACTTAGTTTTATAACTCTATTATATAGCTAAACGCTAGCTATACGTACTATATTAGTAAGGAACTCGTAGCTAATATATATACGGAACGCCGGACTTACCCGTTACTAAATATAAGAGGTAACGATAATAGTTATCGTCTTCTATAGTAGGGAGGTTAGTAGTAGTATAGGGATCGGCTAAGATTATAGAGGTAGCGATCTTCTTAGAAGGTATAATACTTACGGAACGGGTACTAGGAAAAGGCTAGAGAGATATATAGATAGTATAAGGTAGGAGCGGGGCGCTTATCTAAAGATAGTATACTAGAATAAGTATTAACGTAATAGGGCGCGAACTTATAGCCTATACCCGCCCTATAATTAACGCGCGGCCTATATAGAGTCTATAATATAAAAGTCCCTTAAGATCTAGTATATTGCTATAGTACTACTAAAAATCGCGTACGACTATAAGGTAGTAGAGTAACGCAACCGTAATATAATAAGAACGTAAGCGGCCGGCTACTATATTAATATAGACTTTCCTACGAGCTAAGGCAGCTCTATAGAAGAGAGGAGATAATTATAAGAGCGATAGCTTAGGGAGCAGAGAGCGTCTAAGTTAGACGCCGAAGTATCCGGCTTACGCCGCGTATACTCGGCGTAAGACAAAAGTATACTAAACGTATATAGAGGAATCGGCAAGAATTAGTCTCTTAATATCTCTAACGGGTATAGTTAGGGGCGCTTAATATATTACTATATACTAACCTTTTATAGCAAGCTATAGTTATATATAGACTACCGCGGGCTAAACGAGATTACGATTAAGAATCGGTACCTACTATCTCTTATTAGCGAAACGCTAGATAGACTTATAGGAGCTACGTAGTTTACGTCGCTAGATCTTACGGACGCGTATTATCGCATCTATATTAAACTAAGCGACCGCTAGAAGACTACGTTCCGCACGCGATACGGTTACTACTAATACTAGATAATGCCCTTTAGTTTAACGAACGCCCTAGTAACGTTCTAGGCGTATATTAACCGCGCGCTAGCAGGGCTAGTAGATATAAGCTACGTAGTATATCTAGATAATATCCTAATCTATAGTAAGACTCGCGAGGACTACGTACGAGATGTATACGCTATGCTTAAGAGGCTCTATAAATTCGAACTCTATATATAACGCGCTAAGTATAAGTTCTTCTAGAAATAGGTTAACTTCCTTAGGTTCGTAGTTATAACTAGAGGCGTAGCGATAGACTCTAGTAGGGTAGCCGTAATTGCCTCGTAGCCGAGGCCGACTACTCTAATAGAGGTTTAATCGTTCCTTAGGTTCGCGAACTTTTACTACTACTTTATCTTTAGATATTCGAGGGTCGTAGTACTACTAACCGTACTCTCGAAGGGCGTAAAGAATAGTAGGAAGCCTAGGCCTATTAGTTAGAGCGAAGCTAAGGAGTAGGCTTTCCTAAAGTTAAAAGAACGCTTCTAGACCGCGCTACTCCTTAGGTACTTTAACTCTACGTTACGCCTACGAGTCGAGACTAATACGTCTAACTTCGCTATCGCTAGCATTCTAAGCTAGCTATTTAAGGCAGAATAGTACCTAATCGTATTCTTCTTATAGAAGATAATTAATACCGAGTATAACTACGAGGTCTATAATAAGGAACTCCTCGTAGTAGTAGAATCCTTTAAGGCATAGAGGCCTTACCTCGAAGGCGCTACGTATAAGGTAGAGGTACTAGTCGACTACGCTAACCTAAAGGCCTTTATAGGTATAAAGTAGTTAATAGGCCGATAGGCTAGGTAGGCTACGTTCTTAGCCCTATATAACTTTATAATTAGTTATAGAGCGGGCAAGCTAAACGTAGCCGATACGCTATTAAGGCGTAGCGATTACGTAAAAGATACGTAGGCGATAAATAATATATTACTATCGCTATAGCGGAAACTCTAAGTTTAGAGCGACCTCTAAGTAGGCGGACCGGTTATAAACCGCATTAAAGCCGCCTATAACCGCTAGCATATAATAAACTAGAGGGCGGCAACGATAGCGGCTAATAGAACGTAGTCCGCTAGCCCCGAACGCTATAAGCTAGGCCCGTATAGATTCGCGCTATTAATACGAGTCGCTAGCGCTATTATTATAAAGGAACGGCTATACGCTAATACCTTAGACCTAGTAATCGAGTACGTAGCTACGCTAGTCTAGCTAGACCTAATAGCGAAGGAGCTATATACGTAGGTAAAGAGTAATAAAGGCGAAAGCGACAAGTATACTATCTAAGATAGGTATATATATCGCGAAGGGGTATTATACCTTCCCTACGACCCTATATTACGAACGCAAGTAATTCGTATATACTACGACGACTTCCTAGCTAGCTACTTTAGTAAGGATAAGACTACGGAACTCGTTAAGAGAAAGTACTAGTAGCTAGAGGTTAACGAGAATATTAAGTAATACGTTAAATCGTATAGTAGCTATTAGAAAGCGAAAGCGAGGCGCTACTATCCCTATAGCGAGATAGTTATGCTCCCTCTACTAGAACGGCTATAGAAAGATCTATCTATAGACTTTATTATAGACCTTCTACCGAGTAAGCGTAATAGTCGTATATTTAACGTAATCCTTATAATTATCGACTGCTATTCTAAGATAGTAACTTTCGTTCGGACGATAAAGTACTATATAAGTATAAAGCTTATAGACATCCTACTTAATAAAGTTATATAACTTCGAGGTATATCTAGTAGTATTATTTCTAATAGAGGGTCTATATTTACTAGCTAGTTCTAGTTAGACTTCTATTTCGAGGTATATATAAAACGTAGGCTAAGTATAGTATTTTACCCGCAAACGGATAGCTAGACTAAACGCGCAAACTAGACGCTTAAGTAGTACCTACGTATCTATTATAAGGAGAACTAAGACGACTAGGCGTCTATACTAGCCTCTATAGAATTCGCGTATAATAATAGCCTAAATGCGATACTAAAGATATCGCTATTCTATATTATCTACGGGTTCGACCCGGACCTAACGATAGAGACCTATAAGAGGGACGCAACTAAATCTTAAGATACGATTCTATAAGAAGAAGTACTAGTAGTAAAGGACGCTATAAAAAGGTTAAAGTAGAATTACGAGGAGTTAATAAAGCGCTAGTAGTAAGTAAGCGAGTCGTAGGCTAAGTATTATAACTAGAAGTATTAGCTAAAGGAATATAAGATTAGTAATATAGTCCTTCTATTTATAAAGAACCTAAAACTAAAGGTACTATTAAAGAAGCTAGCAGATAAGTTCGCTAGACTATTTAAAGTAATCGACGTAGTCGGGAAGTAGGCGTACCGCCTAGCTCTTCTAATAGGATTACGTATCTATAATATCTTTTACGTATCTCTCTTAGAACCCTAGTATAGTAGCGAATCTTAGGAGACTAGCTTGCCTCTCGTAGATAATAAGGGCGAGTAAATAGTCGAGAAAGTACTAGAAACCTAAGTCGAGAAGAGTAAGAGGAAGTAGCTAGTCTAGTAGAAAGGCTAGCTAGAAGAATATAATACGTAGAAACCGATTAAATATATTAGGGAATATAAAGCGCTCGAGGAATTTAAGGCGTAAGAGTAGAGTAAGAGGAGCTTACGTAAGCTATAAAGTCGACTATTATAGCTACTACGCTACTAATTAACCGTCGCGACTACTATAATTTACGACAAGTACGCGCTAAGCGCTAAGGCTACGACGAAACGTTATATTATAAAAAGCTACTAAAGGGAATAGAGGATATAGAGTAGAGAGAAATTATTTATTTATAGCGCCTATAGGCATAGCGTAAACAGGCCGTAGCGCTAGCGTAGAATAGAAGTATAAAATAAGGTAGTAGACTATACGAGTAGTATAGGAGGAGCGCGAGGAGAGAGTATAAGGAGAGCGCGTAATACGCTAGCTTACTCCTCTATACTCTTATCCTTCTCCTCCTTCTTATCCTCCTTATTCTTATTCTTATTCTTATTATCCTCCTCCTCCTTCTTCTTTATAGAGGCCTCGTCGTTAGAGACCTCCTCTATTTAGCTAGCGAGGCGATCGGTATACGTAGTATAGACCGCCGTATTAAGCGCCTCTTTTAAGGCGCCGAGTAGGCGTAGATACTACGAAGAATATTAGTAATACGTATAAAGAGTATATAACCTATAAGATATACCTCGTACTTAAGCTTAAAGAGCCTAGAGGATAGGGTAATCTACTTACTAGCTATAAGTAGCTTAGTAGTAGAAGGACCGCTACTAGCTAGTAACGCGCTAGCCCCGCCCTTCTTTAGAGTCTTAAAGACCCTAGCCGACTTGCTCTTATTAGACTATAGGACCTTAAGGCTATTAGCGATTAGGGCCTATAGATCGATATAGTAGTAGTAGAGCTACGTAGCGCGTACGGCCGGCCTACTCTTAGCTAGCTTAGCGAGGTAGAAGCGTAAGCGCTTTAACTATATAATAATATCGGGGTTAGTATAGCGTTCGTAGGAGTAGTTATCGTTATTATAGCGCTAGTAATTCTTCTTCTTACCTAGTTTTATAACCCTATCGCATAGCCGAACGCTAGCTATATATATTATATTAGTAAGGAACTCGTAGCTAATACGTACGTAGAACGCTAAACTTACCCGTTACTAAATATAAGAGGTAACGATAATAGTCGTCGTCTTTTATAGTAGGGAGGTCGGTAGTAGTATAGAGATCGGCTAAGATTATAGAAGTAGCGATCTTCTTAGAAGGTATAATACTTACGGAACGGGTATTAGAAAAAGGCTAGAGAGATATATAGATAGTACGAGGTAGGAGCGAGGCGCTTATCTAAAGATAGTATACTAGAATAAGTATTAACGTAATAGAGCGCGAACTTATAGCCTATACCTGCCCTATAATTAACGCGCGGCCTATATAGGGTCTATAATATAAAAGTCCCTTAAGATCTAGTACGTTACTATAGTACCGCTAAAAATCGCGTACGACTATAGAGTAGTAGAGCAACGCAACTATAACGTAATAAGAACGTAAGCGGCTAGCTGCCGTATTAATATAGACTTTCCTACGAGCTAAGGTAGCTCTATAGAGAAGAGGAGATAATTATAAGAGCGATAGCTTAGGGGGCGTCTAAGTTAGACGCCGAAGTATCCGGCTTACGCCGCGTATACTCGGCGCAAGATAAAAGTACGCTAAACGTATATAGAGGAATCGGTAAGAATTAGTCTCTTAATATCTCTAACGGGTATAGTTAGAGGCGCTTAATATATTGCTATATACTAACCTTTTATAGCTACTTAGTATATTCGAGCTTAATATATAACTTAGCTTCTATAGCTTTAGACTAACTAAAGTTCTATAATATAGGCTTTTTTTATTAGCGGTGCCTTTCTTAATATTAACTATCTTAATACGCGTAACTATTAATATATTATATAATTAGTATCGACCTACTAAGTAGGCCTCTACGCGTAGTACTAAAGTTAGCTTATATATTATACTATATTTTAATAAATAAGTTGCCTAAAGCTATAGGTTACTTTTAACTCTTATCGTCCTAAAACTAGTTAGCCGAAGTATTTTTAAAACGCTTTCTATTATTATTAGAGTAGACTAGTAGGAAGATTAGGTAGTAGAAGTATAGTAGCTATAGGCTTTAGTTAATAGGCTAAGCTTATAGGCGTTATTTATTTATTTATTTATTTATTCTATTAACGTACTATAGGAGTCGAAGACTATATAGTATAGGTAGGCCTAATATCTAACTAGTTATAAAAGAGAGAAAAGCCTCTTAGGCTAAAAAACTCTCGGTCTTAGAGGTGTCTTATTCGCGCTAAAAACGAATATTATAGGCCGATACCTAGAGGAACTAGAATTTCGCTCGGTGCGCCTTAGCGCTAAGCGCCAAGCCCTATATATAGAATTTTAGCATCTAAAATTAGTTCTAGTAGTAGATATAGCTAGTATAGTATATCGAGTTAGTATAGAAGGCTATTATTTCTATTCGTCTCGGACCTAAAGAGTCGTCTCTAGGAATATATATTCTAGGTAGGAAGAGTCTACCTTTCTCTCTTCCTTTTATAGCTCTTTTTAGTAGGTAAATAGCTAATCTCTTACTTTAGTAGCTACCTCCTCTCTCTACTTCTATTTTACTTATCTCTATTCTATCCTCTCTTTTCTACCTCTTCTATAGTAGGGTTCTACCTTAGTTCGTTAGGTAGTCTTAGAGTTATCTTAGAGTAGTTCTTATCTTATCGAGTATACGGGCCTATAGCTAGTAGTAGCGAAGTAGGATTGTCTTATATACCCTTATACTTTACTAGTATACTCGAGAGTATCTATTTCTACCTACGGCTACGTAGAGGCGTATAATAGGACTTCGTAGGTAAAGCTTATAGGCGTAGATATACTATCCTTATAGGAGTATTAACTTAATACGTCTTAGTTAGTATACTCTATTCCTATACTAAAGTAAGAGGTTACGTAATATAATACTACGATATATATAGCAAATTGCGACTAGGTAATAGTTAGTATTATATATAGTACTACTACTAGAGAACGAGTAAATAAAGGTCGGGACTTCGAGTTCGATATTATTAAGTCCGTCCCCGTGCGTTAATTACTAAGACTAATAGCATAATAAAAGAAATAGGATCGCGTTATATAGGTTATAGTTTATTAAAAGCTCTCCGCTTATCTAAAGACTAGTAAGGCCTACCTAGATTAGAGCGACAGACTAGATTCCTATAAGTGCGGCCTTACGTTTCTACGAATAGCGTACTAGAAGAGGTTCTTATAGACGTATCTAGTAAGGAGAGACCCTCGAATTAATTGTCGTGCAGCTCAACAGGTCGAAGACCGGAATGTCGCATTTCCGAACTTGCACAAATCCGGCTTACTATTTTCGGAAGTCGGTTTGCGCCAGGCAGCAATGCATGAGTAGGTGAGTTACGAGTATTATATTCATTCCAGAACCTCGCTCGTTATCAAGCGAGTTGTCTTCATTGGTCTAGTGGTCATGGTAAGTTGTCCATCCAAGTCTAGCGCACAGCGTGAATCTCATCCGTGGAACAGATTTCCGCTTGTCATTTGCACTGAGTCTCAAGCGCGGGAGACCAGGGTTCGATTCGTGAGTTATCTCTACAACACTCGTATTACGTTCCACGATCATGTTCTGACTTCTATCTCAGCCTGATGGAGAGCTTCACAAGCAAATTTTCTTTTACGTTCTTCATTTTTTTTTTTTTGGAACGTTCAGAGAAATACCCCTCTCTGCGAGGAAGAAGAGCACGGAATTTTTAGATTTTGACAAAAAGTGCAGATTTGCACTATAGAACGAACAACAATATCGAACTTTCCCAACTCCCTCTCTCCAAGGCTATGGCCCGGCGGCTGCAGAAAAACGACTGCGTTTGTCTCCAATCTTTGCATCCAGGTACTAAGTTATTGCAGATACATGCTCACGAAATGTGGATCATGTGAAAATTCCGCAGGCTTGTCGCATCTGGCCCCCAAGAATGAGTGTCGCAGCAGTCCAGTATGCAGTCAGGGTTGGAGGTTTCGACCATGTCAATGCAGATGTGACCGGAGACCATCACCTGCTCTTGCAGCATTCATACACTTCTACACAAATACAAATTGGTATCATCAATGGTTTCATCAGTACCGGCCCCAGCGCCTTCGCTAAATCCAAGAGGAGATCTGAAACCCTTTCCCTTCAATGTGCTGCGTCCTGTAATCAATCATTTCAATCGTCTCTCATGCTCCCCACGAGCCACTTCTCCCACCATTTCCGGAGGACCAAGACCGTCTCCCTCCCGTCATCTCGCTTGTCCATGCCGGCTGGATCGCCGACCACGGCCGAGGACAGCCAGAATATCGCGGCAACCCAAGCGGCCAATGCCATGCCCACGCTGAGAAAGGGTGATAACAGCATGACCAGAACCAGCATTCCGGGGCGATACGAGGTGTCCTCGTCGGCGTGCGGTGGCAAGGGCGTGTAGATGCTTCGTAGCTGCAGATTCAATGCAGGCCCCACGAGCCCGCCCAGCTGTTGGCCGAAGGTGGGCCTGCGGGCGCAGAGGCGTACGGGCTGGGTCATGATGGTGATGACGAGGGAAATGATGGTCCAGAATGCGTTCAGCGCAGACAGCAATGCACATGGACCGGCTAAGTACAGCAGAATCTCGACAGCCTTGGCTTCTTGGAATGCTTTGGTGTCATCATCGTCGGCGTCGTCCTCTTCAACGTAGGCTATCCGGGTGGTGTGTGGAGGGGCGTGTCGATCCCGCGAGTGCCGTGTTGGGCTTTGAGCGGCGGCCTTTTCGGGGTCTCTGCTGCGTTGCCGTTGTTTCTTGGGTGCTTCTATCTCGCGGCCGAGCGCGCCTTTCTCCAGATCGATGGACGATATGGGTGTTGTGGCGCTGGTGTTGGATGAAGACATGGACGCCGACGTGGTGGGGAAGGTGATCGAATCATGATGCGAGCTGGTGGGCGAGAGTGGTGGTCTGGGCCGGACATGCCAGCGGTGTGCAGTCGTGGTCTTGCCCGCGGGAAACGCCACCGGTTGCGGAGGAGCGGGGGCGTTCGCAGCGTCGATGGGCGGCGTCGCGAAGGGGTTCTGCGTGTCGTCTGAGTGGCTGTCATGTCGCGGTGCTTCCGCAAAGGCGGGCATGGTGAAGAAGTGGCCGCGAGGCGTGATGGGCAGCTGCTGACGGCGGGCCACGGCGATGGAGCGGAGCGGAGCACGTCAACGGCGGCGACAGCAGGACGGCGACATGGTGCGAGAGGGCAGCGGACGCCGCCAGCTCATATGTAGCACACATGCCCGCTCTCACGCCGCGTCAAGGACGAGAGGAAGGCTCTTGGGGCCAAGACTTGGCTCGTTGATGCATCCAGGGATCTACGCTCAGCACGCGCCGTTGCCCAGCAGTATTGGCGTGGAGGGGGGGATGCAGCTGCCCCATGAGCGCCGGTTATCTTGCACACAGAGGGTTAACAGATGTAAAATCCCCCCGCGCTGCTGCGCTTCCCCCCACCACAGCCGGAGCTGCAACCAGTATCTCACCGCGGATCCGGCTCAGCCGCTCGTATATACGAAAGCATAACTGCACATTCCCGCTGCCAAGCCCGCTTTCTGCTTGTCCGAGATCTGGCGAACAAGGAGGCTCCTTGGCGGACTGTACTAAATAATGTAACTGTACGGTGCCTGCTTGCTACGGCGGGAATCAGCAGCACCAAGCATCGCAGTGGATGTTGCACACTTGTCATGGCCGCAGCGCATCACCGCCGAGCGCTGCGCAGACACCACGCCTTCCGCTCTCGCCGCTGGGCGTCCAAGGCAGCCAATCGCCTTGCCTGCTCTGCTCCGGCCTTGGCGCCCACGAAACCCACGCTGAGATCGTCTCGCGCTGTGTCAGCTTCCGAGCCACCACTGCCTTGGCATCCACTGTCGTTTCGGACACGCCAAGCCCTGGTTACTGACCACCGCCCCATTGCCGTGTTCCGTCTGGAAGGAGGACTTGCCTGCCCAAGCGAAGTGAGTCACTGGCAGTTCCGCCCTGCTCCTCGCCATGTCCTGAAACACACTCGCTCTCGGTGACCAATTGCTCTTCGTATCACCTCCGACCGTGCCTCACAAAGGTTTGCGCGATTTATTAACGCCATTGATAGCTCTTCTGACCTACGGGATCCCTAGACAACCACGAGGACTGGATGCTGACAAACAGAGCGGACCTCACCTCGTCATCTAGAATAAACATGCGCAAGACTGTTCTCGCTGTCATTTTCCGCTGGCCACGTCCCGAGTTTCCGTTGAGAAAAAGTATTCCGACACAACGTGTGGTGGACAAAGGAAGGCTCTGACGACGAAGTTTCATTTTCGGACCTTCAGACGCGACAGCACCTCGTAGAATGCGGTACTTGTGTATGCTCCTCACGCCAAGAATCCCAGCGACCACAGATTAGGCTATAACTACCATAAAGCGAGTGTAACATGTGTCCCTGGAGGCTAATTGACGAGGCGACTCGTATATAACAATGTACATAGTGCAGTGCTGACATCCCACACTACTCGCAATGGCAGACGCTCAACCATTAATCAAGGACGATTTCTTCGCGGACCCCAGTGGCCGCGTGTTCAATAACAAGCTGTACATCTATGGCTCGCATGATCGCAAGACCGATATTCCAGACGATGACAATGGCTCGCAATACGACATGGCAGATTATCATGTCCTGTCCATGGACGCGATCGGAGGACCAGTAACGACACATGGTGTTGCTTTCAAGGTCGCCGACGTGGAGTGGGCTGCGAAGCAGTTATGGGTTAGTCCCACAGTTTACCAAATGCGGCCGGATATTATGACTGATGACTTGCTCAGGCACCGGATTGTGGCTACAAGAACGGCAAATACTATTTCTTCTGTATGTCTGCGCGAGCTCTCTGACCCACGTCGCAACTCATGCAATATCGCTACAGTTCCAGCTCGAGATCACCAAGGCGTTTTCAGGATAGGAGTTGCAATCAGTGATCAACCCGAAGGCCCTTTCATCCCCGCAAAGGTTCCCATCCCTGGCAGCTACTCTATAGACCCTGCGGTATTCATCGATGACGATTCACAAGTAAGCAAGACCTGCTGCGGGCTTGCCATTCTGCTGCCATGTTGACACGAGCTAGGCATATCTGTACTTCGGTGGCATCTGGGGAGGTCAGCTCCAGGTATGGCGGCACATTACATCGCCCAGAAACGAGCTGACTTGATTCCAGTGTTGGCGATCTGGGCGATATGATGCCGATGCGTACCACAACATGGAGGCCACCGGTGATGAGCCAGCTATTATGCCTCGATACGCCAAGCTCAGTGAAGACATGAAGAGCTTCGTTGGGGGCGTGCAGGAGTTGGTCATCAATGATGACGACGGCAAGCCGGTCCATGCTAGCAAGCATGACAAACGCTTTTTCGAAGCTGCTTGGTAAGTTTGTTCCTCGATCTTGTGCATTGGTTGTCATCATCTCACGAATCCAGGATGCATCGTCGAGGCAACAAGTATTATTTCAGCTACTCGACTGGAGACACACATTACATTGTGTACGCGATGAGCGGTTCGCCGACAGGACCTTTCACCTACGCAGGAAGAATTCTGGAGCCGGTGCAGGGATGGACAACACATCACTCGATCGTAGAGTTCAAGGTGGGTACAATGAAGAGCTTGTTACCAGCTCGAATGTCCTGGAGAAAGATTCTAACCAAATCAACAGGACAAATGGTGGCTCTGCTATCACGACACATCCATTTCTGGCAAGAACCACCTTCGTTCAGCAAAGATTCGAGAACTTGTCTACGACGATGACGGGCACATCTCGCTGGCAAACCCACAATCATAGCAAAGAGCGTGGCCGTCCATGTATCTAACACGCCCACCCACCATCGATAGCATACGTCGCCCCCGTCACAAACGAAGCCTCATCACTCAACAACCACGCAATCAAATTCGCCACCTCATCAGACGTCCCCAATCGATTGATCGGAGTCGGATGATAATCATTCGGATCCACTCCTTCCAGTGCATTCCGCTTATCCATCAGGGGCGTCTGTATCGATCCCGGCGTCACAGCATTGACGCGAATATTGCGCTCGCCAACCTCTTTCGCCGCGCTTCTCACCAAACCCAACACGCCGTGTTTACTCGTAGCGTATGCGGCATGGCTGGCGAAGCCCATTGTTCCTTGCACGGAGCTGACGCATACGATACTTCCCGGGCTGGAGATGTGGTTCAATTCTGCTCGCAGGCAATACATCATGCCTGTGGAGGTGAAGGATTCCCCGGAAGTCAGTATACAGGCACAGAATGATCCCACATCACAGGCCAAACTCACCTGTCAAATTGATCCTCATGATCAGATCCCACTGATCATCGTCCAATTCCTGTACCGTGCGCGTGCCATGATGTCTGCAAACGACACAACATGAGCATTCCCATCTCAGTGCCAAACAAAAGTTCTCGTCCTTCGACGACTTCATTTTCCATCCCTCCACAACCCTCTCCTTCTCTCTCTCTCTCTCTCTCTCACACACACACACACCCATCATATACATATAGTAAATGGAAAAAAAAAAGAAAAAAAAAGTAAATAAACACCCACCGTCCAATCACACCCGCACAATTCGCCGCTCCAGTGAGTGTCCCAAACTTCTCCTTCGCCTCCGCAATCCACGCTTCGACCTCGGAACGCTTCGACACGTCCACGTTGGCAAACAGCACTCTGTCCTTCGGGTCCAGGGACGCTGTTGCAAGCGCAATCGCCGCATCGTCCACGTCTGCGATGGCCACGCTCGCGCCTCGGGAGAGTAAGATGCGAGCAGTGGAAAGGCCGATTCCCGACGCTCCGCCCGCGATGGCAATGACGTGGTGTCGGAAATCGTCGTCGCGGCCCATGACGTTTAATATTTCCGTGAGACAGACAGAAGAGGAGAAGAGCAACGGTAGAGGGGCTATGAGTTTTTGGTACCAACGTCGTTCGTGTACGGAGGGAGATCAGCCGAGCGAGAACGGTTAAATGCACCACCCGGCCGAGTACCGAGGCGGCGGTTGCCATGTCCCATGTGCTCGTTGGCAGAAGTTGGACAATCATGGCAGAAGTGAAGCGTTTTCATACGCTTCATTGCGATGAAGATAAGATGGCTATGTTTGGGAAAATTTCACGTATGGAGTCTACCTTGTTTACACTTCTATAAAATGCGAGTCGGCTTGATCACTGCGGCTGTACAAATCTAGCAAAGCCTTAAGACTTTTGATACATCTGATCATTTCGAGTCGATTTGAGATTCCGTACCAGGCCAACGCCACCCATACAAGGGACAGAGTAAAAGAGAAAATGTCGTCAAGTCATTCTGCACCTCGTGCATGCCAGGATGCTGTTTACCGGATGCCAAACTCCAAGGCCGCGAGCGCTTGCGAGTTGGAGAAGCTTGATCTCGTAGGAGGATTGTTGGCCTCCTTGCCAATCTCTGATGTTGACGTTGCAGTGATTTCCGCAAGCTTCATGTCGCCATTCATCAATTTCGCCCATTCGACTCGTTGCTCCTCGGTCAAGCAAACCATGGCGTTCTCATCTTCCAAGTTGAAAGACTTCCTGAAGCTCTTGCGCGTTTCGTCTGAAGCACCTTTGGTAGAGCTCAAGAAGCCCTTTGCAGCCGATCTCGGCACGTATGACTTTCGAGAGGTTGTGCTCATGACACTGAGAGGCCGTGCCTTCTGGGGCTCCTCATCATCGCGCGTGGGGCGGCGAGAGACGCGCATGCTATCTTCGGAGCCATCGCGTCGTACGGACTCTGAAGATTCTCCGCGGCAGAGAGGAGGGACCGGCGGGATATCCGAATCGGAATCGTCGGGATTGGAAGATAACCAAAAAGAGGAGCGAGAGCGAGATCGTCTCGATCGGACACTGCTGATGCTGGGTTGCCTTCGGAGCGTGCTCGTGGAAGCATGCCTGCTGCGTCGCTTATCTGCGGGCAGCGTCGACGTGGCCGGATATGCTGGCCTGTCCACGGTGACCGGCGTTGAGGGAAGTGTTGGCAATGCTTCCACTGGCCCTCTGTCGTGCTGGGTGTATCTTGACGAGCGACGCTTTGTCGTACGCGTCTGATCCGTGACTTGCTCGGCCTGGCTTGACGGGAGCACACTGAGCGGGATGTCCCTCGTGTGGCCTGCATGTACCATCTTGGGTATTTCCGGCACTTCTTCGTCTGCGTCGGGGCGGCCACCGAACCAGCTGCGACGACTATTGTGGATCGATCTCGGCCGGGACAGAGACAGTGCACGGCTCCTTCTCGAGTCCTTCATGGGACTTCGTCCGGCATCGATTCCTCTCATCGTAGGTGTACGTTGGTCGGAGAAAGTGGAAGAAGGGCCTGCTCGCTGGTACGAGGAGTGCGAGTGGCCCGGGTCATCGCGGCACCTCCCACGCAACGACTGGATCCATGCCAGGAATTTCATTGATGCTGTGTGCCGCCCGTTCCCTCGGCGGCGGACGCAGAGAGAGTGCTGCAGTCAGGGGCTTGATGTGCTGCGACCACGCGCGACGGATGTTGACGTCGAGTCCGCGACCCAGCAGAATGATATTATGGACACGGGATTGCAGAGAAAGGAGGCCTGTCACCGACCATGCGAGCGCGATCGACAGTTTTTACCTCACTCCGCGTTGAGGGCTGGACTATCGGATTGAGCCACGCACCGTTGTTCGCCGAGACGTGATGGCCGGAGATGGACTGGCGCTGCATGCTAGCGATGAACTCAATCATCATGCGGACGCAGCGTGAAGTTGCGTGCGGCTGCTCGGGTGCCATTAATGGCGTCGTTGAGGGGAGGGGCTCGACGCGTGGATGGGCTGATGCACCGTGGAGAACGGTGTGCGCACTTGTCTTGTGCACTGGATGCTGGATGTTGGAGCGCGCCGTCACTGGAGGTGCCGCGTGTCGGTGCTGGCTTGAGGCTGGCCGTGGCGCCGTTCCAGAAGACATCGGCATCGGCATCGCAATGGTAGCCTTGGCACGCCGTTCGTCTCGCCGCCGTGGCAGCGGATGCGATCAGCGATATTGCTCTGTACTCGGGCAGGACGCGAGTCACCACACGCAGTTGCGGCTGATGATGTGCTCTCGTCATTGGTCACTCATCCGCAGCGGAGCGTGTGCGCCTGGGAACCAATCGAGTCTTGCTCTCGCTTGGCACGGCCACTCGTCCTCCAACGGCCAATCCCAATGTACACTGTCCTGAGGCTGCGACGCCGACGTGGCTGTTTCGAGCCATGCTTACCGCTTTGGGTTGCTGGACCAAGACCACCATTTCCTGGCACACGAGAAAGCCACAGCCATGCCATGTGCTCGGCAATGCCGACAATATCGCTACAGTACGTGAGATGCAGATGCATAAGCGCGAGCCACACATAGACCCTTCTGGGCCCGCGGTCATGAACCAGAGCCGCGGACAACAGGAGGTAGTGTTGAGCATGTTCTGACCGGACCAGCGTGTCAAGTCTATCTTCACCCTTATGTCGGCCTTTGGGCACAGTACTCGCTGTTTCGTTCCGCATGATTCTCTACCACCCACGACTTTCACTCACGCCTGAGGCAAGAATGCCCGAGGTTCGAATTTGTGGAAAGACTCTCCCCCCGTCCTACGGACCAATGCAGCACTTTCTCCGCAGACCCGCATAGGCCAGAGATCATCTGTGCTCTGGTGCGACTGATGGAGGTTGTGAAGCCATTGTCTCCGGCCAGCCGCATCGCAATTCAACGGACCGCGACTGCTCATAGCCAACGTGACACGACTACGACTGTTCGGCGTCCGATAGAACGGCCATCCGCGGCGCCCTCTCGCCCCGAAGGAGCGTGTAGCTGTGCGCTGGGAAGGCAAATTGTCAGGCTGTGCAGAGAAATTGGCACTTCGAGCACTTTCACGACTTCAGCAGTTTGTTGCGCTTCTCTCGACGCTTGAGCCGCTCCACTCGCTTTTTGTGCATCTTCTCTGCCATTTTTTCATACCGCTCCTTCTCTTCTTTAGCCGCCCGTTTATCCTTGATCGCTTGTATGCGGCGCTATGGCAGACAGTCAGCTGTGGAGCGCTTCGTCAGCTACTGCGAATATATCAACTTGCCTGACGCTCTTGCTCCTTGTCGTCTTTCATCTCCTTCTCCACCTTCTTGACTTCCGCTGCCTGCGATTCGCGCGCAACCCGTTTTGCGTAGCTAGTCTGACCGGCAGCGGGGCGGAATGCTCGCCGGGGCTCGTGCCACTGTTTTCCATTCTTTCGCATGCCGGTTGCGTGCGCGGATGCGATCGATGTGGTCGTCGCAGACATGATGATGATGTGCGTGGGTGGTCAGGTCCGCTTGTGAGACGAAAGAAACCTGTGCTGATCCGCAATTGTTGAAATTTAGCGCGGCCGTACGAGGTACCGGGTTATCGATAAAACGCGTGGGAGAAATGCGGGATTTTGTGTGCCCGATTGTCTCAATGCATTGGCAATGTAACCACTTCCTGTTGCACACGCACGACCAGATGGTGCTACTACGATAACACTTCGACACTGTCGCCATCACCTGTACCATGTCCGGGACGGCGGCGACTGCTGCGGCCGAGAGCTCCGCCCTCTCGGCGACGACAACCTCGGCGACGATGGCTCGACCCCCGACGACCGCCAGTGGACAAGGAGTGGAAGCGCTGAAGGACATCTCGTGTGGCTCCGTGGCTGGCATGGTGGGCAAGGTGTTCGAGTACCCGTTCGACACGGTCAAAGTGCGCCTGCAGTCACAACCGAACCTGCACCCTCCCCAGTACACCGGCGCTGTGGATTGCTTTAAGCAGAGCCTGCAGAAGGACGGGCTGAGGGGGATCTATCGTGGCTTGTACATACCGATGGTCGGTGCCGCGGTAGAGAATGCGTTCCTGTTCTGGACTTACAGGCTCTCCCAAGATCTGCTCAAGGCGTCCATCTACTCCAGCAACGCGCACGGCGAGAAGCTGCCTCTCGGAGCACTCGTCACGGCCGGTGCCATGTCTGGCTCCGTCACATCGATAGTGCTCACCCCGATTGAGCTTGTCAAGTGCAGAGTGCAGGTCCCGTCCCAATCGCCTCTCGATCCCACACTTCGTGCAGCGCCCAGCGCGAGGGTAATCATCGCCGATGTCTGGCGACGCGATGGGCTGGCAGGCTTCTGGAGAGGACAAATGGGTACTCTGCTTCGCGAGACTGGCGGGGGTGCTGCATGGTTCGGCAGCTACGAATTTTTGTCTCTATACTTCCAGCGTCGCTTAGCGAATCCCGAGACGGATGATATTCCTATATGGCAGCGAATGGTGGCCGGAGCAGTCGCGGGCATGGCGTACAACTTCGCGTTCTTCCCTGCCGATACAATCAAGAGCAAGATCCAAACGGGAGAGCTGACGGGTGTGAAACCCTCATTCACCAGTGTTGGGCTGGAGCTCTTTCGGACGCGCGGATTGAAAGGGTGGTATTCGGGATGTGGCATCACGCTGGCCCGGAGCGCACCCAGCTCGGCATTCATTTTTACAGTCTACGAGTACACGAGGAAGTTGCTTGATTGATAGACGGACGATAGAAATGGGCGTAGAGGACAGGCAAGCATAGCGTGTCGTCAGTGAAGGGGCGATGGAGCAGGTTTCGGACCTTTTTCTTTGTTTTGCACATTCTCGTAGAGTGTTGTGTCAATTTGTGAGGTAGTTGAACAGACGTCTGTTTGCTACGTGGCCTCCATCGTGGAGCGTATCGTCATCACATGGTGCAATGCAGGTGGATGTGTGCAGCGTTGCTGGGCAATCGCAGTGTTTGTTGTCCATTACTCGATGTAGAAAATTTGATGCAGACTGACACCTCACCTCATCACCACATCACCGCTCTCCGCCTGTCGCGGTGTCGCCCATCTGTTTGACTTCCGCAGCGCACCGCCACACACTTCAGCCTCTCCCTACGTGCTAAAGAGCAGCGGCGCACGATCTTCGACCAGCATTCTCGCGGCCACTAGGAGCGGTTTGTTGATCCCGAGCACCAAACCGTCATCCCCGCTAACGACTGGTGGAATGTAGCAGCAGCAGCGGCGGCGGCACGTCGAGGCCAACACACGAGCAGCCTCAGCGTCGCCCGGCCTGCACATGGCCATGAGCTCCTTCATGAACACAATGTTCGTCGCCCAACACTCCCCACCCCAGCCGTATCTGCAGTCGCCCAAGCCGCTGCCCGCGCTCCAGTCCAACGTGCTCGCTGCATCCGAGTCGTCTGTTGGCTCGCACAGTCCGCAGGCGGCAGACCAATCGCCGCTGCAGCGACACCTCCAGCACCTCTTCGGCGGCGATGAGCTGGGGCAGCACCAACATGCACGAGGACGTGGGCGGGCAGGGGCACTACAGGGTATTATGGACACGGCTGACCTTCTGACGCGCAGCAACAGCAATGCCCGATCGAATCGCGGCACCGCCTTTCAACCTCAAACGCGCAAGAAAGGCACCAACAGCTGGCAGCTTAAGCAGTTCGCCGAGGCCACGCTGGGCAGTGGGAGTCTGCGCAAAGTCGTGCAGCTTCCCGAGGGTGAAGATCGAGACGAGTGGCTTGCTGTGAATGGTATGATGGAGCAGCCGTGAGCCTGGGATCGGTGCCTGCTGACGTCGCCATAGTGGTCGACTTCTACAACCAGATCAACCTGCTCTACGGAGCCATCACCGAGTTCTGCTCGCCGCAGTCCTGTCCCGAGATGAAGGCCACGGATGAATTCGAGTACCTGTGGCACGACCCACCTGAAGTTCCCAAGCCCACTCGCCTGCCCGCACCCACATACATCTCCCACCTGCTCTCATGGACGTCCAATCATCTGGCCAACTCGACGACGTTCCCAACGCACCCCGGTGTGCCCTTCCCACCCAACTTCCAGCAAACGATACGGACCATTTTCAAACGCCTGTACCGCATCTATGCTCACATCTACTGCCACCACTACAGTGTGATCAGAGGATTGGGCTTGGAAGCTCACCTCAATACTGGTTTCAAGCACTACGTTCTTTTCGTGGAAGAGTTTGGGCTGGCAGACGAGAAAGGCAACAAGAAGGGAGAGTGGTACGGGCCGCTTGGCGAGCTTGTCGAGAGCATGTTGCGAAGCGACTAGTACGGGGCACCTGGCGGCGCATGGCGAAAGGAGTTTTGGAGCACTGCGCGAGAAGCAGCACATGGGTGTTGCGGCGTCCACAGACCGAGGCGCGAAGAAAGACTGCGATCAAATCACAGATTGATTTGAAACGAGCACGCAAGTTAGAGCGGGGCTACTGGCGTGTAGTAAAGAGGCAGTACTTGTCATTACCATTGCATGTAGAGTAGCGAACTCCGCAATGAGAGTTGGCAATTCCTCCCAGCCAAGAAAAAAAAATCGCTCCGTGCGCCTGCCTGTTAGCAGTACGCGTCTATCGTCTAATGCTACACCTGTCGAGTGCCTCCAACAGCTCGGGACGATCTTGCAAGAGCTCCCGAGCCGTCCGGTATGTCATCCACTTCCGGTCTCTCTTGTGCTTCTCCGGCCATGTCTCACGCTCCACGGTGACTGTGACTTCGTAGAAGCGATACAGGGCCTTGGGCGCGACCGCTCCGTACTTTCTGATGGCGGCTTCGCTTCGCTTTTCTTCGATGGTGCCCAAGTCTTTCTGCACGCGACACTCGATGCCGGCCTCCTCCCAGGCTTCGCGACACGCTGCTTCTTGGCAAGTTCTCTCGTCGGTCTCCCAGCCTCCCTTGGGCAGGACCCAACCTTTGCGACTCGAGCTTTGAATCAACATCACGTAGGTACGCTCCGCATTCAGGGGAACGACTCCAGCCACGAGTCGCTCGCCGTTCGGGCCGTATCTGGATGAGTCACGTGTCAGTTGGGCGAGGAGGCCGGGGCGGGAAATTGGTGCGGTGACCGATCGTACCTCTGCCTATCTCTGCCCACTCTTGACTGCATCGATCGTTCTCCTTGTTGCTGAGCCATGGTGTCGCGGCTGTTGCTTTGCGCGGAGGGCGAGGTCGCGCCTGTTCGCAACTGCACGGGCAACAGCGCTGCCAGGGCGGGCCTTTCTGAAGTGCTTCGAGGTGACGCAGGCAGACTCGGTGTGCGTCTGGGTTCGGCGGTGTTGTAGCTTTAGGATGCTTGCCAAGCAGACGAAAAGCGTGGGTGGGCGGAAGGTGACGAGCGGCCTCAGACGCCCTTGCGGCGGGCGGGCCACGAGCGTCGCGGAGAAGGCCTGTGGGTGGTGGTGGACATTATGGGGGGAGTGGCGGAGGCGGGGGAGGAGGAAGAAGAAGAAGAAGAAGAAGAAAGGAGGCGGCGGAGGTGAACAAAAAAGTTCCACGTGCGTAGAATTGCGGACAGCAGCGCGGCATGTGCAGAACGGGCGGGCAGTACGGGCATCCTAGCCAGCAGCAAAGTCTGACGCCGACCCCAGCGCCCAAGGCATCGATCGCAAGCAAGCGTGCATCGAGTGTGCTGCCTCCATTCACGCTGCATTATTGATTGACGGTACGTACCGATGTTTCCTTCCTTGGAGGTAAATAGACGCACGCGGTCGGCGTTCGCGTTCCACCGCCGAGCTTGCCTGCTGGCTGCTGCCTCGCGTGCCTGCCTCGCCTGCTGCCTGCTCGCAACCAGCAACATTCAGCATTGGATCATGGTGAATTCCTGATAACGACTTGACTTCCCAGTGCCACGCCCGGCAACGCAACGCAACGCAACGCAACGCAACGCAACGCCGCCACTGCCATGCCCATGTCGCTGTTGACCCCGATCGGTAGGCAGCCGCGCCCACTGCACCGTCCAGCGCAGATGAGTAATCGCTCTCTCTAGGCTATCAGTCCGGTGACTGTGGCTATTGCCGCAAATCAGAATCTAGTGCGCGCACTCCAGACTCTCGTATGCCTCAATCAACACCAGTGCACCTGTGTTCCTCCTCCTGAATGCTGTATACTTCTCCGCAACACATGGAGCCGCCACCCTCACCATGATTCCCTTCCCCGTCAGCAGCCATGTGCGCTCCAAACTGACCTGGCGACACAGGTGCCTCGTACTACATGAGGTCCAAGAGCCTCGCTCTCGAACACTACCAGGAGCTGATGGACCGCGGATGGAGGCGATCCGGGAGCTTGCTATATCTGCCGGATGCTGCTAGATCATGCTGCACCCACTATACCATCCGATTACCTGCCGTCGAGTTCAGGCCCACCAAAGACCAGCGTCAGGCGCTCAATCGATGGAATCACTTCGTGCTGGGCGACGAGTACACCAAAACAGCAGCGTTGAAATATCCCAAAACGCGAGAGTGAGTTGAATGGGACTCAAAATATCCAGTATCTTACGCTCATCGAATGTAGGGAGAAGAAACGGCTGAAGAGTGAGTTCGATCTATCGCTAGCCGTACATCAGAGCGAGTCGAGTCAGCTGAAGCCGGACATTCAGCCGCAGCACCGTTTTGAAGTGCAGCTGGAACCGGATGTATTCACGGAGGTGAGCACAGTACAATGAACGCGATAACTGAGGGCATGCTCGACGGATCATCTGACCATCCACGCGCGTCTTCAGGAAAAATTCGCGCTCTTCGACAACTACCAACGAAGTGTCCATGGCGAAGGCGACGACGAGATCAGCAGAGCTGGCTTCCGTCGCTTCCTGTGCGCATCCCCTCTGAAGCGTCGCACGGATGCCGGAGGGAAGCAGCTTGGCAGCTTTCATCAGTGCTACCGGTAGGACATACAAACGTGCGTTGGAGATACTTGAGAAATGTTCTGACCACTAGCGACAAGGTTGGATGGCCGGCTCATAGCAATGGCTGTCCTGGACCTTCTCCCAGCCTCTGTCAGCGGGGTGTACTTTCTATATAATCAAGACTTCGAAGCATACTCTTTCGGCAAGCTATCCGCACTCAGAGAGACAGCACTCGCGCTCGAGTGCGGGTACAAGTACTACTACAGTGAGCAGTTGAGGCAAACCCTCTTTGAAATACTTGCTGACGTGTGCAACAACATAGTGGGCTACTACATCCACACTTGCGAGAAGATGCGTTACAAAGCGCAGTACAAGCCAATCCAAGTGCTGGATCCCCACAGTCTGGACTGGCAGCCGCTCAACGACGAGCTGAAAGCTCTCATGGAGAGCAGACAGTACGCCAGTATGTCGCTGGAGCGGGAGAAACAAGCTCAGGGGCAACATGAGGAGCCGGAAGAAGTCCTGTTTCCAGTGCCGCTCGATGCCATGCATTCTGGATTGTCCGTTCTGA
The DNA here is from genome assembly GCA_022702355.1 of Cercospora zeina. NCBI lineage: Eukaryota > Fungi > Ascomycota > Dothideomycetes > Mycosphaerellales > Mycosphaerellaceae > Cercospora > Cercospora zeina. Next base: position 1,400,979 of record JAKLWX010000002.1, on the reverse strand, counting down.
AATTGGGCATGCCGGGTGTCCTGCCTATCTCTCGGCTGCAACAAGATATCAATCTCGGCAGCATGAAAGTGTCAATCGGCCGCGAGAAGGGCGTGTTTTTCGCACAGGTGAGTTGTGACTTGGCCCCTGCAGGCAGCGTCGGGACTGGAGTTAACAAAGGGCCACAGCATATCGTCTCGTGGGACACAGGTGATGTCGCCGATGCAAAGACCATCAAAGGCATATTTGCAGAACTTGCTGGCGCAGTCGGGCCGCTTGTCGCCCGTGAAGCCATCGTCGACTTCAGTCACTTCACGTAGGAGAATATGCATTTGCTGAACTACTTTTGCATGCAATGTAGCTGCATTGCGCACCCACTTCCACCAGGTAGTTCCATGTGGCGATGCCTTGCTCCTAACCGTGGATACCTCTCAATGCGTCAATGGAGTAGCGGAGAGGGAATGGTATGACCATGTCTGTAACCATCGGTCGAAAGACGCCCCACATGAGGTCTAGTGGCAGGCGCTTGCACTGAGAGGTATTCACGGTTATACGTTGTCGCTTTCGAGACGACTCTGATAGCCACGTACCGCACTCGGCCCCCGACCACGACTCGTCATCCCGCGAGAGCACCGTCTGCTTCGATGTGTGTTGCTGTGTGCAATGAACGTATGATGTCCATTCAATTTCGGAACCCGAAGTCCGCCTGTTCCCGATACGAGCTTCCCGATTGGTGGCAGCGCATGTTCATCTGGGAGAGTGGCTTGCACGATCGGTATGTGTGCAATTATATGTACTTTGGAAACAGTGCCATTGGGGTGGCGCCTTTCAGCCTGGTGCCCCGAGAGCGAAGCCGCGATCACGATGCAGTTGCTGGTAGAATAGGTGCATGGGAGCGTCGATGAAGGAGCCCGGGTAGATGAAGTCGAGCAGCACATTCCGGACTTGGCTCCAGTGTGCCAATTGCAGATCGTGCATCAGGCCGTGCAGCAGCTGATGGTAGAAGGTGGCGGTGGATCCGCAAGTCACGCTAATCACGAAGACTGCCCACAGCGCAGCTTCCGCGGACTTTTGGTCCTTCAGAGCGGCGTGGTCGAGCACCATCGCCTCATTCCATGCGGCTTGCAGTCCGAGATCGTAGTGTTGGTTCCCCGCAAACGTTGCCCCGTCGACGCGCTGCCCTTGGAATATGGTCAGACACACGCATGCCAGCCGAAGATGCTTTGAGATGGGATGGTCGCTCGACTTTGTGGGATCCAGGATGGCCGAAGTGGCGGTGTTCATCACGATGTCACATAGTAATTCGTTCAGGCGGCCCTCCACACCGATGCTGGCGTAATCGAAACACGCCGTTCGACTCAGCAGCACCATGAAGTCATCAGATATATTGATGCGGGTTTGAAGCATCGCGAAGCCACGGGGGAGAGCGATGGGCAGGCGTCGATTGAGGAGGCCACGATCAACCTGGACCTCTTCCATCTTGACTCCGCTGTCTGCGATGTAGCCATGCCCACTGCCCCGTGCGTCGCTGGCGTTCTTCAACTGCGGTTGGCCTTGGGCAGCAAGAGCGGCTGCACTGGACACAAGCGAGGTGGCAGTCAAGTGCAGAATGTTGGTGATCCAATTGACCAGAGGCTTGAGAATGCCGTCGCTGTCGAGGTTGTCATCACTGCGTGTCGGGTCTGGGGCGGGGGGCTGTTGGCGTTGCGGCTTCTGGTGCGATTGCTGAGCGTGGCTCTGCCTCGACACATGGTTCGGCGCTGGTGCTTCGACTGGTGCTCGAGATGCTTGGCTTGCCTGCTGACTTCCGCGGTTGCGAGCTCGGGTCTCTCGGCTCTGGGCGGCACTCGCGCGAGCAGCTTGCGCACGAACGATGCGGCGTGATGCTTCGCTGTGACGGCCTCGCTCCGACACAATGACCAGCGGCGGATTGCGCGTCGACGCACTGCCGTTGTTGCTGGTCGCGTCGTCCTCCAGCGTGTGCTCCGGCGGCGATTGCATGGAAGTCGCGGGCAGCTGGCGGGAGGGAAGTTGGAAGGCGAGCAGGTCGGAAGGTGCAGACGAGAAGGGATATGGGGTCGCGGTCCGTAGTCAGGAGCGAGGTGGCGAGGAAGCAGTGTCCCGGAAAGGCGAGTGCAGCTGGTGCATCAGCGGTGGTGTGTATCAGCAGGCGGCGTGGAGAGGGCAGTCATCGCAGTGCATGCTGCTGGCCATCATAAAGGGCAACAGCAGCGGCGCCACGGCAGGATGCAGATCACCTCGTCAACAAGTGCATTTCGCGCCGATCTGCTCGCTAGCTAGCATAATGAATGCAATGCGCGCAGAGGCTCTGCGGCGAGATAGGATCGGGTGCAGCAGCGCACCCGAGCGAGCCCGCCAGCCACGATTGCATGAGGCTAGAGCAGTACTGTTGTACATCCAGCGACATCATCAGGCCCAACTCAGGCAGGGCAATGATGATGATGTCGCGACCAGCGAATCGTTGCTCCGTCCACGTTTTGCCTGCCGTACCACTCTTGACAGCACCACTGCTCCAACGCCGTAGCGACGTCATTGACAGACATACAGGTACATGTAGTTTGCATCCTGCTTCTCGTGCGCCTGCACATCATCCTCGTACCCCCTTTGGAGACGGCGCGGAGGCCGGCTGCTGCGTCTTCGGCTACGCTGGTGGCTCGCCGCCAACGCGCTCCGGGTGGTGTCGTTTGCAGTGGCACAGTGGAGTGGTCGAAGCAGTCCGAAAGTAGCGGCAATCCTGCCCTGCGACCGACTCATGCTCTGATCCCGTATTTGTAATCGCGCGAACACTGCCACGAACGGGAGAGCTGCCATCGTTCCGCACGGTATGGCCGCTGCGTTGGCGGCTTCTTGCAGCTATAGCATCGTGCCGTCGCCATTGTTCGGACGGGAGTGATCGGCGCGGCTTGCACTGCCGCGATTGAGTCAATGGGTCTTCTTGCGCAATGGGGAGATCGGCTTGGTATGAATCGTGATCTGGTCGGAAACGTCGATCTCGCGGCTACGGCAAAGTCAGTCTACACTGCACTGCCCTTTTCGATACCTCGTTCCACCCCAATGGAGTCGTTCGCAGCCCCACTGCTCGGCACGTCACGTGATGCATCCGGGAGTCCGGGGAACACTGCACCGCGCGCACAGCAATCGCAGACGACACCGATGCTCCGTCACAAGCTCAGCCCTACCGAAACAACACCCACATGGCCGCCGCTCTCGCACATCGATATCTCTACGGGTCCACCGAACCTGGGCGACTGCGAGCGCTACGCCTATGTTTCCATCGTGTCACACCCGAGGGCTGTCAGGAGCGCCCCGTGATCGCGGTGATGGGCAAGCTGGCACTGGTCTAGCGTCGTTGGTGTCTCATGACCCTTCCTCACTCCCTTGCCGCCCATACGGCAGCGAATTAGGTTCGGATTCGATCCTGGTGTGTGCGCATCAGCGAGGAGAGCTTGCAGCGACTCTGCTGCTGCTACTTGTACTGTAGCAGCACGTACACCCCTCCTGCCTCGTCCTCCTCCTCCTGCAAACAGCATCATCATCGCCTTCATCCGCAACATGCGCGCTCAGGCAGCGACGGCGCTGGCAGCCGCTCTGCTCGGCGGGCTCGCGGCCGCATCGACGTTGACACCGCCCGTGCTGCCGTTGATCGTGAGGAACCCATACCTCTCCACCTGGCTGGCCAACGCCAGAGACGAGCCTTGGTCGGCGTGGCCCATGTTTTGGACGGGGCAATCGGTATGTCGCCGCCGCCACTCCCCTTGACCTTCCTCACCATGCTGAGCCTCCGCAGATGGGCTTCTCGGTGCTTGCCTCGCTGCCCGACACTTCCACCGTCTACCCACTGCTCGGCCGTGCTCACGACTCTCTCGATCGCGAGAGCAATCATTATACCCTCGCCTTCCCGCAGTACGTGGGCGCCAAGTACGACGCGTCCACCACGAACCTCACCTACGTCATCTCCAACTCGAATTCGAGCCAGAGTGTAGAAATTGTGCTGTCCTTCCTCTCGCCCATCACCCCAACCTCCACCCTTCGCCAGGCGATTCCGGCTTCGTACGTGACCGTCTTCGTCAAGGGAGACGTCGATGTCAACGTCTACATAGACGTCAATGGACAGTTTGTGAGCGGTGACCGCGGATCTCATATCGAATGGGCCCTCGACGACAAGAGCCCGAAAGGCTCTACCAAGCTCAAGACCTTCCGCGTCAAGAGGAGTCACGAGGAGCACTTCACCGAGAAGTGGGACCGCGCCGAGTGGGGCACGATGCACTTCACCGGTCCCTCGCACACTGCCCATGAAGCTGGCACTTCCGGCATCCTGCGACAGCGCTTCGCGAGAACCGGTACTCTGCAGAACTCGGTAGATCATGGCTTCCGTCCCATCATGCAGGAGGAGCCCGTCTTTGCCTTCGTCAAGTCTTTCAATCTGAGCTCCGCCAGTCAGCAGTCTCAAACCCCGCAGGACAGCGTGGTCTTCACACTAGCTCACACCCAGGATCCCGTCACCCAATTCGCCTCGAGCCGGGGCTTGACTTGGATGCGACCTCTGTGGATGTCGTATTTCTCTTCCGACGCCGAGCTGATCGACTTCCACTACGGCGACTTCGATCACGCCCGAGCGTTGGCCTCCAACTACTCTCAGCAGGTGGCTCGAGATGCGTATGCCAGTGGGAGTGACAGCTACAAGGACATCGTTGAGTTGAGTGCTCGTCAGGTCATGGGTGCCACCACTTTCAGCGGTACGCCGGAAAATCCAATTCTGTTCTTGAAGGAAATCAGCAGCAATGGGAACTGCCAGACGGTCGATGTCATTTTCCCTGCGTTCCCGTTCTTCTTGTATACGAATCCGAGATGGCTCGCCTACCTGCTGGAACCGCTCCTGGAGCACATGCTGAGTGGCCAGTACCCGAACGACTATACTATGCATGATCTCGGAACCCACTTTCCCAACATGACGGGACATCCAGATGGACGGGATGAGTACATGCCGGTAAGTGTTCCCCAAGGAGCTTGTCGTGTAAAAGCATGTCCTGCTTACGGAACGTGGACTCGGCTGACAGATCCCAGGTGGAAGAGTGCGGGGACATGCTGATCATGGGCCTGGCATTGATGAATAGCTTGACGTACGGTTCTGCCGACACAGCTCAATCACCTTGGAGCGCGCTTGGGGAGCCGAAGAGCCAGGAACAGCTGCAGATGCAGAGCAATGATGCGACTCCGTTTTCATTGCCTTCCAAATTGGAAACTCGCGATGGCATATTCGGTCTGGATGATCAGTTCGGCGGCGTGACGTCCAGCCATCAAGCACAGAAGTGGTTGTCCCGGACCTATTCTTTGTGGAAGCAATGGACGGGATACTTGGTGGACTACTCGCTGTATCCACACAATCAGCTGTGCACCGATGACTTTGCAGGATGGCTCCCATTGATGACGAATCTCGCACTCAAAGGTATCATTGGCATCAAAGCGATGAGTGAGCTGGCGGAGCTGAATGGCGAGACCAGTGATGCCAAGTACTATCGTAACATCAGCGAGGTGTACGTGAAAGAATGGGAGAAGCAGGGCATGAGCCGTGATGGTGGGCGCGCCAAACTCGCGTACGATTGGTATGGCAGTTGGACGACACTTTACTCACTCTACGCCGACGCCCTGCTGTGCTTCCACCCCAGCCCGGGGACGACAGAGAGCCCTGTTGCAAGCTCGCGAGACGACAGAGCGCAGGAGCCTCTCATTCCTGGAGGTCACGCCGAGGCCAACTTTATCCCCGACCGCATCTACCAGACTCAATCCGACTGGTACGGTGTCGTCATGCAAAAGTATGGCTTGCCGCTGGATTCACGACATCTGTACACGAAGAGCGACTGGGAGTTCCAAGCTGCGGCCGTGGCGAGCAAAAAGACGCGATCCCAGATTCTCGACAAGGTGGCCACATGGCTCAACGAAACAGCATCAGACCGACCATTCACTGATCTGTACAAGACTGAAGGCGATGGAGGCTTCCCAGGGCCGAATTTCTTCGCTCGACCGGTCGTGGGTAGTCACTTCGCGTTCCTGACACTGGAGCGAGCGTGCCAAGGAAAGGGAGCTGCAGCATTTGATTACCCATAGCTGCAGTATGCAGTGCGACGTTGGATGATTCGTGAATGACAGATGTCGCACGGAGCTCCGCACGAGTTCCTACGCGTTGTAGCATGTACTGTACTGCTGTGAAGAGGATGGGACTAGCTGGGTGCAGCTCGGCTGCCCGACAAATTGCATATGGACGGGGAGTCTCGCAGGAGTCGCTTATATATGCCTTCTAGTCTTGGTAGACCGAAATGTACTTGCCTGTTGTGTCATGACTACGTCGTTTTCGTTGTCGTTGTCCTGCTGCTTACTTTGCCTGTCTTGTCGCTGCGGACGGTGGTTGGTGGGTGGAGAGCTCGGGTACTTCCGCCGCGCCATTGGCTTATTACACGCAATGCAAGCACATCGACGTCGCCGACTGGCAGAGCAGTGTGCACACCACGAGACATCGCGACACGCCGCCCGCACCACCATGTCGTCAGGCTTTGGGCTCGCTGGAGGTACAGCCAATCCTCCCATTCTGCGCTTCTGAAACCCCGACCGAGCTGTTCTGGCTGACCGTGGCTTGAGCTTCCAGGTCCCTCTCGCTGCTTCCCCTTCTGGCAAGAGGTTCTGGCGTGCTATGTGGTGAACACATCCGCCGAGGACACGTCGGGCAAGAAAAAGTGCCAGCCGGTCCTGGAAGACTACTACGAGTGCCTACACCACCGCAAAGAGGTACGACCCTTTGCCCCGATACCACTACCATCTTGATTCTAACTCGACCATGGCAAATAGGCAGTGAAAGTTGCCGCGCTGCAAGCCGCATACCGCAAGCGCGAAGCCGCCACGGCGCGAGATGATGCCCCCAGCGCCGGTCAGATACGGAGTCTCGGGCTATTGGACGCGAGCAGGGAAGAGAAGAATGTAAAAGCGGCATCGTTACTACCGAGTGCGGAGAGCAATCTGCCCGTGGGAGCGAAATGAAGACGGAGAGCGGCGGTATGCGACACTACCAGACAGAGACACGTACATGCGCGAATCGGTCAATATGAACACAGCCATGGACTTGTATTCTGCGGGCGGGCACATCATGCTGGCACAGAGTTGTGCCTGATGCCTCGCTCAGTGCGAGCCACTGTCGCTCGTACGGATCACGCCTTCACGTCCTCCAGAGTTCCTTCCTCCGTAAAACGAAAAGCTGCCCAAGACCACTGACGACCGCCGTCTCTCTCTTCCACTATTTCCAACACATGGACGGGCTGCTGGGCTTTCGTATCCGTTGTTGTGTCGCCACGGCCTTGGGGCACAGCTCTTGGGGGCAACTGATGCAGGTAAAAATGCACATCCACCAAAAAGCCCAGGCCGTAACCCACGGCCGGCTTGATCCTGCACGACTTGAATCTGCTAAGAGTCTCGTCTTCGGAAACCAGCTTGAAGCCCGCCTCCCCCAGGATGATGGTGCAGAGGTTATGTTCTCGGGTGACCTCTGTCAATACGCGCAAAAGTGATGTCAACAGCGCCTGTCCTTGAGTGTAATCGTTCTTGATGATCGGTGTCATCACATGGGAAATGCTATCCACGATGAGCAAACTGTGGGAAGCCGTGCTGCGGGGAGATTCGTTGTTGCCTGCATGTTCTGCCGTCGTCGAGCTCACGGGCACCTCATTATCATTCAACATGTCATCTTCTTCGTCTTCGCTATCCTCAATCGTCGACTTCTGTGGCTTCACTACTCGCTGCCGTTTCCGACTACTGTTGAGTTCATCCCCAAGTTCCGCTACAGCTTCCATCATCCCGATCCGATCAAAGACTTTACTGATCTTGAGCCGCTTGAGTGCTTCCATGGCAGTATTCTGACCCGCAGCCGTGCAACTGCGCAACGTGGCGTGCAGTCTTCGCACGTCAAACGTGAGCGTACTATCGATGATTGTGGCTGTCGTTTCTGGGGAGTGCAGGAGATGCGTGGCGAGCAGTGCACGGGAGAGGTCTTGGGCTCCATGCTCGGCTTTGGCGGTGGTGATGCTGTGCACTTTGCCATAGCCGAGACCGCCGTTAAATGCTTCGTCGATGGCTTTGCTGCCGGTTGGGAATTTCTCGTGATGTGTTGGAGTTGTTTCATCATTTCCTTCGGCTGTGAGGGTGCTGGGTCGCCATATGTCTTCGGCTATTGTGGGCGCGTCGAATGAGTTCATCTTGGATGATGTGTTTGCTGTTCATGTCCCGGCGAGCGGCGCACTTTTGGACGTGGTTGTGCCCTTTAGTGACGATGCATCTTGAACGTCACTGCTGCTGCCTGCTTCTCACGCGTTTCTTTAATTTTCACAATTTTCGCGACTGCTCAACACGCGTATTCGATGGGACGTGTGCCGTTTTGAGGCTCCCAGGTTTCTCGACTGTTGATCTTCGCGCGCCTGCCCTGCGTGTACTGTTAGCTGGAGAAATTAATGTCAGGAACACAATCTCAATCGACCCAAACAGCATCGGAGAAGGGAAATGAAGGCAGTCTGAAGTATGAAGCTGTCCACTCACCTACCTTATCCTCCGAGAAATGCCATGCCAGACCAGGTCAAATCATCAGAAGAAGGTAGTGATCGAAGTCAGGAATCGAAAGATGTGGTAACTCCATCACTGATGAGCTATCACCCCCAAGCATTTCACCAATGCAGTTTTCAACTCATCTGAAATATTAAGTCAACCCAGTCACAGATTGTCCAAGGGCAAGAAAGAGAAGCAGCTGGATGTTATAGTAGTATAAAAGCAGTACAGTGTCTGGGAAAGCGGGGCCATGAATCCGAGCACGATGGAATTGTACAAGAACCCTACGACGAGCATCTCGCTCATCTACTCCAGCAGGTCTATCCTCTTCCAAGGCATCAAATCATCAGTTAGGTAAAATTCAAGCTGAAGATTCGTCCACACTTGATAGAGTCCACGCGAGAGACAAGTCCTGCCCCACCTCGGTGCCAAGCAGGAAAAAAATCTCCAAAAACGCTCCATGGAGCAAAGTTCATCTCAACATCAAATGTATATATGTATCTCGACAATCAAAGGCCCTATGAGAGTCAGAAGCAAAAGAACAAAAGAACATTCGCTTGCGAGGTCTGCCTGGGGATCTTGGAACTTGTCAGCACATGGGAATGGATAAGTCTGTCATTTGAACTTACCGAACCCAGAATCTCCTGATCACAGGTTGTGCGAAACGCACAGTCGTAGTCAGACGCCTTACCATTGGGCCAACAGACCAAGCAGTGATAGGTATAAGCCCTCATTGAGGCAAACACAACTAAGACACATCATATCTGGTAGTGAAAATTGCCAAGACTTCGAAGTGACTCGGACCCCAATGCTAATGCACTCTCCCTCGCTCGAGTACTTATCAACCATCAATCCTCAAACACCTCCGCGCCGATGCCATGTACGTAATGAAAAGGGCGCTGCTTTCCGACTAAACGCGTCTATGAAGATGATTGTGGAGCCCTGTATCTCATGTATCTGCTACATTAGCCGCGTTGCGCTGGCAAATTTGCATATGACCACTCTTAGGCGAAGTTCATTCAGCAGAGATGCCATATCCATTGTGTCACTAAACCATAAGACTTCCACTCTCGTGCTCTCCTAGGTACAACTTTTCTGGTGCAGATCTCATCACGAAAATTGAAAGATTTTACGTACAGCGAACGTTCGTCTTCAAAACCACGAAACGATCGTAACCTATCTAATCGATGAAGCCACACTCCTTGCCTGTACCGCAACGAAGGTACAATCGCCTCAGGTAAGATCTACAATCTCAACATCCTCCTCGCGATTCTTGAGCAACGGCAGCAAACCAATGACTGAATCATTCCGCTCTGCTGCCTGTGCAGCTGCCACGGCCTCCTTTTCGTAGAAAACTAGGCCACTGCGGTACCACGAGAAAGACCATTCGATTCGAGCCCAATATTCTCGCAGAGCGTTGTCCCAATCTGCCGGAAGGTTTTGAGCACGAATTTTGTCCGATTGTTTCGCCTCATAAGACCTCCCAGCGGCATGATAATGGTATAACAGGGAGCGTCTGTCGTCGGATACTGTGCAGCCGACGATCTGGTTGACGAACGACGAGGGAGCAATATGGTGCCAGTACGGTTCTTTGAGCACACTTTGCGGATGGCGTTCTGGAAGGCGGAGAAATTCCCTGCCAAACATGTTTTTGTCGCTCTACTGCCAAAAAATCTTGATCGCCGCCAGCCACGCTGGATTCGATAGCACACCATCAAGGCCATCGACCCAGCGAGGACTCTCGTGCTTCTGCATCGTGATTTGATATTCAATGGTGCGATGATTGTTCTTCACGAAGCGTATGTCGTGAACAGCTGGCACAGTGATCATGTTTGTCACACTGGCTGATCCTTCGCTTTTCACAACTCCCTCGCCATCTTGCTCCTTGATAGCTCCATTAGCGTCGGGCCCCGAGCTTTCGCTGGATCCCTTCGAAGAGTGATTCGGAGAGACTTCGTGTCCACCACCAGATTTCTCCTGGCCCTCTTTCTGCATCTCTTGGAGTTGCTGCAAGTAAGTAACAATCGCGCCATCTTCACTATTTGCACTGCCTTTCGTCTCACTCGAGTTCTCTCCTACGGGCTTCGAGTCGGAATCAGGCACTCCAGCCTCATCTGGATAGCAATGAGATTGCGTCTTTCTGCAAAATTGCGAGCAGTACCACACCTTGCTGCACTTTTTGCAAGTGTAGCATCGAACGTTATGGTTGGCTTCAGATGTATCCTCGCAATCGCAAGAGCTTCCTACGGAGTCGACATTTTCTGCCTTCACTGATAGAGAGGCTGTTGGCGCAGGAGGCACGCCCAAACCAAAGGCCATCTTTTCGCGGCCATACAGCGCTTTCAATTTTTTCATGTCAGCGTACTTTCTGAGAGCGTCATCACCGACCCAGGTGCCTGTGTTGTCCCAGTAGATGTCCTTGTGGTGAGCTGGTATGGCCGTTCCCTGCGCCTCTTTTGTAGTGCAGTATTTTACGAAGGCCTTGGCGGCCGACTGGTCATGATTGTGCCAAATGCCATCATTGTAGCAACGACGCGCAATGTAGTCTGGATCGTATTCTGCGCGTGCTTTCAGCGCGCGAGGGTCGTCAACTGTGGCCGGCACATAAGCCGTAAGGCCTCGTTTTGGATTATCAGGCGTCAGCGCGCGTAGTTCTTGGATGGGTGTCATAGCCCGTTTAGACAAAGACAAGTCTTCGGGTGCAGAATTACGGCGAGTCTTCAATTCGCGCGATGTATTTGATAGCCCAGCGCTCCGACCTTGTGGGAGAGACCATGGCGGAGACAAGCTCACAGGGGAGTAGTCGGGTAGGCCACTGCGTTCCATCTTGCGCAGCTGCATCACGATCCCATAATCAAGGCTGGGTTTTCCCGGACGTGTAAGATCGGTGCCTGGTTGTATGGCTTTCTTGAGCACACTCAAAATTCTTTCCAAGTCATCGAGACGCTTGTCCACGTCTTTGATCGCGTCGGATCTCTTTTCCACACCCCTGATATTACGGTAATGTGCTTGTGCCTCGATGTAGTGATCGTAAGCGTGGGAATATCGTCCGCGCTGATCGTAGTCCAGCGCCATTGCAAACATTTGGGCTGCCCATTTATAGCCGTCTGACAGCAGTGGTTGCGATCTCTGCATGGCTACATGTAGGCCGGCCGCAGTACGTTGAAGCGAGTCTGACATCACGAATGGGCTACGCGGTCTGGGCGTAGTTAGGCGCGGTCCGGGTGTGGAGCCTCCAATGGTGTTGCGTCGCCCGTGGGCAGGGTGTGCTGGTTGATAATGATATGCCTGTGGTACAATCTGAGTCTCGATGCTAGGCAGCACGGCATCCTCCAGAGCCGACGGCGACTGTGATCGTCGCGTCTTATCCTGTTGCGTTGACGGAACACTCTCCCCAGTCCGAAGCGTCAGGATCTCAAGTCTACCACTGGAGAATCGATGGATTTCGCCGACGTAGGAATCATTATCGGAGATGCTGAACGCTTCCTCGTCGGGATCGAATGCGTTTGCTGCCAGCATGACTGAGGCGAGCCTAGGCGTCGGCGGAGGCTGTGCCATACCATCAGTGTCTTCCGAAACCATATTTCCCGAGCCGTGGTCTATCCTTTTTGAGAATCGTGTGGCGCTCTGGCGCTGTCCCCAATTAATGATGCCCACAGCCAGAGATATCGCAAAGAGTGCGCAGTGAGAGATCTGCAGTAATAGAGCTGGAGTTGGTGAGATACTGCGGATGGCACCAAACATAGGAAGAGCTCGGCTCTGAATTGTGGAAGGTAGAAGTGAGAACATTGTTACCAGTTCCTGCCCGGATTTCTAGCTTAACTTATTTTGTCTCTCCATCGGTCGAACACGCCTTGTCCCTGGAAGGAAGATTCTTCCTTCTGCCAGGTGGTTCTTTCCATGTGCCTTCGGGCGTTCCACGCACGGACAAACTTCCATATTTCCGTGTCTGCCAGGTTCCATGCTTCTATAGTCCGCTTGTTTACTGCAGCCGGTCCGCCGCTATCCTTCTCCCCACTCTGCAGCTGCATTTTGCACGACTCCAAAAGGGTACCTTCCCGCCGCAACTCTTCCTCTGATGGGATTGGACCATCTCCGTACTCTGGTTTCGGCGCAGGTGGCCGTCTCTCAGGTCCAGGAACTGGCGTCTCGCTCTTACCGTCTGAGAGTGGCTCTCGAGGCAATTGGAAACCAAAGATCCAATCGAGCTCGTCTCGGTCGTTTTCGTTGTCCTTCAAAGGCGGGTCCTCAGCCGACAACCACAAAGTCCGAAAGCTGCCAAGCTCAGAGGCAACGGTGTCCTTGATAGCTGGCAACCGAGCAAATGAAGAGATGCCTGTGCCCAAGACCAGTTTCGTTGCAGCCAAGATCCAAACATCTCTCGCCGTAGACCGCCTGATTGACGAGACGTTCCAGTCGTCCTTTTGCTTGACGAGGGATTGTATTGTCAACGGGTGCGGCACCGTTCCGATTTGGAATAGATCACTATCATTTCGAAAATACACAGATGCCGTTATTGGCACATTGTTGGAAACGCATGGTTTGCAGCGAGGCCGATTGGGTGGACAAGAAGCCGGTATTGGAGAATCGGCGCACTGCGAGAGGTTTCGTGCAATGTCAATCGCTGGCTCGACAAGTGCAGAGGTGTGCTCCGGCAAAGGCTTGACCACGGCAATGCCTCGCGAGAAGATATTCTGCCAGGTCAAGTGAAGATGGCTGTTGATCAAAGCAGGCAACATGGAAAACCCATCGCCAACCGTCTTTGCGTCACTCAGATTCTCTGCAATCGCATCGTATTTTGTGGCGATGGTTGTGTTGCTGTAGAAAGCAATGCCATCGTGTTTGGGATCTACCGTCATCATATCATCTGGCAGCGCCTCGTTCATGAACTTGACTCGTTGGATCGCGGAGGAACGGAGAGCCTCCTTGAGAGCGGCGTCAATTTGGTCTGCGCCCCCCACGAATAGGCCATTCTCCAAGCCCTCGTAACGCGTCAGCTGTGGGTATTCCCCGCGCCGCAGGAACGACAGCAACGGGTCATCATATGAAGCCATGGGCAGCGCCATGAAGTTCGATAGGATGCCGCCTTTCATGCTGCTCCAAGCCAGCCATCTCATGACTTCCTGCTCAAAGGACCTGTCCAACTGCAGGCCTTGCACGTTGCGAAACAGTGGATTGTGCATGGCGTCTGATCTGCTGAGCACCACAGGCCGGAAACCCTTCGCCCACCAAGCTTTCCGCCATATTTGTACAAGCTGTTGCTCCGCCCTTTTCCTCTTATCGTCCGACTCGCGCTTGTCGTAATATGTGTAGATTGGCGGGCGGTCCTGCAACGGAGGAAGCACGGCGCGCTGTTCGTCGTAGACTATGCTACTGCTGAAGGGATTCTTCCACTTCCAGTCGCTGTACCACCTCGTCTCGCCGCTACTGCTGTTGGCTTGCTCAGGGGGTGGGGTGTGGGCGGGTGTGCCCAGCAGAGGAATGTGGTCGACGATGTGCTGAGAGCCTTCCACAGCCTTATGCACGCCCTCCTCCAGCTTCGGGCCGTAGGGCAACTTTTGCACCAGATGATCGTAATCGTCCGCATTGGAGTTGCCCAGATAGACGATGCTGAGGATGAGTATCAGGGCGAGTGACACCACGACCTGCAATCGGCGAGGCAGGAAAGAGCAGGGGTTTCGAGGCGCCATGGTCGACGGCGAGGAGGCGGCGCTGACCAGCAGCGGGGGCAGCGAATTAGGCGGGCATTCGAAGATATGAAGGGATGCGATCCGCAGCTTTCACCACGAACTTTTGTTTGCTCGATGTTCCGCTTGGGGCAAGACGAAAGCTATAGCAGGGCGATGTAGGGTGCGCGAGCAAGTCGTGGTGGCGGTGGTGCGGGCGGCGGTGAAGGTGGTGACGGCGGCGGCGGACCTCGTAAGGAGTGTGCTTATCACATGTATCTTCGTGCAGCTGAACGGGAAGACGTGTCGCACATGTGTCTGGTCTGCGTCACCCGGCTGCCGCTTCTTGTTGCACCTCCGGCTTGGCGCCGCCGCTCTCCGCTACCACCAGCTCAGGCACGCGTGTGTGTGAAAACGCTCCGCCCAACGCACCGCTCCGCCGCGGCTGTCAGAAGCATCGTCTGCACGGGCGAGCGCATGTGGGCTACGCGCAATCAAAGGTCGTGCCACATCAAACCAGTCGCATAGCACAGAATGGCACGTTTCCATGGCATCGCATGCAGCAGAATTGGGTAACAGTAGCATGCGAGAGAACGTGACCGGCGACCGTGCAATCTACTTCGTCGCCAGGCAGCATGTCTCATCGAAAGTCATCCAAGGAACCCGGCACGACCATGGGCGACGTTTCCGCCAGACCACGCACTGAACCTATCGAGTCGCAGCGTCGACGCAACGAAGCCGCGGAGATTCTGCAGAGCTACGAGCAGCTATCATGGTACGCGTATCAGCGCTGTGAGGTGCGGTTTTCCCTTTGGCGCCATCTTGCCGCTCCACTTCGCTGAACAAATGCAGAGTGTGGCACAAACTCGCGTTCATTTTCGTTGCATTGTGGCCGGCATCAGCCCGGAACAAGAAGACCTCAACGTGTACTGGAAAGAAGACTTTACGCCGCGTCCAAGCGATTTCCTCAGACAATCTACGTCGGCGCGTAGAGGCAAGGAGAGGATCACTTCTGATAGTGGCGTTGACTCAAACGAGAGGCCACTTGATGTCAGCCGTTCCACTTCCACCATAGCCAAGGACAAGTCGATCGTGACACCTTCAAGTTCCGGAACGAGCAGCAGAGCAGCAGAAAAAGCTGCAGTAGGGGATATGGAGAGGGAACATGACGGGGATCAGGAGTAAGCGGTTAGTAAACGTGAGCAGTGAGCGGAGATCTACAAACACGAAATTCAAGCGTAACCTGTATCGCTTGTCGTTATCATACATTTCGTCTCCAGTACTTTACAAGAATGTGCTTTTAGGGCTACGAACAAGTCGAGCATATGCAGGTCGAGCTCATACAGAGAAAACCCCAGCTGACCATCAAGGCGATTCCTTGCTTCTGCCCAGTGCCCGCCATAAGAAATACGCTTCTCGTACCAAGGATTCATCACGCAGAAAGAGACTGAAACCATCGGCCAATGCGTAGTCGCAAAATGAACGCAGTCAGGTGCGGTGTCCCGTGAGAGAGCCGCGGACAATCATATCGCTCCTCAATTCAAATCCATGCTGGCACCTTCGCTAGTCTCAACCGGCGACATGAAGGACTCGTCCTCGATGTCGCCACGCTGAGCCAACATGCGAGCGAATTGACCATATGTGTGCGACATGACCTTCGAGTCGACACCTTGCTCGCGCATGACATCCGTGGTGGACTCCAAGACTTTCATCATCTCCATTGTCTCGCTGGTCATCGGTGGACGAGCGGTGTTGAAGACGTTCGCCATGGTAGACACTTGGGCGAGAGCATCGTCGTTGGTCCAGAAAGAGTCGATGTGAGCGGGATCGGCGCCCTGTGGCATGAAAAATCTGTCGCCTAGACGGAGCTCGCCCTCACCCAAGAAAGATCCTGGACGAAGGTCTTCGCCGTCTTCACCGATGTCGAAGAAAGCAGCACTCTGCATGGCCACAGCGTCGGCCGCCTTCTTGTGGCGAGCATTGACGAGCAGCTTCGAATAGTCGTCGTGGCCTTCTCCGACTTCTGGGATGTCCTCCATCGTGGTTGAGGATGCGTCATCTTCTTTCTTGATGCTCGGCTCGCCCGGTCTGTCACCGTTGCCAGTTGCGCCGCGGAGATTGGATGCAAGCCACTGGCCGATAGACTCGTCGTTCAGAAGTGAGTTCACATCAGTGGGGTCCACGAGCACATCAGCATCTTGGTCGCCGAATGCCAATGTCTGATCGAAGTGGACATCGCGGTGGTCGAGAGGATGGAAACCGCGATTCATGCCAGGGAACTGATTTGGAACGTCCAAATAGATGGGCTGTGGTACCCAGATGGTATCCACGCTCTTGCCCATCGAGTATGCGCCTGGATTGGCCCTCTCGCTCGCATCTTCCTCATCGTCTCCAAACTCGGCTTCGCCCTTGATGCTGCTTCGTTTGGCCTTGGAATTCTTTGGCGTCTTTTCCGTCTGCTCGGAATCTACTGGCGCCTTCCTGTGCCAAAAAGTCAGCGATATGGTTCCAGACCAAGTCGCGAGTTCACGTACCATTGCGTGGAGACCTGCAGGTCAAAGTTCTCGCCTTTGCCTGGCTTGCAGTGGATTGCGCGCACATGGCGACGGAGGAACCAAGCGTATTTCCAGGGCTTAGTAGCCTTGGCCCCGGTGCAGAAGTTGCACCGGACTTCGCAGCGCTGGATTACGAGGACGCCATCGGTTGGCCAGGCGTGCGAGTGGCCGGTTTCGCAGCAACCCATGGTGGATGGGAGGAAGACCGCAGGCGCGATACAAATTGTGATCGACGGAGGTGATGATCGCACCAAGTGCGCGAGGCACGGCTGTGTGTAAGGTGGTTGGAGTTGCGCCGGCGTCGTGATGACGCTCCTGCGCTGCCGTTGTTGTCGAGGTGAGCGGGAACCTTCAGAGCAAATTGATCAGCTGCGCTAAAGCTTGTGCCGCAGAAGGTGAATAGAACTTACGTGGGGTCACCGTTCACTCCGACGCACGTGAAAGTGGACGGGCAAGCGCGGCTTGCGGCCCAAGGGATGCCAATCAATGGCAGTCAGAGCCGCAATGAAACTGATATTTGACGATAGCACGAGCTTGATCTAGCGATGAGTTGAGGGCGAGAAGTCAACAGAGGCTGGGAGGCGAAGAGATAATGGCATGGAATTCAAGCCCGCTCGGGACAATAGAAACTTTGACAATGGCTGTGGGATGGGCCCACATCATTGGGGGCTATTGTGCTGCAATTGTGTGCCCCAGTGGATTTGCTGCCACTTGTAGTTACTCAAACTCTTCGCTCGGAAGATCTGCTGTTGCGTTGCTGGTGCCATGTGGATTCTTGTCGCAACGCAGTTTGGGGAAGAAAATTCCTTGATAGACCCATTCCTCCGCCAACAGTCGGCGTCCGCCGTCTCGCGATGCTTAAGCGTAGGCGTAAAGACGAAGCTTCAGCGTCGAGCGAAGGTTTCTCTCTGCATAAGACTTCAATACGTTACGGCATTGACAGTTTTGGATACTGACAGGTTGGAGATCTCATTTGGTGCGTTCCAGAGGCCTTGGCTGCTGGTCTGAACAGATACTAACGCTCACGCTGCCATTAATCCATGCTACCACAATCGTTCAAAGAAATGCCCCGTCGCATGCAATTACATTGCTCATCAGTCATTCCTCTTCGCCCAGAAATCCCCATCTCGAGCCTGTGGGCCAGCAAGTGCGATGGGCCCCTCCGCATAACACATGCGATGCATTCGCGATCAGGTTATCGCGTCGTAGATTCAGCACCGATGCGGTGACGCATGGAGGCGTAGACTGCATTGAATCTCCACGCGAGGACGTGATGACTTGACAGACACGGTCGCAGGTTGAAAGTGAAGTTGAGATTTCGGGAATTGCCGGCGGCAGCATTGGACCAGCCGTCACCTCACATCCTCCTGCTCTCAGAACTCTGCGACATCTTCTGCACGCTCTGTCGATTGTCCACCACTTGCACCGCTACCAACACCATGTTCGCCGGCCGTGTTGCAGCCCGGTCTGTCCGTGTGGCAGCGCCGCGATTCCAAGTCGCCGCTACGCGCTCGTTCGCAGAGGCCGCGGTAAAGCCTGCATCAGAAACCCGACCTCCGATTGACGTCTACGGCGTGGATGGCACATATGCCAGGTAAGAGCCTCTACACCGCGTTCTTGAGAGCGAAAATCACTGACTGTATGCTAGCGCCCTGGTACGGTCCTTACGCAAGCTCTCGAGACCTCCGCGATCGCTGACAGCACACGATTTCTAGTACACGGCAGCGGCCAAGAACTCCTCGATCGACAACGTGTCAAAGGCTTTGGAGAGCCTGAACGCGACATTCAAAAAGGATCCGAAGCTGCAGGCGCTTGTGACCTCGCCGACCTTGACAGTCGAGGATAAGAAGCAGATTGTGGCCGAGCTCCAGAAGACCATCAGTATTCAGGATAAGACCAACACCGTCTCCGGCTTCCTCAACACTCTTGCCGAGAACAACCGTTTGAGTGTGCTGCAAGGAGTTACGGAGAAGTTCGCACAGCTCATGAGCGCCGCCCGCGGCGAGGTGGAGCTCACCATTACCAGCGCGGCGCCTTTGGACAACAAGACTGTAAAGCAGCTTGAGACCGCTGTGGGCAAGAGCCAGTACGTGGGTGCCAGCAAGAAGGTCAAGGTCGTGACCAAGGTAAGCCGTGGATACAAGCGTAAGCAATATACCACATTCTGACAGTCGTGTGCAGGTCAACCCAGAGATCCGTGGTGGTCTCGTCGTGGAGATTGGGGACCGCACGATCGACCTTTCGGTTTCCTCCAAGATGAGCAAGATGAACAGGCTGCTTCAAGAGACATTGTAAATATAGTGGGCCGAAGCGAGGCACTGTAGACTTTGGCTGAAGAGAATTTTCTTGCGTACTGCTACATACTAGGCTTGTACAGAGATTTGACGTGACAGCATTGTTCTCAGCGCTACAAGATCAGAATCTTTGTGCATCACCTCAGGCGACGACTATCTCACACACTGGAATATGCTGCTTGCGTGCAAGAAGCGGAACCATGATGAAAGGGTAGGTGAGCACGCTTCGCTGTCCGCGCAAAGACGAATGGTGCGCGCCTGCGCGTGGAAAGCATGCATAAATGGATTGTTCATTCACATCTAGTCATTGGTACACTGGTCGCTGAAGTCCTGCTGTCTAGTCTAGATTGCTCCTCATCTCAAGTCTTGTAGAAGCAGAAGGCGTGGTAGAAGCTCGCGGCGTCCATCTCCTCCGCATTGACGAGGAGTCCACCATTTGGTAGGCTGCGATCTCGGCTCAGAACGCCCATTCTCTCCGCTAGCTGGCCCAGCTCACGGTCCTCCGACTCATCTTCGAAGACCTCGCGGAACCCCTTTCTGTACATCAACTCTAACCCGTAGTCTTCTGCGAGTGCACGGAAAGCTTCCCACGGCACAACATACTCGGCCGCGTCCACAGCCTCCTCCAAGCTGTAGTGGTACTTCCAGCCAAAGGGAGGGCGAAAGATACCATCTTTTGGCAGTGGCTTGCCGGTCAAGATCTGCTGGCGTGGGAACTTGACTTTGTAGATGGAGTTGCCCCAGCTCAGTGGTGGGGCAGATTCATCGACTGGGGTGTGCGCGCTGCCGTTGACTTGGGCAGCAGGTGCTGGTTTCGGCTCGGGCGCTGTTACCGATGCTGACTCCGAGGGCTTCTCTGGATCCCAATCGTCGTCTTCCTCGTTCTCGTTAGTGGCCGGAGGCTGTGGATCGCTTGGTTTTTCTGGATCCCAGTCATCATCATCAGATGCGTCAGCTGGCCTCTCTGGATCCCAATCATCCACTTCGCCAGGCTGGACGCTCGATTTTCCTCCATTTTGCGCAGCAGGTGTCGATGCACCACCATTGGGAGTCCTTCCCGAGCTCTTCTCCAAGGCGAGCAAGCCTTTGACTTTGGACGATATCACGTCGCTGTTGGGCATGACTCCAATGAATCGGCCACCCTTCTTCAGTGCGCCGGATACGTTCCTCAACATCCCTCTGGCCAGCTCCTCCGTCTCGAATGAGTAGTGCAGCGCAAACATCATGCTGACCACGTCAAAGCCTCCGGAGGACATGCCGCCTTGTATGATGCCGCCAGGACCGACGTTCGGGTTGAAGCCCACAGCGCGCACAACAGGTACGTCGATCAGTGAGTGGGCGAAAGTGTCGTGCACGTAGAACTCGGCTTGCATGCGTGGGCGACGCCCCCGGCTGTTGTGTGCTCCGCGGGGGTTGTTATGCCGCTGTTGAGCTTGCTCGATTGATACGTTTGCAATATCACAGCCCACATACAGGACGGGAACCTGTGGCGCTTTCTCCCACTTGCCCAAATCACCTCCCTTGCCGCATGCAAGATCGATGATTTTCATGTCCGGCACAGGCATCTCGGGTCGAGAGAATTTCTGGATCAGTGTGGACTTGATCCAGTTGTTCAAGCTTCGCAGGCCTTTGATCTTGCTCTCTGTGCTTCGCCACTCCCGCCCACGCTCAGGCACGGCATTGTAATGCTCCGCTACCAACTCTGCGGCATTGACACTCCGGCCGAGCACGCTTCGACGCGCCTCCTCCTCGCGCTGCCGCCGTTCGCGCTCCGCGGCTTCACGATTCGCGGCAGCGATACGGGCGCCTGCGCCAGGTCGCTTTAACTTCCGAGGAGGGGAGCGGTCTCCGTCTTCGTCAGAATCAGCGCGCGGCTCCGGGTTACGGGGAGGACTGCGGCGAGCGTAGGCGTTGGGGGTTGATGTCTTGCTTGACTTCGCAGCTCGTGCAGCTGGAACCTCGCGCTTCCTCTTAGGCGGGAGTCGTGATCGCGTGCCATCGTCGCGGGCCTCTTCGGAGGGCATGTCTGCACAGGAGGCGTATGCAGTGGCTATTGCCGCAAGGGCCGCGTCGGTCGCGAGCGGTGAGAAGGGGTCATTCGTTGTTTGGTGGATGGATGTGACTGACGTATTTGGCCGACACACATGCAGTTTAAGGTCGCGCGTCAACAGCTTCGCGGAAGCTCGTGCCTCATGTTCACTTCACGTTCTCAACTATTTGACACATTTACATCAAACCCCGCCGTGTTCGTCCTGCCCGTGATCGAACTCCGCCGTAACCTTCATCGCCCGCCCCATCTCGCCGTCACCGTCGCTCGCCGCCCGTCATGGGTGAACCGCAATATCTCTCGTACCCGACACTGGCCATCGCCCAGGCCGTGTTTGCACTGGCTTCACCCTCGACCGATGCCGCCATCAAGCACACATCGCTCCGCAGTCTGCAAGATGACATCCAAGAGCACAAGATGGCGCCGCTGTACGCCTACCTGGCCTACCCCCAGACCGGCAAGCTGAACGCGAGCGGCGAAGGCAGCTCCGCACTTTCGCCCACCATCACCAAAGCCATCGCCAGCCCGAGCAGTAGCGCGCCCTCGCCCTTTCATCTCCTGCGGCGAACCAGCAGCATCAATCAGCCGTCCATAGTGGGCGTGCTGGGCGGCAATCGGGACACAAGTGTCGAGCTGCCGTGGGATGAGCAGCTGTACGAGCAGCTCAAGGCCGACAACGATAAGGAGCTGGCCGAAATCCAAAAAGAGGAAGACGATGCTGTCGAGAACTCAGGCGAAACGGAAGTGCAGGCAGCGCGAGGGAAACGTGCCGAGTTCTATGCTCGTGTGGGTGACAAGGACAAGGCATTGGAGGAGTTCGAGAAGCTGCTCGAGAAGACGAGTATCTTGGGTACTAAAATCGATATTGTGTTGGCAATCATCCGCATAGGGCTCTTCTTTGACGACAAGCTGCTCGTCAAGAAGAATGTCGATCGCGCCCAACAGCTGGTCGAGAGCGGAGGTGACTGGGACCGCCGAAACAGACTGAAGGCCTACAATGGACTGCACCTGCTCACCATTCGTGCACATAAGCTAGCCGCACCGCTACTCCTCGACTCGCTGTCCACATTTACTTCGACCGAGCTGTGCTCGTACAGCTCCCTTGTCATATACGCTACGCTGGCTGGCGCGGTCAGCCTTCCCCGGCGTCAATTCAAATCGAAAGTCGTCGACGCGCCAGAGGTCATAGCTGTGTTCGGCAGCGCAAATGATTCGGATCGCCTCTCTGCTTTGGCTGGTGGTGCTTCTGCTGGACCAGCAGCTGGCGATGAAGAGCAGACAGGCGTGGAGGACTCTGCAACACCTGTGCCTACCGCAGTCAACCTGACCACATTGGCCACTGGATCAGCATCAGCAGAGGCTCAGGCCAAGGCAGAGCCAAAGATTGACTTCAAGCCACTTGCAAGCATGATCCAGAGTCTGTACAAGGGAGAATACTCGACCTTTTTCGCCAGCCTTGCTGCCGTCGAACAGAACTTCTTGTCAACAGATCGATATCTGTACGAGCATAAGAGCTGGTTTGTGCGTGAGATGCGGCTGCGCGCCTATGCACAGTTGCTGCAGAGCTACAAAGTGGTTGGCTTGCAATCAATGGCGAACAGCTTCGGAGTGTCGGTCGACTGGCTTGACAAGGATCTTGCTCCCTTCATCGCCTCTGACAGACTGCCGTGCACGATAGACCGTGTGCGAGGCATCATCGAAACGCAACGCGCTGACGACAAGAACAAGCAGTGAGTACCCTCTGTTCCCACATATAGATAAAGCTGATGAATGACTACAGATACAATGACGTGGTGCGACAAGGCGATCAGCTCATCACCAAGCTTCAGAAGTACGGGCAGGTCGTGCGTCTACGCGGAAGTGAACGCAGCTAGACTTCAACCAGGCTTCGACGCACGCACTTACGACAGACCACTGTAACATAGCTCGATCGCCTTCCAAGTTCGGCAAGCCTGTCTGTTCTCGAAAAGGCACAGACGCACATGATCTGCTCCGGCCTTCCGCCTGTGCTCCGCTCCGTTCTGGCTGGAGAGCATGCGCGGAGAGCATTTGCTTAGGCAAGACGTTGAGTAGACGAAATAGCATGGCACGAAAGTATGTATGTATGCATAGCTCGCATTCGGAATGAGTTACAGGTCACTGTGGTTCATGCCCCAAGCTTCATGCCCCGCTCAGAGCAGTAGTATGTTACCATAGTATCTACAACCCCAGCTGGGAGAGACCGAGACATTGGTCTCAAGTGCCACACAGCGAGACGCAACTTGACAATTATATGCAGTCTGTCTGTATCACTGAGCTTCTACCACGACGCCACGGCCTCGCATGGGAAAAGGCTGATCAAGAGTCGATGGAACAGCAGCACTATGCCTGTAGATGCCAGTCTGATACTGCGCGGCTTGTCTGTCGTGATGATTGCAGTCGAAGCGTGAACGCTGAGTGCTTAACGTTGCGCGCACGAGACATGTCGCCGGGCGACATCCACTTGCTGCTGCATCCTTCCAAGATCGATGCATACGCACCTGCCCTATCGCTGCCACTTCAGTCCTGGAATAATAGCCCAGCGGCGTATTCGACATTGCCGTTGGTCGAGTTCAGTGCAGCTATGGCCTGTCGCTCACTGAATCCCAGATCCTTCAAAGTGCTGATACTCTCGGCCG
Organism: Cercospora zeina; assembly: GCA_022702355.1. NCBI lineage: Eukaryota > Fungi > Ascomycota > Dothideomycetes > Mycosphaerellales > Mycosphaerellaceae > Cercospora > Cercospora zeina. The sequence continues at coordinate 1,377,180 of JAKLWX010000002.1, read as the reverse complement.
GGAAGTTATGCTTGGGACCCGGCAGAGATTCCGGGATACCGAAAGGTCTGACGGGCAAAGGCGGAGGGGTGATGAGAGAGGGTGTGCGGAGAGTTCGAGACATATTGGCAGCCCATTCCCAAGGTCGTTCGGAGCCGCCTGGTAGCGCATTAAAGTACTCCCAGCACATGACACCGCCAAAGTTGGGATACCTTGCGCGAAGAGCTTGCAATACCGGTGCTTGAAGAGGCCATTCAATGTGGCCCGGACCGTTTGCCGGGTTGGACATCAGGCCCATCACAACCTTGTCTGCTCGCCAGCCTACGCTCATGATGGCGTCGTACCAGGCCGTGGAACTCGCGTCTCCCCATCCGCAGTAGAATTGTCTGGTGGTTCACATTCGAGTCAGTAGCCGCAGACAAACACTAGTCGAGCATCATCAGAATCCCTACGTGTTGTACCAAGCAATCTCGTGCCCACGCATCTGCTCGAGTAGCCTATAGTCAAACGCTGGTCCGGAGAGGTGAGGTTGATTCGGTAGTAGAGCAGTTGCAACGGGAGCGAGAGTGATCAAGAAGTCAGGGCCGAAATCTGAGCGCAGGCGATCGATCAGGCGACAAGTACCGGGAAGACTAGTTGGCTCTTCAATATCCAGATCCAAGCCGTCAAGACGGTGCTCGCGGATCATGTCTCGCAGCGGCACATAATAGCTCTCAAATCGCTGGGGGTCATCACCGTCCAGTCGCTCGTATGAGCCTTTGGCAAAGCCGCCGAGCATACCCAACACTTTGATGCCGCTTGCTTGGAGCCATGCGACTTCACCCCACAAAGTATTGAATTTCTCGTGAGACGGGGACGTGTCGTTCAAGGTCAGTGCCTCCGGTCTGTCGTTGATGTGGATGGCAGCAATTATCACGTGAGTCACGCCGGTCGGGTTGGTGATGAGCGGCAGCAAGGACACGGGCGGCCCATCATCTGGCCCATGATGCGTTTGGTGATAGACAATCACCCGCGGTCCTTGGCCGAGTGGAAGAAAAGAAGTTGATGCCATGTTGTGGTGGTACAGTTACCTCCTTCATCAGCTCGCGTAAATTGGCGACACGGCTCTCCTCACCCACCGTCCGATCTATTTTGGCTTTCAGACGCAGCCGATGGCCGGGGCTCCGATCGTCTTTCCGCCGTGCATCCTGGACGACCACACGTCTAGTTACTGCAGCTGATGATTGCAGCGCTTCGGAGCTTCATCTCGACGCGTGCGACCACGAAGGACTGCTCCTCGGTCTTCTGTGGACAGCGGTGCGGCTTCTATATTGATCCCGCTCCAAGCACCCGGGGAATCCTCACGTCAATGCCCAGTGCCAAAGCCGCTCGATGTTTGAAGCCTTGACTATGTAACTCGGCCCCAGGACACGCGATAGCCTTCGTTTGAAGTTCTGTAGGCAGTAGCACTATTCCTGCACTTCTCTCTAACCTTTCTTCTTTCCATTCCACATCCAACCTCTCTGGGCACAGCAGCAGTGCCCCCGAACTCCAACATGGCTGCTAAGAAATCAGGCCTCGACGTGATCATACTAGGAGGCGGCATAGCTGGATTGACCACCGCGCTAGCACTCACCAAGTTTGCACCGCCAGACCAGATCCCAAATATCCGCATATTCGAAATACGTCCCGAACCTGCCACAATTGGAGGAGCAGTCAACCTAACGCCGAATGCGCTTCGAATGCTCGATCACCTCGGAGCTCTACCGATTATACGAGAACGCGACTATGGCCGCGACATCGACTACCTCGAGGTTTTCGACATCTATTCCGGCAAAATTGCTGAATCAGACTTCCGTGGTCCTGAAGGCAAAGGCGTAGGGGAGCCGCCATACAAAGCGCTCCGAATCACTCGCGGCGATGCGTTGAAAGGTGTCCTATCAGCCGTCGAGCAACAGAAGAACATCACCATGACATGTGGCAAGCGCACGGTGAAGATCGAAGAGACGCCCGAAAATGTCACCATACACTTCGAGGACGGCGGCTCGGCCACTGGTGATCTGCTCATGGGCTGCGACGGCATTCACTCAGTGACACGGCTCAAGCATGTCGAACCTGAACGCAAAGCGACTTATTCGGGCGTGTCCAATGCCTTTGGATTTGCTCCCATCGAGAAGGATTTCCAAGTTCACTTCGAATGTACTGCCATCAATTTCGCCCGCAGAGGAATGCTTCTGACCAGTTTCCATTCGTCAAAAGCCGATTCGGTCTACGTGGGAGGTCTGATGCAGGTCGAGGATATCGGCTCCCGAGACGGTTGGAAGTCCGTTGGTGCGGATGCGGAGAGGACGAGAGCACAACTTCTCGAACGTTTTGGTGATGCCGACATTCCATCCATCAAGCCGTTGATCGAGAAAGCCCAAGACTTCTTCCTATGGCCAGTCTTCACCCTATCGAAGGAAGGGAAATGGAGCACGGACAGAGTCATGCTTCTTGGAGATGCAGCAGTAAGTATGACACAATGTCGTTAGTTGCTCAAATGCTGATACATCCTCATAGCACGCAATGCCTCCTCAAGGCGAAAGCACGGGTATCGTGTTTGAAGATACGGTGCTGTTCTCTCGCTGTCTCACGCGGTGGATGGAAAAGGGCAAGCCCAATACGATGAAAGAAGCATTCGAAGCATACGAAAAGCTGAGGCGTCCCCGTATGGAGGCAGCCTTTGAAGAGTCGAAGAATGTCGTCAAGACCGTCTCCGATGCTGGCTGGTTGGGACACAAGATCAAGACATTCATTGTGCCATGGTATCTGTGGTGGAGCAAGACTTACCGCGAGAAGCACTTCATTGAAGACGTCACCAAGGCGGACTTGGGTTACTAAAGCATTTCCTCGCCACGCGTCGATCTGGCATCAGAAAAAAATTTGGGGCACTGCGCGAGACTTCATGACATCGATATTAGCCATAGAAATAAACTTCATTCACGATACTGGAACAGGAAGGAACAGAATTTGTGTCATATGTAGCGGGCAGTGTGATTCGACAAATTTTTGACAAATGTTGGCGAATACCTGCGGAAACTATGTTACAAATGCCGCTTTCACAGCAGCCCCATACAGGTATGTAATGCGAAAATTCCCTACTCCATTACCCGTTTCATGCCGAACAATTGCTTGGCTTGAAGATGCCCAGATTTACCAGCCAAGCTCCGCTGTTGAACTCCGAGTATACGGTTTTGATTCGCCATGTATTGGCCAGGTACACATTTTCCAGAACGATGATTCCGGTGACTTGCTCCGGTTCTTGCCCGGGTCCCTTGGACAGCCATCGAATAGTCACGGTATCGCAATTGTGCCTGTGAGAAAACGCGAGTCAGCGAGATCCCAGGCGCCGTAGTCGTGTTACTAGCTAGAGAGAGAGAGAGAGAGAGAGAGAGAGAGAGAGAGAGAGAGAGAGAGAGAGAGAGAGAGAAAGACGTACCAAATGTTGAGCTGCTCGAAAGGGATGGCTGGTTGGGCGCCTTGTCCGGCTTCGAAAGATGCTCTGCTGTCGAATGTCGCAGTCCCAAGCTAGAGTGAAGTCAGAACGGAGTCAGAATGGAGGCATGGTGGATGAAGCACGAACCGCGACAGGGGTGTTGGGGCAGCCGTTGTTGATGAGCTCGATGACGCTGTCGGAGTAGTCGACGAAATCTTCCGTGAGCGAAGCATTCGCCAGAGCGTCGCTATAGTCCGCAATAAGGTTTTTGAAGTTGTCGGCCACGCCCTGGGCTTCCCCGTCGCTGAGGCATTGCGGCGATCGTCCAGGATACCAGCTCGGACGCTTGATTGTGCCCCATCCGCGAGGGTTGCGGTTGGCCTCCGGGGCAGCAAGCACGCAAGCGGCAAACAGCGAGGCTGTTGCCATGACCATTGTGGACGATCGCATCTTCGATCGAGCTGACGCAGCTTTGGGGGCGCACAACTACCAGTTGCAAATGGAGTACGATAATCGAGGGCCTGAGATACGCAGTGAGAGCAGGGAACAGGCACAACACGCAGTCTATATGGGCAATCCAGTGCCGGTTCAGCCCTCTGGTCACCACTCAGCTCGTGACCGACGCATGCTGCCACTCGAATAGTTCCCTCTTCCAGCGTCAATGCATCATGCAATCGATATTGGGGCTATCGAACGCCATGCTAAAAATATTGGATGGCTGCAGTTAATGATTACACGCGAGGGCCTGGAAAACGAGACTCGATAGAGAGTCCCAAAGAGTATAGACGCAGCAAATCAGAGCAAGGATGCGACATTAGTCTTGCATGAGCTTCGTGTAGCTAAGCAACATGCAAGCACTGGTCCTTGGTGGCTTGTTTCCACGTTCCACGGCTTGTGCAGCTTGGTTCCGGTGACGCTTTGAGGCACGATATCGCGACACGCTGTATTGGCCAATCCTATCAAGTGCTCGATTCAAAGTGTCATGGCCTTTGCACCAATCTCCCACACGCTGCAACTTCCATCCGGTAGCAGGAATAGCGACTGGCTTCCAATTTACTCTTGAGTTTATGCAATGCATCAACTACCCAAGTCATCTTTTGATGAAATGAGATCTGTAAGCAAATGTTCCTCCGCAATTCGGGTGAGGAGATCCCGTGGGATCGCACGGCTGACATGTCGGCTGCTGCGGTGCGAATGCCAAGGCATACCACTGTGCGGATGCAAAGGCTTCGCGTGAAGCATCGCGAGTTAAGCGACATAAACATGTGATGTTTCAGATGTCTTGTTTCGCGTTGCTGAATGTGTCAACCGGATTGCAAGCTGCGAGCATGTGGACAGACTTGATGCCTCGCGATTCAGTCTTCTGCGTGCATACCCGGATGTTTGCCTCACATACATTGTTGCTGGTGTCGCTGTGGTACGCCAAAGGATGCGAGCGAGGGCACGAACTCACAGGCTGATTTGAATCTCCTTTGCATTCTGGCAAGTGCGCACATCTTCACCAATGCGAGTGCAATCAACATCCATGGGGAGACATCCGACTCAAAAAGCACCGAGTTTCGTTTTGCCGTATGCACCACCCAGTTTCTTTCGTTCTTCAAGAGCTCTGCGATATGGAGGAGCGGTTGGCGGCTGGATCGGGTCCAAACTTACATGGCCCTCTGGCAACTTGTGGCTTGCGTCAGCATCGAAAGCGCTCAAATCTCCGCATGCTAGGAATGGGGCAACCCAGCGATGGGCGTCCAGACCAGTATCGATGTTCACTTCAGTGGTACCGTCCGCACGGATGGTCCGAATAGCGTACGGATCCCGCTCGCCGCGCTCAGATGTAGTAGGCAATTGACTGGTAGAGCTCAGCGGATGATCGAGGCTCGCCTTGAAGCCTGGGAGTGGCTGAAAGTTGCTGCAGACAATGAAAGCCTCAACACTGCTAGCTCTGCTACTTCTCGGTTTCGCCGCAGTGACAGTCTCGAACATCGTCCTGAGTTGTGCATACAGAATGTCGACATCTCTTGCGCGGAAGATCTTGGCCACGAATCTCCCACCCGGCTTGAGCACACAGAGTGCTAGGTTGAGGGCCGCCCAAAGGAGTTGCGACTGGACGTATATGTCAAGATCATGCAATCCAGTCACGTCGGGAGCCCCGTCGGAGATGACGAGGTCAACCGGATGGGCTGCTTCGGTGGCAGAGGACTCCGGATCGTAAGTAGGATCGAGAGCTTTGAGCAAAAGGGAGACCGTGGATGGGTGCGTGATATCTGCTTTGAGACACGTGATGCCTTCCAGAGGGGACATGGGTTGTAAGTCAATGGCGACGATCTTGACATCGTTCCGTGGAGCTCTCGTGGGCGGTGCATCTTCCCGTTCGGAACTCGCAAGCCCTTGAGCACCGCTGCTCTGCGCCAGAAGATGCTTGTGACGCTTGTCTTCCCAAGAGGCTCTGCCAATTCTTTCTCCCTTGATCAGGATCCGGGAAAGCACCTGTGACCAGCTTCCTGGTGCTGCACAAAGATCGACCACGCGTGAAACGCCGGAGAAAAGATCGAATTCCTCATCTAGCTGGAGCAACTTGAAGGCAGAACGCGCGCGCCAGCCTTGCTCTTTGGCGAGACGGTAGTATGCGTCACGTTTGTCCTTTGATGATTTGCCCATCGTTGAAGACGCGCTGTGTACGCGCACGATGCCGTGGAAGAGTCGTGACCGGACAACCCGGGAAGGTGGTGACTTTTCGTGCCAAGACGCCCCTCACCAAAACTTGATTGACAATTCCACTGCAGCATCCACAGTAACTATCGATAGAGAATGATACACCATTGAGCAACAGAATTCTTCAGGCATGCACAATACAGATCCGATCAATTTGATCTATAAAGCTTCTTTAATCACTTTCTAGCCAGTCTGGCTCCAATTCGTCATCTTCAGGATCGTGTGATAGCATAGAACCCTTATCGCTGTCATCCTCGGTCACCAAGTCTGCCTGAGGTGATGCTGCATCGGGGTCAAAGCCTCCAGCTGCAGTGGGCTGCGGTCCCTCGGCCGACTCCACATCGTTGTTGTCTTGATCTCCACCGATACCAATGTTGCCACTCGGCTGCGGTACCTGCTCCTCATGAGCCTCATCGATACCTGTACATGCCTTGTCGTTGTAGCTGTCGTTATTCGAAGCCTTGTCTTGGAAGTCACCTTCGTTCTGCTCCGTGTGCGCTTTGTCACTTTCATGGCCTTCGGCCAGGTCAGTGGCAGCATGGTTCGCGTCAGTTGTCTCCCCGGGTATGAATCCACCGGCGTGTTCGGCATCAGCTGGGTCCTCGGGTAGAAACCCACCAGTGTGTTCAACATCGTCCGAATCGCTGACCATGAAACCGCCGCCATGGTCGTTGAACAAAGCTTGGCTATCATCTTCCTCATGCAACCCGGCTTCATCGAGCGGCACGTCGAATTTGTCATTGCCTCGCGGAATTTCATCGGTCTCTGAACGACGATCTTCACGGAAAAAGCCTCCTTCCCCTTCTCCTACATCATCCATTTCGTCCATGCTTAGCTCAGAATCGTGTTCGCTGTCGGAGACGGCGATTTTTCGTTTCCGAGGGACCGTTTTGATCCTCCTTTCAAGTTCTGCCAACGTGAAGCGACCCGCGGTCAGCAAGTCCGGATCTGCGTCTGCGAAAATAAATGAGTCCAGGTCATGCCCATCATCATGATCCGCGTGTGCGGCGGATTGGTCGCCGTAGGCTCGGACTCGTTCAGCTATTCGAAGGCCAGCCATAAAACGCTTCCAAGCCTTGAGCGCAATGCGACTTCTCACTCGAGACTGCTCTTCCAACGCTTCGTGCTCTAGACCTTCAATGACCGCACGCACTGCTGGACCAGATTGATCCGCGACCACAGCACCTTCAATAACGGCGGTGCCATGACGACCTTTGAACTGAAACCCAGTGACAGCATCCGCATAGTCGACACGAATTAGTTTTGCTGCCGTCTGTGCAAGAGTATGCCGAACATGAATTCCTCCAGCTGGTACCATGCTCGGCACGTAGACGTCCAGATTGCCGTAAGCATTCTTCGGTATGCGGCCCTTTCTTACGGGCTGTGGCACATACAATTGAGTCTGGTATGGCGCATAGAGAGCTGTCATGGGACCGTCCTCGGAAGCATGGGTTCCAGGATCGGGTGTAGCTTTTCTTCTTTGCCTCGCTCTCACATGCTTGAGCGGTTGCTCACCTTGCTTGATCTCCCGACCGCATCGGTACCATTTTTCGGCGCTCTTGCACGACAAGACATCCCTTCTTCGGAAAACCGGCTCCATTTTTGGCTTTGCAGCTGTGCCAGCATTGACTTTGCCTGCCTCACGCCTTGGGTGAACGACTTCGTTGCGTTTGAGATGTCGCTCTAACGCGTAATAAGGATGATCTTTGAAGTCGAGCACATTCGCGGGTAGACCCTCTCTGGCTTCTTTCTGCTTAAACTCAGCACTTTCAACTTGGTCGCGATCGAGCGGTCCGCCCGGTCGTTGGAAGAAGCGCATTACTCTCTTCCACCATGTGACGCCATTCGTAGAGGCTTCCACGCGAGCACGGCGCGTTTTGGCATTGTATGATTTTGCGTATCTCCACGTGACATCTCTTGCAGAGCCATCATCCTCAAATGCGATCACATACGTTAGTTGGTTCCGATCGTACGATGCAGGCGGCTCCAACTTTGCAGGCTGACCAGTGGTATGCGTGACGAGTGGATCAATGGCAATCCACTTTTGTGTCGCCTCATTGAATGCTTCAACCCAAAAGACCGGAAACGATAACGTATCCACGCGTTTGGTCTTCGGGTGAGGCTGGGCAGGGAGACGTGTGGCCGAAGCGAAACTCGGCTGGCCCAAACGTCTTCGAGCTGAAGGAACCTTACGTATGGCTTGTGAATTACTCACCGCTGCATCGTGCTCGACCAAAGACTTTGGCGCGGTGTCCGTTCCAGGTGCTACGGCCATAATGCGAGCCTTTACCGGCTTCTTTGGCGTGGCGCCTTTCGGAGGATTGGCGAAAGGTAGTGCCTGGATGGAACAGACAACACGCGCATCTACACCCGCGGCTCGAAGCATCGCACAGAATAATTGGTTCGCCGTGTCTTGAGATCCCTCTAGGTCTCTTGCGGCTTCAACGAACGCAGCACTGTCCACTGGATCCTCATCGACGTCCGTGGTCTGTGGCAGTTCGCTCTCAATGCTCCAATGTGGTCTTGACAAGCCAGTGCGCGTGACCTGGAATTCGGCAATAAATGCATCGACTGCCTGATCCAGGCCATCCATGAAGGATCGATTGCGCTGGAATTGGGTCTGTTGCTGCGAGGGATTGAGGTATGAGATGGTCTTGGCTGATAGCAGAGACCGAAGGTGACTTTGGACCATGGTATTGTTGCAACGCCCATTGACGTACATGCAGTGTCCAAGCAAGCAAAGTACGTGCAGTTCATGGACAAGAAGTCGATGCGACTTCTCTATCGCTGTAGCGGGCTTCCGTCGCGCTTGGAAAGAGCGTTTCGCACTGCTTTCAGCCTGTACAGATACTGCAACATCCTCAATGCCTTCCTGCGAGCTGCTGGCGAGGCCGCCAGGTAGGTCTATGTCAACATCCTCGAATTCGAAGTCATTACTATCAGACTCGGACGAGTCTTCGACAGTTTGAGTGCCAGGCTCTGGGGCTTTGAGCATTGCAGATGGCGACGGCGATCTGCGGGAAATCTCGACGGCAGGCTGCGCCGCAGAGCCCACATGCCGACCATTCCTTTCAGCAGTGGTCCGACGCTTCTTCTGAGCCCGATTTGCCGCGCTCCTTTCCTCAGCTTGGGCTTCTCTGAGCATGTCAGAGTAGACATCCGGAATGTCGTCTTGAGGTTGTGCGCGACTATTCGCAGTCCGCCGGCTTGCCCGTGTTGGCATCGACGCCGCGGCCTTTCCTTTGCCTCGACTTGGAGCCATGTTCACATGCCTGTCTGTTTGAGGTGTGGGGTGTCTGACGACAGGTTATCGACCAGAGTTCCGAGCACGTCCGGCCGGTCGCGCGCGCACGTGAAAGCGCGCAGTGGGCAAACCTGCAGAGGCGAATCACGTAGGGAAGTTGGGGAAGATGTGAATCGCGCAGTGCCAGAGATCGCAAGAGTAACGTCGTTTCACCAGCAGGCAGGAATGGCGAGCGTTCCGGTGGGGCTGAAAGAACACGCGAAGTTGTCATGTCGCGATGAAGGAAGCCTGAGTCTTGCTTGGCCTGGCAACTGGGCCGCGTTGGATTCCATTGTTTTTGCAATCACAACTCGCACAGCTTTCAGCACTCCATGGTTCTAGCACGGGCGATGGGTTTCACCATACAGCAACACATGGAGCCAGTTGCGATTGACTTAGTTTTGGAATCGCATTATAATCGCGCTCATTTGCTGTATCATGGGAAGCGATCTGCATCCTAACCATTCAGTGGTATAGCGACCTGCACACATAACGCCGCTCCCGTCCTGCGTAACGCCCGCATGCATGCAAATCGACATAGAGAACCTCAGTCAGGAGCCATGATCGCCATGTCCTAGTTCCTTGACGCCTTGAACTCCCGTAGCTGCGTTACTTCATACTTCATTCCTCCTGACCATCCCATCCTCACCGAAGGCCATTTGGACGAGCGTGCGACTTGCTGCTGCCCTCTTGGAAATATGCATGATGAACGGCTTGCTTCGCGCTCATACGGCCAGCCGGATCGAAAACGAGAAGTGCATCCAACAGCTCCAGGCCGTCGTGCCCGAGGACCTTAACGCCGTCGGCATTGACCAATTCGTCGTCAGGCTTGCGTTCCCACTTTGGGAAAGAAGATTTGAAGTCGGGGAAAGAAGTCACTCCGGGCCACTCCTGCTCTGTAGGCGTGCCGAGCAGACGGAAGATTTTGAAAATCTCGTCAATCTCCGAGTCTCCGGGAAAGAGTGGCTTGCGAGTAGCCATCTCTGCGAAGATGCAGCCTATACTCCACATATCGACGCCCGTGCTGTATTGACGTCCACCGAGCAGGATCTCCGGTGAGCGGTACCAGAGGGTGACAACCTCGTGTGTGTATGTGCGAAGCGGGACACCAAAGGCTCGGGCGAGGCCAAAATCTCCGATCTTGAGGTTGCCTTCCATGTCGATGAGTAAGTTCTGCGGCTTGAGATCTCGGTGGAGGACGCGGTGGGAGTGACAATAGCGAATGCCCGACAGCAGCTGATACGTGAACTTCTTGACCTGTACTTGATGCGTTAGTGGAGGACAGTGGAGGGGTGTAGAGTGTGCATCAAGAACGTACCATGTCTGGTCCGAGTCCCAAGTGGCCCTGTTCGGATAGGACACCTTCGGGCAATGGCTTTCCTCGTCCGCCTTGGCTCACCGGCAATGCCTCCATGTACTTCTTGAGGTCCAGATCCATGAACTCAAAGACGAGATACAACTTGTGGCCGTCTGCGTGGACGATGTTGAGCAGTCGCATGACGTTCGGGTCGTTCATCTCCTTCAGCAGACTGATCTCGCGAATGGCAGTGGAGGGGACACCTTCATCTTCAGCTTCGAGGCGGATCTTCTTCAGGGCGACGATGCGTTGGTCGGGCGTGGACAGATCGCGGGCTTTGTAGACGACGCCATAGGTGCCTGCGAGCCAAAGCGAAACGCGTCAGAGTTGTACGCACACTATTTGGAGCGTCGTGCGCACTCACCTTCTCCGACTTTCTCGAGGCGCTGGTACTGCTCCATTGTGGTGTTGCAGCTGGCGTGTGCAGACCGAAATATCCCAAAAGCGCAAGTTGGTGAGCGCGAACTGCCAAATAAACGCGAGCGAAGGTGGGTCGGAGGGGCGCAGGTGATTGGCGCGACCTCACGTGATGTTGATTGGAAACGCAAAACACAACACAACACAACCGTGCGAACAGTGTCAATCTCAAAGTGCCATTGGCAACGGCGTCGATGTTGGTGAGGCGCTGTCCGGCGCGTTCGAGTTCCAGCAGATGTCTGCTTCTGCCATGGCATGCTGGTACCTTCCTCCATCGGGTCGAGCATTCAATGGTCTTTCCCATACACTTCACTGATGGACATTCCATTGCACGATCTGGTGCTCAGTGAATTGCGACACAAACGATAGCATCGCGTCCGGGTTCTCGCACGCTGAACCTCGTAAGCAGTAGGACGATGCTTTGCCCGACGATACGACAGCAGGAACAAACTTCCTATCACTTCACGACCTCACAATGGCGCGGCAGATCATTGGGCCTGCTCCAATGACTCGGTGGTGTCTATGCGTGGTTCTTGCATTTGTGAAAAGCAGTGGAGCCCGTGAAGAGAGTGAATCATTCATGTCATTCAGTCATTGCTGTTCTAGCTCTTTTTTCTTACCATCGACGCGACTGGCGCGGCGTGCTCGTTACTCGTTTCGTCTCGTCTCATAGCACATGATGGCGCCTTCTCAGTCAGTGCGCCTGGAGGACCTGGCCGCCCTCGCTGGTATCGTTGGGGTCCAGAGTCTGCCAAGATGCCACGTTTCCCACTTCCACGCATATCATCTTCTTGTACCCGTCTTTTGGCTCATAGTCGCCCATAGCTTTGGCCTTCTCGATCCACGGGTTCCAGACGACGCAGTCATCGACGTTGTCGCGTGTCACATCGAGAGATGGCTTGCCGTCCTCCACAATCGATGTCGTGTCCTGTTTGATCGATTTGTAGACACGATCGACCTCTCCAGTGATGGATAGACCAGGAGACGTCTGCTGATGCTCGGTAGCATCGAGCACCTTGTCCACATAGGTCACGCTACCCAGGCCATTGACCTGCGTCTTGGAGATGTCCTTCACAGTATCAGCAGGTGTACGCACGTACGCATTGTGCGCTGCACACTCACCTTGACCAGGAAATAAGAGTGCAGTAGCATCTGGTATTCGAAAGCCTGCGTGCCATCATTCCTCACGAGCAGCATAGTCTCCAGACCGTCTGTTGCCAGCGTTACCGAGTAGACCAGACTGAATTTGTACGGCCACGCCTTCTTGAACTCGTCGCTGAGACTGGCATCTGACAGGCCGAAATCTACCTTGACGCTGTCGTCGCCACGACTCTTACTAAGGACGGACGACTCGGCCGAAGACTTGCCCATGTATTCCCAACGTGTGTTACGCGCGAAACCGTGTTGTGGGAGTTTGCCGGTGGCATGATCCTTTGGTGGAGGGCCAAAGCACTGAATGGTCAAGCTGTCAGGCATTCGTTTCACATGCTCGTCGCGTCTCTCCGTTGCGAACGTACTGGAAAGACGAGTGGTATGCCTCCTCTCACTGGCTTGCTGCCGTCGAGCTTCGCAGCGCTGCTGAGCCATAGTCTCTCCTTGCCATTGCTCTTCCAACTGATCACGGTCGCACCGTACAGCAGAATTTCGACGGAATCACCGGTTGGCAGCGTGGCGGTGACTTTGCCATTCTCTTCGTAAACGCTGGCCTGTGGTCCAGTGCTGGTGGGCGAGACCAAGGCGGATGGCTTGTTAGGACGATCTGGCGAAATGCTGTTAGCTGATGAATTAGCGCCAACGCTCGAGCTGATTCATACCCATAGTTCGCGGTACCAGTTCCTCGCTGGCTCAATGTTGTTCAGAGCTAGGTAGGTCCTGAGTTGAATGTTAGTTAGATGCGCCAATCAATGCAGGTGCAGTTTATAGTACCCCACGTCTGACGTAAGCCGTCAACAACAACCTTGGAACTTCTCGCCGCTGTGCTCACATGAACTTCACTCTGGCATCAACAACGCAAAATTTCTCCCCTATTTCACATGAGAAAGCGTTGGAATTACTCAATTCAGTGGTACAGACTTTCTTTTTCGATCAAGCCTACTCTGTCTGCTATAGAACGGCTGATGGTCCAGTGCTTCTCGTGCCTTGCAACAGCCCCTGAGTTCATACCGCTTCACATCACATTCTCTCACAGACATCCACAACGTCAAAATTGATGTGGATCCATTATCCGCCAACACCCAACGCGTTCTCGAAAAACAAACGAGATGTGGGAGACGTATCGAGGCCAACGCATGGGAATTTTGGTGCTCAGTGCAATTTGACACGACATGTTCTTACTGGGGATCATGCAGTGATACTGCAGTCCTCACACATAAGACATGGGGCCAGCGATGCACCACCCGAAAGCTGGTAAGCGATTGAAAGAGGGATACTTCTTGCCCAGTCATATATATATCGTCAGCGTGTTGCAAGTTGCGCGCGATACGAGATATTCCTGTTTACCAAGGCAGGTTGGCGGGATTGTTTCGAAATCATTGGCAACTTTGAATCCTTAGCATGTGTTTCCAGAATTGTGTGATGAAAGCGGAAGCTGTCGGTCTTCCAGCTCCAGTCACCCATATCTGAACCATGACCGGATTCTGTCAGCCCTATTCATCTCGATATCTCTTCCCAAGAGCGGTCAATTTTCCATCATGGTCAAACATTGCCGCGTGCTTTCCCACTGTGCCGGTGTCGCGCATTGGGCCAAACCAGCAATACTTTTCCACCCAGTCCAACGTGTCCAGATACTTCACGCTCTCTCGCGCAAATTCCTCTACATGCTCTCGTGGTAGCGGAGCGTCGGGATTCCAGTTTGTACAAGCAAACTCCGTAATCCACATTGGCTTATCTGCTCCTAATTGATGGTGCCTAGACGCCCATCTGTCAATGCAATTCCGTGCGCGTGGATCTCTTCATACTCACGTGCTCCAGATGTAGTCGTAGAACGATCCAAGAGTTTCTTCCAAGTAAGACGCGTTGTCAGCAAATTAATCTTCTGACAAGTTCGCAAGAAGACATTACCTCCGTAGAAGTGAATAGCCCAGAAATCCACGTCGCTACCGCCAGCTCGAATCCTCTGAAGAAAGTCCTGCAGCCACCCAACAGCATGACCAGCATTCGAAATCCCAGGACTACCAGCCCTGATACCCGACTTTCTCAGAGGCTCAACATGCCGAAGCCATTCGTTTGCCGCAAGCTCCGCAGACATATTCGACTGATCAGGAAGCTCCGGCTCATTGAACCCCAGCACCGTGCGAGCTCCAGCTTGTCGGACTTTTTCATGCAATTCTTCCATTCCGACATTGTTCCCTGGTTGTGAGGTTGGCAAAGAATGAGCTTGTAGCTTGTGCAAATGCGAGAGAGCCGCTCTGGGGTTGTTGGTGAGGGAATTTCTTCAGTGACGGTACGTACATTGCATGGGAATGAATTCCAGCGACGAGGGTGTAGGGTTGGGAGACCAATTGTCTTGTCATCGTTAGTGCCGGCGCTCAGATGGGTGGGAAGGTGTGGTCACAAATGAAGGACACTTTTGACCCGGGTTTTGTGAAATGGAAAACAGCATCTTGGTTGGTCACCGGCCAACAGAGACCGCGTTTAGAGTGCGTGGGAGACCGTTCGCCGACGCTGGCGCCCTTGTTGCGCAGCTTCTCGGCTGCGTCGTGCAGAAATGCAGCCATGATGTGGTATGTCCAGTTAAAGCTTACATGTTCAGTCAAAGCTTACATGTCCAGATTTGGGGTTGCAAGTTACGCCAAGAAGAACGCGTAATAATAGAACGTGCTTCGACTACAGTAGGCTTCAATGTTCGTTTCCATTCATCATCGCTATGTATACCTGGGGTCACGACTCATGACATCAAGCAACGCTGTACGACCAGGCCACAATGCCAACAATGCTAATTGCTCAAACCCTTCCTGTCAGACTCAACACCATCATCATCTAACCCGTTCACTCCGACTGGCGAGGCCAGCCTCCTGTGTTATTGATAAGACCATGCACTGGGAAATCCTGGGGTATAAATGGACTCAAGGTTGTATGGATCTGAGAATGCATCGACTGGGACACTGAGTGAACCGTCACTCCACGACTGCGACACAAGACCAAAGCTGTTGGGACTGTGCGATGTATCCATAAGCTGCGAATTGGGCGTGCAAGTGGTGCCGTTCATGTTTTGGCCAGCTTGATGTCCTTCTGCTGTGCCAGGCAAGCATTGATCGTCGTTTACATCGATACCAGGAAACAATTGCTTCATGAGATCATCGCTTGGAGCATTCGATGGGCCCACTGACTGCGATTGTGGTCGTCCTGCGGCGGGAACGCGAGCGGTACGAGCATCGACCGATGTTGCAGATGATACTGCAAGCCATTGCGTATACGGAGATCCCTGGGCACTGCTTGCAGCTTTGATTTTGTTCGTTGTCGTGCCATAGGCGTCACTAGCAGGCATGCCCCACTCGTTGCCCGTGTTGGACATGTTGAAGTCCGAATTTCCAAAGAAATTTGGAGGCAGACTGCGGCGGTTGACGTTGTTGATATCATTCATCGCAGCATCGTGGGGGAATGTAGCCATGTCCTCTTGAAAGCTAGGCATGGCGAGGCCATAGAGGTCATCCACTGCGGGAATCTCATCGATCTCCGACTGCGTGCCTGACGAGGCTGCGGTCAGCGCTGGCTGGGCGGCATTACTGCAGTCAAACTGAGACGTCCATGCTCCAAAGGGATCGTTATTTGGCATGGAATCTGTGGTTGGGAGGATTGACCAGGGGTCGTAGGATCCGTCGGCGACGCCAGACATGGGTTCAAAGGCGGGAAACGACAAGGACTCGCTGGCACATGATTCCACGCTGTTATTGGTCAAGATTGGCCCCAACGTGCTGAAGTCGATGGCGGAAAGCGTGGTATCGGCAAGCCCAAAGCTGCTTGTTCCGATGGCACCAAGCTTCGGCGATGGCTGCTCGGACTTGGACAATCTTCGTGCCGTAGCACTCGAGGCCATACTTCCTGCGGTGGATGCGTTCGAAGACTCGAACAAGGAAGCGGCCTGGAGAGGGAGGCTGTCCACGGATCGGCGGGCCGCTTGCGACACGTTGTTGTCAGTGTGTGCTCGTGGTAATGGCATCTTGTAGGGCATGCCGCATTCATGGGCAGCGTGGTTCTTGCGGTGCACTGGTTTGTGGTGGCCATTCGCAAAGACTGTTATCGATCCATCGGACTTGGTCGTCTCCAAGCGAGGTTTGGGCACAGCAGGGCCATGTGGCGGACTCGAGCTTTTGCTCGCAGACTCTCTCTTGACGAGAGAGCAGGAGCACTTGCCGCCATGGTGACAGCAGCAGCCTTGCTCCTCGGCGACTGCAACGAGGTGTGCTGCATCGTCCTCCTGCTTCACCTGGGCATCGTCGTGGAAGCCAGCCTTCGCACGCTCTTCGGCTTCGCGCAGATGTATGCATTTCTCTTTCGGATGATGCGGCTTGTCGGCCTCGCCGCAGTCACACTTGACGTGTGCGGACCGCTTCTTGCGCTCGAGACGACAGTGCTGGCACTGAGTAACGGGTCTCCCCTTCTTGGGCACGAGGGTGAGTTCGCGGTCTGCGGCGAGGGTCAGTAGGGGCGGCAAGCGGCAGAGACAGCACGCCGGACTCACCGGTATGGTTGCAGCCGCTCACACGATGACCCTTGAGACACGACTGGCATGCCCATTTGGTCCCATCTTCCTTTACAACCATGCCGGAGGTCGGAGCTGTGGGTGCGCGATTTATCGCCGGGGCTTGCGAATCGCTGACGCCGGGGCACGGCGCGGTGACGACGGAGCGGATAGGATAGGTGAAAAGCAGGAGGGCAAGGCGAATACGCTGGACAAAGGAATATTCGGGCCTGGTCGTCAAATCTGGGTATCTCTAGCAGGCCATCCGGAAGGCCTCTGTGCTTGCTCGCGGGACGGCGCCAAGGAGAAGGTGGTTGACTGGACTGACACTGGGTCAGGAATGGCTCGCGTTCAGGCCGGGCTCAGCCTCGATAGGCTGGCCGCTATGATGGCCGTGGCTCTGGAAGAAGTGAAGACAAAATAGAAGCCGGTGCTGGTCGCTGCGGAGTCTCTCAGTCTCGCAGAGGAGTGGGCGCGAGGAAAAGACGGCAGTCGCGGCGGGGGATTGCTCAGTCTTGGCGCGCGATGCTCGTCTCGGGGTTTTTTTGCCGTCCTCCTCGTGTGCTCCGCTGCGAGTCTGCGTCTCGTCACGTCGTCATACGCCTGGCCGGGCCATCAACGAGTCTGGTCCAGGACGTCGTGGTCATCAGTCACTCGATCGACCGACACTCCTCCATGATGACTGACCGTCACCGGCCTCGCACTTGACCATGGCAGTTGGCAGCATCTCATCAGTATGTTGCAGAACTCCGCGGCTACCACGTCCCACGCGTCACGGGCGATGCGCAGATCTCGCGCTACAGTACCAGGTGGCGGTGACAACGCACGAGCGAGAGAGTCGTTGGCTTGATGCCTAAGTTCCTGTAGCAGCGAAGAGCTGGAGCCGATTTCGGAACATCGGCCGCGCGAACGCGTCGCTACTTCCTCGTTGCACGACGACTGACCGCGTCGACACCGCGCCTTCCCTGGAGTGCAATTCCACGAGCAGCGACATGTTACTCCAACCTCATGCAAGATGGCGTCCGCGAGACCCGCAAAGGAAGACCCGCGTCTCCAGGCCCTGCTCGAGACGGCGCAACAATCGTTGCAGCACCTGAGAGATCGCACGCAGCTCCCTCGCACGGTCGCCAACGACATCGACGGCCATATCCGAACAACATTCCTTGCAATCAGCCCTGCGACGGTGAGCAAGCGAGGCAGGGACTTGGACGCCTATGGCACTGACCTGTGGAATGCCGCCGCTGCTGCCATTTGGGAAGGCGAAGGCTCAGACGCCCCACGCGTTGAACAGGCCGACTCAACAGCGCTTGGAGTCTCCGTCCGCGTGTTTGCCTTGCTCCTGCTTGATGCGCCTCACTGCGCGTCGCCTCGACGTAGCAAAGACTCCGGGCAGAAGGCACGGCTATTCCGAGTCGCGAACCAGACGGCGAGGTTATGCCTGGAAAAGCATCGGCTGGACCTCTGCGTGACCGCCCTTGAAGTGGGCTCGAAGTACATACTGCAGCCAGTGGACGAGCCCGCTCTAATGCACTTCGACCACGTGCAGCAAGACCAGATCGACGAGCACAGCGTGACCATGAGGCAGTTGGAGTGTGAATACTACCTGCTCCGTATTCTCCACTCCTGGAAATCCGAACGTTACGATCTTGCAGACCATTTCCATCAATCATGGTTGAAGATCCGTGGACTTGTCGTCCACCGTCATGCCCCCGGTGCTGTGGCTAGAGCGGCAGATTTGTTTTACGAATGTGCGCGACACTTGAGCAAAACGAATTGTGGCGCTTTGTCGACCAAGTGGTACGAACGAGCTCTGGCAGTTCTGCACGACGATGCTGAACAAACAGACTCCGAGACGAGTGATTTACTGATCAGTACAGCCGTAGCTTACGGTACGTTCTGCCATGTGCCGATACAAGTCGTTGTTGACACATGTCAGTTGAGGAGCTGCTCACGTCTGATCAACATGCATGCATCACTCGTGCGCACGAAGTCGTAACTCAGCTCGAGAGCAAGAGTAGCTTGAACAACCGATTTTCCCTTCCTTTGCTGAAGCTCAGCATCATGGCCAAGATGCAGCCTGTGGACTATGCGGAGGTTGAGGGGACTTTGCTCCACGCCATCAGGCTCTGTCATTTGACACAGCACAATTTCGCAATGTACGTGGCATTGCGTGCACACTTTCGCTGTCGCTAATGGGGGCTAGGTTAATGCAGGCTACTTGCAAAGTGCATCAAAAGTTTCCGGAGATGGCCATCTCGGCCATGCATATCCTCATAATGGAGAGGGTTTTGCCGGAGATGGTGAGCGCAGGAGAGCGTACCGACCAACTGAGAGACTGGCTTGAGAAAGCTGCCATCACCTGCACACTATGGGCAACCTCGCAAATGATTGGCACGGGTCAGAATTTAGCGGACAGGCTAATATCACTGTTCGACCAGATACAACAGCAGCAATGCGAGTCGTTCGCAACCAAGGCAACGCACGCCGCCCAGACATTGATTTGGAAAGCGACCGATGGGACAGACAGTGAAATTGCTCGCAGCTGTTGCCAGCTTCTTCGCCATCCTCTGTTCGGCAATGCCGGCCACGTCAACAAGGGTCGCATCGGCAGAAAGCTCATGCGCAGTGCTCTGGACGCTAACGAGCTGAGTACTGCACGTCAATTCTTCCTCGAGATGCCTGTCAACGTACAAAATGAGGCCGCTACCCGCTACATGGCGTTTCAGCTGGCCATTCGCTCGAACGATGTCTCCCTAGCGGAAGAAAGTCTACGTATCGTCGCCAATCGCTCCAATGCGGATGCCACATATCTTTATGCCTGCGCTCTCGATGCGCAGAACCAACCTCGAATGCGAGCTTTGGCTGTGCTGGCATTGCGCGCGGTCCTTGAACGCAAACCTCCAGGACTGCAGATCGGATCACTCCTTCGTTGCATGGCAAGGCTACTCTTGGTGGAGGCAAACAATGCGAGCAGCGATCGACAGGTTGTGGTACGAGAAACCGCTGCCGTGTTCAAATTAGCAGCCAGCAACATCGATGATATCCGAAAATGTCCTGAGGAACAGTGGTTGGTGGAAGTGCAGTGGTGGAGTAAGAATGCATACAACCTGGTGGTACGAAACTGCTCTTCCGTTCGTCCCGAAGTGCTGCTGGAGCTGCTATCAGCGTGCATGTCGTTCTTGGACAACTATCCACGGGGCCCCGAGTATGCTGACATTCGCGAGATCGCACACCGTCAATCAATGTGCGCATTTCTGTCCACAGTCTCACTCATTGCCCTGGGTCGCTCCAGCGCCGACAATGCCACCTTCGCGGAACAGTGCTTTACCAAAGCACAGCAGAACATAGCGACATTCAAGGGGCTACTACCGAATGGCCGGGACGATGATGCAGATTGCCATTCGCGCATCTTTGCAATGGCCAGGTTCGACTTAGAGTGTACACTTCGACTTCGAAGGTGGGACGTGCTCGACAACGTTCTCCGCTCCTGCCTGGAATTACGGTCTACCGATCGCTGGGATGCTTTGGCCGACTTGGTCATCGTCATTCACGAGCACCTCGATGCCAGCGGAAAAGAAGCCCATACCGACTTGATCACCCAATTGCTGCAGAAAGTCATCAACGAGACGTGGAAAAAGGACCGAGATATTGTGAAGGTCTCTCGCTGGCTTCGCTATGCATTCATGCTGTGTGTCAATCACGAGGATGGCGACTTCGCGCGAAAGCTTCTGCAACAGGCTTCGCGTATGGCAGAGAGTGGACAGCGTGGCAAGTATGGCTTATATCCGGAGTCAGAACTGCAATGGCTGGCAACAACTGGCTTCAATCACGCCATAGATCTGATCCTGGCTGGGAAGCTGCAAAATGCAAAGGCATGGTTGGAAGATGCAGTCGAGGTGGCAAGATGGGCCCAGGACAATGGGGTCTTGCATGCCATGCTGAGCAGCAAGCGTCAAGCCGCAGAGGAGCGCATCGATGAAGAAGCGGAGTGAGGCTCCCGTCACGTGTGCAACTGTGGCTTTCGTCCCGTCGATGCAGCAAGGGGACATGTTGCTAGCCTGAGTACGTGTATATTCACAGTCGGCACTTGCACAGACAGTGACGAACAATTACATTAATCGGCTCGATGATTATTCTGATCCTCTCTTTGACGCGTGCTTTCCGCGATCAGCACCGCCACATCTTCTGCACTCTGTCCCCTTACCCTATTGTCCACCGTCTCGACTCCGAGCGGGGTATCATTCGCAACAAGATTATATATTTCAGCAATTCCACGAAATGGTGACTCTTCTTGCGAAAAGCCACCATGCTCTTCGAAAGTTGTCGCAATTTCTCGCATCTCGTCAACCCATCTGTTCCGCAGTGTCAGTGGGCCATCTCTGTCACATCAAGTCAAGCAGTCCTACTCACCTGTAAGCCTTTGGAGGCATCGACACGAGCCCCGTTTCCGCTCGTTGTCGTACGCCCGGCGCGAATGCATCAAGCTCAGATTGAAGCTCTGCCAAAACTCCCATATTGCTGGCTGCGGTGAAAGATTGTATGACCAAAGCAGTAAAGCCTTTACTGAGCGAAGCAAAGCACATCTTCAACCCAGTCGCGGCACCAATCGTGTCGTTGATGTGTCTGGTATTGAGGACGCTGGCGAGAGCCACGCCGGTTTGAGGGGCGTCGTGTAACCTGTGTGGTCCGGATAGAGGTATGCTCGGCTTCGTCCAGGTCCCATCCGCTTTCTGCTTGGGCGGCGCGCCAATGATGCCTCCGTCAATCACCCTGCTGAATGGGCTTTGGTCGAACAGACTCGCGATATGGCGAGCTCGAGCGGGGCTTGTTGCATTCAGGTCGATGAAGTACAATGGCTGCGTACGCTGTTGAAATTCGGGTGACGAGGTCGCCGTCACAATGCGTGTGGCAATTGATATGGCCTCGGACGGTGGCGCGATTGAGAGAATGTAATCAGTCGTATTGCAGAGCGTGATGTCGTCGGCGACAAGCGCGACTGAGTTCTGCTGAGCTCTTTTTCGTGTGGCCTCGCTGCTATAGTCAGGATGATGGTGGATTGAATTACGGTATCCCTCGGCACCCACCTCCTGCCAGTGGCATTAGTGACCACACTGAAGCCGTGAGCGATGAGCAGTTTTGCGATACCCAGGCCCATGTCTCCGATCGAGATGATGCCTACGCTTGCTTTTGCAGCAGACATTTTGCTCTCGTCTTGCTTCGCTGGGCGTCTTGGCTTAGTGTTCAGTTCGAGCTTTCGTTTCTCGGCATTCTATCATGGAAGGCTTCAAGGCCTCAGTGCGAACCAGACGAGCGTATTTCCCGATTGATCTCAAGTACCCCGCGTCGGTCGCGGTGTTAGTCAGCGCGATACAGCTGTGATCCATGCCCAGAATGGACTGCGGTCGACCACCAGTTCTCGAAATATGCCAACATCGATCACGAGCCGATCTGTTATCAGAAGGGAACGTGATGTTGTCGTCTCAGCAGCATAACCTCCCGCTTTTCTGAGTGCTCTGTTACACGTCATGAAGTTTCAATCCGCCAGCCGCCAACTCCAAGGATGCCTCCATCTGACGATGCTGGATCCATTGACCATTTCCGTATAGGTTGAATGTCGAGATCAGATCTGTAGCCAGCGTGCCACATTTCTAGAGCCGTCCACGCGATCATCAAGGCATTGTCTGTGCATAGCGAGATGGGAGGAAACTCCAACTTGATGTGCGTATGGCCGCGGACATCCAACATTTTGCGCATGACGGTCCTCATGAAGTTGTTGGATGCCACCCCGCCAGATATCACAACAGTATCTATGGGCTTCGCATTGGGAGAGGACAAATGTAGGAGTAATCGTGATGCCACGTGCTCAAATGCCACACGTTGCAACTCTCGAGCCATGGATCGCCGCTCGTCGATGGAGATCTCCGTTTCATTCCTTACCTCTGTCGTGAGTTGTCCGTCTGAACTCACTCTGCGAGCGAGAAAGCGCTGCACAGCAGTGAGCAGGCCTGCAAAGGAGAAGGCCATGCGTCTCGAGGTCTTGACGCCTCCTTTACTTTCGGCAAATGGCCTATGCGAGAAGGCTCAAGTATCAGCAGTTATTTCCACTTTGATCGACAGCGGATTCCTCAGCCTGGCCATGAGGATCCGGCCTCTTGCTGCGAGTTCAAAAACGTACGGTCTCAGCGCCCAATGCCATTCGGTGGGTCGGCATTCCAACTCCTCTTGTCTTCGTGCAGGAGGTCTGTAGTCGTAGGATTCAGGCCCGTGAGGAAACGCAAACTCTTCCAGAGCCCTACCGTATGGTGCCCGAAGCAGGTCGGTTGGCAGTATTGCCCTGGCTGCTTTGTCCAAACAGTCTCCCAGCGCAATATCCCCAGTCTCAGCCAATATGGAATGTTCGGTGAGGGCACACGAATCGATCAGCATGGTGTGGCCTCCGCTCACTAGGATGGTCAGGAAAGGAAATGCAGGTTCAGGCGCAATGAGCGGCGCCTCCATAGCGTGCACAAGCCTAGGAGTCAGAGTATGTGCTTGCATGTGATGGATGCCCAAGAAAGGAACCCCGAGGCCGACCGCGAGACCTTTGGCTGTGTCGAGGCCTGTGGCCAGGTTAGACCGCATGCCGGGGCCCCGGGTGGCGGCGATGAAGTCCGGGCGGCGCGGGGATGCACTGAGCGCCTTTTGCACGAGGAGCGCCAGGTGAGCGCGATGGGAGTGCAGGGCGACCAGCGGATGGATCCCATTGTAGGCATCATTATTGGCCGTGATCTTCTCGTGGAAATGCACATCGAGCGTGTGTGACGCCTGTTCCAACACTGCAACGGACGTGTCGTCGCAGGAAGACTCAATTGCAAGGGTGGTGAGGCGACGACGGGACACTACGTAGGTCCAGGTGCGGTGGTGCGCCAGGCATCGGGCAGGTGATAGCATAGTTGAAGTAAAAGTGACTGAACGGTCTGTAAGAAGGCGCGTGAGCTCGAGGAGTCGCGTCTTGATGCCTGAGGCAACACTCCACGTCCCACAGCTGGGCAGGAGACAATATGCTGTGCATCTTCAGAAGTGCGTGAGAGGCTACAATACAGGCGTAAACGAATTCGAGACTCGAAAGGGACATCGAAATTGTTGTATCGACTCGACGAGGAATGTGAGTCGCACCAGGTCGAACTACTGAACTTGGTGAAAGCGTGCAGAGGACAAAGATTGTGCCCAACCGCCATAGGAGATTCATACAAATGCGGGAAATGATTGCATCGCAACTCGAGCCTGTCAGTCCGCTCCTCATGTTCGACCCGTTCCAAGCAAATAGCCGCCGATCCAATCGCACTTGCATACAGCGGATCTACCATCGTTTCGGGAGCCGTGGATATGGCGTGAATGGCTTCAGCTTCGCTTTGAAGGACCTTTCCCAGGACTGTTCTCAACAGTTCATCATAGGCTGCCTCGCCTGACAAGGCGAACCCATGGATGTGATTCAAGAAGTTGCCCTCATCAGTGACGACGGGCATGCGAACGAGCTTGGCCACAGGAATAATCGGTGACTGTGGACTTCTGCATGCGATGTTGCGGCGTAGAGTGTGGAGCTGCCGGCGGCGAGCGGACGGGGGAAGTAAAGTTGAACATGAACTTTGATGTGTTGTTGTTCCATGAGGCAATGATGTCACGCGTCCAGCCGACATGGACCAAACACTACAGTACACCAACGCCGCTCTTCTTTTGTCCCAACACCGCCCCTAACGAGTTCAGCAGCGACGTCTCCTCCCGATCGCGGCCTGCTCACCATATTCCCGCCAAGTCATGTCGTTGCATCCCTAGGATCAGAGCACGCCCGTCATGGCTGATCGTCAGAAGGCGACTGACGGCCCGTCGATCAACTCCCCTGAGGCGTGGGACTACAAAACTCTGCCGGATTGGGACGATGACTTCTACAGAGAGGACGACATCCTCCAGTTCGCCGCCGCCCTCGATGCACCTGCAACTCTCACCGCATCGCCGTCCGAGGAGGACTTGACGCGATGGGAGAAACGGCCGGACACCGAAGCCGAGCGTATCACCGCACTCAATGATTGGCGGCCGGTGCATCAACGACAGCTACGGCGTCCCGGGTCTGCCAAAGCGCGTGGCAGCAAAGGCAAGCCCAGGAAACAGCCACGTCGCGGACGGGACGAGACGCGAGAGGGCTGGACGTATTCAGTCGCCAAGTATCCGCTCTTGTTCTTCGTCTTCGGCTGGATCACCTTCTTGGGAACGTGCTACGCTTTCACGCGGCTCTACATCTGGCTCTACGAGCAGTACGTGACATGGCGGGGGATGCGCGACCGGCTCAGAAAAGCATTGCGAAAACAGGACAGCTACGACGGATGGGTCACCGCTGCAGAAGAGCTGGATCGTCATCTGGGCAATGACAAATGGAAGGCGGATGATGAGGGATCTTACTACGACTGGAAGACAATTAGGCAGGTGTTGAGACAGTTGCGAGATTTTCGGAGGCTCGCAGAAGAAGATGAACAAATGGCACGTGGTCGTGCGGAGCGGAGCGGAGAGAGACCCGTCGACCTCTTGAGAAAAGTGCTTGAGTCTTGTGTCAAGACGAACTTCGCGGGCATCGAGAACCCACGTCTATACTCGGAGACATATTATGGTACCAAAAATCTCCTGCAAAGTTATGTCGATGAGACATCCCAGTCACTCAAGTTTATTTTCGCAAGCGCTCAGCTCGGTTCTGCGGACAAACGCACGCTGTCCGCCCGCCTATCTGCGAATCTTGGACGCTCAGCCTTGTGCCTCAGCGGTGGTGCAACGTTCGCATACTACCATTTCGGTATTGCGAAAGCTCTCCTGGATGCCGACGTCTTACCTCCAATCATTACCGGGACGTCTGGAGGCGCTCTGGTCGCTGCTCTGCTCTGCACACGGACAGATGAAGAGCTCAAGAAACTCCTGGTCCCAGCTTTGGCCTACCGAATCACAGCCTGTCACGAGTCGATCCGTGTGTGGTGGTTCCGGTATTGGCGCACAGGTGCTCGCTTTGACTCTGTGGACTGGGCCAAAAAGGGTGCTTGGTTCTGCCATGGAAGTCTGACGTTCAAGGAGGCCTATGAGCGCACTGGACGTATATTGAACGTTTCGACTGTTCCCTCTGACCCACACTCTCCAGCCATCTTGGCAAACCACATTACTGCGCCTGATTGTGTTATTTGGTCGGCTATCATCGCTTCCGCGGTAAGAATCTCTTGCGCTTTCCCATAAGTCTCTGCTAATCATCATTAGGCTGTCCCGGGCATCCTGAATCCCGTCGTCCTCATGCGGAAGTTGCCAAATGGAAAGCTGGAGCCGTTTAGCTTTGGCCACAAGTGGAAAGATGGTTCATTGAGGACAGACATACCTCTGAAGAGTTTGAATACACATTTCGGAGTCAATTTCAGCATCGTCTCACAGGTGAACCCGCATGTTTCTCTTTGGTTCTTCTCCAATCGCGGCACTGTTGGCCGGCCAGTGACGCATCGCCGGGGCCGGGGCTGGCGTGGTGGATTCTTTGGGTCAGCTCTTGAGCAATTCATCAAGCTCGACCTCAACAAATGGCTGAAAGTACTCCGTCACCTGGAATTACTCCCTCGACCTCTCGGCCAGGACTGGAGTGAGGTTTTTCTGCAGCGCTTCTCCGGCACTATCACGATCTGGCCCAAGACGAATACGTCTGATTTCTGGAACATATTGTCTGACCCTTCCATGCAACGTTTGGCAAGACAGATCAGAGCCGGTCAGTTGGCTACCTGGCCGAAGCTGAAATTTATCAGCAATCGCATGGCCCTTGAAAAGGTTATTCGGGAAGCATATATGCAACACCACTCTACCGAGGAAGAGCAAGAGACGCCGCTACCGAATCAGGGTCGGCTTCGATCTGTGTTGAGTGAAGAGGACCTTAACTCGCTCCTGACGCAAGCGAGGAGAAACAACGGTCTCGTCGAGGTGCCTGAAGAGCTTCTCACACCGGGGCGGGAGCCCGAAAATCTAGATTTTGGGAGTTCCACCCAACGAACAGAGTCGCCATCGTTCACCAAGCGAATGTCTAACCTCTGGGGCTCACTGCAAGCATCTACATCACGCACGTCGGTCGACACCGTGCAGCCAGGATTTCGGGAGATTCCAGCGCACGCACAAGCCTCACGTCGCGGCAGTAGCGTTGTTGACGAGCTGGTTCGGCAGTCCAGAGTGTTCTTCGACGACGATGACTATGCCGAAGACACCGAGGCGACGAGCGAGACGGACGGGCTCGATCACGAAACCGACGATGATGCACCGGGCAGCGATGACGTGCGAGATTTGTTATCGTCCGGCAAATGAGCACCCCGAATGCAGAATGCATCGTTGGCTGGGATGCACTTGCATGGCATATCTTCGTGTGGTAGAGCTATCAGCGCCAGCACTTCCCAGCTTCTTCTTTTCATCCCACCTGAGAATGATATCACTTGTAAGCGTTCGAGCGTGCTCCACTGTATAGAATGGACCTGGGCTTAGACAACACTATAATATATTCCCGCGAGACAAGGGGGAATTCCATCCACGTTCCGCCCCGTTTTGAGCGTCGGGCCATGCTTACGCGCTTCCCTTGTTCCATGAGAGCACCGCAAGCCGGAGCGAGCGGCGCGAGTATGATGCATCAAGTGCCTGCGTCTGATCGCCGCTTCCAAGAAGACGACTGCTGCCATGGCCATCTCTCTGCGAGCAGCGGAACGTCTTGATAATACACGAGCTTGTCAAGCCTCGGGCGTAGTCTGAAAGAAGGCCGTAATTCAAGGCCCGCACGGCAAATTAGGCGTGGGCAGATCACCAGTTTGTATGCGGCGAGGAGATGCTGGAACAGTAGCCATTTGATCTTACCTTGGTAGAAGACCTTGATGTTACAAGGGATCTGACGTTGGTGCTCGTATTTTCTGCAAAGAAGACCCGTTCGCCGACAGCGGAGGTTCTAGCGTTAACTAGCGGCGTTCTCGAAAGACTTCGCGCAGATCACACCTCTTTACTCCTCATCACCCCCACGCGCCTTTGCATTCCTCTACGCCTGCGACACGACGACCCTCCGCACATTCCTCTGCCATCGTCGTGGTTGCCATTACGGCGCTGCTGCTGCTGGCCCGATGTTTCTCTGCCGATAGCCCCGACTCTGCGCTTCTTCTTCCAGGTTCCCTCGCCAACTGCCTGCCTGCACCGTACCGCCCCTCCTGCCTATGCGCCTACGCGACGACCCCCTTCTGGCATTTGCCATCTCTGCCGCCGCCCTCACACTCCGTCCCGCGCTCACCGCCGACTAGACAGACCAGCGAGGACCATTGCGACCAGCTCGCGTGCCCAGCGCAAAACAGATGGAAGCGAACGATGAGTCTTCTTGTCGGGTCGTCTACTATTGCCCAGGCAATGCACACCATATCTGCGAGCTGTTTCGCGCATCGCATCCCCCAGCGCTGACCCCCGGCGAGCGCGCAGTGCGCCACCCGCTCGCCCTCGTGTACGAGAATGTGCGCAAGCTCCTCGACGAGGATCTCGGGAATTTTGATTCAGGTGCGCCGCCTCGCCTTTGCCGCGCCTATTGTGTCTGACAATGTGCAGTATTTGTGAGCAACGATGCAGAGCAGTGCCTGCAACAACTGGAAACTTTCGCTCGCACTAATCCAACGGCTGTCTTGGTCGAGTTCGCCGATACGAATCAACCCGCTCGCACCCCCGACGCCATTTCGTTTCTGCACAATCTGGCCACCGATGTCACCTCCCAGCGCTATGCCCGCTATGCCCGCCAGGTCATGTTGTTCGTGCTGTGGGCAGCAGATGCTTCGGCCGATCCCACTCGCTTCTCGGATGGCTCTTTCGAGAGCACGTACCTGGAAGTTGGTGCGCTCGACACTATGCGCAGTCCTTTGTGCGCCGACGCGGTCCATCGACTCATTGGTCACGTTAAGGAGGTGACCAGAGCGCCAGCCGATTCCCTCGCTTCTGACATGGCTCGCCACCTGGTGCGGCATATCGGCAATGCCACGAGGCCACAGCTTGCGTCACATCGTCCTGACGAGACCCTTTCGGCTCAGCGAAGAAAAGCGGTCGAGGATGCTGTCGGCCAGTGGCACTTTCCCGCGCATGAGTTTGATATGGACGAACTAGCTTATGCGGCGATGATCATGCTCGAAATCGTCCTACAGGACGCTGGTCTGGAGCCCTACCGCTTGCCGCGAGCGCAACTGATGACTTTTGTCCTCGCCGCACGACGCGAGTATAAGCATGAGCGGGAGGTGCACTATCACAACTGGCGGCACGCCGTCGACGTGACACAGTCGTTGTTCGTCTTCCTGTGCGACGTACGCTTATGCTCAGCACCGATGCGGGACGCATCTCAACAAAAGGAGCAAGTGAGGACAAACGCTGTGGAATCACTGTTGACGCCCACCGAGGCTCTGATTCTTCTCGTGTCTGCGGTCGGGCACGATGTCGGACATCCAGGCGTAAACAACGCATTTCTGGTGGCTAGCAACCACCAACTTGCACATTTGTACAACGACAAATCTGTACTCGAAAATTACCACTGTGCCGCGTATTCGCAGCTGCTAAGGAGGCATTGGCCACAATTGAACGGTATCGCGCAGTTTCGAAGCAACATGATTTCCACCATCCTGGCCACCGACATGCAACGACATTTCGAATACATGGGCTATTTGGGTGATCTGAAGCAAAAACTCGAGAAGAGCGACCCGGGACCGACCGAATGGAGCGACAAGGACAAGTCTCACACCAAAGAACTGGTCATGGCTTTGCTGTTGAAAGCAGCAGACATTTCGAATGTTGCACGCCCCTTTGACATCTCGGCTCAGTGGGCCAAGATTCTCATGCATGAATTTGCGCGACAGGGAGAACTGGAAGTGGAGCTCGAGATTCCCACCTGCTTGTTCGGCGGTCCACCGGACGAAAATGACCTCCTCGCAGCGGCGCAAAGTCAAAAAGGCTTCATGAACTTGTTTGGATTCCCCCTCTTCAAGGGCATATCTGAAGTAATGCCCAGCATTTCGTGCACAATGACGGAGCTGCAAAACAACAGGGAGGTTTGGGAGAGGCGCATTGTTGACGAAACTGCTCGTCGCGAAGCCAACGGCAACACAAGACGGGCTTCCAAGACATATGGCTCGGTAACGGATTCACAAGTCGAGGAGGCACGTCTACGCAAAAGGGAATCAGAGCCTGCTCCAATTCTGACCACCGTCCCGCAGACCCCCACGAGCCCCGTGCAACGCCAACCAGGCTTGGAAGCTGGTCGACCGGCCTCGCCTGCACGCCATCCAGCAAGCGAGCAGCGCCCACACCTGTCATTGGGACCGTCTATGGCTGAAGAGAAACGGGCTTCGACGCCGGTCCTGTGGCCGAGCGCGCTACAGCTGTCGCCGGCGAGTGGGGGCAGCAGACGATCGAGCAAAGATGTGGCACTGAACCATATGCATGAACTGAGCGCTCATGCACAGCACAATATAACTGCAGCAGGCTCACGCCGAGGCTCGGCCGACGCTGGCTGGCAGTTACATCAAAACTACCCAGGTTCACGACGGGGCAGTAAAGAAGAAAGTTTGACGACTATTCTGGTTACTAGCCAGGGCAGTCCAGCGGCTAGAGGGTCGCCGTCATCGCCGCAAACGAGAGTGAGCAAGGCTGCGTCGCCAGCGAAGCGTGGGAGCGTCAAACAAAATGCGGCGCAAGGCTCTGGTGCGACGCGGCACTCAATACCTTCATCCCGATCGCAGACCACGACATCGGTAGCAGCCACGACAGATCCACAGTCGCCTTCCACACAACCTTCTTCACTTGCTCCTACGGAAGACGACGTGATGCAGCCGGTAGCACAGCACGGCACATTTCTTGCAAGCGCAGCAGCGACAGATGGGTCCTCGGCCGCGCACGATATTGGTTTGCCGGATAGTCTGGACGGCGCACACCATTCCTCGGCGCCTGCCGCGCTGCCCGACACTCCTCCAAGCGAAACAGTGCTGGGGTCGAGTAAATCGGGCTCGCCCATTGTGTCGAGGGTGGCCAGCGGTGATTCGGCATTGTCGCGGCTGGATCCGCGCAAGCCAGACCTTCGTGAGTCTCGCAGTCGAAGTCGATTGCGGGGGCTGAAGTTCTGGAAAAGGCGGCGTGACGCCCCCGGAAGTGAGACCCATGCGTCTGCCGAGCATTCTTCCTGATGGCTACAGTCGACAAGCAGAACTGATGCGGGCATTGCTGATACAGGCGGCTTTTGTGGGCGTTGCGTTCTACATACGATGACAGCGGGAGATGGTGTTACGGCAGCGCGGGCGCACTCGGGCGATCTGAGTTTTGGAGTTGAGGGAGGGATGCTCGTGTTTCGGAGCGAGAGACATATTTACGACCAGAGACGGAAGGAATGAGAGATGGCGACGATTTGGTTCCAGATGGCTGGGTGCAAGACATCATTTACAACGGATGAGACGGCATGAGAGACGCAGAAGAGTTTGTAGATATCCACTCTTAGCAGCACAACAGATCCGTGCAGTCCGAGAAGCATTGTTGGCTGTCCCCTGTCCTTGTCCGTGGCGTCCCAGACTTGGATCTTGCAACGTGAGCGCCTCAGGCCAACACTGCCGATCATGTTTCGGCACATCACAAAGTAATCTCCTGGAGCTTGACTGTTCACTTCCATGCCCATTCCACGCTCTGTACGCGCATGACGACCGCTTCGACTGTGCATTTACAGCCGCAGAGTCTACGAATCGGTACACGCGGAGGACCTCTTGTCGAGCGGCAGCAGCGGTGGTAACGACAGCATCGCCAGCAGCACTCACACTGCTCAACGAGAGCACCATGGACACGACCAGCCCGCCACTGTCGCCCGTGCGACAGTATATGGTATCGCCCCTCGATACGTCCCCCTCACGATCTTCGTACCGCGAGCATCTCCGCCGGCGAACGAGCAGCTTCTCGTCGAACCACGACCGGAGTCCCACGACACCCAAATCGCGGCACAGATTCAGTAATGCATCACAGCTCTCTGTCGACTATCCGGGCTCGCCTGTGGACGAAGGCGGCGGTCTTGGGGGAACAGGCAACCTTGCCGACGAGCTCGACCAGCTGGACGAAGGCGAAGACGATTTCGAGGAGGGCGCGACCGAGGAAGGTCTGCATACTGACGGAGAGGAGCAAAGCCGCGACAGTGGGATCGACGTCAGCTACTCGCAGTCCACGAAGACGCCAAATGTACTAAGTGGTCATCATGTGCGCAACTTCTCAAAACCCTTCAGCGGCGGCGAGGACGAGCGTTCGCCCGTCGAGTTCCGGGCATCAGAGCGGCAAGACGAATTGGACACTGGAGATAGATTCTCGTCAGAATTTGAGGACCTGATGAACACCATAGCACGCATGACCAGCTACACTTCCACGTCAGAGGATCCGCTAGTCCCCCGAACCATCGTGCAGCTACAGGACCTAGGCAACCAGACGAACCTCGAGGCCGCTGCACACCGGCTGACCACTGGCACAAACAGCCTGACTTCGCATCTTTCTACGCAAGCCAAGGCAATGCAGACAACCACGCAGAGCTTGTTTCCTGTGGTCGCTGGCTTTGCAGCACCATTGGATGCGGCCCTGGTTGATGAAACACTTCCCCTTATGGATGTGTTAAAGGAGAGCATGCCCCAGCCGGACATCGTGGTGGTCCAAAAACTGCAGAAACTCGAACGAGAGACGATGGAAGTCATCGCGACTTTGTCTCAACTTACGGATACATTGCAGATGGGCAAACAGATCACCAACTCCGCAGCCCGGCATCTGCGGACAACACAAACCATGGTGGTGGAATTGCGGCGAGAGCGAGAAAAAGCGGAAAGTGCACGTGTTGATCTCCAGCAGAATGGCTGGGGTGAAAAAATCCAAGATAGATGGTGCGGAGGGCAGTGCAAGGACATCATATCTGGCTTTGAAGCTCGGTGCGACACGCTGAGGGGGGAGCTGGAAGTTGCGATAAATGCTGGCGCGTAACGACGATGCTGCTTTGTACAAGATGGAGCCCTATTGCAGGGAGTGATTGCTGCACAAATTTGAGTCTGATACCTTTTGTCAGCGTTTTCAATAGATACCCCGATGGAATGATTGGTTGTTGCTTCTGCGGCGTTCCGGAGCAACTGGAGAGGTACGGAAGACTATGCTGACCGGTAGGAACGCAAGTCACGCGAACGATATAGAGCGGCAGACTGGGAACAGAAATGCCTGTCAAAGGAATAAGACTATTGGGGTCAATGTAGGCATACAGTCCACGTGGCTTTGGGCTGGACGTAGGGGGCATTGAGGATCTGCCTCGCAGCATTCACGGGCAGCACGACGCTTATCCGGAGCTCCCACAATTTTCGCATGTCGATGGCATGCACAGCAGACAGTCTCGTTCGGATTGCGCGCCATCCATCTGTTCGAAGCCTGGTGGAGAAGCTCCATGCCTCTAAGACCACTTGCTGGCTCTGGCCGCGTACATTGGAGAAGGTTGCCATGTCAACTCATCGCACACTTCAACCTGGAATTCGGCTACCCTGGAACACATAGGGACGAACACATCTGTTCGTGGCGTTGCTTCTCGGATGAGTCTATTGCATCGGAGACTAGGCTCGAAGTAGTCATTCGAGAGCATGCAGCGAAGGAAGTTGGTAACATAAGCTTCTGCTTGCGCGAGGAGATAATAGAGCAATGGGCTAGACTTCTGAGACCTCACAATGGCAAAGGCTTCTGCAAAGAGCCATGCTCGATTTCCCGACTTCTGCATTTCTGTGCACGATGGCTTCCGCCCTGACATAGTACTCGCTTCGCGACTAGGCCACACGGTCATTCGAGTACTTTTCCCTTGCACTATGCTCCGGTGTCGAAGCAGATGATGGGACGCAGCGCAATCCAGCTGTTGTGAGAATGGACGTGGCTGGATAGAGAGACACGTAGGCGTACGATGATGTATCTGTGAGAGGGGAGGCGCGAGGAATTAAGTACACGCGCATCAAGCGCTAAGGAGTGAGCTGACGCCTTGGAACCATCAATAACGTGGTCGTAATGGCAGAGTTAGGGTTACTGTCACCAAACGCGCCCCATTCACTTGATGCCTGAGGCATTAGCTCACGCAACCCGCAACGCTTGGCGCTCGTACCTCTTCCTCACCTCGTGCGACTACTCATGTCTCTATCGACGCATCTCCTGGTTACCGGCAGCACGACCTGCACATGGCTCCATCGCAAGATATAAAGCTTGTATAACCGCTAAGTTGCTCGATCTAAGCAATAGTAGCCGCCTGCGTTACTATACGCGTTTTACCCGACTAGCCTTTATAGAGTTATTATCGCTCGTACGGCCGCACCTTAGCGACAGCCGTATAATTAGCCGTAAATAGAAGCTATTAATGTTCCTTTATTCTATAGCTACGGATAGTTATTATAGGGATATTATAGAAGACTTCTATTATTCGCTAGAAACTATAGGATCGTATTTCTATAAGGTATTACGAGCCGTATTATAGGTTTACGATAGGCTCGTTCTTCCGGCTATTAAGAACGATTAAAATAGCATCTGCCGCCGCGTCGATAACTCTAAATATTAGCCGTATTTTAAAGGCTATATAGGTGCGCTAGATAGTTCGTATATTAAGGCGTATATACTATTTAATTAGTAGGCGGCGTAGCGTAACCGGAAGAGTAAACTATCGTAGAACGTATTAGCGGTAGTTAATTATAATATAAAGTTTACCTATATTCTAGCTAGCTAGGAAGGGTCGGCGTACGACGGCTACGTACTTGCGAACGCGCGTTTAACTTATAGTTTCGGGGCTCTAGAGGGCACTTACTACCTTGCGGACGCTAGATATTCGAATAATTATCCCTATCTCGTCCCGTATAGGGAGATAAGGTACTACCTTAGAGAGTAATACTTAGTCTCGTAGTAGCTAGCTAACGCTAAAGAGTTATTTAACCTCCGCTATTCTAGCGTCCGTAACGTCGTTAAGCGAACCTTCGGTATTCTTAAGCGTCGGTTCTATATCTTCTAGAGTGCTCCTAAGTTCTTAATTAATATCTAGGTAGCGCTAGTTTATACGGCGGCGGCGCTATATAACCTCCTTTAAGATATATACGCTCTAGTAGAGAAGGTAGATTTAATAGAAGACTCTACGAATAACGTATAGGAATTAGATTAGGATGTCGCTAGCGAGGAAGACGTACGTCCTAAGAGCCTAATAGATCGCCTACGAGATAGGATTACGAAGGAGATATAGATTAATTATATAGCGTAGAATTCTATAGAGACCTAACTTATTAGTAGGTAAGGTAGTAGCGGAGGTAGTTAGCGGCCGTTAATTACGTTATTAGCCGTTATTATTATCGTAGTTTAGGATAAACTATAGGCGTTAGGTAGTAACTATACTAAGATTATATATAAATTAAGCTATATAGAAGTAGTAATTAAGAATCGAATCTATTTACTAACCTAATAGTCCCTATATAACTACCCGGCGCTAGTCGGCTAACTCCTCGAACTCTAATAGTACGCCGGCGTCGTTAAACTCCTCTATTACGCTAATAACTATCG
Organism: Cercospora zeina; assembly: GCA_022702355.1. Lineage (NCBI taxonomy): Eukaryota > Fungi > Ascomycota > Dothideomycetes > Mycosphaerellales > Mycosphaerellaceae > Cercospora > Cercospora zeina. Next base: position 1,341,707 of record JAKLWX010000002.1, on the reverse strand, counting down.
CCTACGCCGACTCCTATAGTATCGCTAATACGATCTCGATAATATTATCGCTCTTATAGAGGATAAACTTATAAAGGAACACCTTCTAATAGTTACTAAGCGACTTTAACTCCTCTACGCTATTACTAAACTCGCGACTAAATATAAGCCGAACGAGCCGCTAATACGTCGAGAACGAGGCCGGTGGCGGCCGCGATAACACCTCTACTAACCTCTTAATCGATTCTATAATTAAGGAAAGGCTATAACCGCGCTATCGCTTATTTACCTTAGCTTATTTATAGGCTATACGGCGGCGCTTTATAGTCTCGCTACGAGCTACTATATCGTAACTAGGTTTAGGCTCCTCTACGGCTAGGCCGCTATTACTAATATCTCGCCGAGTATTACCTAAATTAAGAGAAGAGTTAGTAGCCTAGAAGTTCTAAATACTCCGGACGTAACTACCTATTGCTATAGTATTATAAAATAGTTAGTCTATCTCGGTTTAATAAGGTAGCGGCTTCTTAGTAAACTTCCTAGCCTTAAGATAAACCTACTAAATCGGTAAGTAAAAAGAAAGATTAAGAGGATTGCTACTAGTATTTATAGCTAGATACTCCTCTATTACCTTCGCTAGTAGGGTAATATAGCCCCGTTCGTCGATACTAGCACCTAATTAATTTAGGAACTATTACTAACAATACTCTAATAATAGCCCCGAGTCCGTCAACGTGTGCTGTAGCCTGTATGCAGTGTCGAGGTCGTGGGGCAACATGCGGAGCGGACCTCTCGCCAATCGGCAGCCACCAGGTGAGTCTTAGCAGCGTTGATTGGCGTAGAGTGCGCGGCCGTCACACCACACGGCGCTTCGTCTTCAGCTGTCCTTCGCTGCTGCTGTGATGCTGAATGCAGCGGCCAGCCGCGCACCTGGTCATGCCGCCCCTGTAGCATATGTCCCATCCTCTGTACATGTCTCCTTCATCGCCAATGTAAGTGCGCCTGGGACACCGACAACACCGGCCCGCCCACCGCCCACCACCTCCAGCGCGCACGCATCCGCGCCCACCACACCGAGCTCGCCGGCGGACGGGACGTCAGGCGCGAGTGCACGAAGACCAGGAGTCGAGCACCTTTGCAAGAGCCGAGGAGAGACGAACGGCTCACCATGATCATATTCGCGAAACAATGGCGGAACCCCAAAATCTTCGCCGCGCTCCTCATACTAGAGTTTCCCTTGACGGTCGCTTGCCTGACTCTCATGGGCATTGCGCAACCAAACAGGTACCGCACGAAACTGTGGCAGAATGGCTTCGACAAAGGCCTCAATAGCGCGCCCAACTCGATCCTGTACGATTACGCCAACTGGCGACCGGCACATGTGCCAATAGTATGGAGTTCCTAGTAGGTGCATGGGGGATATGAATACTTGCAAGCGTCCGCTGACGGCCTGCAGTATGACCGAGTTCAATGTGGTCATCTCACTCCTGAGCATGTTCATACTGCTTGTGAAGTGTGCCATGTTCATCATGAACATTTTCATCCCTGCTTTGAGCGCTTTCGCGCACGCACTCTTGGTGGCGCTGTATGCGGTGAGCATCTACAATCAATCAGCGGCAGACATGAGCGATCCCGAGCACCCTTCGCCCGGCATGCCATGGTACCTGAGCAAAGGTTGTAAATATGCAAACCCTGGCAACCACAGTTATTGCATGCAAGCGCAGGCGAGCTTCGCCATGGTGATTATAATGCTGTAAGTGTTGACCTCGTCTCCCAGGACTGGAGAACTGATTTGTGCAGTGCCCTCTTCGTGGCCTACCTTGGCCTCAGCTTGTGGAGCTGCATACCCACAGCTGAGGAGAAAGCGGAGCGAGAAGCTGATCATCAATCGGACCTGGAGATGAAGAAGCTATCAATGTACGGCCTGGACGATGACCTCACGAAGGAGGAGAGGAGAGAGCACAACCGACAATTATTTTTGAACCTGCCCAAAACACCGACGGCTTTCGGCACATACAACAACCCGATGACGCCGCGCACTGTGGCTTTCAGTCAGCTGTCAGGAGAGCCCGTGCAGCCCTTGAGGACTCCAGATGCTCGGTAGTGGACAGTGCACACGTAGATTACGAACCTTGCGATACCCTCGAACATGATCTTACTGTACATATGATGAGCATGTATAATGAAGTGAAGTAATGCTCCTCATGTGATAACATGGTATGAATTCTTTCAGTTTTGCTGCCACATTTGTTCTTAGGTGTGGTGAACTGCATGTGAACTGCGTCCCGCCCAGAAAGCCGTGGTGGGTCCAGCCCAGATCAGGTGAAGACGGGAAGCTTGAGCAGCGACGTCAAACCACTTTCAAAATTTCGAACCAAACGGATCCAGACTTATTGCAGACCATCACCCCAAATCGCCCGCTCCGCTCGAAAGACCGCCGCTCAAACACCTTCACCGCCGAGACGCACCCCCACCCCCGCCTTTTTCCGCACGCGCACCTTGCTACACTACTCACGCCGGTCTCGCTCTCTTGTGGGCACCGTGGTACGCAGTGATCGGCACTTCCACACAGAGGCAGCGTTGTGTCGCGCTGCCATGAGCGCTTGGCTACAAACACACGACTGCACAGCTCTGGCGCGTGCTGGAGGGTGACCTAGAGCAAGACGGGAACGACAACGAACATGGAAAGCCAGGTCGAGAGCGCCATTGAGCTCGCTTTCAACCCAACCACGGACCAGAGTCTCAAGAGTCAGGCCTACGCGTTCCTGAATGTCTTGAAACAAGATCCAAATGCCTGGCAAGTCTGCCTCGCGCTCTTCACGCGGCAGCCTGCACCTTCCGAGGTGGTTAGGCTTGTATGCCTCGAGGTCGTCAACAATGCTGTGCAAACGCAACGATTGGACCGCGCTGGGCTGAGCGATATCCGATACCGCCTGATGGACTATGTGCGTCGGCGGTACGGTTCTGGCTCGACCGAGACAGACACCCCAACTATTCAGAACAAAGTCACGCAGACCCTCACGTACCTCTTCACCTCCCTCTATGCCTCGGATTGGACGGAATTTTTCGACGACTTCATCACGCTTGCCAGCTCGGGGTCAAATATCGGTGCAGATGGGTCTTACGGTGGAGCCGTCCTGCTGCTGCGAATCCTTGGCTCCATCCACGACGAGATTGCCGATGTGATGATCCCACGTACCCCGGAAGAGCAGAGACGTAGTACAGAACTCAAAGACCTGATCAGGGCCAGAGATGTCAACAAAATTGCAACAGTGTGGCAGCAGATTCTGTCTCGATGGACGCAGCTGGATCTCGCTCTAGTGGAAATGTGCTTACGGACGATCGCGAGATGGGTCAGCTGGATCGATATATGGCTCGTCATCAACGAGCGCCTCCAGAGCGCCCTGTTGGAGATTGCCGGCCAGCAAGGGATGTTCAGCGCGGACAGCAGAGAGGCCAAGGCCCGCGATGCCGCCATAGACACCTTCACTGAGACCGTTGGCAAGAAGATGCAACCGAACGACAAAATCGAACTGATCAATTACCTCAACTTAGACTTGATTGTTGGACAGCTTGTTGCCAGCCCTGCCCTCGCGGAGCTACGCTCAACTTCTGATTACGACACCGACCTAGCGGAGACGGTGGCCAAGCTGGTGAATAATGTCATTTTCGATGTAGTCAAGGTCCTCGACAACGACAACATTGACGCCCAAACAAGAACAAAGGCAGACGAGCAGCTTCAGACATTCGTGCCCTACTTGCTACGCTTCTTTGCCGACGAATATGACGAGATCTGCTCTGCGGTGATTCCTTCGTTGACTGATCTGCTCACCATGTTCCGCAGACTAAACAAGTCAAAAGGTGGTCTTCCTGGTCACTATTCGGCAATGTTGCAACCGATATTGGACGCCATTATCGCTAAGATGAAGTACGATGACACTGCCAACTGGGGCGATGAGGATGAACAGACCGATGAAGCTGAGTTTCAAGAGCTCCGGAAACGCCTACATGTTCTTCAGCAGACCGTTGCAGCTGTTGACGAAGTCATGTACATGGACACGCTGACTAGGGTAGTGGCGAACACCTTGGGACGACTAGGCGCTGAGGATAGCCCGAACTGGAGGGACCTCGATCTGGCTCTGTTGGAGATGCATCACTTCGGTGAGCTGGGCACGAGAAATGGTGGCCTCTACAGCAAAAGCAAGCCTACTTCCGAGGCCGCCTCACGACTGGTTGAGATGATGTCGACCCTGGTCGCCTCAGACCTGGCTAGGTATCCGCATCCGGCGGTGCAGCTCCAGTATATGGAACTGTGCGTTCGTTACGTGCAATTCTTCGAGCAAAATGCCACTGGTATCCCAAAAGTGCTGGAGAACTTCGTGACCTTCATCCATAGTGATCAGAACAAGGTTCGACTCCGGTCGTGGTATTTGTTCCAGCGTTTTGTCAAGCACCTGCGAGCACAGTTGGGCGAATACGCGCAAACGATCGTCCAGGCTGTTTCTGATCTTTTAGCGATCAAAGCGGAGCTTCCAGACGACAAGGACGAAGACGATGACTCGTCGGGCGACGGTATTACCACTGACGGGGCTTTCCAAAATCAGCTATATTTGTTCGAGGCCATTGGGCAAGTCTCGTCGACGCACAATGTGGCGACACCGACCAAGGTGGGCATTGCGAAACTGGTCATTGAACCACTCGCACAGGATTTGAACAGTCATCTCACCGCAGCGAGGAACGGAGACGAGAGATCGATCCTGCAGGTTCATCACGTCATCATGGCACTCGGGTCGCTGGCGAACGGGTACTCGGATTGGACTCCTGGTGCTCAAGCGAGCACTCCTCCTCCTCCAGAGGTAGCGCAGGAGTTTGAGTCTGCGGGCGAGACTGTGTTACTTGCGCTCGAGAACCTCAAGCACAACTCAGAGCTGCGAGCGGCCGCGCGACATGCTTTTTCGCGCTTTCTGGGAGTTCTTGGATCGCGTGTCCTGCCCCAGCTGCCCCGTTGGATTGAGGGGCTCTTATCCTCTGCGTCCTCCAACGATGAGATGGCAATGTTCCTTCGAACACTGGGCCAAGTCGTCTATGGCTTCAAGACGGAAATTCTCGCCATCTTGGACCAGTTGCTATCGCCGCTCCTGCAGCGCGTTTTCACTGGCTTTTCGCAGGAAATCACAGGCACCGATGACGACATCCAACTGAAGGAGTTGAGGCGCGAGTATCTCAATTTTGTTCTGGTGATTCTGAATCACGATCTCGGCTCCGTACTCGTTTCGCCTGCGAATCAAGGCATGTTTGATTCCTTCGTGGCCTCCATCACACGTTTCTCTTGCGACATATCAGATCCCCAAAGTGCGCGATTGGCCTTCGCGGTCTTGAACAGAATCACAAGTATCTGGGGTGGGCCCGACATTGCCATTGGCAGTGACGCCGTTGCACAGCCAACTCTACCGGGCTTCGACGCTTTCATCCTTTCACAGTTTGCTCCCTTACCGTGGACTTTGGTGTCGAGTCAAGGCTTCAATGCGCAAGACGCGCAGATGAGGAGCATCCTGCTGGAAGCTGCAGCGCTGCAGTGGACCATTCTTCGTAAGAACGGCATGGCCTACAATGCTCAGCTGCAGAACGAATTGCGCAATCTTGGTGCTGGCGACGATGGCATCCAATCTTATCTCACAAGTATCGGGGGAGACGTGCTTGTATTCAGAAAGTTTTTCAGCACATTCATCGCTCAGGCGAAGAGGTGAAAGAAGGATGCAAGAGGGGATCGATGCATGCTCACGTGAAGTTCCATTTTCACAAAAACTGATGAGGAAATGCAGCATTTTCAGGGCGTGCGGCGACTCGTAGATACCCCGTAGTTGAGCGTATATAGCGTACGGCTGAATGAAGCAGTGATTGGAACCACGGTCTCAGGACTTGCAAGCTCAAACAAAGTGCATGCGCTTGACCAAGTCTTGGAACGACCAAACACTCACCCTGCCACGCCCGTCGGCCACTGCTCGCAACTGACTGTTAATGGTCATAGGGTTGCCCTCAAAAACGAGAAACTCATCTGCGTCGTCTTCCTTCTCTTCAATGCCGAGCATATCGTAGATGGCCGTAGACGCGAGGCCCCAGGCTTCCGTCTCATTGATCTTGCCTCCGCTATTCGCGTGCACGATTCCAGCCTGCAAGGACAAGTCCCTCGCCTCCCAGTCCTCATGGACACCGATGGCGACGTTGACCCCGGCGGCGTGCAGTGCGTCCACGCATGTGCCGTTCGTGAGCGGTGCGCCGGTCAATGCTCTGCGTTGGTCCCAACTTTCTCTGTAGCTGAAAAGAGGTGAGAGAATCACGCCGACGTTGGCCTCTGCTAATTCATTGGCGAGGATGTGCGATTCTGCGCCGCCGAAGATGATGAGCCGAAGTTTAGTGGGAGCATTGTTGTTGGTGGTGGATATGGCTTGTTCGACTTCGTGTTTCACACGCAGTAAGGCGGCGATGGTATCGGCGGAGTGCACGTCAATCACCAAGGGAAGTGTGCCATTCACAACTTGTGCTAATGCCGCGGATTCTGGTGAGAGTTTCTCGTTCTCCGTGGCTGGTGACAACGCCTCCAGGAGCTTTGCTCTCAGCTCAGCGACGGCTGCGGAGATGGTGGGCGTGTTGCCTCGCTTGACATTTGGTGTCAAAGGGTAGTGGAGAGCAACGCGTGATTGGACAACTGCACGCTCTTCGAGAGGATGCTTTGCACCAGTGCGAAATGCGACGCTCAGCCCTTTGTGAGAGCTGCCGAATTTGGGCGCCGTGATACTTTTGGTGACGCCGCGACTGTACGCAGCAGCCAGATTCTTGCCTTCTAGTCGCAGTCCATCAATGGCGGCGGAGAATGGACCTTTGTCAAGCGAGCCATCGGACGTGGCTCTCTCGGCAGCGATCTCTTCAAGCCCCAGGAGGCTACCAAACGCTGTCAGAGGACGTGTGATATATCCATTCTCCAGTGCAACAACAGCGCTATCTGCGGAAATCTTGTGCTGGCACTGACCAATGCACGCGATCTTGCCATCTGTCACGACCAGCTGGAAGTCTTTGCCCGCTGCTTCGACAATTCGCTCATGGCCATGGATCTGGACATCCGAAATGCCTGTAAAGATAACATCACGTACACGTTTGGGCTCCTCTTCCAGATCACGGACAGGCTTCGGTTCTAGCGGAGGACTTGGAGGCTTTCCGAGCTCGAGCGGCTCCTTGAACTGCGGGACTCCATCGATAAAGACTTGGAGTGGCGTGGCACCGACAGCCAACGGATCGGAATCCCATAGAACGACATCAGCATCCAAGCCGACTTTGACCTTGCCGATACGCTCAGCAAGGCCTAGAAGTTCCGCAGACGCGCTTGTCACCCCTGCGAGAGCAACGTGGTATGGTAGACCATTGCGGTAGGCTTTGGCAGCCTCGAATACCACATGTTGTGCATTCAGAACTGGGTTGTCGCTGACGTAAACGGGAGTGATGCCGGCTTCGTGGAGTATCTTCCCGGCCTTCTCACTCGCGACGTAAGCTTCTGCTTTGTAATTCATGTTGTCCGCAAAGAGGGCAGCTGCTGGAGCCCGGCCACCGTATGCTCGCTTCAGCACCTCTGGGATCAGAAAGGTGGAGTGCGCATGATGGAATGCCCGGACAGGAAACTTGAACTCATTGGTATAGCCAATGAAAGACTCGAGATCTGGGATCGTGTAGCAATGCGTGTTGACCATGACTTGACCTCGCAGCACGGCGGCCAGTGTTTCCCATTTGAGATCTTTCGGCAGATATGACTCCATGTTTTGTGCGCCTATCGAGTCCGCTGCGGCGCACCAATCGTCTTGCGCATCCCGGAGAGCTGCAGCCTGAGAGGTAATCAGCACGATGTGAGAAATTTTGTACTTCTTTTTGTGGGCAAAATGAGCCTCCCCATCAACGCTGGGCCAGCCGCACCTTGAAATTGTCTCATGAAAGACATACCTGTTCAAAAGCACGTCGAAAATACCACGCTTCTCCTAGTCTGCTGTAAGGGCCAAAGTTTCTTCCAACCTCGCCATACACATTTTTAGCATTCTCGCCGCATGCCATCTTGATGTAACGATGGTGCTTCTCGGGATCCGCCAGCAGGTCCTCAATGCTCAACTCTGATCTACCATCAGGCTTACCCACAGCGTGCTTGATCACGAATGCCTCGCCTCCAATGTTGTTGCCACTGCCCGGAAGGATCAAGGACGTGGTCACACCACCGGATTTGATCACCTAAATCTCGGTCAGCACACCTCGCATACCAGTACAGGGCATGTGTTACCTGAATCTGGTGATCGAGGGGATTGAACCCATCAAGGCTGCGAACAAAGGGAGTGACATCCTCTGATAGCTCATTTGTATCTTCGTTCCCATCAAGTTCCGGCAAGGAGTCGACTCCAGTGTGCGAATGCATATCAATGATTCCAGCTGTGAGCTGTCGTCCTTTTGCATCGACAAGATCATAGTCCTCAGGCAGATCCTCTTCCCGAATATGTGCGCTGACATGCTTGATCAAACCACTTTGGAGGAGGACATCCAGCGCAGCCCACGAGTATGCTCCCGTGATTGCGTCCGGCTGGCCAGTCCAGACTGTCGCGTTGCGGATCAAAACAGGTCTGATGCCGTGGACATACCGAGCACTGGCGTTCCGATGTCCGGTCGGATCTGTGGGCTTGGTCCGTAGCTGAGTGCACGTGGCATAATCTTGATACAGTTTCTCGGAAGAGAGAAGATGCGACGAGTGTGGTTGACGAGCTAAAGGCCCCTTGAAGCATAAGAGGTATACTACACACGCGACTGTGGCGTATTTCAGCATTCGGCGCAGAGCTCTTCGTCGACGGCCGTGTACAGCGGTATGGTAGCTGGGGAGGCCATCCCAAGCATCATCCTTGACCATTGCGGATCTCGAGACGCTGCTGCAAACGACAAGTGACTATCTGATTGCAAAAGACATGTGTAGGGCGGCGAAATGGCGCCACCGGAATGGCGAAGTTTGGGTGAGACAGGAGCGGTCACATCGCAGGGGCCATTGTGTGATTGATTCATCTCTAACTAAAATTTGAGGAAGTGTTTATGAAATGTTGCAAGCTCACAGCACGCTTATAGGTATGCATTAGGTGTCAATGGCATCGAATACTCTCTATGTGGTTCCTAGAACTGTCGCTCTTACACCGTGCGTCTGCCCGACTCGCTCCGACAGAATATTGCAGCAGTCTTTGACAACAATGTCGTATTGACGTGTTGCCGAGATATGGAGGTCGAAAAGTTGGTCTAGATTCTCCTTGGTGTTCGATGGCCTCGGACACACATCCTATGCCTCTCCTTCGAGACATACCGGTCCTCGCGTGATTCGGAAGCCCCGGCTAGATGAGGACTTCAGGAAGCCATAGTATTCGCAGCCAGTGCGCGGCTTCTGCGTTTGGCATTGTGTTACAAGAGCCTTCCGGTCCGTCGCTCTCTCATTTCACTCGGGAGTGGATGGTAGAGAGGACGGTGCGGCCCTCCAGCCATTCCTCGTCGTGCGTTGCTCGGGATAGCCGCCGGGTTGCGACAAGAGCTTCAATCTCTCCTGCCGTGCATCGAAAGCCAACATTCTCAGCTCCGAAGCGGGATTCGGGCCACGATAGACAGTGTTCAGCTTCTGACCTACACCCAGAACCTTCCGCAGGGCCACGGCGAACTGCTCCTCGTCTACATCATCGGCACTGACGCTGCCGATTTGGAAGCGCAGGCCGGGACTTTGTGTATGCAGCACTTGTAGCGCTGCGATAATGTCGCTTTTTTGAGACCATCGACCGGTGTTGGTCGAGTCGCACCAGCTCACGACCACAGTCCGCAGGTGAGGAGCATGCGACAAGACTTGACACGCCCTGCTCGCCCGGCGCTTGATTTCGGCGCAGAATGATTCCAGGCCGAAGCTCGGGTAGCTCTGGAGAAGGAGGACGTCACAGAAGAAGACGAGTTCGACGGTGGTAATCAGGGAGAGACTGGGACTCTGCTCCAGCTTCCGCAGATCCGGATCGACGCGGAAGAAGTTGAAGGCGTGGCTGAAGACCAGCTTCCACGTGGAGATGGAGTAAAAGTAGTCGAGAATCTCGGCAGACAGGGCGGGGTGGATGTTGAGCAGTGGGCGCGAGGGCGGGCGGTGATCGACGGACGTGATGCCCACCAAGGGCAGCGGATGCGACACATTCTCGCGCGGAAGCAGGAAGGAATAAATGTGCTGACGCAGTTCTGGCGGCAATCGGAGCAGCGGCGGGGGAGGTGTCACTGGGGCGTCGGAGGCGGTGCTGGCGGTGCAGGAGGTGCTGGTGCAGGCCATGGGCGGGGCGCGTTGGATTGGCGAGGTGGCGGGGAAGTGAGAGTGTTGCAGAGTGTTATTCGAGAGGTGCGCGAACCTATGTACTTACAATCCTGATGCATGGGCAGCTGACCTGCCGCCGCAGAGCGAGTGTGAGGTGAGTGACGAGAGCTCCTGCTGCCATGACATGGACGACGCGACGGACGTATGGAGGCCGAAACCTTACTACAATAGCCACCATGGTCGCACTGTCGCTGTCGTATCATCGCACTTAGCCATAAAAGCGCTTCACTACTATACTATAGCGCCGTCTACTACCGCTTAACTGTACAGTGTACATGGAGCATGTGGAACGGCTTGCTATCATGTCCTGCATTTTATGCATGCTAGAAGGCAATCCTCACGGTATCGGCGCTCATTTGCTCACAGTATAATCCGAAGAGTGATTCGAACAATTCTAACCGCTTTCCAACACGCTTCTGATCATCTGCGCGCTGGGAGGTTGGGGGGCTTCAAAGGAGAGCATAGACGGGCCTCGGACGCGTGATTGAGCGGCGAGTTGATGCTGACTTGTCGAAATGAGAGAGTGAGACCAAGTATCGCAAAGTATTTGACCTGTAGACTAATCACAAGCAGCGCAGCATGCCCAGCTATAGAAAGTGTGAAGTGGATCGCGAGCGTAGAATATCGCCGACCTACACCCAACGTCCAAGATTGTTTGCACGGTCCAAGAAAATGTTATGTTCATTCTTGAATTGCCCGGTCGACAAGGCCGCATCTGACATTACCGATCACTTTCCGTGTGCGCTCTTGCGATCGCACCCGAGCCGTGATCTGCAAAGGTCCTGCCAGGCATCTATCATCCCCAGACTGGAGAATCGTACAAAGCGCCCCCCCACTGGCCGACAGGCGAAAGTCATACTGGTAAGCAAAGGTGGCCTGGTAAAGATTCGCAGCGACACAGCAATCGTATGCCGAGGAGTCAGCACCTTCGAGCACGATGTAATTGAGGGATATATCCTCATTTTGGATACCAAAGAATTTTACTTCGTTTACTCTGTCTGCGACGTTGGCGGTAGCGCAGGCGGCATAGACTGTGGCGGTGGTCGTGGTCACTAGAAATATGTTAGAGAACGTAAACTTAGTCTTGCAAAATCTGACGAGCACTTACCTGTGCTGGTCGTAGTAGTGGTTGTTGTATCGACTGTTGTGACAGTCACAGTCGTAGTCGGGAAACTGGTTACCGTCGACGTAGTCGTTGTCGAAGGCACAACAGTAGAGGTTAACGTAGTTGTCGATGTAGTTGTCGAGGTAGTTGTAGTTGTCTGATCTCGCAATCAGCCGCTACTAAGTTATTCAATGCTAAATTAGGTGCCTACTTGTGAGTCCGTGACGGTGGTCGTGAAAGTAAACTCGCTTGTTGGCGCCGTTATAGTAACAGTGATAGAGGTCGTTTGAGTAGTGATTGGGGCCTTCGGGGTAGTTGTAACAATTTTCGTGCTTGTACTAGTCGTTGTGCACGACTTTGTTTTGGTATAGCTGTAAGTCGGGACTTTTTTTCACACTTTTTGTCCCGTAATTAGTATAGCGGGTTGTCTGCTGGCTGCCATGGTTAGCCGGAGCACTGGGAGCTGCCATGGTGCTGGTGAGGCGCTAGTAAGCAGCAGGATCGCGGCGAGCGACAACAGTAAAGTAGTTTGCATGACTGTAGAAGCTGTGTATCCTCGATGCTTAGAAGAGGAGAGAGAGTCCCACGATATCGCGGCTTCTAGCCAGCTTTAAAGTGGCATGATTCTATTAGGAGGCTAAGTTCGAGTTTATGCAATAGCTAGAGCATTGTCAACGAATTTGCACACCTGGAGCTAGATATGTCGTTAGTATCTCCGATTTTTAATAGCGGCAGAACTTTGTCGTTACGGTTCTTTGTGATTCATCCCGTCTTCGCTGATTCCTGGGCCTCGACGCAACGAGACCTGCGCATAGTGATCAGGAGATGCGCCACTCTGGGCATTCAGTCACTGCGTCAAGGATCTATCAGTAGCGCCGCTATTAGCACCACGATACACCCACCACCTGCATTCGTCACTCACCAGTAAAGTGAAGTACATTCTGTAAGAGTAGGCGCGATGCTTTTGACCGCTGCGAATATCTCACGCCTCACTCCAGTCTTACAGACGAAGCTGCCAATTTTGGGAGGCTGAAACTCTGAGCTAGTCGAGCTAATAAGACCTCAGCTGATTTGGTGGATATTGGTAGCGGTATGTTGGCAAAACCTTGAAACAGCTCTCACAGCTAAGCAAGCGCCTCTCATCTTGGCGTCCAGTTCTGGAGCTACGGGCCAGCATCGCTCTTCTCGCCCGACAATATCAATTTGAGGCATAGATGAGATGAAACCGTGCACTCAAGTTCAAGACTCTCTCGGGCGACGTAGAACGTAGAGATGGAAGACAGCAGGACTCCAGGCTCACAACTGCGATCTGCGGTCCAAGTTAAGTCTAAGCGAAGCCGTTCTCATCAGAAGGCTCATGAAGATTGGAGTCCGCGGATGCAGCTTGCATGTGCATCCGAGCTTACCAGCAATAGGAACGGCTCCAGCAACTGATTTGAGTTTGTGTCACTGGCCGCAGAAATGTCCTGTCATTGAATGCGAGTCCGTTCGGCGCACTGTGGTTGCAGATAGTGGCCTCTTACAAGATATAGGCCCGTCGGGACGGCCCGATGACGGCTGTGGGGCCGCGCTTGAGATCGCGTCGACAAAGCACGACGCGCCTCTCTTTCACATCCTCCGCCCAAATTGCAACATGCTGCACTGCATGGAACATGTCGGGCTTCCGTGACGCCGCCTCCACCGCCGCCTCCACCTCCATCACCACCCCGCCGAAGCGTTGGCGAGACAAGCTCGAGGACTGCAGAAGTGTCATTGACCGCCGGCCCGTGACTCTGCACGCCTGCACTGCCGATGCTCCAACACCGCCTCTCGTCCTCGCCCCACAATGTCTGCTGTCGCGCTACCAGCTGCCCCTAGCGTATCTCGATCCTGCTCAGGATGGTCGCGGACTCTTCACGGCCCACATTCACCTCCTTGAGACGTTCCACGAAAATCATGATGGTACCAGTGTTCTGCTGGTGGAGGACGATGCAAACCACTCCCTGTACGCCATTGAACGTGTGCAGAGTCGGAAATATGCTCTGTGTCGATTGGCGAAATCTGTAGCACTGGAGCAGCTACTCGCACTCCCTACTCTTCGGACAGAAACGGGCCCGCTGCCTAAGAAGCGATGTACCCCCCTCTTGCGTGAGAAGAGCCGGCCATGGTGGGCAATGGCCGCAGTAAAAGCGCAACCATATTCTACGCACTCTCGCGGCCAGGCTCCGAAGCTTTCCATGCAGCCGCGAGTCACGCCGATTTCTCGGCCGGAAGAGATGCCACTGGCAGAGCAAGAACCCCATGCGTGTATAGAGGCCTCCATTCCAGAAGCGCTTCCAGTACAGACGGTGAATGTTGAGCAGACATTGGAGGACTTATCGAAGCATTATCTGGACGCTTTGTATTTGTCAAGGACGACACTGGCATACTTCCTCAAGGGACCTCTCGCTCGCGCAAGAGCTGCACTATCTTCACAACCAGCGGCTCTCATTGCCTTCCTGCGTGGGTCCATGTTGAATTCCACCAGCATGGACAAAAAATTTCGGGATGTTCTGGCCGGCATCGTGAGGGATATCTCTTTAATAGACACGCCCGGTACCCAGTCCAAGCCACGGAGGAAGAGGAAGTGGCGATCGAAGCGTGACAAACATGGACTGTTTGTGGACGAGAAGGAATACATCGAGGGTTGGTGGCGCAAGCACGATCAGGACATGCATGCATTTGCGACGAACGAGACGAACGAGGCTCTTTTGAAACGGCGATTACAAGTGGTGCGCAACCGAGAAACATTGCTCCAAGTCGTAGTGACCATGGAGGTTCTGGCTCTAGAACAAGGCGCTGCAGCGAGTTCCGAGAACCCCCCGACGGTTGGACTACGGAGCGAGGAGCTGTCTGGCGACCACCCGGAGATCAACACAAAGGACGAAAAGCAGCGGAAAAAGAAGGAGATTGACGCCAATGTCAGTCTGGAAACCCTTGTCGAGCGGCTTAACATCTTCCACACCATTGAAGCCTCGCCGGTAAAGACAAAAGATGGCGACAACTGCAGTGCCAATGCAGACACAAGGGATGAACTGAAGACTTTTGCCGCCGAGGTGATCATACCTTTCTTTGCCTCCCGCATCTTCGACATCGCGAATTCTGTCAGCAAGAATCTCGGCGGGCCGAGTGCTCCTCGACCGCGCGAGAAGAGTTCGGCGAAGGCATCACGAAAGCCTGGGGAACCAACGATCCGTCAGCCACCTGAAAAGAAGCCCAGGAGGCCATTGGGTCGCACGTCTACTGATACTTTGAATCACATCGGCAGGCAGCCCCCCGCTCTGATGCGTTCCGCCACCGACAAGGATGCACTAGCTCCGCTTATCAAACGGGAAATCAGTGAAACGCCATCTTTGCACGAGATAGTGGCTGCGAAGACTGCCACGGCTGTGTCCCGAAAGAGAACGACCGGTCTCGACCATTATACCGCCAAGCACCGACAAATTGACCTATCGGCGATGTCGCAGGCCAACCAGGCGAAGATACGGAAGAACAAAGATGTCGAGGACAAAATCTTACGCGACGCACTCAATGGTATAAGGAAGCCCAATAGAGCGCTTGCGACAGCGGAGACGGCCAGGAGTGCAGATGAGAGCTTCGCTCGAGCACTCGCCAGGAGCAAGCCTCCAAAGTCGCAAGCACAACGCACTTCATCGGCCAAGGATAGCACCGGGATCACCGCCACGCCAAGGCTTGTGAAGTCTACACCAGCTGGCCAGCGTCAACCGCGAAATACGTTGGAAGCGTGCTCTGGTTCAACGACAGCGGTGCCTTCCTCGGCGATTGCTCAAACTGCCGACGCACATGTGCCGAGTAGTATTTTTGCTGTACCGCACACTGGCCACAGAAATAGACAGAAAAACATTGCAGAGACGCCGTCCCGTGGGTTCGCTAGATTCATGCCTCCAGGTCTAGCTCGAGAACCTGGTACACTCATCGGATCGCCAACACTCAGTCGGAGCGCAGCCGTATCAGCGACTCCGATGCGCCCACTGCGTATGCCTTCACTTGCGGAGACCTCTCTCGCAGATCGAGATTCTATGCACAGCACAGGGCGTAAGCACCTGGGACATACAGCTCATGCGGTGGACCAACATGATGACTCTGGGATTGGACTCGAAAGCCCAGCGATGAGGAATACAACCTCCATTTACGATGCACTAGGATGGAACGAAGATTACGATGAACTTGCATAGCGTAGCATATTGTCACATTGACCACAAAGGTCCCATCCATGGCGTGCATACGAGTGCAGTCTGAACTAGAGATGTTTTCGAAGGTCAATGCAACGCTAGTACGTGGCCTTGGAGGGACGAGTTCCGCAGCGATGAAATTTGTCTTGCGCCGTCTTTCAAATGACTTGAAACACCGAGGACACCGACCGCTCTGATACTGAAGCATGTATTCGCCCACTCCTACGCATTACTAGGATAATAAAGATGTTCTCCGATCTAGTGATGGTCAAAGTCTGTTTTGCAGAGTTAGAGTGACTCGCGAAGCTTATGACAGGAACTCGGAGCCTCGGCTGCTGACATGCTGCCCCGAACAATTGGCAGACACAACATCGCCTTCCTACGCGCTAGCTCACTTGCATACACCTACTTGATAGTACACAGACACATTGTAACTCCTCACTTGAATCAAATTCAAACATCACCTATCATCTTTTCCTGATTTTGATCAATTGTGCCACTAGTCGTGTTGGGCGACTGCAGATCACGGAAGAGATCAGAGATCAGCATTCACTGTGATGTCCAAACAACAGAGGGAGCGGCCTTTCGGCAACCTCGCACCTTGGAGTGAACCCGCATGGTCTCATGGGATTCCATCGCCATATTACAATGAATCCCACAAGGAGTATCGAAATGCGCTCCGAGAATATGTGAATAAGCACATACTACCTGGTGCATTAGAATGGGTAAGGCGGTCAAATGCGGAAATGTGATAGCTTGTACTGACAGTTAGCAGGAAGAAGCAGGGGGCGCTCCAGAATCGGCTCGACTTCAATGGGCAAAGTCTGGCTTTGCTTTCTCAGATGTCCCCGTCCAATACCGGCCCAAAGATGTTCCATTTCCTGGAGATGTTCCTGTCGGCCAACTGGACGCCTTCCATCTGCTAATCTCGACGGACGAGACATCACGAGTCGAGGGCGGCGTCACATCCTGTCTGGGCGGCGGATCAGTCATTGGCATTCCACCGGTAATTCATCATGGCACGGAGGAGCAGAAACAAAAATGGCTGCCGGGACTCTTCACTCAGCAGACGTGCTTTTGCTTGGGGATCACAGAGCCAAGGTGAGTGGTGGACATCATTGTTTTCAAAACAATTCTATGCTGATGCGACAAACAGTGGCGGCTCTGACGTCGCAAACATTCAGACAACTGCTGAAAAGACGCCTGACGGGAAATTCTATGTGATCAATGGCTGGAAGAAATGGATCACTGGCGCACCTTGGGCGACGCATATGACCACTGCAGTGCGAACTGGCGGCCCAGGCTTGAAGGGTATCTCTGTAGTCGTCATCGACTTGAAGTCACCCGGTGTGTCAATAAGGAGAATAGCCAACAGTGGCCAGAAAGCCGGAGGCGCGTCCTTGATCGAACTCGATGACGTGAAAGTGCCAGTCGAGAATCTGTTAGGAAAAGAGAATGAAGGCTTCAAAGTGATCATGGTCAACTTCAACAGAGAGAGGTACATCATGGCTGTTGGCTGCAACCGCAAAGCTAGGACGTGCTTAGCCCACGCATTCGACTACGCAAACAAGCGTGAGACCTTTGGCAAGAAGTTGGTTGAGAACCAAATCATCGCTCACAAGTTCTCGACCATGGCAAGATATATCGAGAGCCATTGGGCTTGGCTGGAACAGATCGCATATGCTGTTCAAGTGTCGCCCTACGGCTGGCAGGATCCGGACGTCGCTGGCAGAATTGCACTGGCGAAGGTGCAAGGAGGACGAATGCAGGAGATGGCGAATCGGGAGGCGCAGCAGGTTTTCGGAGGAGCCGGGTACCAGAAAGGAGGGCCGGGTGCTGTGGTAGAGCAGATGAGTCGCGACTTACGAATGATGGTCGTGGGAGGAGGATCAGAAGAAATCATCAGCGATCTAGCTGTCAGGCAAGAGACTGTCCTCGCCAAGAGGCGAGGATGGAAACTGTAATTAGTGTATTGTAGTAGACCATGTGAATTGGAGATGGAATTTTTGCGAGCCAATACCGCGTGGTCAGAGTCCCCTTTTCGAAACAATTCTTTCCGCAGAAGATGAAACTTGGTCCTGCTTGATAGAGCAGATGAGCGATCCCTCGACTTTTGCCCACGGCTTTGAGCCGGACCCAAATAGAACGGCCTCGCTGATCAGCAGACCTTTGCTTTCCATCTCTTCCATCCCTCACACAAGATGCTCTGCGATGTTTCAATCAATCTCGAGTAGTGCGTCATGGCAACAGGCGAAAACGCTGCGCGGAACGACGGATCGTTGTTGACTGCAGCTTGGGCGAAGCGAAGACAATCTGGAAGCGATGCACAACATCATGACTAAAATTATGGACACTGCCAACCTGGAGTTGTGCATGGATGAAAATCATAGATGCTACCCGTCGGAAAAGGACAGCTTGTATCAAGTCGTGGATTCCTGGATGTCCAGGCTGGACGATGAGGCTCCAGTGTCATCACTCTCGATCCCCGGTACCCACGACTCGGCAGCGTATACGCAACCATGGCCGTTCGTTGCCACACAAAACATGGACTTCACACAGCAACTTGAGTCCGGCATTCGATACTTTGACCTACGTTGTGGCTTGGTGCACGATGTTGCGGAAATGGTCCATGGGCCGTACCTATTGGGTTTAAAACTTCACGACGTATTGCATATACTTTGTCAATGGTTGGACGCGCATTTGACGGAAGGACTCGTTGTGCAAATCAAAGAAGACAGAGAGGCGGAGCAATCCGAGTTGCATTTTGCGCATGCGATTTATGAGCACATCTCGACTCGACCTGAGCGCTGGCGCACAGCTAATACCACGCCCTGCGTAGGAGAACTGAGGGGCAAGATTCAGCTTTTGAGACGCTACGATGGCCCGGAGTCTATGGCGTATGGGATTGACGTTACCGCATGGCAGGACAACCCCAATACACCCTTCACAATCTATACGCAGCATGAAGTTCAACTCACCATTCAAGATCATTACAGCTATTCGGAACCTCTCTCCCTCCCGAGCCTGATAACCAGTAAAGGAGGGGACGTGTCTGGACTGTTAGAAAAGGCAACAAGTGATTCAGACCTCGGACACTGGTACATCAATTTCACCAGTGCTTTCGAGTTCAACTTATTCTACCAGCTGACGCCGCGAGCCATCGCGGTTGGTGGGTACTATGGCTTCCGCTGGGAAGATGGTATCAATCCAAGGCTGCGGAACTACTTGAATATGCGGCCTGGCAAGCGGCGACTGGGGATTGTTGCAATGGACTTTCCACAGGCTGGAAGTGAAGATCTCATTCCAACCATCATTCGATCGAATTTTACGACTCACGAAACAGGTCCGAGGAAGTTCTTCTCTGCGCTGCTTGTCCTTGTTGCATCACTGGCTATTTGGCTATGGGCGATTGAGCACAACATATATCTCAGGTGCGATTCCAATACAACTGTACAGTATGCTTAGTCCAATATCGCAACTTTGGATCCATCAGTTCGTATTCTATCGTCGTGCCGCAATAGCCATCTGTCTGACTTACGTAGTGTCATACAGCGCGTGGGTCATAGGTAGGCTGAACGAACATTGTCAAGTCTCGTGGCACGTACATCTATTCCAAAATCTATACACTCATCACATACACTACTCATCACAGCCTCGCTTTATCATCCAACAGCGACAATCCCGTGATTTTCTCCAGCTCCTTGACAGCGATGTCTGCTCTGCCTAATTGCACCTTGACGGTCTTCATCCCGAGCTTCTTCGCCGTCCTCAGATTCGTTCCAATGTCATCGAAGAAAGTGATGTCCTGTGGTCTCACACCCTTCCCAAGCCCATTCAACTTGACGTGCTCATGTAACCTCGTAATCGCGTATTTGTAAATCGCCTCATCTGGCTTCCTCAAACCGACATGTGCCGAGCTGACAAATATGTCAAACACTCCCTTCAGCTCTTTATTCTGTTTTCCCTCAGGCGTCGTCTCATCCGTAAGTGGGTGTCCAGGCGGGAAGATGGAAGTATTGCTCAGCGCACCCAGTATCAATTTCCCTTTTCGATCTTGATCGGCCGTTTTCCGCAACTTTTGCAGAGCCGGCCACATGTATGCATCGGGCTCTCGAGCAATTGTCATCATTCGCCAATACAGCCATTCCACATCGATATCCGGAACGGGAGGGACTTGGTACGCGGCTTCTTCTGCAGCTTGTCCTTTGCTCACATTGCGAGTCTTCGCGATCGAGCGAGCGTAGTATTCGCGCCAGCGCTTTTCGTTGGAGAGGTCTGCTTTGAACAGGCGGAAGAATTCGGCGTCGAGGAGGATGTCGCCGCGTTCGATCTTGGACCAAGCGCCTTCGGGACCTGATGCGGAGATGGCGTGGTTGATGTATCCAAGCGGTATGCCTTTGGACTTTTCGTAGTCAAGAATAGCCTGGAAAGGAGATACGACCTGGAAAATGTTAGGGCGGGCTCGCTCGCTGTTCGCGATCCGTGTAGCTGTTCTTACGCACGCAGACGCCGCCTATGTCGAAGAGCAGGACTTGGGGATAATCCGACATTGTTTTGAGCTTTGCGGAGTAATCGGCGACTGGACAAAGATCATGCAGACTCAAGAGACGCTCAAAGTATCAACCAAGGCCGTCTGCTCCTGGTCCGCCAGCTGGACGAGACTATGGCGGGCGGTCAAGAATGCTGACATGGCAATGGTTGCAGCCGCGGGTGAAGCGAAGTGGGTGTCGAACTTCAGCCGAGGCTGTTTCGTTCTGTCAATGGCGCGTTGCCACGTGACGAGATATGTGCTATTTACCTGCTACCGCAAGCAGTACCTCCACAGTTCTGGTATACCTGTGGAGTTGCACATAATTACTACAGTTACGAGAGCGCTGGGCTGGGCTCGAACATGACTCCGAGACTAGCGAACACTATGTTCGAATTCTCTTCCCTCAGTTGCCGACAAATTTGCACTGTTGACCTCAACATGCCGCACCGTAGAACTCTGTTGCCGGTGTTCGGGTGGCCCATCGCAACGAGTTCATGCTTTTCGATCGATCCACGGACATTGCTTCGATTGCTAACTTATCCCGTTCCTATAATGTCCTTGACACGGTTGACAACGTGCCATAGTAACGCACTTCAATCAGGCAGGAATCGTTCACTTCCGAGCGCCCCCTCGAGTACCTGATTGTTTCCAGGGCGACGGCCCTGATGGATGAAGCCCAGTGTGTAATGGCCACAGAGACCATCCCGAGGCAGGCGCTTTCCAAACTGGCATGTTGCATGCAGACAGCAAGATCGTGGGAGGAGCAGTGAAAACTCTTGGGAATATTCTGCCATTATGTCTTCGACTGCGGTCCAATGGCGTGCGTTCACGAACGCTCGAAGGTGGCAAGCGATCATCCCTCTCAGTCTGCCAATGGAGGTTCCTGCCCAGCTTGGCCTTGACATTGCTCGCGCAAATGGTTGGCAATCAGTCCGACTTTGCAGCTGTTCGTCCAGAATCAGTTCACTTGTCCATTACTGCCAATATTGAGTCTGGCGTAAGGTATGTCTGTTTTCGTCTGTACGACTGGCGCTCCGTCTTTCGCGATTGTCAGCGCCAATCCGCCCTCACTCAGCGCGCCAAAACTCCAGCCATGGTGTCTCACTTGGCAAGAATTTTCCGGAGCCTGTTCATTATCGAGGCTCGCGGGGAGCGCGCCGAGTACGATGCCGCCAGGCCCATTGTAGTTTATGTCATTCACCAGGTCCGCAATAGGGCCTTCTTTCCATTGGCTGGGAGTGGCCAGGAAAAACACGATGCTCTCCCCCTCACGGGTCACTTCGCCTAAAGCTTGCTTCCGTCCAGCTGCCAGCATCTCTTCGAGGCTATCACCATCAAAGGTAAAGTTCCAACCTTGATCGCCACGAAGTTCACGTGTGCTGTACTGCGAATCTGGATCAAGGCTCAATAAGCCGGCCTTCTTCCCCCAGCCTCCACCGCCTGACAACACTTTGCACAATCTAGCTCCCGAGACCAGAGTAGGGAGCAAGTCATCGTGTGGTGACGATCCCAGCAAGCCGCGCGAACCATCGCACGCCCAAAGACTTCGGATGGATGCGGGGTCTAGATTGTGCAGAGCCGCAGATAAAGGTTCCTCGGCAGCATGAGGACCACCTGGCTCTGGAGGGACGATTAGTGCCCACACTTGAACCGCTTCCGGAGCCTTGCGCCTGTCCGCGAAATAGTTGGACACAGCAGCTTCCAATTCCTGCGAAGCGGAAATTGTTTGCAAGCCTGACTCCGACGAAGCTAGCTTCCTGACGATGTTTCCCATGGAGCTGATGACCCGTCTCGGCACAGTCAGAGGGAGTAGTTGCGCTTGCAAGGTCTTATCCCCTTGGGCGAGTGAGTCTGGTATGCGGATATGAGCAGATTCCAGGCGCTGGGAAGTCTGCTTACGCAACTGTCCACTTAGCGGATCAAATTGGAATCGTGTGTGAAGCAACGTGGATGGCAAGCCGGTAGTAAAAATGGTCTGCGCTAGTGGAAGTTGAGCATCTATGCGACAAGAATCGCCGTGCATGATCGCGAATGACAGTGAGCCTGGCTTGGTAGTGTTGGACTGCAGCGGCGCCTGCGCCTCGAGGAGAGACTGCAGTGGGTCAGTGACAAAGGCATATGCAATGCCTTCCACACCGGACGCTGGCCCTCCTGGTGTGGGCAAGCGGTCTACCACGGCGACAACGGCATCGAGTGGCTTCGACGCAGTAGGGTTGGCAGAGAAGCGCTGCAAGACCTTCAATGGCAGATTGGGATCCAGCGCATGCCCGGCGAACGAGGAGCTTACGAGGAGCGATAGCAGAGATGGCGCTGCGCTCACTTGGACAGGTTTGCCCCGGGCTGCAGGCTCTATGTGCGCAATAACCTCATCGATGCTGATTTCCTGAGAAGACGGAGCGGCGACGGTGCCCACGAAGATGCCATGCTTGGGCGGCGCGCGGGCGTGCGCGTTCGTGGTTGTCGACGCGGCGCTCTGCAGACGAACAGCTGCACTAAGGCATCTTCGCGGCCAATGGCGGGAGTGCTGGACCAGTGCTCGCCATATTGCAGCTCGCGCGTTGCCTGCAATGGCAGCGGTTGGGAGCATAAGACGCGGCCTGGCGGAGGGTGTATATAGTCGTGGCCGTCGAGATGTCGTTGTAGGACCGACCGTTGGTGGGAGGAGCAGAAGATGGTGATGACGGTCCCAAACCCCCGGCGGACCTCTGCAGCACTAGCGTAACTCTAATCGAGACACTTTGTTCTGTTCTCCCGCGCACTGCTTCTCACGAGCTGGTCGACTTCGGTGTCCACGCCCTCCTCGCACCCACCGCCCCGCCGTCAACGCAGTAAGCCGATGCGCTGGTCCGCACCGGCAGACTGCTTCTACCGCCGCGGCCGCCTACGCCGCCGTCTCCATCTCCGCCTCCGTCTTCGTCTCCAACATGGCCGTCTCCCGCTCGTTGCGGAGGAACCATACCATCACCTATGTGCTCTCGGCCATGCTGGGCGTCGGGTTCCTGTGGTTCCTCTTTGGCGATAGCACCACGATGCCCTCGATATCGACCGCCCCGCGACAACTACTGAAAAGCAAAGACGCCGCGTCAAATGCGCTCTCGCCGCCCTCGCTACCCTTTCGCAAGCCCGCCAGCCTGGGTCCGAACGAAGTCGCACCCCCGCCGCCCGTGGTGCACTACCACATGAACAACGTGACTGCAACCGCCGACCCCATAGGAAACCGCGAGTCCATCCTCATCCTCACGCCGTTGGCACGCTTCTACCAGGAATACTGGGACAATCTGGTCAAGCTATCGTACCCCCATGATTTGATTTCTCTGGGTTTCATCATACCAAAGGGCCGCGAGGGCAACATCGCAACGCAGCAATTGCAAGATAGGATATCAAAAACGCAGTCGCCGACGAACAAGAATCGCTTTGCCTCAATCACCATTCTGCGACAGGACAATGAACCGCCAACCGCTCAGACTGAGGCGAAGCGACATGCCATGGCCGCGCAGAAAGAACGTCGGGCCGCCATGAGCCGCGCAAGGAATAGCTTACTCTTCACCACACTAGGTCCCACCACGTCTTGGGTATTGTGGTTGGACGGCGACATTGTAGAGACTCCACCGAGCCTGATTCAGGACCTGGCCTCACACGACAAGCCAATCATCGTTCCGAATTGCTATCAGCGATTTTACAATAAGGAGAAGGATGCGCAAGACGTCCGGCCTTACGACTATAACAGCTGGCAGGACTCGGAGATTGCGAAGGGCCTCGCGGAGAAGATGGGTCCCGATGAGATTTTGCTCGAGGGCTACGCCGAAATGGCGACATATAGATCGCTCATGGCGAAATTGGCTGGTGAGCATCTCTCAACTGTATCACACATGCCAATGCTGACGTTCAGTGCTTCAGAAATCGGTGGTGACCCGCAGAAGGAAATGGAACTTGATGGAGTGGGCGGCACCGCCTTGCTTGTCAAGGGAGACGTCCACCGAGATGGCGCGATGTTTCCACCATTCCCATTCTACCACTTAATTGAAACCGAGGGATTTGCTAAAATGGCTCGTAGACTGGGTTGGAAGTCATGGGGGCTGCCCAATTACTTTGTACGTCACTTTCCCGAATTGTCTTCTCCCTGGTGATACTGACGCACTTGCAGGTATATCACTACAACGAATGAGGCATCTGCATTGTTTTTGGCGTGGAGTCCTGGCGCCCCGGCGAGGGCGCATAGCATAGAGCATAGCGAGGGGTTCGCGCGCCTTTCGCGTCCAAGTTTTTAATTGATCGATCACATCACTGCCTTGACTCAAATCATAGTCAGTGCGAAAGCGCCAACTCGCGCGGCTTTGGAAAGAACATTTGAAGCCAAGTAGTCGCGACACTGCCAACGCGGAGTGCCCTGCTGCAAATTACGTGCAGGCCGATGCAGAATTCCCGCAGAAGGAACCAGCTAAATTCACGCGCATTGGCAGACGCTTTCCGGACACTGATATCTCATGAGCGAGAATCCACGCGCCGAGCACCGGGTCGAAACACTATGTGGCTGTCCCCCATACAGCCACTAGGTGGTGCGTATTTGTCTTCGAAATATCCTCAAAATCCATCGTCGATGCCTTCACGCTTTTCATTTTGCAATCGCTTCACGTTGATGTCCCACCACCACTGATTGGCTCCATCCCTGGCATCACTCTTCCTGTCCTCCTCGCTCTCATCCCAAGGCTTGGGACTCAAAATGTAATGCACATTTTTCACTCTGTCGTCTCCCCATATTGCGTCGTGCACACCTTTCCATCGCAACGTCTTGAGCGCATTGTATGTGTACGGCAAAGCCACCCAGCGGCCGTGGAACAAATCTCCCAGCAAGGACTGATCTGCGAAATCGTACTGCATGATCGAAGGGTCGTCGAGGCGCTTCAGAATTAGATTGTACACGTCGTGGGACGGAACAACCACCTGGAGGCCGCCGTTCGGCATCGCGAGTCCCGCGCTAGGAGACGCTCCGCTCTCTTGCGCGTCTTCCGGGGTAGAGTGCTGCGAAGTGAAAGCGCAGTTCTCGGGGATCCAATCTTTGGGGTAATGCGGTTTCTTCAGCGGATTGCAGACGCAGGCATGGCTGGCGGCGAACACTCGATCTCCCATTCCTGCTCGGTCAGCGCTGTCGAGTGCGATGTCCATCAGCTCGTCCATATTCCGAAGCACCAGCATATCGCTGTCGAGCTGCACGACACGCTCATACTCGACGAGGCTGAAGGGCGTGAGTTTGGACCAACAATCGTAGAAGCGAGGGTCGTTGCTGTAATCCTTGGAGGCTGTCGGGAGCAGGTACTTGACGCGCTGTTTGGGAATTCGGCGCGCATCTAGTGCTGCATGGCCCTCGGGTGGGAATGTGTCGGTGTACAACGCGACGAGCGGGTATTTGGACCCGACGAATTTGAGTGAGGCGTCGAGAGTGAGAAGACCGGAGAGATAAGCCGTGTTGGTAATGAGCGTCGTCCAGACCTTGTCGCTATCCACGGCACGCTTGGGTTTGGGATTTACGTGGTCGGTCATGGTGATGTTGGGGGAGTCTCCGTGAGCGGCGACCTAGATGGTCGCAGCTGTGAAGACGGCATGTTTTGTTGTTGACGTGATGGATTTTTAGTCTGATCCAAACGTAAAATCGGCGCCGTCGACGTAGCCCGGAGATCGCCCATTACCTCCGACCACGTCTCGGATTACAACATGATTCACGCTACATTCTGCTGACTTGCAGACAGCACTCACCGCAGTCAAGGCCATGCTTGAGTTGGGGCTTTCCACTCCACGCCGCACCTCATGTCTGCTGATGCGGTGAAAGACGGCCCTCCTCCGCCTCGGCGAATAGCTTCGAACAATGCGACCAACGAAAGCATTGTCACCCACAAGGACGGTAACTGGAAGGGATTTGTTGCTGGCGTGTTCAGTGGGATCACGAAGTTAACAGTTGGGTATGAAATTCAAAGTCTATAGTGTGCTTGTGCAATTGGCTGATGCGAAGACTAGCCACCCTTTTGACACAATCAAGGTCCGACTGCAAACCTCCACACATGATCAGTTCAAAGGACCAGTGGATACACTTATGCAAACTCTGCGGCGAGAGGGCATCAATGGCATCTACAAAGGCGCCACTCCTCCTCTCATCGGCTGGATGTGCATGGTAAGCCCCAAGAAGCTGCCATCTGAGCAGTCCAATGGGCTGCTGCTAATGACATCGAACAGGACAGTCTCATGCTAGGCAGTCTCACACTCTATCGACGACTTCTGAATGAGCATGTATTTCAGCCTTATTTCGTCAAGCAGGCCCGGTCGTCGCAGCGTGACGTCGATCTAAGACAGACCAAGTTGCCCGCTTCCGGTCATGGCATCGCTGGAATGGCTGCTGGATGGACTGTATCCTTCATTGCGGCGCCAGTGGAGCACATCAAAGCAAGACTGCAGGTGCAGTACCAAGCTATAAAATCGCAAAGACAGTATGCTGGACCAATCGACTGTGCGAAGAAGATATATGGTGGCCATGGTGAGCATAGTTGGCGTCAATTGCAACCAGGAACCCGCTGACCTACTTCTTCCCCATGACAGGTGTGCGAGGACTGTACCATGGCTTGCTCGCGACGATGATCTTTCGGACGTCGTTTTTCTTCTGGTGGTCCACGTAAGTACTGTCACATCGGTGGAGTATTGTCGAGAGCTCTGTCAGCAGATGAGCGCCCAGGCTGTACTAGGACCGGGGTGTGATGTGCACAGCGAAGCCCACTTGGACAAGCGCTAATCATCTTCCGCATCGAACAGGTACGACATATTAACGCGACAATTCGAAAAGCGCACCTCGTTGAGCACGCCAGCCATCAATTTCTGGGCCGGAGGTCTTTCCGCGCAGATTTTCTGGATCTTCTCATATCCGTCGTAAGTACTCTTTATGCCTTAAGAGCTGCCTGAGTCAGTCTCTAACCTCGCGCGATTGCTCCAGTGACATTATCAAGCAAAGGATCATGACTGATCCGTTAGGCGAAGGCCGGAGGTTTCCACGCTGGCGAGACGCGGCTGCAGCGATATACAGAGAGAGTGGATTCCGAGGATATTGGCGCGGATTCGTGCCGTGCTTTCTCCGAGCGTTTCCTGCCAACGCCATGGCATTGGTGGCTTTCGAGGGCGTGATGCGGACATTGAACCAGCCTGCGTGAGATATCAGATAGATCAATATTCCAACATTGCAGGTTGCAGCGGGACAGTGCGAGAGACACGCCCAGGACTTGCGTGTGCCGCTGCTGGCCTCTGCGCTGCAGCCAGTGGGAGTAATATCCAGACGGCGAGTTCTGCGCGATCTGTACGATGCCAGGCGAGGGCGATGACACGGCAGCAGTGAGAGATGGCGGCGGCGGCGATGGTCGGTTGGTTGTTTTGTTGTGCGAGTCGTGCGCAGGGGCTGCGGTTGATATCGTGCCCTTGACACCAAATCAATCGTAATCCACTATCCCTTCAAGCAAGGAAGGATCCCACCGCGCAAGGCACACACGTCGGTCGAAGAACATGCGGACGAGAGAGGCTCTACAGAAGAGAGCGTCGAGTAGCATAAGTCAGGCTTTGGTCGTAACAATTACCGGAAGTCTACTGTGAAAAGTCGAGGGGCCCAAATTAATTCGCGCTTCGGACCTGACGATCGCCGACGAGTGGAAACCTTGCGCATCGGCACCTGTACTACTGTCCCTGTCAACGAGACTCCCACGCGGCCACGCCCATTGCCAGAGCACCTCACCACCAGCGCCGCAACTTGCCCGTCGAATCGCTTTGCGCGCCCGCCGTCTTCAACGACTGTCCAGTGCCGCCGGTATCGCGAGCCCCCGTTATCCTTGGCCGCCAACCACGACCACCGCGTACCAACACCACCGCGCGCGCCACCTGTGATACCGCTGTCGCCAGCACGCCTCTCGGACACACATCTGCGGGCCAGAGCCGCAGAATCGATTCGTCATGGGGCAAAAGATCTCCAAGCTCATGAACCAGATCTTCGGATCGAAAGAAATGCGCCTGCTGATGCTGGGGCTCGATGCCGCAGGCAAGACGAGTTTGTCCATACCCACGCCCGAGCAATGTCTCTCCGCGACTGACCCTCTGTGGTGCTACAGCAATCCTCTACAAGCTTAAGCTTGACACCGACGTGACCACCATCCCTACAGTGGGCTTCAACGTGGAGACGGTCACGTACAAGAACACCAAGTTCAATGTGTGGGATGTCGGCGGACAGGACAAGATTCGCCCATTGTGGCGACACTACTTCAGCGGGACCCAGGGCTTGATCTTCGTGATCGATTCCAATGATCGGGACAGAATGGAGGAGGCGCGGAGCGAATTGGCCCGAATCATCCAGGATCGCGAGATGAAGGATGCTTTATTGCTAGTCTTCGCAAACAAGCAGGACATTCCTGGTGGTAAGCGCCACCCGGATACAGCGCCTATCAGGACTACATTGCTAACGTTTTATCCTCAGCCATGAGGCCCAAGGAGGTTTCAGACATGCTCGACCTGCAGCGGATTGCCAAGGACCACACCTGGAAGGTTGAGCCCAGTTGCGCGACGACTGGCGAGGGAATCTTCGAAGGTCTGGCTTGGCTCAGCAGCAATGTCAAAGTTCCCAGTCAAAAGTGAGCAAGCGAGTACGCGCGTTCAAACCCGAACTTCCTCCCATCTCGATCGAAACACGCGACGATCCTTCGCGTTGTAGGATCCGCCTGGCCAGCTTCGAGAGCGAGCGAGGCTAGCGAGTCAAGACCAAAGTCACAGACACAACCAAACAGAAGACCAATGAGGATCGACTTCTGGCTTCATCAGGATACCCCCAGAGTCCGCGACAGAGTGTAGCTTGCGCGGATTTTCTTGCATATTTTCTGTCCCGTCATCTACGTACTACTAATGAGAAGAGCATCTGCCACATAATCTAGAACGCGAGGTCACTGCGGGGCGTGTGAGCATCAGCCGCCACTTCTCGAATTTGCTGGAAGAGAAAGGAGAGACCGTCCAACAAGCTAAACCGTGCACGGCTGTGTTCTGTACGAGTGTCGCACTTTTTTTCTAGGGGAGATACCATCTATATGCTTTTCCTGCTCGGCTCTGTTTATCAGTTATAGGTCCCAATTGCGGGTCCCTTCACAAATTCCCGTTTGTGGTCTTTTCGTCCAGCTCACAGAATGCTCTGAACGTGACCAGCGGCTCACTACCAGTGCTCTCGATCACGAGCTGGGCAGTGGCGCCAACGAAATACACGTTTCCCTCTTTGATCTCCTCGGCCTTGTTGCCTACGCTGATCTTGCCCTGACCTGTGGTGCAGATGACAATGGCAGGTCCTTCGATAGGATCGAACGTCACCTTTCCTCCCGATGCCTTGATGTCTGTCTTCACGACGCTGAACTCCTCAATCGGCGGGTCGTACAGGATGGAGCTAGAATTGGAGCTGTACGCGATGGTGTTCATCTTGACGTAAGCGTAGTCCACGGGATCCATTTTCTGCTCGGCAATGGGTGCATACGAGTACGTCAAGCACGAGGTCAGAGTGTCGACGTCTTTGAATTTGGGAGTGAAGCCAGCACGAATGACGTTGTCCGATGATGCCATGCATTCGATAATGTCGCCAGACAGGTACGCGTGGATATCGTCCGCCTTGAGGAACATTGCCTCCCCCACTTCTAACTTGACATAGTTCAGGAAGAATGTCACGAAAAGTCCAATGTCATTGGGGAACTGGCCGTTAAGGCGAATCATCAAGTCCGCCAGTTCTTGTCCAGAAGTTGCAGGAACTCCAGAGGCGGCGAAGTTTGCGCCTTCCGACTTGGCTTGCTCGATCAAATGTGTCGCTGCTTTCTCGATTTCCTCCGCAGAGCTCTTCATCAAGGAGGAGAATGCTGCTTGCAATGCCTTCTTGTTCTGCTGAGTCTTGTCGGCATCATCAGTGGTTTCTTGGCCCTGGATCGTCTTCTCGAAGTTGCTCGCCGCTTCTTCGCCGACAAGCTGGCGCAGAGTTGGGACATTCCTCAAAAAGTGGGCAATCTCACCGAGGGGTCGGAAACCACACAGACCATCGAAAGGAGTGATGGCAATCGTCATCTCCGGCTTGTGGTTGTCATCTGGATAGTGCTGTGGGTCTTTGGCATGCAGTTGCTCGGCTAGCTGCTTGTTCGGATGGGCCTGAATTGATAGAGCCTTGTTGATGCTCAGAACTTTGAACAGGAATGGCAACTTCTGATGATAGCGTTTGGAGATTGCAGCTGACATCAAGGCTTGATTATCTTGGACCAGATCGAGCAACGTGCGGCCGGTGGAGACGTCTTTGGAAGGGTTGGAAGGATGCGTGCCCATCCATAGCTGAGAAGCGTCAGCATTGTTGAAGATCGATGAGCACGAGTACTGACCTCTGCGTAGGGCGTGTCCTGTTGAATAGAGAAGTCCCCAGAAGGGGTCGAGGCCGCATAACGAGCAGCTGCGGACTCTTGGCCGAGTTTGCCCCATTCGTAACTATTACAGCCTCGATGCAAAAGTCAGCCGTGTCGGATTCGCCGCTGCGACGTTTCGATACTCACCGCATTGCAGCCGAAGCAGTGGGACTTGCATTGTTGATCAAACGGGGGCGGAAGCGAGGTACAGAGCCCACAAAGCGACGGCCTCAATCTACCGGGCCACTGTAGTCTCACTGTTCTCGTGCCGGCTGGCGTGGTAGCGGTCAAAAGTTGGAGTGTGTGGTGGACGGTAACTTACACCTGGACCCCACGGTCGATCGCTGCAGGGTTGTCCCTTCCCTGCGGAATGCGGCACAGCGGCGGCAAAGGCCGCGCTTGCCAGATGAGATAATAGACTAAGTTAGATACCGTATGCACAACCAACCAGCTTCTGTTGACACACACGTCCCTCGTCAGATAGTCGGAAGCAGCGGCTACCATGTCGGCGCGCAGCAGAGGCCGTGGAAATCCCAATCAGGATGCCGATGAGGAGCGGCGGCTGTGGAAGGAAATCAAGGACAAGGCGAAAGATGTAGACGTGATGGTGGTAAGCGTCCTTGCACCTGTCGTGGAGCGTCGGCTCACGAGTCTGTGGGAGACTCCTGTGGTAGACCTGTGAAGTCATACTGACCGCCGAAGGCACGATCCAATGAGATTGGGCAGGAGATCCTCGAGGTGGAAACGCAACAGGCTGCACTGCTCGAAGCCGACAAGTCAAGCGATGCGGTGCTTGATGAGAGACTAGAGAAGCTCTACAGAGAGGACGTCAAGATCTGCGAAGAAGTATCGCACATCATTGAAGGCAAATCGAACGACATGAATCTGCTCGACAGCATCAACATCCTTGCGGGCCTCCGAGAGGCTTCCGAAGAATCTGCCGCCCAGATGCAAGCCGCGCAGTCGCATCGCTCTGCAAGTGGCAAGCTATCGAGGGCACCCAAGAAAGGTGGCGCCAAGTCTGGCTCCGCGGTGACAGCGACGACGGAGGATGTCGACGAAGCGTCTGCCGCACCTTCGCCGAGAATCAGCTTGGGCCCTCGTCTCACTGCGAAGGAGAAGACTTCAAGATCTGGCAGTATCGCTACCACTCGGGAAGCGTCCGTCAAGATTGAAGACGGCGCAGAGTCTGTTGCTAGCAGTGCCGACGGCACTTCCACCGCTACTGGACTAGCCAAAGGCTCTGCAAACAATAGACCTTCAAATCGTCTTGTGCTAAAGCTCAATGAAGTCGTGTTCTGTCGCCACGACATGAAGAACGCAGACCCCAAAAACCTTCCAGAAGGCGAAGGCATCCTTTGCCGCGTCACAGCAGTCATCGGGGAAGGAAAGCAGCGCCGTTATGAAGTGCAGGATGCCGACACTCTGGGAGAGCCACCGCCACCTCAGCGAGCATCGGTTGCGCAGCTACTTCAAATCCCCGACACGAACAAAGGCCTGCCAGATTTACCTGCAAAGAAGCAAGTCATCGCGCAATATCCGGATACAACCACTTTTTACAAGGCTGAAGTCAGCGAGCCTTGGAAAGTGAAGGATCTTGGCGATGAGAAGGGAGAAATGGTGCGCCTCATCTTCCAAGAGGACGTTGAGGCTCGTGAAGTGGAACGACGATTTGTATTGCTGGATGGCAAATGAGCCGCCATATCTCGTGAGCAGCAACAATGACGTGGGGCGTTCCCTGCACTATACTTCCCAGTCGTGCTTGTGGTCAATTCAGAAAGAGGAAAGCACTCACATCATAGGAACAAACTCCGCAGGTGCATTGGCGCCCTGGTCGAGTGTCACTGAGGGAGCTGCGAGCGAGTCTCGATCCCATCGCAATTGAAACCTAGGAATGCTCTGATGAAGATTGCACAACCTTCGACTTGCATCGCACAGAATAGGAATATCGACCGGGCACGATTCTGAGGACCAATTGCTCCCTGATAGAGCTACGAGGTGTGTCAATTTTGTGTCAATTTGGGTCACTTGCAGGAGCTGCTCCTCCACT
The DNA here is from genome assembly GCA_022702355.1 of Cercospora zeina. Lineage (NCBI taxonomy): Eukaryota > Fungi > Ascomycota > Dothideomycetes > Mycosphaerellales > Mycosphaerellaceae > Cercospora > Cercospora zeina. The sequence goes on along the minus strand of JAKLWX010000002.1, from coordinate 1,309,008 downwards.
TGGTTGCGCTTGAGTTCCTTTCCAGGACGAAGTTCTATCGTATCACAGTCGCTGACTGTCACTGTTCAGATAGTAAACCATAAGCTGCATCATGGAAGCAAATGATGAATTCTCCAACCGACAATCTCAGCACGGTGATACCGACTACGAGCCTAATTCCGCCGTGGGCCTTGCTGGGTGCTGTGGTGGTGATGCTCCGCTTGTGACCTGCGGCCAGGGTCCTGGGCTGTCTCCGGTCGAGAATGGATTTCGAGCATGCGATGGGATAGACGAGTCCAGCAGGTAGGTGGCAATATGCCGAGAGTCGGCGTTGCCAATACTCAATGCGCTCGTTGCGTGGCACTAGGCGCCGGCAAGATGATCAACCATGGTGTCGAGGAATTGCTGACGTCGGCGACAGCGCTCCTCAGACTATGGGCAATGAGACAGTCAGCAGGACGCTTAACAGCGGTATCGAATTGCCAAAAAGACTCATTCTGTCGTTTGGTGAGATCATATCCGATGGCTTTGACCTGATCAGTGAAGCTCTCATGCCGGGACTGCACTCGTACGACTGTGACATCCTTTCTGTGCCTCGAGAAGGATGTAGTCGACCGACCTCACTTGACACTCCCGATAATTCGCCATCGACAGAAATATCTTGTCCTCATCGGGGCTCTACACACAGTGTCGAATGCACTGTACAAGGGACCGCAAACAGCATTCGCTCCACATCGCCGCACTCTCGCTACCTGACCAGGCGGTCTCTATCCACCCCTAATTCAACGCATTTGCCCCATCCGTCGAGCAAGCGCAGCCGGGCGATGAGTGCCTCGGGGATAGAGACCGAGCGTGCGGCATACCTTGGGGTGGTCAAAGAACATCCAAGTCTACAGGGAGTGAGTGCAAGAGGCAGAGGTCCCTTTCGAGAATTACCAGAGGTTGCCACTGCTCCAGAGCTGGGTGTGCTCCCAGAAGATTACGGCCAAGACAGTATTTCCACGCTCAATCCAGCATCGCAGGATGTTGTCGATGCGCTTGATGCCCCAAAGCACGGAATATCTAATCTCCAAAGCCCCAACCATCCTCACGCATCGCCAGAAACTTCAGGATTCTCAGGCGAAAATGTTGCAGCGGAGAGTAACGATGAGAACGAAGGAAGGCCGTCTTCGTCGCTCACTGGTAGGAACGATCATAGGTTTGCGAACCAGGAAGCGATGGAGCTGGAGGCGACACAGAACATTGAATCCCAGGATCCTGGACTCATGGTTGAGAATGCTGGGACGGCGCAGTCCAAGTCACGTCGAAATACACGCGGCACTTTTGAACTCGATGGTAATTCCTGGATACCACAGACACCCAAGGTCGGGCCATCCGTTGGCGGCTCGAGCAGCTTCGAGCAGCTCAAGAAATCGCTACGCATGACGCCAATCCTCAAACAGGGCGAATCTCCGGAGCAAGCTACGAAGCGGCACTCTACGCTGCAGAAGCCCCATAGACTCGATTCAGTAGAGAGTGAACAGCAAGGAAGGAAAGACTCCGGCGGTGGTCTCGTTACTTAGGACGACAACGATGAGAACCATGCTCCAACATCACGAGAAAAGGGAAAGGGTGTAAGAGGTGGCGAAAGCATGCAGCCTGGACGACTCGCCCTGTCCTCCCTTGCTAGCGAGTCTTCTTCCGAACTTCCACGAAGTCCACCTCCTCGCTCAAGACACAAGCGAAGCAATGCACTGTTGATCGATCGAGAAGAGCTGGCGAAATGTATGTGCATTCTGGCCCCCATTCAATCACTTCTACGCTCATTCCACGGCGCTGAAGCAGCGTGGATCGGAGCTCAGCTCATTGCATAGCCAACCCCTCTGGACATTCTCCTCAGTCGCATCTCGGTCGCGAACCCTGTTTGAGTGCGAGCAGTGAGTGCTGACACATTCGTGCTACAGTGAACAGGCTTCTCAAGTCGCCACCAGGTATGCGGCCGCGAGACATTCCTGAAACTGCGGTAGACGATAGCTCAATCAGTGAGAGCCTCGCAGAAGGCAAAGCTGCGCAGCCATCGCTTTCCCGTAGTCACGTCAGATTCGCCGTGCCGTCCAACGCACGTCCCAGAGGTACAGAGTCCGGACAAGGCTCAAACAACAACACTGAGTGGAGGCACCGAAACGAATCAGGCGGAGAAGCGGTGCAAGCCCAGCGAGCACCAGACCCTGGCACGCCTGAGAGGGAGGCTTTCGATGCTCAAGAACCTGAGGAGGATATGACTGAAGATGATCGAATCCGCTTGTATGCCTTGAACGCAACGCCACAGCCGGATGCCCGTCGTCCGATGTACAAAGTCTTCCCGACGCCTACGAGAGATCAGGCGCAGTTGGCAGAATATCTCAAGAACTTTGGTGAGCTCACGCGACTGCATACCGTAGTGGAATGCACGCACTGACGCAGACGGCACAGACGAACAAGACATCTATGCGCCCCACCGAAGGCGCCGTGATGAAGAGATAGACGACATGCGACGTAGTCTCTTGGCCGAACGACAGCCTCAGGACGGAGAGTTGTATGCATTGGGACCAGCTGGCGGGCGAGCAATTCGTCTGATCGAGACACAGAGGAAGGAAGCGCAAGCTCAAGGCAAGTCCCGCCCGAGCCGAAACACGACACCTCGCTGACCTGCAGCTTCCCAGAAGCCGACCACACTACTCGTCCGCAACCCGCCCAGCAACACACTGCTGGTGCTGCACCGCAAATTCACCCGCACGCCAGCGACGACCACATCCGTTCGGCAGTAGACTGAGCTCCGATCGCTCGGGCAAGCACGAGATGGCCAACCAGAACGCGATGGGTGCTGCCAACGGCAACATGTACACGGGCATGAACGGCGGGGTCATGCCGTCCGCCGGCCACTACAGCGACATGCAGACGCTGATGCACAATATGGAGAGCTTGAGTGGCTGGCTAGAGCAGAATCGCCAGGATTGGGCACAAGTCCAGGAGGGCCTTGCCCGAGTCGAACGCTTGCAAGTATGACTTCCCTCGAGGCGCTCGCTTTCCCAATGACACACGGCGCTTCTACCGCTTGTATTATCCCCGCTTGATCGCGTCTCCGTGCCCTCATCCGCTGCTTTGATGACACTCGAATGCTTCTGGACGCCACTGTTGACAAGGCGTTCGCGATGTAGGGTAGGCTCGCTCAGAATGGTCAGCTCCCGCTGCCGAACGGCGACACACAGCGTACGTGTCTGTCTTTCCCCTCCAGTCGCAGTCTCGTCGGACTGACTCGTGGCCGCAACAGCTGTCCCCCGGCCGGAGCAACCCACTGTCGCTCAGCTGTCCGATTCTCTCGCCAAGGCGAATTCACAGCTTGAGTCCCTCCGAAACACGTACAACGACCACGTCAACCTGCAACGACTATACGAGGAAACGCTCTCCGACACCACCGAGCGCGTTCGCCAATACTGTTTCGAGCAGCAAAACCACATCATTGCCCTCCATCAACACTACACCACGCTGCTCTCACAGAGTCGCAGCGAAACAGTTGAGGCACAACTAACACATCAAGCTTGGCAAGCGGGCCTGCAGCGCGTGAGCGGGAGTGTACGAGAGGCTCTCAAGGCAAGACAGGAGGAAGGTACGCCATACAAGCGGAGAATTGCTGCACTCAAGGAGGAAAACCGAGTACTACGAAAAATGGTGGGTTGGGAGGCACCCGTTGAGAGTGAAGACGAGGAAGAAGTGGACGAGGAAGCAAGCCGAGGGAGGGGGTTGCAAGTGCCCGGCGTGGAGAGTGGAGTGGGCCACGGCGTACCTTGAGAAGCAGCGACAACCTCTTACAACTGAGCCTGTGACGTCGCGACGCCGCAACACTCACGCACAGGAGGGAAGATGGGAGTCCTCTCCGACAGTCCCGCTTCGGAAATGACTTATCATAAACCCTGCCGGAAAGCTACGCCAAACATCAATTGGAAATACGAGCGGACGTGAGGCCGAGGTGGAGAAGTATGCCGACATTACACAGGTCCATCTAACCCCTTAGGCCAACGATGACGATGAAGGAGCTCGGGTATTGCTGTCGAATAGAGCAGCCGGAAGCAATTCAGTCGAGGTACGGCATACTGTGCAGCAGCAGAACTGGTCACATGCTTCTTGTGGTGATGTGATAGGCGTCACTCTGTTCTTTCGTGGCCGAGACTGCGCGGCACAGCGAAGGTGCACATGTGACGGTACCCCGAGGCATTGGTCTGCAGGGGAAAGATAATCAGTGCATGCCGGGCTCCCATGCTGCGATTGCCGTATAATGGTGGCAATGCTATGGTTCATCGTCGAGATGAAACGCGTTTAGATGGTAGTCAGAACTCTATACATCGTCTCACTTGCATGCAGGTGCCCAATGGCTCGGCACGTTACACGATGATGATAACATGTCGAGACGTACGGCCGAAACCCTGACGATCGATGCTGGTGGAGGTATGTGTATGGCAAGAGATGCCGTCGCATGCAGCTGCATGTGCATGTGGAGATGTGGCGAAGGTGGACTTTTGCACAATCGACAGCCACCGCGCACCGCTGACGCAAGATGCCTGAGAGTGTGGTGGCGAATCCAGAAGGATGTTCTGCTGCGCGGTCTGGCAGGGGGACTGCGACAAGGGTGTGAGTTGAGACATGGCAACGATCAGTACCGGATCTTGATGATCCCATTGTCTCGGGTGATCACATTTTCCACATCGCACAGCCGATATTCCGGCGGCGCGTTCGGTGTGCTGGCAAGCAGACTCGGATCTGGCGGATATCGTGATCAGGAATGGATCGATGCTAGCGTCAGACCGGACCATTGCTTAGACCATGTTTGTTTCACGGGTGTCCTATAAATGAGCTGAGATGAGCAGGCGAGCGCGAAATTTGCAGTCGCACATGGCACGGAGCATCATCCAGACATGGTGGGGAAACGGCGTTCCTGTTTGCTTCGCCTGAGGCTACAGGTTATCAACACCGCACCGACAGGCTTATGCTGTAATATGACGCAGACGGCCTGCACTCCGAAAAGGAGAAAGGAGAAGGCAGCAGCTGCGCGGAAGAGAGGGAGAGAGAGAGAGTCTGGTTCCTTCCCTGTTGGTCGGCAGCGATGGACGTGATTCACGTGAAATGTCTCGCGGGACGTTGGTGTCCGATGGGAGTCACCATTGCCGAACCACTCGTCTCGAACACGCTGCCAGCCATCTCTCCAGCTGCGCGATCTTGCGGGCAGGGTCTCGATGCCTGCGCGTGGCAGAAGGGCCGGGCAGGGAGGGCGTGAGACAGCAAGCGGCGAGAAGTGCGACACACGACCATAGCTGCTCACGCCGCCTCTCCAGTAGGCCAACATTTGTTGTTGCCGCGTGCTGGCCCTCGGCGTGCTTTTGGTACGAGGGGGGAGAGTGACAGCGGCTTCCTGCAGCGCGGTGGGTGGGACGGGACGCTTTTCCTTCCGTTTTTCGACGGCCGAGAGTGGGACTACTTGCTCGCTTCATGTGGCAGCACAGATCATCGCATCTCGTTATACTGCGCGCTCGCTTCACCCTGTCCTTGTGGTCCACTGCTGCCACGGCGGTTTAATGCAGACGTCGGTTCTCATGCATTGCACCGGCGATGGCGACACCGTGCCACGTACCCTTCTACCGCGAGGAGAAGATTGTCGTGCTGAGAGAGCATCCTCCCTCCTCCATTCTCCCTTCTCGGGCACCGTGGCATGGCATGTCCATTTCTTATCGGAACAGCGCACCGAGAGTTTTCGGGTGCAGATCCACTCAACGCTGTCCGATGGCCGTCGAAGCTCTCGACGGCGCCGATCGGAGACAGCTGGGCACGTCTCTGGCAACTCCATCAGCTATCGTGAACAGGCACAGCCACGGCAGCGGCGGCACGGCAGGAACAGACATGTGTGCCATCCACTGCCGTCGACGTGCCGCTGGCACCAGCGTCCCACGCGGTGATGGCGGTCGAGCGGGGAGCGCACGGTGCAGCACGGAGGAGAGGGCGCACGCGATATTGTGTACCTGGCGTTGACAGGCGGCGTCCGGAGGGATCCTTGCCGAGACTCTATCCTTCGCGCATTGGCGGATCGTAGATCGGGGGTGCATGCACTGGGCGCGCCGTCCGTGGGTGGCTGCTACATCGCAACGCGGACACACCACGCAGGTATGTATGTACATATGTAGCAAGGCGACCACGACCACGCACCCGAGATGCGCTGATGCTGACACGATGCTGCGCCGAGACACACGCCGTGGCCGCTGACGAGGGCGCCGTCCGCGTGCGAGGGTGCGCGGGCACGGCAGTGAAACAGAGTTCGAGATGCACATGGATGCGATCTCCGGGCGATCTGCAGGCGCGCTGCTCTGGCGGGCGCGCGCGACCGCCGCATCTCAGTGCTGTGCCGTGAGCACACTTCCTCCGCAGGCAACGCGACCGACGGCGCGTGGGAGCGGACGTCGGGGGGCCATATCATCGCATCGTCCATCGTCGCCACCGCTGCAATGGGCGGGGTGCAGTGCAGGGGGCGTGACAGGGCCGTCCGATGCATCTCGATCGGACGGATGCGTCGAACCAGCACTAACTATGCACTTACAGCAGACCCTGCCCAGCCGCGAAGTCGTTTCGTCTGTGTCCGTTCGACCCTCTCTCATCATCCTCGTCGCCTGAAATCCGGCTGCAGCACCACGAGGCAGCCCTTCATCGCGCTGCCGCGAATCCCTGCCCGTCGGGCCACATCGCCCCCATCCCATCCCATCCCATCCCAACCCATCCCATTCCGGCTCATCCTGCCAGATCGATCTCCGCATCGTCGGTCCACGCAGATGAGGCCGCCCACGACCCTCTCCCGACCGCTGCCCTCGCCCACCGTATACGGTCGCTAGTCGTCGTCCCCTCGAGAGCGCCTCGCTGCCCTCTGCCCGACCATGGACGCCAGCCGCCGGTACGTCGCACGCTCTCCGTCTCCTGCTCCTCCTCCTCCTGCTCCTCCTCCTGCTCCTCCTCCTCCTCCTCCTCCTCCTCCTCCTCCGCCGCCGCCACCACCACCGCGCGCCCGGCGGCGAATCACCCCAACCAATGCTGATGATGCTGACCGCGCCCGCCCGCAGCCCACAGCTGCCCGCTCTGAGCTACCTCGAAGCCGATAAAGTTAAGCGCGAAGACGACGCCTACCAGCAACGCAGCACCGGCACGCCGCAAAGTTTGTCTGCCAGCGCTGGCGCCAGTCCCACCTATCATTACCCCCCAGGCCCTCCGCCGCCGTACAGTCACGCTCACGCTGCTCCGCCGACAAACACCTCCTGGCCGCCCGCCGTCCAAACACCGCCCGAGTCGCGCAGGACGAGCGAAAATGAGAAGGAACCCACCAGACCCCGGCAATCGCTGCCGTCCATTTCAGAAGCACTGGGGAGTGTAGATAACCCGGCCTCGTTCGCTTCGACGCCCGCTCCGCCTGCTGCTCTCCAGTCGTCGCATCTGCCGCAGTCGCACCCTCCCACACCACACTCGCCCTCCTCTCGGAGATCCTATCCTATGGAGCCTCCCCCAGCTCTGTCGTCGGCGCCATTCCCGAGCTCCAACCACTATCCCTCCCAACAACATCGACCAGAGCCGTCCCGCCAATCTTCATATCCTCCGGCAGAGTCAGCTCGACCTGCGTCTACGGCATACGCCTCCACGGCAGAGCCCAAGCCCATCTACCTACAGAACTCGCACGAACCGGCCCGACAACCCTCCCAGCCAGCGCCCATAGCTCGTGCGGAAGAGCGATCACCTCCGCATGAGCCTGCCTATCCCGCTCGATCAAGCAGCGCCATGGGTCCTCCGTCCAGCTTTCCTTACGGCTACGCCCCGTTCCCGCCACGCTATGCTGATTCTGCGGCACCGACGAGCAACTCGTCTGGGCCCACCTACCAGCCTGCGACCACATACGGACCTCCACGTCCTCTGCCGAATGGCCTGAAGGGCGCGAATCCCCGCTTCGAAGATCGCGGTCTGGCACATCATAGCAACACCGTGAAGCGCCACCTAGACTTTTTCGATCTGGAAGCATCTCTAAACGAGGTACGTTTCATCGTGCCCACCCGATACAAAACAGTGGTGTGTGCTGATTACGTGTCAGATTGCCTCCACCAGCGGAATTTTGAGTGATTTCTCTCGTCGATATGGAGATCGCATGCACCACACTCAGCGGTCGGGCGCCTCACTCAATACCCTTCCCGGACTGGTGGAAGTTGACGACATGATCAACAAATCGAGAGTAGCACACGACTGTTTGATCAAGATTCGTGACGTGGTCTTGCAGCAACAAGCGCTGTTTGAGCAGCAAGCGGCAGATCAGAGGCAGCAGCACAAGTTGTACGACCAACGGCAGTCATCGGCGCCCGAGGGTCCGCAGCACGATGGCGAAGACAGCAAAGGTGGCGGCTTCGCGGGAGTTGACACCAAGAAGCGTCGCGGTCGGGCTGCGCCGCCCGGCCGTTGTCATAGCTGTAATCGAGCCGAAACGCCAGAGTGGCGACGGGGACCGGATGGCGCTCGAACACTCTGCAACGCATGCGGCCTCCACTATGCCAAATTGACGCGGAAGAACAACGGAACAAACAAGAACACAACCATCGGCAGCTCAAATCTGCGGCCGAAAGAAAACATGCCTTGAAGTGGTTTCGGCGGGGCTTTACTACCTACCGATATACCACCCGTCGCCAGTGGCAATTGGCCCATTCTGACGCAAGTGGAAGGGTTGTCCTCCTGGCACTGCTCGTGCTTGACATTTAGCGATACCCGACTTTGGCATTGATATTTTTCCCCTGCAAGGCATTCTTCTGGAGTTTTTGAGGCCGATTTGTTTGTGAACAGCGCACAAAAGCAGTGCAGCGTTACGAGACGCTACGAAGCCTGCATGGTCAGGCGCAAGATGAATGATTGCCGGAACGAGTCGCACGACGAACCTCTCGAATCGGGCAGAGCGCTACGACGATCGAGGGGGGGCTATTATATCGGATGGATTGGCGTCGAGTTGATATTCCACGGCCGTCTGTCCTCAACGGGGCTGATCAGCGCTCGGGATTTGTTGCATGAACATGGCATATGCACGAAAAGCGTGAGGTGGAACAAAGTGTGTTGAGTGGAGCTGTGGCGAAATCATAGTGGCTAGAGCAGATGTACATACGGTTGACACGCGAGCTTCGTCACCATACGACAAGCGTTTCCCATCTGCACCATGAAGCAGTGCCAGTGATTCGAGGGCGTGTCTACCTTCCTTAGTCTAAGTTAGGGAGGGCACAACTAATGCTGACTAATTGTCGCCAGTGAGTGGGCTTCAGGTCCAGGTTTCTCTTTCCTCTCGGTGATTTGAACGCCGCTTCACACACAATCGCAACATCAAGACCAGGAGCTCTGGCAGCCCCACTGGCTCACAAGAACGCAGCCCCGGCAGCGCGTGGTGAACGGCAGGAAAGAAAAAAAGACCAGCATCGGAGCTTTCGCATGTCGTGCTTTTCGTAGCCCCGCGACCCGGCCCGCGCCTCGATCGCGACTGATGCCCTCGAACCACCGACGTCGAGTCTGCAATTCAACGGAGGTGCTTCCTTGAGCGCGCGCATCTGCACAACCGGCACTGACACACTGCGCCTCGCTGCAGCCTCGGGAGCAGGTGCACGATGGGGCTGCTGTAAGCAACGCCCCGCGATTCATTGCAGCAACCAACGTTAATCGCAAGTCTAGTGCCGTGGGAACGCCGCTCGAATGGCCAGAGGCCAAGAAGGTCGCTGCGCACGTGCGAGAGTGGGGCATTGAGGTATGTCGTCGTCGTCGAGCACGCGCGAAGCTTGCGACTGACGCCGGCGACAGCAATTGTTGGCCATCTGGAACCGCTCCAAGGGCAAGGAGCGCGATGCCTTGTTGTGGGGCGATGAGGTATGGTAAGCAATGCTGGCCCGTTGCGGACGATCGAGTTGACCCGTTCCCAAGATCGAATACCTGGTCGTGTCCTTTGACGATGAGAAGAAAGAGGTCAAGCTGTCGCTGCGGCAGGCAGAGATCTTGGAAGCCCTCGCCCGAGACGAAGAGTTGCTCAAGCAGGGCGGAGGTGTGCCCGACCTGGCGAAAGGCGTGGTGAAGTGAGTGATTGCCCGGGCCACATGCGTGGAACACCCACTGACATGCGGCAGGTCTCCATGGCCCGCCCCGACTTTCCACCCGGAGTTCGGTCGCTTCATGCTGGAAGCCACTCCCGGCAGACCGTGGAGCATCAACTTGAAGGACCTCCTCGATGTGGAAACGGACATGAAATGGAGACGCAGGATCGCCAAGGATCACATCTACCAACACGAGTATCCCATCACGCTGACCACATTCCCGCTTCTGGGCGATCGCACATCAATCACTCCATACTTTCCACCATCGGGTCCCAAGCTCCGCTCGCAATTCGTTCCCGACGAGATCGCCAATCCTCACATCAGGTTTCCCACTCTAGCAGCAAACATACGCTGGCGAAGGGGACGCAAGGTAGAGCTCAACGTCCCGGTGTTCCACGACACGAACACGCCGAGACCATGGAAAGACCCTACGGTCAAATACGATCTACACGACTGGCCCGAAGATGACGATGTACGGAATGGGGCCGCCAAAGAGGATCACATCTACATGGACGCAATGGCCTTTGGAATGGGCTCCTGCTGCCTGCAAATCACCTTCCAGGCCAAGAACGTCACCGAGGGCCGCATAATGTACGATCAACTCTCCTCACTTGGGCCCATCCTCCTCGCTCTCACAGCAGCCACGCCGATATACAAAGGCTTCTTGGCCGATACCGATGTCCGCTGGAATCAAATCAGCCGCGCTGTCGATGATCGCACGCCCGAAGAACTGGGCGAGAAACCACTTGTGAACGATCGGTGGCGCATACCCAAATCGCGATATGCCAGTAACAGCACCTACATCGCCCAAGATCCACGGCTGCGACAGGAATATCTTGACCCGGAACTGGTCGTGGATGAGAAGTTGAAGGCGCGACTCGTCGAGGGAGGGATGGACGATCTGCTGGCAACCCACTTTGCGCATCTGTTCATTCGCGATCCCATTGTTGTTTTCAACGAAGATCTGCAAGAGCTTGACCTCGATAAGACGGATCATTTCGAGAACCTGCAAAGCACGAACTGGCAGCACATGCGGTTCAAGCCTCCGCCACCAGGCAGTGACATTGGGTGGCGGGTCGAGGTGCGGCCAATGGAGATTCAGATTACGGACTTTGAGAACGCCGCATTTTCAGTGTTCGTGGTCCTCATCACCCGAGCGATCCTGAGCTTTGGCCTCAACTTCTACCTACCCATACCTCGGACGACCGAAAACATGGAAACTGCACATCGACGGGACGCCGTGCTCAACGATAAATTCTACTTCCGCAAAGACCCTTTGCCAAAGAGACTGCCGCGCCCCAACGGCACGTCGGCGCCACCTTCTGGTAGTAACACTCCTCAAGTCAGCCGGCCGCCCAGCCCAGGCCCCGTCGAAGATGAATACGAACTCATGACCGTAGACGAGATCATCAACGGCAAAGCGAACAACGGTGGCTTCCCCGGTCTGATCCCCCTGGTCGAATCCTACTTGGATAGCATCAACGTCGATGTCGAGACCCGATGCGAGCTGGCGCAGTATCTGGCTCTGATCAAGGGTCGTGCGAATGGCACGTTGTGGACTGCTGCGAAGTGGATCCGCCACTTTGTTCGCCATCATGACGATTATCAGAAGGATAGCGTGGTTCACGACAAGATTGTCTACGATTTGGTCAAGGCTGCGGAGAGGATCACTGTGCACGAGGGCCGCGATGGTTTCGCCAAGGAGATGTTGGGACGATGCAGAGAGCAGTGAAGTAGGATTGTCGTTGTGCGGAGGGGGGGCTGGGTCCGCATCGTCCTGCTTCCTGTCTTGTCACGCACCTCGGGGATTTAGCGGCGGGCTGATCGGTGATGCAAGAATGGTTTCTGTGGCAATTATGAGCCTACTTGCATGGGGCGCAATCACCGGCTGCCGTCCAGGCACACGAACAACATGGCGACTACGTCTCGATAGGCAATGACATAGGGCACGATGAAATGCTTCTATTGCTCGACCTATCTATCTACCATTCGCGTCGACCAGCCTGGTTCCCGTCTTGCGCGAATATAGTGTCCCTAGGTCATGGTCCAAAGCTGAACCGCTCGTAGTTGCACGCGTATCCGGCGGTGCCACATTTGCATTGGAGATTGGCGTCGCCGACAACGCGGCACGTTGGCCTCGTAGCTTGCCTATCTGTGCACGTATCCGACCCACCAGACCAACCAACGGGGACGGGGGCACTTCTTCCAACAACGCAAATCGTCTGATCAACAAATTGAAGATGCTACCGAAGCCGAGTGCGATGACTGTCGATGTCAGGATAATGACATTGTAAGGCATGCTGAAATCGGGGGTGGGGAGAGGGAGCAGAAGTGAGGTCGTCCGCAAAAAGCTGTCGGCTTCTCCTTCCGACGAGGGCAACACTCGAATGATGGCCGGGGGGACATCGAATCCTCTATTTGCGTCAGGCGGGTACTCGGTGTAGCGCAGGATAGCCTTTTCGAAGTCGTACGTCAGCTGCACGGTGGCATTGGCGGGTACATGCAGCAGTAATTCTAGATGCGTTCCTTTCCGTCGATCGATAGCAGGCGTATAGTACATTCGCTCCGTCTCCGCTCCGTCGATCCGCAGAGTGTGCATGTATGGCCTGAGGAACCACGGAAGACTTTCGAGGTAGACGATGCGGACCGCTGTGGCGTATGGGTTGACAATAACTGTATGCATGCCGCCTCGTTCTTGCCCGTAGCCAGTAATCTGTCTGCTTGCACGTAAAAGCTGTACGTGGTCTTCATCGTGCCCTGGAATGGCCTGTTCCGGTGATGACAGATCAAAGTCTTCGTTTTCCGACAGAAGATACGATCGCCATTGAGCAGAGTACTGAGGCACGGCTTCAGCAGCGGTATTGGGTGTGACTTCCACGAGTCTCGACGGTGGCACCTCTAACGAGACCGCAGGAGCGTCTTGCGTGAGGCCGAGCGCACAGCTTCCCTGTATGGGTCTACCAAAAATGCGGCTCAACGACCATTCCATGTCACCCTGCAGCGCCTTCGGGTAGCAGGTATCATGGCCATTGTATGGCTTGCTCTCGTCACACGGAACCTGTTCGATGGGAGGGGGACGCGGGATGGGATTATCCTGTGGACGCATGCTTCGTTCAAGGTCTACGACCAAATCAACAGTCTGGTCAATCTCGAGCGAACATTGTCCTTCGCTGCTGCAGCGTGGCCTGACATCGATCGACATGGTCTGCCAGTTCGCATCGAAGACTTTGTGTCCATCGAGCAGGCTGGACACGCCGGCTTTGCCCTTGCATGGCAGCAGCTTGAGGAACGGCGTCAGGTTCTCAGTGCACACGACTTCGTGCGGCAACATGCCGTGCATGAGGTGGAGATTCGAGCTCCGACGCAGCACTGGGCCCTCGGGCTCGAATGTCAGGATGGGCTGGATGGTTTTGGTCTGGTCGATGAAGTTGAGACTGGCACAGAATAGGCCACTCAGGCTGTTGACCAAGCCACTCCAGCGCTCTGCAGCCTCGTCATGTGAGCTGCCCTCCATCCACGCCCACAGCTCCACGCCGGTGCCCCCCTCCCGGCGGCCATCGCGCGGCCGACTACCCCAGCTCTCTTCGTCCCAGCGGCCGAGGGCAAAGCGGAGATGGAGCTCTGTGGTGTGAGTGTACTGTAGGATCTGCGCTAGCGATCGGGGAAAGAAGCGGAAGTGCTGGTTGTCATAGTCGGCGAGCGGCGTCGAGGCCGTGAAGTTGAAGCCGGCATATAGAGCACCCCCGGGCAGCGGACGCAGGTGAAGATGCTCCGTGTAGTCGGCGACCGCGGTGGCATATGCGGCGGTGATCAGGCTGGCGGGCAGAGCCAGCAGCGACAAGGCCAATTGCATGGCGCTGTGTCCTCTTCTCGCAGCAGACAGCAAACCGCCAGTCGCGCGAGACGTGTGATGAACGTGTCGTGTCGTGCCCGGTGGGGCAGGGTCGGCATTTGCGGTCCGAACGCCGGTCGATGCCTCAGCCCTTCAGGTACGCCAGCGTGAAAGTCGAGCAGTCGCTTCCACAACAACACCGACAACCGCACACGCGCAGTGCTCCCCTCCCATCATGGCCGCCGAACAGCGCAAGCTGCTCGAGCAGCTCATGGGCGACTCGATGCTCGCGGCGCCGGGCATGGTCAAGCAGTCCGCCGTCACCATCACCGACCCCAAGGTCTGCCGCTCGTACTTGTGCGGCAGCTGTCCCCACGATCTCTTCACCAACACCAAGCAAGACATAGGGAGTTGCAGCAAACAACATCAGCCCAACCTGCGCGAAGAGTATCAGGCCGCATCGGATGCGCAAAAGCGCGAATGGGGCTTCGACTTCGACTACCAGCGCGACATTGGGGCCTATGTCAGTGAGTGCGATCGCCGTATCGATGCGGCCCAACGACGCTTGGAGAAAACCCCCGACGAAATCCGCCAAACCAATGCGTTGCTCAAACAGATTGGTGATCTGACCAGGACCATCGAAGCGGGCATGCTCGAGGTTGAAATACTGTCCGAGCAAGGCGCAGTCAACCTGGCTGTGCAAGAGTTCCACAACTTGAAGCTTAAGAAGCTGCAAAAGGAAGAGCGAGAGCGCGAATTGAAGTCGTTGTCGGACACCTCCGGCCCCAGCGGCCATCAGAAACTACAAGTGTGCGACGTGTGTGGGGCATATCTGTCCCGCCTGGACAACGACCGGCGATTGGCGGACCATTTCTTTGGCAAGATGCATTTGGGCTATGCTCAGATGCGCAAAGAGGCGGAGCGACTGTCGAAGGAGCTGAAGGGGCGCCAGGCGCCAGTCAGACATGAGCCTGCCGATGACAGAGGCTACGATGATGGATACGGCGGAGGATACGGCGGCAGGAACAACTACGGCGGAGGAGGTAGAGGAGGATTCAGAGGTCGTGGACGTGGTGGCGGTGGCGGCACCTATGGGTCGCGCTGGTAGAAGATGATGAAGAAACGGCCAAATGAGGCTGGACGACATTTCAACGCTACGACGCTCCGCAAATATCGACCGGGTGCGTGAGCCGAAGCGCGCAACTACCAGCCGATCGACATACCACATTGTTGCGACAGCCGATCGAAGAAACCAACGTTATACTTATCGCAGCGCTCCTTGCAACGAAGCTGGCCCACGACGATCGAACGCTGCATACTGAGAAGCCTCTCTGAAATACAGCAACATAATTGATGAGGATGCCATGGTGGAGTAGACTGAGCTTGCGAGGGAAGGCAACGGAATTCTGCATTCCTTACCTCGACCTGTAAGAAATGCACCGAATGTGGCTGTTGCGGCGGCGACTGCTTAGACGGCGGATGCATGCGGTGCGCTGATACTCGGTCGGTACTGTAATGGGTCGCGATCACCATCGAAAAGTGCCCAGCAGCGCAAGATGCGCGTTATTAGATAGTCGCTGAAGGCGTCAAGACACGCGCCCAGCACAATCGACGCGTGGGGCGCTTGCCCGACTTCGGCTGCGAACCTTCAGCAGCGCAACCCCAGCGCAAAACGTCAAGTGACGGAAGACATGACCCAAATTCTACGAAACTTATTCTGCGTCTCGCTTTTCATCCTGGCGACCTCTTTTCTGCCCTCGGTATTGCCTCGTCTGCGCTTGTTCTCCTCCCACTTCCTGCCCGCCGCTTACCGACAACGTCCCCAGCACACCATGGCTGCGGCTGACTACTCCAAGGAGCTCAACGTCGCGCTACTTGCCGTGCAGCGCGCCTCGCTCTTAACCAAGGCTGTCTTTCACCAGAATGCCAAAGGCACACTCAACAAAAGTGATGCCTCGCCCGTCACCATCGGCGACTTTGGTGCTCAAGCCCTCATCATCAGCGCACTGCAGCACAACTTCCCCAACGATGAGATCGTCGCTGAGGAGGAGGCGCGGGACCTTCGCGAAAATGAGACGCTCCGCAACACTGTGTGGGACCTGGTGAAGAACACGTCGCTGTCGGATGCTGCTGCCGAGAAGCAATTGGGAGGGCAGGTGAGCTCGCCAGAAGCTATGCTGGACATTATCGACAAGGGGGATAGCAAAGGTGGGAACAAAGGTAGGATATGGGCGATTGACCCCATTGACGGTACCAAGGGCTTCCTGCGTGGTGGTCAGTACGCCGTATGCTTGGGCCTGATGGTCGATGGAGACGTCAAGGTCGGCGTGCTTGGTTGCCCCAACCTGCCGGTCTCCGACTCGGAGCCTCTGAAGGAGAACATTGGGGCTGATGCCAGCGATGAGGAGGGCAAGGGCGTCTTGTTCTCTGCCATCCTCGGCCAGGGCGCTTCCAGTCGGCCACTGGGAGCTGGTGCACTCGCTTCGGCTTCCACAATTCAAATGAAATCCGTTTCCAACATTGCAGATGCCACTTTTTGCGAGTCCGTCGAGGCAGGGCACAGCAACCAAAGCGATTCTGTTCAAATCGCTAACAAACTTGGCATTGCGAAACCCTCTGTCCGGATGGACAGCCAAGCCAAGTACGGCAGTATTGCCCGTGGCGCTGGAGATCTCTACTTGCGCCTGCCGGTCAAGAAGGACTACGTCGAGAAAATTTGGGATCACGCTGCTGGTGATCTGATTGTACGCGAGGCCGGCGGCCAGGTCACCGATGTTGATGGAAAAAGACTGGATTTTAGCCACGGCCGCACTCTATTGCAAAATAAAGGAGTTGTGGCAGCTCCAAAAGACGTGCACAAGAACGTTATCGAAGCTGTGCAGAGCGTCCTTGGCAGCAAGCAATAGCACAATCAATGCAATAGAGTGCCAGAGGCATAAAGCTTCAAGCGGCATCCATATAGAACGCCTGGTCGCGCAGTCCAGCCGGTCAAAGAGGCTCGTACATATGATCCACAGATAACGGTCGGTACCAAAAGCCTTCGCAAATCTACGTACCGTCTCATCATGACATCGAGCAGCGCCCTACCCGGACGGATTGCAGAACTTTGGTCGCAAATTGCTCACTTCAGATGCTTGAGCATAAAAGCCCAGAAAACCTCATTCTCATATTCTGGACCTGCATCAAGGAAATGATCTTTGCCGTTCGGTCTCTCGTATTGGACCTCAATACCGCAGCCCAGCATAGCGCCCACGACTTCGTCGGCTTGTTCGACTCCCACGGCTGTATCTTCACGTATGTCAGCTTGCGGAATTGCCGTTTGTTGCTCACGTCGGTCATCTTACCTGCATCGCCATGCAAGAAATAAGCGGGCGGAAGTCTGGACTGATATACATTTCTCGAGAGCCTCCACTTTCTCGCCGCTGCTGGATCCTCGGACACTTTCCACAGCTTTGCGAGCGAAGCGTCGGCTTGCATATGCATGTACATGTTTTGCCTCGGCGAATCATTGGGATTGTTGGCCACGGGCGCAGCGTCCGGATCAAGAAATTCCGCCACTTCTTCTCGTGGTCGAATCGTTCTTCCCATCGCTGGTGGCTGAGGGTTAGTAAAAAAGGTTCCCAATGGGTCTGTACTGATGGTTACGGAAGATATCAGCGTTGACCTGTTCATATAATATTGACCGACGAGTTTGCGGGATCGATAATTTGGCTGTAGGTCTTGTTCTATCAAATACTCACATTGGGTAGATTGGTAAAATCACATTGGGCTTGGGATCAATGTACAATCCAGACAGCAGGGCCAAATAGCCACCAGCTGAGCTGCCAGAGACTGCCAGCCTTGTTGGGTCAATGGCATTTGGATTCTCCAAATGGCTTGCAAGCTCGGTCCTGATGAATCGAACGCCATCTTGAACATCTTGAACAATATCTGCAACGCCGACCTGAGGAGCAAAGCGGTAGTCGGCGGAAATCACTGCAATCTTCTGGCTCTCAGCTGCTTTTCGCATCCAGGGAGTGAGCTGATTGCGATGACCTTGGAGGAGGCCACCGCCGTGGTACCACAGTAGAATAGGTAGTTTGGAGGATTGCGCAGCCGGTAGATAAATGTCTAGTGGTATTTGCAGCTCGCCAACCGTCTTGTAGACAATTGTCTTGGTTGGTGCTATGTCAGCCATCTCAAATCTCAGTCGAATCTGTAAGACGTAGAATTGGGTTCTTGATGACCGCAATGTCGAGGACTATGTGATAGCTTCACGATAGGCTCTGATAGGCCGAAGTCGGGAAGGCGTCACGTGGCGTTGAATTGTTGACTCTTCGTCATCATTGCCACTACTTTTCGTCCGAAATCAGATGTCGCTGCGACACGTACACACATGCCGACCTCCAATCTCCCAGCGAACAGCACCGATGACCTCTCCCGAGCTGACAGGATGACGCACTGTGCGCGAAAACCAAGCTTTCGGATCGCACACCACAATATCGAAGATGGTTGATGCCTGTGCTCAACTTGAAGCAGCATACTGCCCACCACTCGACCCGGCACTTTTGTCCGCTATTCTGTCGGATTATGACGTTGACGACGAATCTCAGCTGGCAGAAGCGAAGTTGGCACTAGATCAGCTCAAAGAATCAGCGCTTCTGGAGGAGCAGCAAGGATTTGACGCGTCTGGAACTGGCGGCGTGGGCGGTGATATTCTGCCGACCAATAGAGCCGAATCATGTCCAGGAGATACCAACACGACAGCATCGAGAGAAACAGACCTTACGAGCTTATCAGCGGGATATCAATCTTTAGATCTGGGCAATGATGCTGCAGATGAAAAGGATTTGCTTGCGAACAGCGATGTTGCCGAGGAGCTCGAAAATCTAGATGAGGCTACGAAAATTCAGCTGCTAGAAAACATCATTGACGGCCGACTCAGTCGCTACACTGTCCAATATACATTGCGAAAATGTCACGGGAGATGGCACACTGCTCTGGAGGAGCTTCTTAGTCAGATCTACCTTCGTGATGCGGAAGATAGCGACAGTGGAACTAAGTTGCCGGCAAAAGGCGTGGACGCCTTTTTCGAGGAGGATGCCGTGCGTCGCAGTCGCAAGGGCAAGGGCAAGGCCCATAAGAGGACGCTGCAGGCATCACAGGAGAGATTGTCGATTACCCGCCCTTCTTCATCGGATGAATCCACTGCAAATAACTTCAATGCCTGGCAGGGCTCCAGTCGGGACATCGAGTTCATTGCAAGCCGAACAGGAAGGCCCACATCGGTTGTTGCGACGTTGTACTACAAGAGCGGTGCATCGCGGCCCAAGACTATTGCTGCCGTTCTCAAGACGCACCTATCGGAGGGCGTCGCGGCTTTATCAGAAGACCCCATCAAGGCTGCTACAGCGCACGATCTTGGCCAGGACTATCCTTCTGTGGCCAAAGACTACATTGCTGCTTTGATCGACTTGTCCTACCCCTCGACGGGGGCAGCTCGCGAATTGGCCGAAGCGCTCACTACAAAGCCTACGCGTCAGGGTGGTATCGAGATAATACCTGCCTATGTCCCGCCGAACATTGGTACCGAAGCTGCTTCGCGGGTCCATCACTCCAAAACACTACAACGTATCACGGGCGGTGTGCTGGAACCTGGGAGTGTGGAAGCTCGAGATCGTGCGACTACTTATGCTGCTGCTAGGAACGCTGCACTAGCTCAGGCGTACGCTGCTCATCGCAAGGCGAAGTCAGATCGACTTATGGGTGGGGTGGCCGCCTATTATGGACAGTTGAGCCGCGATTACTATGCGCTGTCGTCTGGTGCCAATGCTGTCGCTGCAAATCAACTCGCAGCCTCCCAGTCTGATTCCACGCAGCTCGACCTCCACGGAATCGATGTTGTGAACGCGGTCAGAATCGCCCAGGATAAGGTGGGGCAGTGGTGGGAAGGTCTGGGTGAGGCTCGTGCCAACGGTCGGATTGGTGCGAGCGAGAGGCAGTCTGGATACAGAATCGTTGTCGGTCTGGGGAGGCACAGCGAAGGCGGCCGAAGCAAGCTCGGACCTGCTGTCAGGAAAATGTTGACGGCCCAGGGTTGGAAACATGAGATGAATGGAGCAGTGATCACTGTTAGAGGTCGCATGCAGCGATAGCTCATCATCTTGGCCCACACCCCCCTCATGACCCTGCCTCTGTACCTTGCAACCGAAGCCGAGACCGTCAGATCGCCCGAGTGATCGACAGCTGGTATTCTGATCAAATGAGGAGAACCGAGGGTAGTACGAAGATGTCCAAGTCGGATCATGATCCCGGTCCCAGCTACATTACCGGGCTGACAAGAGTGATGAGAATGGCCCTTCGCGCCTTGTTGAGCGCCTGTAAACGACCTATTGGCAAATTTCTGGCACTCGTTTCTCATCCAATGCTGAGAGTGGGTTTGTCCCGTCGGGTCGTGCGCGCGGAAAGGCTACGCGGGTCATGCATACACTGTGTCCAGAGCTCACAGCCTGATAGCGGCAAGCGGCAGTCGATGTCGTCGTGACTTCAACTTCTGATTCAGCCCAACTGACGGGATTGGACGCCATGGGCTCGGTGCGGGCCGGCCATATAGAGAGCTGCGCCTGCCCAATCACGGCGCATCGGCGAAACTGCTCAGTAGGGCCGAATCGCGGAAGCACGCTAGAAGCACGCTAGAAGGTCATTTGCCAAGCACGGGCAACTGCAGGCTGCATGGGTGTGGAAATCTGGGTAGCCTTCGACCTCTCAACCACACACTTAATTACACACTCTCACCGACGAAAGATCACGAGCTACCACACGCGCGTGGCGCACACAGCCGAATTGGGAATGACGCAGAGCTGGGCCGTTGCACAGCTGCAGAGCCTCCAAACTGTTCTCTGCCTCCAACCTCCCCACTGAAGACGTACCACATCTTGGCTACCGCGCATCGACTCCACATGTTTCGATGCGAAGCTTTCGAGGTCGATCATGCGCACATCTTCCCCGCCCGAGCCTCTCACTTGTCCCGCAACGATGAGATCGTGAGCTTCAAGCCGCATGTTGCTTACCAAACGGTGGCGCACTGGCCCCAAGCAGACCACCACATCTCGTACAATTCCCCAAGGTGCGCTACCAAGCGTGCATGCAAACCCCGGAGCCCCATGGGTAATCGCGCTGGGGACAGCCGCACAGCAGGACCTGCAGATTCTGCGGACCGAATGGGCACGCGCAGATTTGTGGCGTTCACCTACAGTTCAGCCCAGACACATCGCCAAGTCCGAGCTTTCATGCAGTAGCGCCAACCTAGTTCGCGTAGTGCGATCTGGACTGGGAACATCAGGTCTCTCTCTGCAGTATGGGCGAAATATGGCGAGATGTGAGGATGCGGATATAAGTCCTGGGCTTCCCTTTGGAAGTGACTATCACACACAGGTCAGACCAGCACAGTCGGTCAAGACATCCAAGCCCTCTGGACCCTCATTCCAATCTTGCACCCACCGCAGCATCTCTAGCCTGTGGCGAACTACGATCACCGCTACAAAAACCTCTACAGGCGAACAAGCACAGCTCACCGACAACTGTTAAAAGTGAATAAAGAGTGCGCAGGCCCATCATGGCCGGCGGTGGCATTCCTACAAACAGCCCCACAGTTGCTGGTGGCTATCTGTCTGGCAAACAGCTCATCTACCCTCTGTGCTTGGTCATCTCGCTCTTCTTCCTTTGGGGCTTCTCGGTGAGTCGCATGCACATGCACTGCCATCAACATAACGTGTTCGATCCTAACGGGGTTCACTAGTACGGTCTGCTCGATGTGTTGAACAAGCACTTCCAAACGGTCTTGGGCGTGACACGCCTCGAATCCACCGGTCTTCAAGTCATGTATTTCGGTGGCGGTTACCTCTGCTTCTCGCCAATCGCCGCAGAAGTTCTCAAGCGCAAGGGGTACAAGATCACAATTCTCATGGGTTTGGCACTCTACTCTCTCGGTGCCATCATGTTCTGGCCTACCGCTCACTTTTCGAGCCCCGGCAACGAGAAGGCTTCCTTCGGCGGATTTTTGGCCTGCACCCTTGTCATTGCTTGTGGTTTGGCCACTCTGGAGACTGCTGCCAACTCATACGCCGTGGTCATTGGACACCCTGCAACCGCCTCGGCTCGTCTGCAATTCTGTCAATCCTGGAACGGTATTGCATCCTTCGTCGGCCCACTCATTGCATCCAAGGCATTCTTCGCTGGCGAGAATCAGAACTCCCTGACCAATGTTCAGTTTGTGTACCTTGCGGTGGCCTGCGCCGGCGTGGCAGTCGCTGTGTTGTTCTTCTTCTCCAAACTCCCGGAGGTTCAAGAGAGTGCCGGTCGCTCCGCAAGCATCGTTGCAGCGGACTCTGAAGAGCTTGGCATTGGCGTCGATGGCACCATCCTCAAGAGCAGGCCACTCTACAAGGAGTACAACATGATCTTTGGATTCGCCGCACAGTTCTGGTAAGTCACGACCAGCCTTACGGTCTCGTTCACTGCTAATAGACCGCAGTTATGTTGGGTCGCAAGTTTCTACAGCCACGTTCTTTATTAATTATGCAAACGAGAATGGCGGGTTTTCGACTGAAGAGGGGTCACGCATGTTGTCCTACGCCTTGATCACATTTACCGTCGGACGATTCATCGCCACCGCCCTGGCCACTGTCTTTGAGTCCAACTTCCTCCTGGTCGTCTACGCAACCTGCGCCATTGCTCTCAGCGCTTACGTTGCTGCCGGCAGTGGCACCTCAGCGGTTGCTGTGCTCATCGTCATATTCTTTTTCATGGCGCCCATGTATCCAACGATATTCACTCTCGGCACTGCGAATCTCGGAACAAACACACGTCGAGGCGCTGGTATTCTCGTAATGGGTGTTTCGGGCGGGGCCGCCTTTCCGCCGATTCAAGGAGCCATTGCTGATGCCGTGAATACTCGGATATCATATGTGGTTCCACTTGTCGGATTCATCGGAGTGCTCGCATACTGCGGATCTCACTGGGCTCGACATGGCTTCCATATCATGCTAGTCAAGGGTGAGAGAGTTATTGCCACTGCTCTCGAAGGTGGCGCCGTCGGAGGTGCCGTGCAAACAGTTCACTACGACGAGAAGAGATTGTCAGTCGTTGAAGTTGAGACCGCTCGCCGCTCATCGCTTGGAGGCGCCGCAGTTAACCCAGTTACTGGTGGCTATAATCTCAAGATCTAGGCGATCGGACGGAACTAGACTTGAGAATTTCAAGAGTCACTTGCATAGCATGGAATGGCTTCGATGCATTTACATGCGTTGAAGAATTTCTTATGAGCCACGGGAAACGACGAGACACCTCTACTGTACATATTTTTCACGGCCAATTGAGCAATACTTTTCATGACTTCTGACAGAGCGATCGACTCTATTTCTGTAACCTCGCGTGACGCTACAGGAGGTTGCTCAAGGTTTTGATATATGAAGTGGGAGGATGTGAGACTGTACGTGGACGAAGCTCTCAACGAGCAGCACTGTAGCGACTACCCCTCGCTCCTCAACGTCCGGGCAGAGATCGACAAGCACTTCAGCAAAGGAAACAAAGACCAGGAAAAGACGTTTACTACCTGGTATGGACGCCCGCTTGCCCTCGACAGCCATGTATGCCCGATCAGCTTGCTTCTTGTTCACGCTTTGCGCCACGGCCTGGTAAAGGGTGGGACCACGTTGAAGCAAGTACTGCAGTATGCTGCTGCGCGCAGTGACAAACACTCCATACGATGCAAAATATGCATCGATGTCACCGACGACCAGATCGATCCCGCGGATCTCCTTCCTCCCGACTCTGGCGGGCTCTACGCGGCAGAACCAGATGTCAATGGGGAGATGGAGAGCGTCGAGGGCGGGCTGTTTAGGGATATGACGAGCGGCAGGCTCCTCCAAAAATGCACTAAAGGGCCGAAGACGAAGCGTGAGAATGAGAAGCGCGCGACACACGGTCTTCCTCCTCTACAAGCTGTAAAGTACTTTAACAGTGCCAGCAACGAGGAGAAGGCCGAGGCGATGATCGAGAAGCGGGAGAAGCGCAAGACCAACAAGAGCGAAGACAATGAAGATTCATTCCCTTCATCGGCGAGATCTTTGTTACACCCAGGTAATTTATCTCCAATGCACTATCTAACTTAGTAGCCCTGGATACTAAATCGAGCCCCAGTTCCAATATCGAGCCCCAGCTGCTGTATCGAATTGCATCAAAATTCGAAGGACATAATTAATGCTGGCCGCGGCTTTCGAGGTGCACTGCCGCCTCTCTCGCGCGCCCTACGGGCCTTGCGCTCGTTCATTGCCGAATAGAAATAATGCTATCCTTTTGAGGGGCAGGTGCCTTACGCGCTCGGGTATCGTACGTCGTCGTTCCGCTCGCAGGCTCGCACCTCCGAGTACTTACTTCGCTCGCAAGCTCGCCTCGCTTGTTTAAAGACAATTTGAAATCATCCTAATCAAATTGTCGGTAGACACCGGCATCGGTGGGGCTCGATACAATATTGGAACTGGGGCTCGATTTATTGTCCAGGCCCAGTAGCTGGAGCTAACAGAGGACGACTGCACTGTAAAAAGTTCAAATTATCTCCGAATGGGGGACACCACAGTTCTCCCGTTCTACAGAGGGTACTTACCACACTTCTCATCTCTCCATATTCTGGTGCCCCGCGCCATGTGAAGCCGTCTCAAGTACTACAGCATGAGACGTTCATGTTGTCAGACAGCAACATGACGTGTTCTCCTCATATGCAGTAGAGGAACAGAAGGATCGTGTGCGCGCTTTTGTCAGCAAGTGAGACTGACTTCTGCGTCGTAGCTCCCATCTTCAAGTGCTTCCTGTCTACGTCGAAAACAAAAAACAAAAGGCCGGGAGCTCAATACTGAACATGGCACCCAGCGACAGCATGGCACTGCAGCCATATTTTGACATCAACGGCTCACAAGACGAATCACCAGAATTGAAAGCAGTGATAGCAGCACGGGGCATGCAAAAACATCCCGAAGGCGGATATTTTGTTGTAATTTCGATTATCAACTAACCTCCTCGTTAGTATACAAGGAGAAAAGAAGACACACGCTGATAATCTACCGAAACAAGGAAACCGACCGGGATCCTCTTCGAATTCCCAACCCACTCCCCACACCATCGGCTGTTTCTGACGAAGACAAGACGAGAAGCGCGAGTACGACGATTCATTACCTTCTCACCCCGAAATCGCCTCTGGGGGCATGGCATCGGAATAAGGCGCGGACGGTGCATACGCTGCATCGTGGGAGGGGGCGATATGTGATTATTCATGCGGATGAAGTGGCTTCGGAGAAATGTCCTGGAGGGTATGGAGATGCAGGTGTGCCAGAGGAGGATCGGTGGAGTGGGAAAGCGCGAGTGGAGGTGTTTACTGTGGGGCAGAATGTGTTGCAGGGCGAGAGGTTGCAGTGGATTGTGGAGGGCGGCAAGTACAAGACGAGTTTTTTGTTGCCGGATGAATGGCGTGGTGATGGCAGCGAGGGGCTGCTGATTAGTGAGACGGTCTCGCCGGGCTTTGAGTATAGCGATCATGATTTTATGCAGGCAGAGCGGCTTGCGGCGTTGGTCACTGAGGACGAAGCGGCAGAGATGCAGTGGATGCTCAGGAAAGAGTGAAAGAGAGTTTGATGGGTGTTTGACTGCTTTTGCGTCAGAGGAAGCGAGTGCCGCCTCCTCTTCTTTCTTTTCCTTGCTGGTCTGTGCCAGGATGTCTACATGATACAGGTATACAATAAATGATAGAGCTTCCTCCTTCACAGTGTATGCACAATTATGCCCCGCAAAACGCCTTTGCTATGCCCTTTTCCTTCTGTGATGCAAATGTTCCGCTTTTCCAGCCGGTGTGTCTCTCATGCGTCGTTATGTCGTGACAAGTGGCGCGTGCTGCGCTGCTGGAGAATGCTCTCTCTGTGCTTTCGTGTGGCGATGTAGTGGAGGCGTTGGTGGACGCCGTATTGGCGTGCAATGGAAGGACTAGACATCACCGTCGCTAGTCGTTGATCCGCCTGGTCCAACACCGCCGCCGAGACTTGTTTGTGCCCAGTAGATGCCGAAGCCGATGAGTGCGAGCAGGAGGAAGAGCACGATGATGATGACGGCAATGACGATGTTTCCCTTCATGGCGAAGAGGGTCGGCGTTTGATGTTTTCGGAATGTGGTTGCGGTGCCGGTGGGTGGTGATGGAATGTACTGGGCGACCGAAGTGACAATGGGACGCCGATGCTTGGGTGAGGCGCGGCGAGTGAGAGGTGAGTGCGTAAGGAATGCAATGGCATCGCAGACGGGCAGCGACTATGACTTCCCATGGTCGCGTCTAAATTTCGAGAGATGGCTGGGGAAGCGGTAGGACGAGGTTGGGCGTCGGGTGGCTGGGCGCCGCTTCTCGCGCAACCGATGCACATGTCCTGTTATTGCCCCGGCATCCATCGTCATTGGATGCATGTGCTGCAAAGCGCGTCACTCTACACTCTTCACGCGTCTTGTCTCACTGTTGTCACTGCGCTGCATGTGTTGTGTTGTGTGAAAATGCGCGGATGGCCCTAGCTCCAAGCCATTTGCTGTCTTGACTGCTTGACAAACAAGGTTCGGATCGGCCGACACCTTAACCACGACGCTCTCTTCTGTCATGATTATTGTTGACACACGGCCATTCCTCGCAGCTTGCAACCGCGACATCGTCGAGCTGAATCGCCTCCGCAGCTATTACACTACTCTCTCAAGCCCCGACATTTTGGCGTCCGAGTCGTCGTATGGCTGCGCCGACCGACATGGATGCGCTGCCGGGACAGCTTCAACATCTCCGCCTGGAGCATTCCTCTGTCGTGCACCTTGTCACGCGCGAACGACGCTTTTCAGACACCGACACCGACACCGCTGCTGCTGCCTCGAATCTAGCAGGTCAAACTCGCTCGCATTTTGCGCGACAACTCGAGCAGCATGTTCATGAGGCCAGCATTCCCGCTTCCACATCGACGGCCTCTGGTGCGCCCACGCGTCTACATCCTCACCAGTGCACCTCGCCCCCAAATGACTGCGCTTTGGCCAAAGTATTCGGCATGCCCGAATTGCTCGGTATAGTGTTTGGCTTTCTCGAAACGGCAGACATCATGTCCATGCGGCGTGTCAACAGGACCTTCTGTCGCACCGTCCTGGAGTCTCCACACTTGCGCATGCACATGTTCATGCGTCCGCAGTGGTCACGCCCTCCAGTCGATTTCATGCTCTTGGACGCCAAAATCCCCGGCTTAACCATTGAGCGCGGCGTTCCCGTGGAAATGGGGCAGTGGGTCCATGTCACGATCGACGCCAACGCTGCACGCGCCATCATACCCACGGGTCGGGCGACCCGAAGACCCCGAGCGCGGTCCATCTACGAAGGCCTAAGGGGCGGGCTCGGGTCGAGCTCGCAGCGAGAACTGCTGGCCTCTTCTTCAGGCTACGAGGAGCTACATGTTGCTCAGCCGCCTCTGTTGGGAATGCAAGCCTTCATCGTGGGCACTGCATCCTCCGAGAAGCCTGTCATGCCACGCTCGCATTCAGATGTTTCGGGCGTGGATCCAGAGGATAGCTCTGAAACGACAGAAGCTGAAGAGCGAAGCCTTTGTGCGTGTGCCAAGATGAGTTGTCACTCTGGCATTACTTTGGACTTCATTGCCGATACTGCATTGACGCTCCTCCCAGAGCGAAGACTTGCTTCGAAGCAAGAGGGACGCAAGGTGTCGTTCAAGGCGATTGTGTCATTCTGCGAGCCAACGCAGCAATCGCAGAAACGTGGCACAGCACGTAGCGTTATTCGCTTGGGATGATTTCTGGACGAAGCCATCAATGGCCGAGAATGGCGATGAGACAAGCCTCTGAAATCATGTACCAAGGGACTCCATGACCATCTGTTTACCACTCGGCCCACACCCCATTCGCCCACATGGTCACGGGGCGATCGATCCATCTCCATGTATGGAGCGGGCACCTTCCAGAATCGTATTCCTGTCATTTCATAAGTCGTAATGCAAGATGCTAGAACGCCGAACTATGGCACCACTCCAGCTGGATCCCTGCTGCTCCTGCGAACGTGGTCATCAACCTCATCGGTCGTCGTTACCTTATGATGCTCGCCATGCTGACAGGTTCACGACAAATGAAAAAACTGCGATGTAGGAACAGGAGCCCGGTAGTCACTTCGGGCCCATGCAGCTTTTCCTGTCCGTCACCAGGGGAGCGGCAATGGTTGCACGGGCGTTTTCGGCACTGATGTCCCGTACTGCAAGCTACGGTATGCATGGGCATGCTAGGCCGCGTGCTTGACACGGCTAGAATATAGCTGACTCTCCGGTGGGCCGGTCCAGGGAGGAATAACGTGACGCCGGGCGACGCTCGCGGTTGGTTGTCGGTGTGTGAAACGCGAAGGCAATTTTGCATGGCAGTCTGGAAAGGGATTTTGCACGGCACATGACATGCTCACGGCCGGCGCAATCAGCGCGCGATACGGGGTTGGTAACATGAGCATGATGAGATGACGGTCTAGCGCGCGGTCCAGAGCGTCGGGAGTGGCTTCCCAGTGCCGGCGCATGCAGGGAAGAGATCTTGCTGCAAGGAAGGCGCAGAAGGCAGAGCCGCAGGGTCTACGCGAGAGATCCTGATCTGCACAGAGCTTGCACGTGGGTGGATGCGCGCGACATCACGCCTGTTGCCGTCGCCGCGCTGTTCTCTGCTGCGATCACACAAGCGCTGCTGCCGGGCGCGCGGAGCCATCGGCACGCACGACGCTACACGCCATCTGCTGTCGGGCCAACATCGCTCTCCCATCCTCTGGCAATAGGGGACCCAGCGGGAGGCCTGTCGCGAGACGTGTCATAATAACCAGATGCTCCGGTGACGGCGGAGTGGACCTGCCTGCCTGCCTGCCTGCGTGCCTGCCTGCGTTCCTGCCTGCGTTCCTGCCCGTTAAAAGGCCTCTCCGTTGCCTGCGCTCGCCGCTTCCTGCCTCAGCCTCTGCCTCAGCCTCTGCCTCAGCCTCTGCCTCAGCCTCTGCCTCCCCATTCCCCCCTCGCCCTCGTCCTCAGCGCTTGCCGGTCGTTGCCGTTGCGCCTTGGATCGTGTCGGCCTTCACTCCCTCCGCGCCCTCGGCTCCCGTTCTCCTCGCCGCGCGCATCGCCATAACCCTACCGCGGGAACAGCATCTACGAATCCATCCATTCACTAAAAACTCCTCCCGCTCAGCAACATGTTCGGCCGCACCGCCCTGAGGGCTGCCACCCGAACCGTCCCGCGGCCCTCCTCCCTTGCTCCTGTCGTCTCTCGCGCCACCTTCAAATCATCCACCAAAGCCAGTGACCCCGAGGTGCCCGTCATCTCCTACCGCAAAGGCGAGCGATCCGAGGCCAAGGTGCAGTACGAGGCCAGCGGCAACGGCCCAGTCTCCCCTCCCGGCGCAGATGAAGTCAAGACCGCAATCCCACTCAAGCCCGAGGCTTTCCCACACCTGACACCGACCCTGCAACGATTCACGCTCAATGGCAAAATTGCCGTGGTGACGGGGTACGTCGAAGCTGGTGCTCCGTGAGTATGTGTCCCGCACTGACAACAGCCAGTGGCGCTCGTGGTTTGGGATTCAACATGGCGCAAGCCTTGGCAGAAGTCGGCGTGCGAGGCATCGCCATCATGGATGTGCAGCAAGAACTTGGGGACAACTCGGCGCGCCAACTGAGCGAGCAGACCGGCATCGACGTGCGTTTCTACAAGGTCGACGTTCGTGACGGTGATGCTATGAACCAGACTGTCCGGGACGTGGCCGAGTACTACGGCAGCATCGACGTTCTGATCAACGCTGCAGGCATTGCCGAGTAAGTGGGCGCTGCATCGCATTCCGACATGCCCGGCTGATTCTTTGTAGCTCCAACTTGAAGGCCGAGATGTATGACGCCGAGAAGTTCCGACGCCTGATCGACATCAACGTGACAGGCTGCTTCTTGACAGCTCAAGCAGTCGGTCGCGAGATGATTCGTCTCGGCAAGGGTGGCAGCATCATCAACATCGCTTCCATGTCGGGCAGCGTGGTCAACTATCCGCAGGAGCAATCGTGCTACAACGCCTCCAAGGCTGCAGTGGTGCAGCTGACCAAGTCGCTGGCCGCCGAGTGGGCTCGCTACGGCATCCGAGTCAATGCCATCAGCCCGGGCTACATGGACACTGCCCTCAACCGCGTACCTGCGCTCGAAGCCCAGAAGCGCATCTGGGTGGATCACACGCCACAGAAGCGGCTTGGCGCCGTGGACGACCTCAACAATCTGGCCGTGTACCTGGCCAGCGACGGCTCTGGCTTCATGACGGGCAACAACTGTCTCATTGATGGTGGCTACACCCTGTGGTAAATATCCACCACTCTTGGATTTGACAACATTGCGTGGCGTCTCGGCGTTTGGGCTTGGTCCGCAGCAAGGGACCACAGGGAGCATTTCAAGGTACATTTGTTGCATGTCCAAAAAAGTTTGGGACCACTTGGCGCATCGTTGTTCGAATAAATGTAGACCACTTGAGTTGCATGAGACCTAGGAAGTGTAATTATTAGGCCAGTCTGGCAGTTTGAAGAGCACGGTTTCCCGTTTACACAGTCTCGGCGTCTCAGAGCCTGGCCGCTTGATCGCGTTCCAGTGATTCAGCTGCGCATGCCGAACCGGTGCAATGGGAAGGATGTGTAACAACACCGCACCTTGGCCAGTTCCAGCAATGTACGCGTACATTGTCCTTCGCGCTACTGCACAGGCGCTCACAACAATCACCATACTGCTACTTTTTGATCCAAAGGGCGAGTGATCGAGAAGGGGAGACAGAGACCAGCAATCATGGTGCTGCTGATTCTTCTCTTCGCGTACGCTGCCTCAGCATTGCGACTGCACGGACTCCGACCGACGGCCATCAACGACAGATTCACAATAAGCAGAATTCCAAGAGCCAGGTCGAAGGCGGATGTCAGGCATACCGAGCTGAAAGTAACGGAGAATGTGGTCAGCTTAACGCGAAAGGATGCGACTTCATTGAGTTCCATGTATGTGCAAGCTATGAGAGGCAGGAGAGGCGTCTCGCGAGTTGCAGTAAGAGGCTTTTCTACATCATCACGCTTGGAGTATTCACTGACCGAGGGCGCAGAATGCTACCACGCCTTTGATATCAGTCGAAGGAGGCCAGGTCTTCTTAGCAGACGTCACCGTCGGCGGCAAGCCGTTTCGGGTCGTGATCGATACTGGGAGCAGCGACCCATGGTTGGCGCGAGAGGGCTTTGAATGCTTCGATCCCATCAATGATGCTCGACTGGAGCAGTCCGTGTGCGAATTTGGCCCTGCTTACGATCCTTCGCAATCGACGACCTACGCGTCGATCCCGGAGCAAAACTTCAACATAAGCTATGCTGATGGAGAGTACCTCAATGGCGGGCTGGGAATCGAGACGTTCAGCATGGCGGGTATTGAAGTCCCTCAGCAGCAGTTCGGAGTTGTCGACATCGCCGCGTGGTATGGCGACGGCATCTCCTCTGGTCTCATCGGATTCGCATATCGCACGCTCACTTCCGCATACGCAGGCACAGATCCAAGAACAGATGTCAGGGGCCAACGCATCCCATACAATCCGCTGTTCGTCAACATGTATGAGCAGCAGAACGTGCCGGCGATTTTCAGCATCGCAATGGACCGAGACTCTTCGGCCGGAGGAGTGTTGGCTTTGGGCGGCATTCCCGATATCCAGCACTCGCCGCATTTCGCTTCCACGCCGATCCAGGGCGTTCGCGTCAATGCGACGAGCGGTCAGCAGGTGTATGAGTTCTACACGATCGATATCGATGGCTATGCCATTTCAGCAAACCGCAGCACGCAGTTCAATTCTTACGACAACCCCAATCCTCTCAAGACGCCGTTGGTGCAGAATGGATCGGACACCATAGTCGATTCGGGAACATCGCTGTGCTACGTGCCCGAGGATGTTGCCGAAGCGACAGCAGCGCTCTTTGACCCTCCGGCGTACTTTGACGACACGCAAGGAGCATACTTTGTCGATTGCGCGTCCAAGGCTCCCGTATTTGGAGTCGGCATTGCCAAGAAGATTTTCTACGTCAACTCGGACGATCTCATTATTGAGATTCAGCGCAATGTCTGCGTCACGGGAATACAGTCGGCTGGTGCTGGCTTGTCCATTCTCGGTGGCACGTGGATGAAGAATGTGCTGGCGGTGTTTGATGTGGAAGGGGAACAGATGCGCTTTGCGGCGAGGCAGTTTTATGAGCTGTATGAGTGAGCAGTTCGTGTATGCAGCGAACGCCATTGCCGTTGCGATGGTGGGCGGATATGCTTCCGTCGGCGCATTACATGTACTTTCCACCACTGCCTCGAGTGGGTAGTGACGTCATTGGAAAGATGATGGTGGGAAGCGATGTTGAGCAGCGGTGTGTATTGTGCGTGCTCTCACCGGTGACCATGATCAAGTGCGGTGACTCCGGCCGTGCAAAAGACACGTTGTCCTGGAGAATTGGCGATCGTTTGTATGGGCAGAAACGTATCGAAAATGGAAGCGGGGCTCGGATGTGTCTGCGGGCCATGTGATTGGCTGCATGCGGTTTGGCAAACAACAGCTGTCCGCAGGGTCACAGAAGGTCGAGGTGGCATCTTTTGCAGATTCACTTTATCATTGCTGCTTCTGCCGCGCTTCTTGCTCCCTTCCATCCCCGCGTCTCTTTCCTCTTTTCCCTCTCTATCGCAACCGAGCCTCGACTGCTGGTGGCTCACACAACGAGCATCAGCACTCACTGCACTGCCCAACCCACCACTTTACAACGACCAGCTCGAGCTTCTGATCGCGAAGAGGACAACACCACCGAGTCCGCTTTCCACACACAACACCAGCCTCTTGGGTCAAGATGGCGAGGTTCTCGAGGAGTCACAGCGGCCCTTCGCGGTCGGCAGTGTCGCCGTGGATGACGGCTTTCTACATCTGCGCCATTCTGCTGGCGCCCATGCTCTTCATGGGCATGATTCCCTCCGCACACGCTCAAGATGCCGAAAAGGCTGACACGAGCGTCACTGGGCCTGGTAAGTCTCGTCGCTGCGATCCATTCGCTGCTGCTGCACCACCTTGCTCTGCGCCGCTCCTGGGACATTTTTCACGACTGACTCGATTGCGCACAGTCATCGGTATCGATCTCGGAACCACCTACTCCTGTGTGGGTATCATGAAGGGCGGCAACGTGGAAATTCTGGTCAACGATCAAGGAAACCGAATAACGCCATCGTGGGTGGCATGGAACGACGACGAGCGTCTCGTGGGAGATGCCGCCAAGAACCAGTTCGCCTCGAACCCTCACCGAACCGTCTTCGATATCAAGCGTCTCATTGGCCGCAAGTATGACGAGAAGGATGTACAAAAGGATATCAAGCATTTCCCATACAAGGTGATCAACAAGGGTGGCCAGCCACGTGTCAAGGTTGAGGTCAAGGGGTAAGCATACTCGAAGAACGAGATCGGTATCGACAGCTACTGACGGGGCATGCAGTGAAGAGAAGACCTTTACGCCCGAGGAGATTTCTTCCATGATCCTTGGCAAGATGAAGGAGGTCGCCGAATCATACCTCGGCGAGACTGTCACGAACGCAGTTGTGACTGTGCCGGCTTACTTCAACGACGCTCAGCGTGCCGCCACAAAGGACGCAGGCACCATCGCTGGTCTCAATGTCCTTCGTGTTGTCAACGAGCCCACTGCCGCCGCGCTGGCCTATGGCCTCGACAAGACCGACAAGGAGCGCCAGATCATCGTCTACGATCTTGGTGGCGGTACTTTCGATGTGTCCATCTTGACTGTCGACCAGGGTGTGTTCGAGGTCCAGGCCACCGCCGGTGATACTCATCTTGGAGGCGAGGATTTCGATCAGCGCATCGTGGACTACTTCACGAAGAGCTACAACAAGAAGCACAGCACCGATATCACCAAGAACGCCAAGACCATGGGTAAGCTCAAGCGTGAGGTGGAGAAGGCCAAGCGTTCGCTGTCCAGCCAGATGAGCACCAAGATTGAGATCGAAGCATTCCACGAGGGCACTGATTTCTCCGAGACTCTCACGCGGGCCAAGTTCGAGGAGCTGAACAACGACCTCTTCAAGAAGACGCTGAAGCCTGTGGAGCAGGTTCTCAAGGATGCCAAGCTCAAGAAGAGCGACATTGATGATATTGTGCTCGTCGGTGGTTCCACGCGTATCCCGAAGGTTCAGGCCATGCTCGAGGAGTTCTTTGGCAAGAAGGCCAGCAAGGGTATCAACCCTGACGAGGCTGTCGCTTTCGGTGCTGCCGTCCAGGGCGGTGTCCTGTCGGGCGAAGCTGCCGCGAGCGAAGTCGTGCTCATGGATGTCAACCCGCTCACTCTTGGTATCGAGACCACTGGCGGAGTCATGACGCACCTGATCAAGCGTGGAACCACCATCCCCACCAAGAAGAGCCAGATTTTCTCGACGGCCGCGGATAACCAGCCCACTGTTCTGATTCAAGTGTTCGAGGGCGAGCGTTCTATGACAAAAGACAAGGCAAGTATTTCATCTGAAGACATTGACCGCACAAAAGCTAACTGTGGGATAGTATGTGTTTCCATTTCCCCTTTCCCCTTTCACCACAACCCATGTCGAGGGGCAACACCGTTGCGGAATGTAAACCCACCAACGCCCCTCGACATTCTGCACGATGAACTGTTTCTAATTCACAGCGGCTCTCACTGACAATTCAACAGCAACCAACTCGGAAAATTCGAGCTTTCTGGAATTCCACCTGCGCCTCGTGGCCAGCCTCAGATTGAGGTGACGTTCGAGCTCGATGCCAACGGAATTCTTCGCGTGTCTGCTGGCGACAAGGGCAGCGGAAAGTCGGAATCCATCACCATCACGAACGACAAGGGTCGTCTCAGCGCCGAGGAGATTGAGCGCATGGTGGAAGAAGCGGAGAAGTATGCCGAGGAGGACAAGGCGACCCGTGCTCGTATCGAAGCTCGCAACGGCCTGGAGAACTACGCCTTCAGCCTGAAGAACCAGGTCAACGACGACGAAGGACTGGGCGGCAAGATCGACGAGGACGACAAGGAAGCGCTCCTGGAGGCGGTCAAGGATGCGACGGACTGGCTGGAGGAGAACGCTCAAACGGCCGAGGCGGAGGAGTTTGACGAGCAGAAGCAGAAGCTGTCTGACGTTGCGTACCCGATCACGTCGAAACTGTACGGAGGCAGCAGCGGTGGCGATGACGACGATGAGCCAAGCGGGCACGACGAGCTCTAAGAGCGTAGCACCCGTCCGGCGTCCCCTTGTTGATACAGTAGCCGGGATGGAGACGCGGCTTTGGGGCGCGCGGGATTTGCATGTAGCTCGATAGAATCACGGCATGAAATGTTGAAACGGCCCTCGCAGTGCGCTTTTCTGTCCGGTGCGATGATGCTGGCCGGGACATGTGTCTGGGCGAGGGGAGGGGCAGGCGGGACGAGCCGAGAAGGAGGAGAGAGCAAACAGGGCCGTCGGTGACGGCGCTCGGAACGAATGAGCAGCTCTGAGCGGCGGCAAGGATGGGGCATCGATTGGCCGGGAGGGGCCACTGTTAGCCTCGAGCACCAACAGCCGCTCGACATCACGGTATTGTTTCGCGCTGCACGTCGCCGCGAGCGCCAGACGAAGCTCCACTGCCCGGCGGCCGCTTCCATTCACATGACCGGCCAGCCGGGGCCCGCGCTGGACGTCATCTGCTGAGCCGCCGCGACCTGCTGCTCTCTGCCCAATATTCTTTATTCCCCCCTCTCATCCAATGGCAAAATTGGGCCTGTCCGATTTTTTCTCGGTGCTGTGCTGAGCGCGCCGAGTGCTGCCTCTGCTGACGCTGCTTCCGCCGCGGCGGCGGCAAGCAGCAGCAGCCGCCGCCCGACAGCAGCAGTGCCCGCTGCAGCTCGTCGTGCGGCGCGGAGAGGGCCAGCGCACTGGTGATGCCGATGAGCGCACTTCCCCAACCACGGCGCGCTAGCCGTGTCGCTCGCTCGCCTTCCCGTCACGCTGTCGGCGGCTTCGCAGCAGCGACGACGACGACGACGACGACGACGACTCCCGACGAGCGCTGCCCGGCCGGTCCATGTGATGCGTGCCGCGAGTTCGTGCTTCCGCCGGCGCGACATTCACCTCCGCGCTCTCTGCCAGGCGTGCGCTGCGTGCGCTCCTGGCCGCCGCCGTCCAGCGCCAGCATGCGGCGAGCGGCGAGCCGCGCGAGAGCATGGTGTGCGTGCGTGCGTGCGTGCGTGCGTGCGTGCGTGCGCGGGCGGCGTGGCCAGGCCAATGGTGAGCGCCCTCCGCAGCCGCTGCATGGATATGGACTAACAACCGACTCCTCGAGCCTTCGAATAGCCTTTCGACTGCTCGACCACCCTCGAGCTGCCACGTTGCAGAGCGGAGACGGCCAGGGAAGATCTAGCCTGCGCGCTGCAGTACCTCCGAACCTTTGCCCTGCCACTGCGGATGACCACGCCTGCGGGACTCTCGCTCAAGCCAGCCAGACCAAGCCGCCGCCGCCGCCGCTGCTGCTCGTGATGACAGCTGTGCCGCTCATGCGAACCATCCATCGCCCGTGCTGTCGCCCGTGCTGCCGCACCGCCGCCCATCCCTCCGCCCAGCCAGCCAGCCAGTCCGCAGAGCGCCAAACCGACCCTCCCGAGCACCTGACGTGCCGCCGCCTCGACTCCCGTCCAGCGTGCTGACTCGATCCTGCATCGCCTCGCGATAAGATGACTGTTAGCTCATGTCGACCCTCCGCTCGGCAAGGTTCGTCGACCAGTATGACATGACCGCCCGTCCGTGCATGCCGCGTCCTTCGCTAGCCGGGCATGCCTCAACCTGTCCTGCGGCACCACTGGGCCCCCGCCTGCGCCCACTACTGTCGACCCTCTCGCCCACCCGATGCTGTGTGGTGCGTCAAGCGAAACTTGGTCCTGCCGCCGTCGATCGATGTCATGTCCCGTCATTGTCCCGCCAGCGACCGACACCGCGTGGTGAGCCTGAGGCCGCGTGCACCTCCCGCACACCTTGCCAGGCCATTCTTCCGCGATCGGCCACTCGGCGCTGTGCGCGCTGGAGCCCGGCACGTCTTCTGTTCAGAGACAAAGGCCAATGGCTGTCATAAAAGTGTACCTGACGTTGCCAGATGTCTAAGGCATCGGCACGTGACGACAAGCCTCCTGAATCCACTACCTCCTTCCGCATACCCACTGGTACCTCGCGCTTCACCCTCACGCTCAGCGAACGCCACGGTGAACCCCAAGTCGAGATACCGAGCAAGGACGTGGTGAGAGACTTACGACACCAAGGGGCGACAAGAGGCGGAGAGCATGCCACGCCGCTGTTGATCACGCCAAACGCAATATCCAGCTGCATCGTCCGGGCAAGCGACGAGGCCTAGATACCCTCACACCTGCTCGTATGAACGCTCTAAACCCAAACGGAGGCGATCCGAGCCCCCCGGAGGTCCTCGTTGGCTCGATTGTGCCGATGCTGAGCATGCAATGCATTGCTGGCTCGACGCATGCGAAGGAGCTACGGCCTCAACTCGCCGTGGACGTGGACCAAGGGATCAGTCGACGCGGCCTCTGGTGAGGAATCAGAAAAGCATAAATAGCGGCATCATGGCAGCGTTGGCCCAGAGTCCTTTCATCAACATCTCTCAGCCATTCCTCCTCCTCCTTCCACGTCCTGAGACATCCACCGAGACCAAGTAAGATTGTCTGGTATGTCACTGCCTTTCCACCTAGTCCTCCATATCCACCACACGTGAGGCATCTCCGCAGGACCCATTGGCTGTGCATGTCCATCACGGCTCTTCCGAGGCATGATGATGGACTTCACTCACATGGCTAATGTATGGATCGACAGCTTCCCAATCTTCATCGGCACTAGTTACTCAAGCCCGTGCATAAGCACACACAACCAGACCCAAGTAAGATGTGAGCATGGAGACAAGTCCTCACCATCCGCCACTGATCAGCATCAGAACAACGTCAATTGAATACCAAGCACCAAGTTTCAAAAATGTGCTTCTTCGAGTGCTACAAGTTCTCTTGCCGCGATTGGAAGTGGGGCAACTTCAAGCAACACTGCAACAGAGAGTACCGCACGGGCGAAACATGCGGCATGAAACTCCTCTACTGCACCATCGACCTGGCGGACAAGTGTGCGTTTTGCGAAAAGATCGAGAAGAAGCTCCGGCGGCGCGAAAAGGCCCTTTCGGACCGTGCGCGCTGGATGCAGGAGCCCCAGCGCTTCAAAGCTTCCATCGAGAAGGCTACCGAAGACATTGCCACCTTGGAGCGCGAAATCACCAGCATTCAAGCCGAGAAGGATCGAAGGTATCAGAATGTCGGAAACACCAAGAGGAGTGGTTGAATGCGGTCCCTTTTTTTCCTGCCGCAGCGGCTCTCGTTTCACCTGGTTTTACTTTTGTGCCTTTTTTTTTCGGTCGTCACATCACCACTCAATCACATGCGGTGCATGCAATGCCGGAAACATGGATGCGGAAGAAGCTTTGGTGGGGGGTTCCGGGGCAACGATGACGCCGAGCATGTAGTGTTGTTGTTGTTGTTGTTGTCCTTGTGCGCTTTTCTTGGCGTGCTCGGCTGCAGGGGTTGTTTGGGTGTGGGGAAGAGACGATGACCGAGACTGAAAACACCAATAGCTTTTTATGATGATTACATAGCCACTTATTACGAACTCTACGACCTGGTTACATAACAAAGCTTCTGCGGATTTTTCTCAAACATTCTCAACGTGTAGATTGGCGCTGAGGTCGGCGCTTAAGGAAAGGGAAAATACAGAGCGCTTGACATCACTTTCTTCTCATGTGGACATGTTTCTGCCCGCTCTTTTTCTCTTGATGACAAATGTGTAAGATGGACTGATGGAAATTGGACTGGAAACGACCCTGTCCCCAAGTCTCATCGCAATCATGAAGAGGAGAAAGATCCATCATGCGGTGTGCGAAAGCGCAATGGTAGTAGTAGGTGTACCAACTTCTACGAACTGAGTTGATCGGTCATATCATTTCTTCCCAAAAATTTTTGATCTTCCCAAAAAGCACGAAACGCCTGTTCATTCAAAGGAACTAACGCACTTTCATCGAGCAAGCGCTACTCGGGTCGTCCATAATAATTTCCTCGACCGGTGGTCTGCGCAGGAGGCCCGAAGCTTTGCGGACGATCACCGTATCCTTGGAATCCAGATGGAGGACAGTTGGAATAACAGCCATACTCTGTGACCGTCGTGGTGATGGTTGTCGTGCCCAAGATTTGAGTTACACAGGTGCTACCGCTGGCGGTCGGGAATGGCGGGAATGTGAGCGGTGCGGTGCGGGACAGAGATCCTGTACCCAATGGGACAGTGCCGGAGCTGGAACGCGACTGTGTGCGTGAACGAGGGCCGCTCGGCGCGCTGAATGGCACTGAGCCGCTCGAGGCTGGCGCCGTCTGCGAAGCGGGCGCTGTTCCGTTAGGAGTGGTCGAGGGGAACGAGGACGGACCGGTGCCAAAAGGCACAGATGGCGCAGTCCCTGACGAGCGAGTGGCCGAGCGAGAGCCCAGAGAATTTGTAAACGGGACACCAGTCGTGGATCCAGTCCCACGAGTGCGAGTACCCGAACGAGAGCCCAGCGAGTTTGTGAAAGGTACGGAGCCAATATCAGTTGTTGTAGACTCGGAGTTGGTGACGGTAGGTGGTGTTTCGGTGGAAGGGCCGGTCACAAACGGTGCAGTGGAGTTAGCACCAGGAGAGCTAGTTCGTGATCGAGGTCCGCTGGGAGCACTGAATGGCACGGATCCAGTTCCAATGGGGATCGACTCTGTGAGAACGTCGGGACCCGGTGTGGAAATGGAGCTTGCGGCCTCGGTCTGCGACTCATACTGTTCTCCAGATGACACGCGCGAGGTAGACGGGAAAGCTGTTGAGGTGCGCCGTGTGTTGGATCGATTGTCCCGCGTGTTGCTGAACGGACTCGAGCCAGAGGCTTCCGTGGAGCTTGCATACGCGGTGCCCGAAGCATCGTTTGCTGATGAGATTGGAGTAAGAGGTACATCTGAGCTTGGCGCCACACCAGAAGCAGCAGTCGAGCTTGCATCGAAGAGCCCAGTCTGTCCACTCGTCGAGGACAACGGAGACCAAGTCCCACTTGAAGGTGGAAAGCCTCCGGATGCTTCTGTGGAGCTGGCTCCTCCAATCCCCGTTGCACCAGAGGTAGCTGAAATGGGTGTCAATCCGGGAGATGAAGACGTGACGTTCGATGGCACCACACCTGAGGCCACTGTGCTGCTTGCTCCGGCAGTCCCTCCTTCACCCCCAGAAGCGACGAAGCCGGAGCTGAAGTATGTGTTACCAGGATTGGATATAACACTCGGACCTGGAGTTTGGACAACACCTGAGCCTTGGGTACCACTGCCGCCAGCAACTCCGCCACCACCACCAGAGACAATGACCTGGCTCGATCGAACGGTACTCCAGGACGTAACAGAGGTGATGACGCCAGCACTGTTGCTCGAGATCCCTCCGCCACTGCCGCCACTGCCGCCGCCGCCTGCGCCGCCTGCGCTGGCCGTCTCGTAGTAGTACAATGTTGTGGTTGCCGCAGAGAGTTCAGTGCCGTTGGGAGCGTACGTGGTACTCACGATGACTGAAGTAGTGTTTGTGCCTTCCGAGGAATACTCTGTGGTGTTGGTGGTTGTTGTGACGATGCTCTGTCCTCCCGCACCGGCACTCTCCACCGTTCCAACCGTTGTGGAATTATCGATGACAGAGCTCGTCTCTGTGCTTGCGTAGACAGTCGTGGCCGAGGCCCATGATTGAGTGTAGGCCGTGTAGTACGAGAAGTACCATATGCCATCAGAGCTGTAGTACGTGGAGAATACGGTGCCCGAGGAATACGTCGAGCCGTCCGAGACGTACGTTGAATACACTGTCTCTCCTGGGGCGTTGACAAGCTTTCCACTGACCGGCACCTGTGGAGTGACAACCGAGATCGAAGTTGAGCTGTCAGAGAAGATCTCGGACATAGAAGAGCTGGCGTCTTCAGGATCTAGTGTAGTTGTCTCTGATGTGTACGGCGCTGATTGCGTATTCGTCCCTGCCGGAGTATCCGGCGTGATGCCGACGAGGATCCTTTGCAAGATACCGCTGTCGACGCCAACAGCGGGCACGCTAGTATTTGCTGCGCCTTTGAGGAAGCAATTGTAACCCTGATTACTGCGTGCATCGTAGAAGGAGAATCCCTTGCAGACCGGCACGTCGAATCGCTGGTTGGCTGTCGAGCAAGCCGCTGCACATTCGGAGTAAGTATTGAACGAGAGCACGTTATAAAAATCCGGATCAGTGATGTCGGTGTCACACTTCACCAAGTAGTCAAACTTCTCGCTGCCGATCAACTGGCTCACAATCGAGTTGTTATCTTCCGGGCACTGAAACCCTGGTGTTGTTGGGGCAGGCGCAACAGGGGCCGTTTGCGAAGAGGTTGATGGCGGTGATGGCGTTGCGTCGTCATCTGAAGCTGGACGCGTGCCAGGTGTGACGGTAGTCGTTACGGTTCCAGCGGTGGTGGTCGATACAATCGTTGTGGTCTCCTGGTCATAGCCAGAGAGTGTGACCACTCTTGGTTCCGCTGTGTACGTAGCTGTCACCGTAGGTCCGGGGAAATTGTGACATGCACATGCACTTGCAAACGATGCCGATATGGCCTCATCGGAAGCATTGTTGACGTTGGCCATCCTGCGAAATGACAGGATGGCGTCGGCGACCTGCACGTCAGAGAGGCCTGGAGCAGGCGCCGGGAACGCATCTCTTTCGCTCAAGGCAGATGCAGCAGTAACCGTGGCTGTTGCGGCAGGGACAGTCGTTACACGTCTCTGTGTGAACCGTTGTGTGCTGTAGATCTCACGAGAAGTACTGTATTTTTTTATGAGCAGATTACTCGCCACGAAGACACCAAAACTCACCTGACCGGTGTACGCGTTACAGTGACGGTTGTATTTGCGTAAGTGACATACTGCTGGCAGAAAGACGACCCAAACTCAGGGTCATTCAGAAAATCGTAGTAATTGTCCTGGTAGCAGGTTGCTGCGGTGGCCTTTTTGAACAAGCGATTGAAGAGTTGAACGACGATGTTGTTGCCTGACGCGTCGATGCCCGGCTGCTGAGGCGCTGCAGGTGCATTGGCGACACGTGCATCTGATACGTGAATGAGTGATAGGCCAGCGGCCGCGATCGCAGAGGAGCGCATCTGGGCGTTCACTTGTAAGGCTGCAACTGGAAGAACGAGATGATGGACGAAGCTATGTCGGGTTTACCAACCGTCGTGCTTCTTATAACTGAAAATTGCGCGACAGCCACAGGTTCGCACAGGCCCTGCTCTGCAAAGGCAGGCTGGGGGAGAACTGCTGCGTGTGGTGGCATACGGAATGGAGCCATGGCGTGCGCTGCTTGGTGTGGTGTCGAGCTGAGACAAGAGAGATGCGTAAAGTGATCTCAGTCATTCCGGGGCAGTGGCCAGAATGCAGATGATCGAGCAAGTCCGAAATGCCTTG
Organism: Cercospora zeina; assembly: GCA_022702355.1. Classification (NCBI taxonomy): domain Eukaryota; kingdom Fungi; phylum Ascomycota; class Dothideomycetes; order Mycosphaerellales; family Mycosphaerellaceae; genus Cercospora; species Cercospora zeina. The sequence goes on along the minus strand of JAKLWX010000002.1, from coordinate 1,266,419 downwards.
CTGTATCCTGTACTCAGACGTCGAGACACTCGGCAGGTGCCTTGCTTGTTGGGCATATCCAGAAGAGAGTGCCAGGAATGTGGGTTATCGCGAAGCCCGTCATGGTTGAGAATGGCTGTATTGAGCACGCAGAACACGGTCAACGCGAGGCGTAGACATGTCACCTGCGCGCAATCAACTGCTGCTGTGGATTTGCAAAGGTGTAGCAAATCGGTCCATGGCGAAGAGGGCTCTCTACCGCGCGGTCGTGCTGTTGTGTTGCAAATCGCGGCAGCGGCAGTCGCGGCACGAGGCGGGCGGCAGGCGCCGGGTGCCGTGACGTTGAGCCACTCCAGTCGGGAGTCGGGAGCACTTTCGGACATCCTGCGAGACACGAGACATTGCTGCGTCGGCGCATCCTTTGTGAATGGAATCTCTAGCGCTGTGACCGCGCAACAAGCGGCCAGGGGAGGCATCGATGGAATGGGGGCTCTGTGCTCGTGTCTGGGTCAGCGACCTCCTTCACAAGACGACGTGAGTACCGCTCGACAGCCTCGATATTTGCGCAGTACTGACGTTGTCGCACACAGGGGGATTTGGATCGCATCTTGAACTCCGAGCAGCCGACATACGGCACGCACGATGGGGTTGGCGTCATACCCCGCGATGAAGAAGAGCTGAGGAGAGAGCGCGATGCTCTGGAGTACATTACCGCCCGTGCCGCTGAGTACGCACGCTGTGACCGGGGGTGAGAGGTGCATCGCTAACGAGTGTCCGTAGCCACATGATTGATATCACAAATCCGAGCCAAACGGACCGCGAACAACCCCGGATGGACGGGGTCAAGCATCACATTTCGCATGTCAGAGTCCCTGACCATCCGCCTAAATATGAAGGTGACTCCGATGAAGAGGAGGATGCGTGGCTCCGGGATCTGGGCGAGAACGACGTGGACATAGCGATACCGCAACGAGGAAATCTTGTTATGGACATCAGTCTCCTTCGAGACACGAGCCAGCAGGTTTCGTCCAAGACTGAAGCTGTACGATGATTGCTGTCTGTTCATGAACATACTTTCGATCTTACCGTGTCGATGGCGCAAGGCTAGCCGTGGACGATTTGTTGCGTGGCACTCGCAGTTCGGCACCCGTTCGTCAGCCATGATGTGGCATGGATTCGAAGTGCTGCCCGGCACGTATAGGCGGATACACCTCCTCGAACGAAGCTGGCACCGCGACACTCTATCCTTCAACGCTGCCAGGTTGCTCTTAAGAGCAATGAGTTTCGCGGCAGTCTTTCCCCTTTAAGCCGCATATGTACACTTCACTACCCAGCTTCGGCATGCAAATTCTGCTGCAATTACACAAGACCCATATCGCGGCTTCGTTTTGAGCTCTACAAAGTCAGCCACTAATGAACAGAGCGCAGATTGCGCCAGCCAGAAACTCTTCACAAACTTCCTGTGACACTACTTGAGGTCCGAACGTGCAGCAGCAACGGTACCACGATATGATGATGAATATTGCGCGCGGCTTTCGTGATCTCAAAGGTTGTACATACGTCCTCAGCGAGGACGATCCTCCGCACGGCGGGGAGTATATTTTCGTTCTCCGTCCCCTTGTGTCTCGGAGGAGAGTTGTGCCGACGCCGGCCCTCGGTGCATCGTCATTGAAGGATCGCAGAAGGCAACAACCTTTTCATATACATGTAGGGCAGAGAGCTCTCGTTCACCACAGCTTCGGTGAGGCTCAGGCCAAGTCAGTTCGTTCTCATGGCTGTTCTACCGCGACTCATCACGTCCTCCGTCGTCCTTACGTTGCTTGCCGACAAGTATGCGAGCAATCCAATTGGCCCTTATTCGACGGTCGTCTTGCTTTTCGCTGCCCAGTTCCTTCTGTATCAGGCTTACTCGATTCTGATATGGCCTCACTATATCAGTCCCATTCGGCATCTCCCGCGTAAGCTGGTCTTTTGCTCCCCGAGACTTGAGCGCACTGGGCAAGTGAGAAAGACTGACGGTGCACATATCAGTCGTTCCAGAATCACATTGGTTCTGGGGCCAGACCAAGAGGATCCTGAAAGAACCCAGTGGTGTCCCAATGCGAGAATGGGTCGCCAAAGTCCCGAATCAAGGAATTCTTCGATACTCTGTCTGGTTCCAGCAGCGGATTCTGCTTACGACGCCCGCTGCTCTTGGAGAGGTGCTTGTCACTAAGAACTATGATTTTGTCAAACCGTGGCACTTCCGAGCTGGCCTAGGACGCATCCTTGGGATTGGAGTGCTACTAGCCGAAGGTGAAGAACACAAAGTCCAGCGCAAGAACTTGTCGCCTGCTTTCGCGTTCCGCCATATCAAGGATATTGTTCCTTTATTCTGGTCCAAATCACAAGAACTTGTGGGCTGCTTAGCGAATGCTTCCTCCCGCGCTGTATCCAGCGATCATGTGTCAGACCTGGAGAATACGAATCTGGACAGTGCACACGCGCCAGGAGCTATCGACGTTGGCAACTGGACTTCTCGCGCCACACTCGACATCATCGGTCTCAGCGGCATGGGGCAAGATTTCAATGCGCTGCAAGATCCCGACAACCGCCTGAACCGTGTCTACAAAATCGTGTTCAACCCCGGCAAGGCCGGAAGGTAAGTCCTTGCTATGAACATTCAGAGCACGTCTCGAGGCTCTCATCAATTCTGGCAGCGGCCAGGCTCATGCGTAACAATACTGACTCGTTTCTCACGGCAGGGCTCTACAGATTCTCGGCATCTTCCTCCCATCCTGGCTGGTCCAAAGCCTGCCAATCAAACGCAACAAGGAGCTGAACGCTGCATCCTCGTATATCAAACAAGTGTGCCGCGATTTGATTGCCAAAAAGCGTAGTACTCTAGCAGAAAAAAGCACAAAGGATCTCGACATCATATCCGCGGCTCTTGAGTCTGGTGGTTTCACAGACGAAGAATTGGTCAACCAAATGATGACGTTTCTGGTGGCAGGACATGAGACCACCGCCACCGCCATGGTACAACTTCTAGCATCTGACATGACATTCGTGTTGTGAAAGCTGACCAAGACGCATAGATCTGGGCACTCTACGAACTCTGCAAACATAAAGATAAGCAACAGAGACTGCGAGATGAAGTTCGGGCCAAGATCCCCTCGCTCGGCTCTCAAGTTACGGCGGCCGACATCGACGAATGCCACTACCTCCACGCCGTCTGCTCCGAGACCCTCCGGCTCTGGGCACCCGTCGCTCTCACGATGCGAGTGTCAGACCGCGACACCACGATCCAAGGCGAACATATCCCCAAAGGCACCACGGTCATCCTCGCCCCATCCGCCATCAACACCTCACCGCACCTGTGGGGTGACGACGCAGGAGAGTTCAAGCCCGAGCGCTGGTTGAATGCCGATGGAAAAGCCAACCAGAGAGGTGGGGCAGACTCGAACTTTTCGTTTCTGACATTCCTTCATGGACCCAGATCATGTATTGGCCAGAGATTCTCACAATATGAGCTTGCATGTCTTCTTGCTGCTTGGGTAGGTTGAAGTTTGGTGCTGCTATCGTTTCATTTCCCTCCATTCGGCTAACGTCTTGCGCGCTGTAGATTGGGCGGTATGATACCTCGTTTGAGGAAGGAAGTCCTCTCTCCAAAGGGTTGTTGGACATCAAGGTGAGTCGCATTCGGCATTTCATTGTTCATCACCGAATACGTAGTAACGCGGCCGTAGGGAGGAGTAACCTCCAAACCCAAGGGCGGTCTTTGGACGACACTTGAGACAGTTCCTGGATGGTGAAAGAGCAACGCACACCTTATCGACTAATAGCTTGTTCGTCGTGGTGCACAGAACGAGATACGTCAAGGAATCTTGACAGCACAAGATCGGTTTATTACGCGTGAAGATATGAATCAGAAATCTGCCCCAGAGTCTGGTGACAAGATCCCATTTTCCATGTTTGTGCAGACTTCGCCGTTCAGGCAATATCGCTTCTGACATCCTTGGAATATTTTCATCCTTGTATGAGCGGCGATCTGTGAGGCGGTGACGCAGTGACTACGACAGTGCTCGTTCGAATGACCACCTCGGTGCTTGCTGCCACAGAACGTGTGTCCGGCGGCGGCGATGGCGGTGGAGCGGGGGGAACAGAAGACGATTGGTCAGGGCCCGCGCGGCTCAGCGCGACACTTTCTGAGGTGGAGGTGTCCGATGCACTGCTCGTTGGCCTCCCTTCCGCTCCACTGGCAGAGACAGACGTTGTGCTCTCAGCTGGAGTCACTGATGACATCGAACTCGACGTAGGTACACCAGCAGGCGCTGATTGATAGATCACAATGCTGTTCACAGCAAAGTATGCCTCCTGGCAGGAGATGCACGTCAGCAGTCGCTCCAGCAGGATCAGAAATCGTTTGCATTCGGGCTGTTACCTTAAACGCTTGAGGGTTGTTGCCAACGTATATGTTGCAAGATGTCCATTGATTGGCTGGGTCCAACACTGGGCAGGAGGTATTGGAATTGAATGTTGGACCGGCCCACTTGAACCGGTGAGCTTGGCACTTTCCGGATGAGAGAGGGGATGTACTCACAGTACCACAAAAATCGATGTTGAAGATGAGTTGCATGTTGCTGAAGTGCTCGTCGATGCTGCAGCTGCCCTCAAAATTGGCGGCGGGCATTCCGAAATCTTCTGGATTGGGGTTCAGTGCAAGCACTGCAGGAGGAACAACAGCATTTCGCGGGAAGAACTAGATCCTGATGGCAGCCGATGTCCACTCCAGTGCGAACATGCCTCCTCCGTTGTTGTTGAAGTCTGTGCCGAGCGTGTTGGGCATATTTGGCGATATGTTGCAGCCTTTGTATCCGTGGTCTTCCTGTAATTTCTTGGTCAGAGCCCAATGTGCGTTGCAGCCTCAACGGAGGACCTACACCGCAGTCGTTCGTCAGCAGGGTCCCGCTTTGGCCCGAAGCAGCCATGGTGCAGTTGGGAGCGGTGTGCATGGCGAAAAGACCATGGGAAGCATCGTTCGTGTATTCTACGATGTCTAGTTCGCCTGTGACTGGTCAGCTGCCAGCGTGAAACGCAATGTCGCGATGCATACCGTACGCTGGCCAAGGAAGAGGCCCCGTGCCTAACATCCATATTGCAGGCCAGATGCCACACACGCTGCTGGGCCTGGCAACGAGCAGTGGAGAGTGAGCGTGCTGTGTTGTTCAGCATCGACACGAAAGGATGACTGACATGTGGGACAAATCGATCACAAACAGGCCGCTATGCACCACGCGGTCAGTTGCACGAATAGCCGCGCGGGCGCCGCAGTGCGTACTGGTTGAACGTCTGTTTGGTGCTCAGGCGCAGGCTCTTGCGGCCCTTGTTGGCGGAGGGATCGTACGTCTGAACGGCATCGGCGCCAAAGAATGCCACGCCATCGGTGACGTGCAGCATCTGCAGCACCTCTGCGGCACCGCGGTCGACGTACTCCACGAAACCGAAGCTGGCGACTCGGTCAGTGGAATGCACGCAGGAAGCCGAGGCGCGGGTGCGCGTACGTGGGATCGTCCTGCGTCCAGAAATCGAAGGCGTCAAAGAACGTGGGCCCGCTCACGTTGGTCTGCAGCACGTACGCGACGGCGTGGACGGGCACGAGCAGGCGGAGGACAAGAAGTGCAACGGAGGTGATGCCCATCGTGCCCGCAATGCCGACGTCTGCGGTGCCGATGGAAGTGCTTTCGAAGGGAAGCCGGCCTCGCCTGTCGGAAGGTTTGAGACGAGACAGAGACCACCGGCGGCTGACCTGACCCTCCCATCGCACACCCGTGCTTGTTCAACCGCACGCCCACCGCACGCTCCTCCGCGGCTCGCCTCTGCCTCCCTCGCCGTCTCCTCACGCCGCCGCCCGCCACCGCCATCACCGTGGACCCCACCGCCGCCGCAGTCCTTCGTCGCGTGCTGCACTGCCGCCCGAAGCCGCATGGCCTGAGCCCCGCTGCCCACGCAAGATTCACGCCCGCCTCCAGCTGCTTCCGCTCACCCACGCTCCGACCCCGTTCTCGCTCCGTCCGACCTTCGTCTGCGGGCCGCGTTCGCCTGCGCAACCTCATCGACGTCCGTTTTCCTCCGCCTTTCCCACCATCTCCCGCCATGGCCGACAACATCCGCGGCGATATGACGCTGGACGAGTACGAGTTTCCGCACAGCCGGCTGCGCCGAAGCATCCAAAGCAGCGATCGCACGCCCTTGGTCTTGGTTGCTTGCGGTTCCTTCTCGCCCCTCACGTTTCTCCACTTGCGCATGTTCGAGATGGCTGCCGACTACGCCCGCTTCAACACCAACTTCGAAGTCGTGGGCGCATATCTCTCGTGCGTGGGCGACGCTTACAAGAAGACGGGTCTGGTCAAGGCTGAGCACAGAATCAACATGTGTACGCTTGCCGTGCAACAGAGCAGCTGGATCAGCGTCGATCCGTGGGAGGCGTTGCACAGCGAGTACCTCGAAACCGCCAAGGTCCTCCATCATTTTGATCACGAGATCAATGAAGTGATTGGCGGGGTGGAGACCCCGGTGGGCAAGAAGAAATGCCGTATAGCGCTGCTTGCAGGAGCAGATCTGATCCAGACCATGGGCACCCCGGGAGTGTGGGCCGACAAGGATATTGACTCCATCTTGCGCAACTATGGCGCTTTTATCGTCGAGGTTCGTGGTCGCGTTCGCATGCGTTCTCATGACTGTGCCCGCTGACACGACTTGTAGCGTTCGGGAACCGACATTGATGAAGCACTCGCGACTCTCCAGATGTGGAAGGATAACATTTGGGTTATCCAACAACTCGTGCAGAACGATATTAGCTCGACGAAGATACGGCTATTCCGACGACGAGACATGTCCATCCGCTATCTAGTCCCGGAACAAGTCGTCAACTACATCGAAGACCACAATCTTTACGACGAAGACGGTGCCGCCAGCAGTGGAGGAACCAGTGAAAGGGGAAAGCGAGCAGGGGAGAGTTCTGGCGTCGCCGCCATGGAGTGACGACGGACTATGAGATGAGCCTTTCGAGTTATCAGCGCAACGGACGCTCGCGTGCAGACGTTGGAATGTTTGCTACATTGCATCGCGGGACAGGCGTACGAAGTCACGATCTTGCGAGAAGACTCGCGGCCGGCTAGAGGACAGGGGCGGATTTCTGATGTGCATGGCGGGAGGGGAACTGCTTCTTCTTCCATCGAGCTACGGGTGTATGAAGTACGATGATTCGAGCGCGAGAAGACGACGATGATGACAGCAATGCTGTGCTGTGCTGTGCCGCTTAAGCCGTCGTCGGTCGGAGTATTGGTTGTTAGCAGTGCACATGATGAAGAAGCGCGGCTCGAGGGGTCAAAGGTGGGGCACAACAAGCTGATGTCATCCATCTTAAATCAATGCTTGCATTTGCACCGAAGACGACGGCCATTGCTCTCTCCATCCAGTCTGCTTCATGCTCTCTGCACTTCGCCGTGCCACACTGACCACCCAACGCCTTCCCAACACCACCGCACGACGACTCGCCGCCATGACGGACACGTCAAAGTACCTGCTCAACCACACGATGCTCCGCGGTATGCGCGAGGAACTCTGGCCTACAAACATCGCAGCGGCCGTCTAACATACCCGCGTTTCATTTAGTCAAGGACCCCGTCGCGAGCGTCAAGTTCTATGAACATTTGGGCATGTCCCAGGTCAACAAGTTCTCCTTCCCAGACAACAAGTTCGACCTCTACTTCCTGGCCTACGATTCTCCCAAGGCCGCCTCCCATGGCAAGCACTGGACAGATCGGCAAGGCATCATCGAGCTGACCCACAACTATGGCACCGAGAACGACGATTCCTATAAGCCAAGCAACGGCAACAAGGTCCCAGGAAAAGGGTTCGGTCATGTCTGTGTCTCTGTCGACAACATTCAGGCAGCTTGCCAAAGACTGGAGGATGCTGGATACAAATTTCAGAAAAAGCTGAAGGATGGTCGTATGCATCACAGTAAGCACATCACTGCCGCGCCGTATCGCTTCCGCACATGCTGATCCTCTTCGACAGTTGCCGTTAGTCCTCACTCATGAGCTGGACCTTGTTCTTTCGAGAATGTGACTGACATTTGCTCCACAGTTCGCCTTGGATCCAGATGACTATTGGGTCGAAATCATCGCAATGAACGATGTGGAGAAGACCGAGAACGTCAAGGAGACTGATATCTCGAGCTATCGCATGAATCACACCATGATCCGCGTCAAGGACAAGGATGTCTCGCTCAAGTTCTACCAAGACGTGATGGGCATGACCTTCTTGCGTGAGAATCCGGGATCAGATTTCACTTTGTACTTCTTGGCGTACGGACCAAAGCCTGAGAGTGATAAGTCTGCCAATGGCGTCAACCCTGTCGCTGATCGAGAGGGTATTCTGGAGTTGACGTGGAACCATGGCACTGAGAAGGAGAGTGGCAAGGTGTAAGTGACAGTGTTCCCGGGAAATCATCAAGAGCAGTCGCGTTTCTCAATTTCCCATTACCACAGAATGGGTGTCAATCACGCCTCTTGCCTCCGACTGACATCTTCCAGGTACCATGACGGCAACAGCGAGCCACAAGGCTTCGGCCACATCTGCGTTTCCGTGGACGACCTCGATGCAGCTTGCAAGAGATTCGAAGAACAAGGCGTGGACTGGAAGAAGCGACTCACAGATGGCCGCATGAAAAATGTACCGAACTCCAGCTCCCCTGACCCTCGAGGATTCCGAGATTTCTGTGGCCGTACGCTAACTTTCGAACTACTCTAGGTGGCCTTCATTCTCGATCCGGATGGATATTGGATGTGAGTGCTCTCGATACTTTTTTACGTACATGTCACACTGCCATGTTCTTACTAACACCGTGTCTTAGTGAGGTCATTCAGAATGAGCGCTACAAGGAAGCTCCAGGCAAGTATTAGCAAAGCACAAACGAAAGGAACGGCGACGGCGGTTAAACAGAAGCACGAAGCACAATTTGTATAAAGAAGCTGCGAAGATGAAGGCCGCAGCTATCGTCAATGCGAGTCTATTACAGTCGCACTGATGTTTTCACGCAAGGCAAGATGGAAGGATCAAGTAAAGGCGAAAGCTCGCGCGAATTGTGACTATGAAACGCCAAAGTTTCTAGATATATCGTACTTGAGCTACTCCCGCTGTGTTGAACTCTGGTGTGGAATGAAAGCCTCACGTCATCGGGTGGAATGCACAGAACAGCGCGTCTTGGTTGTATTCTCGATTTCACAGCGCCACAATGCCCACTTCGAAGAGACCACTCTCACTAAGTAAGTCCTGTTTGACCGCATCGTCAATAGCACGATCGACACCAAGGATCATCAGAGCTTCGTTTTCCTTGCCGTCGAGCTTTGGCACCTCATCTGCTGCTGCTCCGACAGGAGGCCTGCCCTCATCAATAGGAGCAACGCTCATGAACTTGATATTCACGCCTGCGACCCCGAGTCTGGAACCCACGGTGCCGATCTTGCCGGGAGAATCGAAATTTCTGCAGATGAGAAGGGTGCCCTCGGGCACGAATTGTGTGCTGAATCGGCCCAGTCGCGAGATGTACGGGGTATTGTTCGAGACAAAGCCCGAGATGACTTGGTCCTCGAGTTTCTTGACGCGTCCGGTGGATGTGCGTTCGATGTCGGGGCGAGAACTTCTGCTCGCGGAGGGGGATCTAGGATCACGGCGAGCACGGAGAGTCACAGAGGCCGAGTAGCCTTCGGAGCCTTCGACTTTATCCCGAGCTCGTTGCTCGTTGACTAGGATGCCGCGCTCTTTGGCGACGAGCTCGGCGTTGACAATGTTTATGTTGGTGTTCTCAGCGCTGGTGATGGGTTGCAAGAGGCCTTTGATCAGTGCAGCAAATAGTGGCTTGGTCGTGTTCGTGCTGGCCAGGGAACCTTCGTAGGTCAGATCAAAAGTTGTGCGCAGACGTCGCGCGGTGTTGGAAGGCCCAAAGTGTTGCGTGTAGAGGCTGCCGATCTTCTCGAGAAGCGATACAAAAGGTGCAAGCGTTCGGAATTCTTCGGCCAGAATGATTGGTGCATTGACGGCGCTTCGAGGGAGCTGGCCGGAAAGGATGGATAGGCATTGTTCGCATACGTCTATCGAGACATTCTCCTGCGCCTCAACAGTCGAGGCGCCCAGATGGGGTGTTGCGACAACTTTGGGATGAGCGATCAGTTTGAAGGCTGTGTCATCATCTTTGGGAGGCTCCGTGGAGAAGACATCGATGCCGGCGCCAGCAATAACACCTTCCTCCAAGGCTTGGTATAACGCTGCTTCGTCAATGATACCACCACGGGCCACATTCAGCACGCGTGCGGTCTTTTTCATCTTGCAGAGCTCAGAGAGTCCGATCATGCCGCGTGTCGATGCGATCATCGGCGTGTGAATGGTGAGGAAGTCGGCCTGTGCCAGTAGCTCGTCCAACGAGTCAACGAGTTCCACGTTTGCTGCGGCAGCCGCAGTGACGTTCGCATAAGGATCGTAGGCCACAAGATTCATTCCTAACCCACCGGCAGAGCGAGCGACTGTCAAACCCACTTTTCCAAGGCCAAGAACACCGAGCGTTTTGCCCTTCACCTCGACACCGACGAGCTTGCTGCGTTCCCACTTGCCATTCTTGATCGACAGCGAAGCTGCTCCAATGTTGCGGGCAACGGCCATCATTAGTGCAATCGTGTGCTCTGCTGCAGCATTGATATTGCCCTGTGGACTGTTGACGACAATGATGCCAAGTTTGGTAGCCTGCATACGTGAGCATCAGATGCCGGGTGAGTGCATGTGAGGCAGATCAGCTTACAGCTTCAAGGTCCACATTATCGACACCAACTGTTCGGAAGCGTCAGCAAAACCTCTCAGCAATCAGCAGGTGGGGGACGCACCTCCTGCTCTGGCGACGACACGCCTAAAGCGAACATTTGCGGGTCAGTCTTTGTCTCTGATGCCAACGCAGAATGGATGGAATGTTCATACAACTTCTTGCCAGCCGCAAGCAGCTGTGCTGTGACCTTGGTCTCCGAGCGTATGATCAAAGCATCATATTCACCAATGATCTCCTCCAGTTGCTCTGGAGTCAGACCCTTCTTCTCGTGGACCTCAAGGGAGGCTTGTAACAACTTGAGGCCATCTGGCGAGACTTTTTCAGGAATAAGCACCTTGGGCCTGGAGTGGCCATTGACAAGCTGTGCTGCGCTCATGGCTGGTGAAATGCGTTCAAGACAGAAAGAACGTCCGGCAAGCGGTCTGACACAAATAGGATTGGTGCAAGTCGTTGCACCGGGACGTATGATGTTGACAGGTTTGTTTCGATGACCGATGCCGACAATCAGCAGGTTTCAAAATGTCTCAGTAGACTTGTGCGATATGCAGCGCGAAAGCCAAAAGCCCAGACGCATAAGCGCACTGTGTTGTAACTTGTGGTGGGAGAGCTCGCCCTAGTTACCCCACATCCCCCGCCACGCCAAACGAGAGCCACTAAATGGTGCCCTAATTTTAGGTGCAAGCCTCGTCCAGGAACGAAGGTGAGAGTCTGAGCGCTGCCGTGTATAAGAGACGTCTTAGTTTGAACGGCTTGGCCATCTCAAAAAGTTATCGAGCCTTCGGGCATGCGAAAGCCAGTGGCCTCGAAGTCTCCAAGAATGACATCAGCCAGCGCGTCGAGCTTCCTCCGCTGCAGCTTCAACGCGTTTGAGGCGCCGTTGCTGACGTTCGTGTCGGATGCCACGCTTGACGTGGCCGCGGCGTGTCCCTCGTTTGGGTTTGACAGCAGTCGAGTGCCGTTGGCACCCTCTGCTGTGGTTGTCTTCACAAACGCTGCGCGTCTGGGAGGGACACCGCCTTCCAAAACCAGAAGAAGCTGTTTCTGTATCTGGCGCATGATGATGTTGGACGTTTCCGACTCTATAACCAGCGTATGCAAGGGGTTCTGCTCGCCATCCTCCCGGATCTCGACGGGATGCTCTCCTGGATCACTCGCTCGTCCATCCCGGGAGCGATGTTCTTGCCAGCAGATGGCGGCGATTGCGGCTTGTTTGCGCAAATCGTTGACGTCGACAGGCCGACTGTACGCCAACAAAGTCCCGTTCGGCGTCATGAGGCACCAGCGCTTGCACAGCTTGCCATCACGGTTGCGCGACAGCAGCTCGTTGATGGCCGTGGAATTGAGCATGCTGCGGGTTGCAGTAGTGGATTCGCGGGTCAAGTTGCACGCTCTGTGAGCATGGGTGTTTTGCAGTCCCACCGATCGTGACTTGCGACGCGCGTGTAATTGACGTCGTCGTGGGTGTGATGCTCTCAGCAGTCGACCGACGGCGCTGACGGAATTAAGGAGTTTAGCTTGCTTGGCAGGCCCGACCCTATGCGACGCGACTTGCCGTGGGGACGACATGGACTGTACGAAGTCACAACCGCCTTCCGTCACATTCGTCCATTGCCAGGAATTGCAGCCCGCAGCGTGTCTGGTGAGAACGTCCATGTAGTAGATTACATGGGCCCACGCGTGACGCAGCCAAGGTGCATGAGCACACTCCCCGAATGCCAAGGCCGCAGTGCGGTGCGGTGCGGTGCGGTGCGGTGCGGTGCGGTGCGGACGAGCGAGCGGAGCGGCACACGACGCGCATCACGTCGCTGGCAGACGACGTCCGTCGCGTGTCCGTCACCAGAACGGTCCGCGCGGAACAGCGGTCGGCGGCGTGGCAAGGATCATTATACTGTAATCGTCTGCCGTCGGAAGGCAGGCGCCAAGGCCGGCCCATAGAAGGTCGACGGAGGAGCGTGCGTGCGTGCGTGCTTGCTTGCTCGGGACACGACTGACAGCATCGAGCGCGTCTGTCGTGGTGTCGCAATCACCGCCCTCGCACTCCTCCGCCTCCGCTGCTGGCCGGCGCTTGTCTTTCTCGCAGTCACGCCACAGCGGCAACAACAGCAACAACACGCCCCCGACGACCGTCCGACGTGCTCTCCCCATGGGGCTCTCTTCTATGGATTGACATGACTGAACACCATCACCACTTCCATCGCCCACCGCCCGACTCGCACACCAGGTACGATCGCTCTCTGCGGCCGTCTGTCTGCCCGCGCTCCACTCCACCGTCGCCAGAGCGGACTTCAACGCCGCCGCCGCCGCTGCCTCGCTGCTGCTGCTGCTGTTGCCGCCGCCGTCACCGCCCGCGCCAACCGCAGCGCCAGTGTGCACGTCCGACTGGAGTCTGCGGATAGCAGCTGCCCTTCTTATTGTGTCCCACCACCATCCTTTGCATCCTCAGTCTGACTCTCATGCCTCAAAGCCAACGAGTGACGCGCTCCGCGACAGCGAGGCTGCACGCCGACTCCGTCGACAACAACAGCACCGCCGCCCTCACCCCCGCCGCCTCCTCGAACGGCACGAGCGCCTCTCCTGCTACCACCGCCCAGCAGCTGCCCGCTGTTGACTCCTCCGCCTTCGGCACTCCGCCCACTCGTGCCACGCCTGCGCCCCGCAAGCGCAAGGCCGCCGCCGCCGATCCCACGCCGCCCACTGCTCGCGAGCAACGCAAGACCAAGCGTCCTCGCGGCACTACGCTGCCCGAGCAAACGGACCCGCTGGCCGAGCCTGATACCGCCCCTGCTTCGGTCGAGGCGGTACCAACGCGAGGCAAGCGGGCTGCAGCCGCCGTTATGTCCACTGGGTCTGCTGCACCATCACGGTCCAGCCGTCGAAGCAGAGCTGACATGGACAGTCCCACCTCTGGTTCTTCCGCCGATACCTCGCCTCAGCAAGTGCCGCGGGACTCACCTCGCCGCAAATCGAGTCGCCGCAAGTCCAAAGAAGGTGGCAAGTTGGCCGGCTTTCCCCAGCCAGCCGATGTGCGACTAGACACGGCAACGACAGCCTCTGCAGCACCCAGCAGGAAACCCCGCAAAAGCTCTCGCAGAGACCAAGATGTCCTGATGAAAGATGTGGGGGAGAAGCCTGCGGAGCCGCCCTTTGGCTTGGAGGACAGTGACCCAGCGCGACAAGATGCCGAAGTAGGAGCCGATGGGACCGACGACTCGGCACCTCCGGATCAAGGCATGAGTGCACACGACGAACTCGATGCTTTGGATCGTGGAATAGACCCTTTCGCTGCCGGTTATCTTTCGAGGTTCGGACACCACCCTGGTCTCCACAGCAGCCTAAGAGCACTGAGTGGCATCGTTTCTGGCACACACAGCCGTCTCAGGAACATCTTGGAACAATTGCGGACCAAGGAGGATCCCTCAGTCCAGATGATCGCGCTGCAAGAGTTATCCGAGCTGTTGTTGATCTCGAACGAAGATAACCTTGCGGGCCACTTTGCTCCGGATCAGTACGTCAAAGAGCTTGTGACATTGATGCAGCCAAATGAGTTCACGGGAGAAGAGAATCCGGAGATCATGTTGCTTGCCTGCCGTTGCATCGCTAACATGATGGAAGCTCTGCCTGCATCGACGGCCAGCGTGGTGTATGGAGGTGCAGTACCTGTGCTCTGCCAGAAGCTTCTCGAGATCCACTTCATCGATCTTGCAGAGCAAGCTTTGAGCACGCTTGAAAAGATCTCCGTGGAGTTCCCATCGTCCATCGTTCGCGAGGGAGGCCTGACGGCATGTTTGACATATCTCGACTTCTTCCCCACTAGCACGCAGCGGACTGCAGTTGTCACTGCTGCCAACTGCTGCCGCAACATTCCCGAAGAATCCTTTCCGACTGTACGCGATGTGATGCCGATCTTGCTCAACACGCTCACTAGCAGCGATCAGCGGGTCGTCGAGCAAGCATCGCTGTGCGTCTCCCGTGTCGTCGACAGCTTCAAGTACCACGATAGCAAGCTGGAAGAATTGGTCAGTGCGGATTTGCTCAAGGCCATCTTGCGCCTCCTATTGCCAGGCACGACCAACATGATCGGGCCTAGTATCCATACGCAGTTCCTTCGCGTTTTGTCAACAACTGCTCGTGCGAGCTCAGCGCTATCCGTTGAACTGTTGAAAATGGACGTGGTCGGCACCCTCTACCAGATTCTCACTGCTGTCTCCCCGCCGGGCGGTCTCGAAGGAGTGGCCGTCAAGATTGACAAGAATGTGATCATGCAAGCCATTATCCGCACTCCTCGTGAACAGATCTTCGAGACGTTGAATGTCATCTGCGAGATACTTCCTACCGTCTCACAAGAGAGCCTGATGTTTCTGGACGACCTCAAAGATGCAGGCTACACGGGCCCCGATCACGTTTCGATGTCGACGCGCTCGAAGACAGCACCCAACGATAAGCGCGTGGAGTTGCTCAAGGGCTGCCCAGAAGAAGTCAAACGCTTCGCGATCATTCTGTTTCCTACCCTGATGCATGCATACACGAGCACTGTGAACCTTGCAGTTCGGCAGAAAGTCTTGACGGCACAGCTGAAGATGCTATCCAATCTGGACACAGATATTCTCGAAGAAGCGCTTCGTGGTGTGCCCTACGCTTCACACCTCGCATCCATTTTCTCTCAGCAGGACAATGCGTCCCTGGTAACTTTTGCTCTGCAAGCGGCTGAGCTCCTGTTGAAGCGACTGGAATTGGTATACCGCCCGCAATTCTACCGTGAGGGAGTAATTGCAGAAGTGTCGAAATTGGCAGAGCGTGAGTTGCACGTTCAGAACAAGACCGAAGGGACGGCACACCATGGACAAGAAGATATCCCGGCACCTGAGACCGAGGAGCCGCGAGAAGAAGAGCATGACGAGCACAGTCACGAAGGTGGCGAGCCTGAACCCATCGAAGTTGACGTTGATGAGGACGAGGAGACCGAGGATCGCGGTGGCGGCGATGACGACGACGAAGACGATGATGATGACGACCAGGATGAACATCGTGAAGCCATTGACGAAGATGACGAGGACGACGAGGACGCTGAGCGGCGAATCGCGCGCGAGCTGTCACTGGACTCAATGCCATCTCCGCGCCCAAGTCACCGCCTGGCCGATCCTCAGGACGTCATCACTCTCCGCGCAAGAAAATTCATGGAAGTGCATGGCGAAGGAGGAAGCGAGGACTTACGCTCAAAAGCAGTGCAAGTACTCCGTGATATCAAGTCGCTCACGGAGAACCTGAAGGCTGCTTACGCCACATCCACAGGTGCAGATGGAGCTTCACTATTCAGAGAACTGGCGCAGTATTTCCACGGCGACGCAATCGATAGCATCACAAGCTACGAGTTGATGACTTCCGGCATTGTCGATGTCCTGCTGGAGATGTTCAACAACAAGGACGATGAAGCTGCGGCAAAGGCACGGGCAGACTTCCTTGAGGTATTCATGGAAGATATCGCCGCTCGCTCCGTGCAAGCTGAGATCGATTCTTCATCGACACCTTTCGGTGCCCTCGTACACAAGCTCCAGGAAATGCTCAGCCGCGCGGAACACTTCGAAGTCATTACCGTCCACCAAAACGCATTCGAGAGCAACCGAGGAAGCGCAGCTTCGATGCTCGCCAAGCAACTGCGATTGAAATTGGTCGCTGACGATGAATCCGGCATTCCGCGAGCTTATCGCAGCATCATGGTTTCTATTCACGCAATCGCTACATTCAAGGCTCTGGACGATTACCTCCGGCCCCGAATCAGCCTTGCAGACCGTCCTCGCGGCGCTCGACGTAGTGACATGTCGAGTGCGATGGCCGCATATGCTGCAGCAATGGCCGGCAGAGGCGACCGAGAGTTGCCCCCACCACCCGCCCTTCCAGCTCTAGGCAGCTCCAGCCTGCCGACAAGGAGCGCTGGCAAGAAGAGCTCCAGAAAGACAAAGGCTGAGCCGTCGGCACAAGCAGAACTTGGCAAGAGCGACCAAGGTACCACGAAGCCGCGTCGGTCATCTAGACGTCAATCTGCACAGGCTTCACCGGCAGCCGCACAAGCTCCACCAGAGCCACCGGTTCCGGCTGAACATCAAGATGGACTGCGAGGGCTCGAATGCGCGGATGAAACGCAAATCTCTGATGGTGGAGATGATGAAGAGATAGAGGCCGAGCTCGACGCACTCGTCGACGACTTGGAAGAGGGCGCCTTGGAGCGCGATGAACCTGACCCATCGGCAGTGAGCGTTGAGGTGGGGAATTCTGGAAAGGTGACTGCGCGCACGGAAGATGGAGCTAGGGTCGGTACGCCGTCTCAAGGTGCTCCGACGCCCTCTGGCCTCGACCGCATGTCTGCGTCAGCGA